>JAKWIY010003056.1:40736765-41439631 GCA_027704805.1 Solanum corneliomulleri
AGGAAAAGTAAGGCGTCCCCCTATCGTTCCTTAAGACTCTACTAGACCTGTTCTTGTGTGATGAGACCAATGAACCTAATGCTCTGATACCAAGCCAGGGCACTTAGGATTCTTCAAATTAGATATTAAATCGACTCTCTGTAAATTGTGACGGACCTGCAGGACGTTCTGTCACATCCACGACGAACCGTCGTGAGTTTCCGTTGCAAAAACACTTCAACTTTTGAGAAATTAGTGCAGAGAACGAGTTTCTGACCGCCATGACGGACGTGCAGGACGACCGTCACAGGTGTGACGGACCGTCACAGTGTCCGTGGTGACGATGGGATTTTGGGCAGTTGCGACGACCTGCGTGACGGACCGTCGCAGGCATGACGGCCCGTCACAGGTTGCGCAGTCCAGGCAAAATAGGATTCCTCTTACACTTTTAAGGGTCCGTTTTTGACTATTCTTTCCTTAATTAAAAAGATTGAGGTTACAATAAAAGGTCTAATTACTTAGGGGTTAAAAGGGTAACCTTAAGTTAATTAGAGGGGTTTTATTGTCCTTTTTCACACTTAATTATATGAGTAATTAGGGTAAAAGAAAGAGGGTTTGAACATAAGAAAACAAAAGAGAAAGAACAGAAAGAGGGATAGAGAGATCGATCGAGAGGCTGAGGAGAATAAAAAAGCTTGGGAGATTTCTTGTCGATTTCAATTCTTCGGTGGAGGTAGGTTATGGTTTGTTTTACGATATTCGTAGTGAACTCTTAATAGTGAATGATATGTATTGATTGTATTGTAAACCCTGTTATATGCTTAATGGTATGTTTGCATGAATATGATTATGTGATTTTGATAAGACAAGCATGATGAAAACTATCTAATCCCAAATCTTGAAAGAAACTTTAATCTATGTTATTAATGATGATGCCTTGGTGTAAAAGAAGGCTTGATGAATTAAAGTGATGGGATTGATGATGCCTTGGTATAGAGAAGGCTTGATGAATGGATAGAATGAGGTTAGTGGATCGGAGTGTCACGTTCGACACATAGTATTAGTGGATCGGAGTGTCACGTTCCGACACATAGTATTAGTGGGACGGGTGTCACGAACCGACACGTAGATATAGGGGATCGGAGTGTCACGTACCGACACATATAGGGGATCGGAGTGTCACATTCCGACACATATAGGGGATCGGAGTGTCACGTTCCGACACATATAGGGGATCGGAGTGTCACGTTCCGACACATATAGGGGATCGGAGTGTCACGTTCTGACACATATAGGGGGATCGGAGTGTCACGTACCGACACATAGTGGTAGGGGATCGGAGTGTCACGTACCGACACAAGAGGAAGAAAGATAATGAATCTTGAAAGATGATAACATATACTCAACATAATGAACTTAATCCCCAAATGAGTATGGTTTTGAGGCTTGAGCCCTCATGGATGAAATTGATGGTATTTATTGACGATTATAATACTTGTTGTTGCTATATGTTGAGTTTATAGTTGATTTACATTATTATTGATATATATGTTCCCTATTTTTGAGTTAGCCGATGATATCTACTCAGTACGTGTGGTTGTACTGACCCCCTACTTTTATGTTTTTTCTTCTTCTTGTTATTTGTGTAATGCAGCAAACGTTCCGTCAACTTCAATTCAACAGTAGATCTAGCCAGTCTTCACTTCATCGGAAATTCAGGGTGAGCTAATGCGTCTAGCTTGGACTGGGTCTCCTTCTTCAAGTCTTGATGCCTTGAACTTCCGGCATGGACTAGCTCTATGCAGGTTACTCTTTGATAAAACCAGCAATGTGAGCTGGGAAACTATCTCCTTCCTCCATGAATGGAGGTTAAGCTTTTACTAACAATAAGAGAAGAAGAAGATATTTTGGAGTGAAATACTTGCCTTGATCAATACAATGTAGATGTGTATATATACACATTAATGGGAAGCTAACAGATTTAACAACTTCCACAAACTTCTGTAAAATGCCTAACTAACTACTTGAATGAACAGTAGTAACTAACTAACTAACTAATTAGTAACTAACTGACTAATTAAGCTACTAACTAATTACGCTAATCTTATCACCCCCCTCAAGTTGGAGGTGAGCTACTTACATACAACTTGTTCTATAAACTAGTATGTTTAACTCCACTTATGTCACGACCCAATTCGGGGACGCGACTGGCACCCACATTTACCCTCCTATGTGAGCGAACCAACCCATCTAAACCTTAACATTTCAATATAATATCAACAGAAAATAATGCGGAAGACTTAAACTCATAATAAAACAACTCAACTATTATTAATATTCCCAAAATCTGGAAGTCATCATCACAAGAACATCTATCTCAAATTTCTAAACTAAAACTGTCTAAGAACAAAATACTAAAAAGCTAGTCCATGCCGGAAGTTCAAGGCATCAAGACTTGAAGAAGGAGACCCAGTCCAAGCTAGACGCATTAGCTCACCCTGAATTTCCGATGAAGTGAAGACTGGCTAGATCTACTGTTGAATTGAAGTTGACGGAACGTTTGCTGCATTACACAAATAACAAGAAGAAAAACATAAAAGTAGGGGGTCAGTACAACCACACGTACTGAGTAGATATCATCGGCTAACTCAAAAATAGGGAACAATATATATCAATAATAATGTAAATCAACTATAAACTCAACATATAGCAACAACAAGTATTATAATCGTCAATAAATACCATCAATTTCATCCATGAGGGCTCAAGCCTCAAAACCATACTCATTTGGGGATTAAGTTCATTATGTTGAGTATATGTTATCATCTTTCAAGATTCATTATCTTTCTTCCTCTTGTGTCGGTACGTGACACTCCGATCCCCTACCACTATGTGTCGGTACGTGACACTCCGATCCCCCTATATGTGTCGGAACGTGACACTCCGATCCCCTATATGTGTCGGAACGTGACACTCCGATCCCCTATATGTGTCGGAACGTGACACTCCGATCCCCTATATGTGTCGGAACGTGACACTCCGATCCCCTATATGTGTCGGAACGTGACACTCCGATCCCCTATATGTGTCGGTACGTGACACTCCGATCCCCTATATCTACGTGTCGGTTCGTGACACCCGTCCCACTAATACTATGTGTCGGAACGTGACACTCCGATCCACTAATACTATGTGTCGGAATGTGACACTCCGATCCACTAACCTCATTCTATCCATTCATCAAGCCTTCTCTATACCAAGGCATCATCAATCCCATCACTTTAATTCATCAAGCCTTCTTTTACACCAAGGCATCATCATTAATAACATAGATTAAAGTTTCTTTCAAGATTTGGGATTAGATAGTTTTCATCATGCTTGTCTTATCAAAATCACATAATCATATTCATGCAAACATACCATTAAGCATATAGCAGGGTTTACAATACAATCAATACATATCATTCACTATTAAGAGTTCACTACGAATATCGTAAAACAAACCATAACCTACCTCCACCGAAGAATTGAAATCGACAAGAAATCTCCCAAGCTTTGTTATTCTCCTCAGCCTCTCGATCGATCTCTCTATCCCTCTTTCTGTTCTTTCTCTTTTGTTTTCTTATGTTCAAACCCTCTTTCTTTTACCCTAATTACTCATATAATTAAGTGTGAAAAAGGACAATAAACCCCTCGAATTAACTTAAGGTTACCCTTTTTAACCCCTAAGTAATTAGACTTATTAATGTTAACCCTCAATCTTTATAATTAAGGAAAGAATAGTCAAAAACGACCCTTAAAACGTGTAGAGGAATCCTATTTTGCCTGGGACTGCGCAACCTGTGACGGGCCGTCATGCCTGCGACGGTCCGTCACGCAGGTCGTCGCAACTGCCCAAAATCCCATCGTCACCACGGACACTGTGACGGTCCGTCACACCTGTGACCGTCCGTCCTGCACGTCCGTCATGGCGGTCAGAAACTCGTTTCTTGCACTAATTTCTCAAAAGTTGAAGTGTTTTGCAACAGAAACTCACGACGGTTCGTCGTGGATGTGACGGAACGTCCTGCAGGTCCGTCACAATTTACAGAGAGTCGATTTTAATATCTAATTTGAAGAATCCTAAGTGCCCTGGAACGACACTCCCTCGACGGGCCGTCGTGACCACGACGGTCCGTCGGGACACACGTTGTCTCAGCCAGTTTTTTTTTCCAGAATTAAAAATCTGCTGCTCAAACGACTAAACAGGTCGTTACAACTTAAGGCCTTAGTGAAAACATCAGCCAGCTGAGACTTTGTAGGAATATATTGAAGTGTAATCAGCCGTTGTTGCAGCTTTGTCCTGACAAAATGGCAATCAACCTCTATGTGTTTAGTTTTTTTATGAAATACTGGGTTCTTAGCAATGTGCACTGTTGCCTGGCTATCACAAAATACATGTATAGGTAAGGAAACTTTCACTGATAGTTCACCAAGTAACCTTTCCAGCCATAATGCTTCTCCCACTACTTGTCTCATAGCTCTATATTCTGCTTCTGCTGATGATAATGACAGTGTGGGTTGCTTCTTAGACTTCTAACTTATAGGGCTATCACCCATGAGAACCAAATAATTACTCACAGACTTCCTTGAATCAGGACAAGAGGCCCAATCTGAGTCACAATAAGCACTGATGGTAAGATCAGAATTATTATTGATAAATCTCCTAAATTAGGATCATGTTGTAGGTTTCTGAGTACATGATAAGCTGCCTTCAAATTAGGCTCTCTAGGAGATTGCATGAATTGACTAAGGTGTTGGACACTGTATGTTATATCCATTCTTATGTTAGCAAAAAATTAAGCTTACTTACTAGTTTTAAGTAGTGAGTAGGATCTGATAGAATTGTGCCTTCTGTGAGCTTCAATTTCTCAGTAGAGTCCAATGGTTAGGTGGTAGGCTTATAATGCATAGAATCAAATTCCTTCAAAAGATCAAGAGTGAACTTTCTCTGCGAAATGAGAACACCATCCTATCTGTACAATATTTCTAAGCCAAGAAAATAATGCAGTCTTCGTAAATCTTTTATTCTGAATTTCTCATGTAAGATAAATTTCAAAGAATCAATATCCTTTACATCAGTACCACTTAAGATAATGTCATCAACTTATACAACCACAAACACTAAAGAGTTCCAATTTTTCTTATAAAACAGTGAATAATCACTGTCTGAATGAATGTAACCCTTTGAACAGAGACTATTGGACAGCTTTTCATACCATTGTCTACTGTCTTGTTTTAAACCATATAATGACTTCTTCAATTTGCAAACCATATCACTACTGTCCACTGCTAGGCCTGGGGGTAATGTCATATACACCTCTTCATTCAAATCACCATGTAGGAATCTATTCCAGCTTGTTGAGTGTATCCTTTCATTACCAGTCTAGCTTTGAACCTTTCTATACTACCATCTGCCTTGTGTTTAATCTTATACACCCATTTACTCAATAACATTCTTCCCTTTTGGCATTTTAACCAACTCCAAAGTATTATTGGCATACAATGCATCAAATTCTTGTTTCATTGCTTCTTGCCAGGCTGGATTCAGGATTGCCTCTTCACAAGATGTAGGTTCAATATCATGTGAAACATTATGAATTAACTGCTGACTCTCTGGACATAGTTTAGAAAAACATACATGATCAGGGTGAGTTGTGAATGATGTGAATTAGTTTTTAGAATCAGCAACATCATTTATGGGTGGAGAAGGATGTAACTTGGGTAATGAATAATTGTAATCTTTTATGTAGCTTGGAGGGTTACAAACCCTAGTTGATCTTCTAAGTGTAAAGGATACATCATCAAGGACATGTACATTTGGTTCAATAGAAGATGTTGTAGGTTCAGTGATACTTGTAGGTTCAATGATTTGAGATTTGTAGGTTCAGTGATAGGTGCATTTCCAGATATGGAAACTTGATCACAAGTGACTTCATCCAATGTGTGAGAATTCAACATTTCACCATTAATAAAAGTATTTGTTTTACTAGACATGCAAGGCAACTTATCAGAATGATGGACAAGAAATTGTAACACAAAATTAAAATTGGAACCAGTAGGAGCAATAACAAAAGGAAAAATAGTTTCATAGCAAAAAACATCTCTAGACACATGAATCATTTTGGTAACCAAATTTAAGACCTTGTACCCTTTTGTATTGAAAGGATACCCAATGCAAATGTGTGGTATAGTTCTTGGTTCAAATTTGTCTTTATGAGTTTTTAAGGTAGTTGGAAAACAAAGACATCCAAAGTTTCTAAGATGAGAATAAACTGGTTTCTTTTGGTATAACAATTCATATGGGGATTTATCTTGAAGTAGTTTTGTAGGCAATCTATTGACCAAATAAGTGGCAGTTAGGACACATTCTCCCTAATATCTTATGGGCATTTTGATTGAAACAAGAGTGCTCTTGCTGTATGAAGAAGGTACTTGTGTTTCCTTTTCACTACCCCATTTTGTTGTGGTTTGTAAGGACATGATTTTTGATGTATTATGCCTTTTTCTTGAAAGAAACAGGTTGCTTCAATGCTTGAGAATTCCAGGCCATTATATGACCTAATAGTTTTCAATCTAGTATGAAACTGGTTTTCTATAAGAGATATGAAGGCTTTTAT
The DNA here is from genome assembly GCA_027704805.1 of Solanum corneliomulleri. Lineage (NCBI taxonomy): Eukaryota > Viridiplantae > Streptophyta > Magnoliopsida > Solanales > Solanaceae > Solanum > Solanum corneliomulleri. The sequence continues at coordinate 40,743,404 of JAKWIY010003056.1, forward strand.
AGTATCAAGTGCATTACTTTTACACCTAAGAAGTTGTGTCCAAGTAGCTCTACTATAATCATCCACCATGGTTAAGAAGTAGTGATATCCACCATGTGTTGGTACATTATATGGTCCCCATAAATCAATGTGCAACAATCCAAATATTGAAATAGTTGTAGTGACACTTTCTGGGAATGGCATTCTAGTTTGTCTGGCCATTGGACAAATTGTGCAAGTGAAGGGTTGTTTGTTGGAAAATTTTAAAGGAATGGTAGATATATTTTTCATTTTTACAAAAGTCACATGTCTTAATCTAGCATGCCATAAGAATTCATTGTCTTGACTGAGAGAAAATTTGACATCTGAACATGAAATATGATCCGTAGAACAAGTTTCTTTATTGATTATATGAGAGTGTATTACATTTGGCGGTGAAATACTTTTACAGTATCTGAGAAGAGAAACAGGTTAACACTTTTGATGAAAAACAACATTATCACTTATAGGTGGAATGTGACACTTTGGACAGAAGAAATACAAACCATTCTTTGCCTTACCAAGTGCCAGGGGCTCTTTAGAGAATGACCATGCAGTAAGCAAGAACCACTGTTCAAACTAACTATTCCTTTGAGTTGAACAACTAAGCAATAAAATGATATTAATTTGAACTTGAAGCTAGGTATGTACAATACATTATACAGAGTTAATATTGAATTCAAACAAACATCACCAATTTCAGTCACTTTAACTTCGTATCCATTTGGTATGGTGATTAAGAACGGATAAGGTAGAGTCTTAAGGTTTGTGAGATTGTCTTTTGTGGAAGTCATATGGTGAGATTCCCCTGAATCAATGATCCAAGAGCCACCACTCAATTTATCACATTTACATGACAAATCACCTATCTTATTAATAGAAGAATAGCAAGCAAGTATACCTGCTAGGCTTGCAGCTCCACTTGACATGTTGTTTGAGTAATCAGCTTCATTTCCAACCTGCAGAGTTCCAAGTAGATTGAGTAATTGTTCATATTGGCCTTTGGACAGATTCACTGGAACTTTTTTTCCCTTCTAAAAATTTTCTTCACATTGACTTCCATCACCTTCATAAATATGTACATTTGCTGCAGATCCTTTACCTCTTCCTCTTGGGGTCCTTGTGTTGGTTGGGTAACCATGGAGCTTGTAGCACCTCTCTTTGATATGCCCAGTTCGTTTGTAATATTCACAGAACATATTTGATCTATTTCCAGTGCTATAGTTTCCCCTAAAAATATTAGTGTTGTTATAACTACCAGTACGTCTACTTGTGCTTCCTCTATGAGAACTAAAATGAGTGTTGAGCCCCGCATTATGTTGAGCCCTGCATTATTTTGAGATGACATAGATAGATTTAGTGAGGTAAACTCCAAAACCATATGATTTAGGGGCTTCATTTCCCTCTGCCTTTCCTCCTGTGATAGAATGGCAAATGCCTGTGCCATTGTAGGCAAAGTAGACATCATGAGAATGTTTACTCATACAGCAGTATACATCTCATTTAGACCCATTAGAAAATGTATGAGTCTACTGTCTTGCTCAGCCTTATACATTTTTACTTTTCCTCCACAAGTACACACACAACTATACTGTGAATTAACATCAATAACATTCATTTCCTCCCACAGTTTCTTCATCTTAGAATAGTAACCAGTAACATCCAAAGTACCTTGCACCAAATCATTTATTTCCTTCTGCAGTTGATATAGTTTGAATCCATTAGTTTGATCATACCGATCTTCTAATTCCTCCCACAGTTCCTTAGCATTGTTAACATACTGTAAGCTATCTCCCAGTTCTGGGGAGTGGGAGTTTAAGATCCAAGATGTCACCATATCATAGCATCTTTCCCACTACATGAAGGATGGATCTGTAGGATTTGGTTTCACAATTTTACCATTAATGAATCCAGTTTTATTTTTAACAGACAATGCCCTAAGAACTGCTCGTCTTCATGACCTGTAGCTAGTTTAATCAAATACAGCAGGAAGCAAAGTAGAACCTGCATTCTCAGAGGGATGCAGATAGAAAGGACTATTGAAATCTGGTCGTTTTGAAGAGTTGTTGACATTCACATCAGCTGAAGCATTACCCATGGAGAACAAATTGAAAAGAAACAGAATGCAACAATAACAAATCGATAAACCAGCAAAAAGTGAGCAAAAAGAGAGAAGAAAGAAAAATTGATGGATCGATTGAAGAAGAATATCGATGGATCGATTAACGAAAAGATCAAGAGATCTAGTGTGATAAACCTTGCTTTGATACCATGATAAAACCAGCAATGTGAGTTGGGAAACTATCTCCTTCCTCAATTAATGGAGGTTGAGCTTTTACTAACAATAAGAGAAGAAGAAGATATTTTGGATTGAAATACTTTCCTTGATCAATACAATGTAGATGTGTGTACATTAATGGGAAGCTAACAGATTTAACAACTTCGACAAACTTCTGTAAATGCCTAACTAACTACTTGAATGAACAATACTAACTAACTAACTAATTGATTAGTAACTAACTGACTAATTAAGCTAATCTTATCACTCTTCAAGTGGAGTAGTACGTCACTCATATTGGTATCTTGAAAGTTTCAAAATATAAGTTTTAATTCTTTTCAGTCATCAGCAATCAAAATTGTACACAAATTATACGCCGACGGGCATCTTGGACGTGATCAATAGAGCTAATTAAATGTACATTTAGAAAGCTAAATCTACTGATTTAAACCTTGCACATGATTGATAATACCTCTCAAATGTTAGATAATGAGTTCGTTTCTGATAGGCCATCGACTTAAAGAAAGTAAGGTTACAACATTAATCTCACAATAAAACATAACTCAAAAAATTATGTGATCCCACAAATATGGTTTTTTGTATTCTCCTTTATAATAAGAATGTTTTTATGATTAGTTCTCTCCATTATCTTTCTCTATTAACTATAAAATATAAGAATATAAAGATGAATTTTAAATATATCGTAAATAGTTGTGAAGTTTATGATACTTTTATAAGGTCATACACTAAATTAGGCATAATAACTTTGACAACCTTGTAATTACCTCATCTCCTTGTTTTATATAAACAACTATGGAATGAACATCGACTTACTCATCCCTTTGGAAGTATCTGAAGCAAGAATCAGTGTCTTCATTCTATAACTTATCCGGTATTCAGATGACTGATCACATGCTTTTGGCATGTTAAACCTAAGAGATTTCAGTATTCTCCTATAATTTTGGAAGTTTTGGTGTCACCATAACTCTTTTGCTGCTTATTATCTATAAACTCTTTAGTCTAGATAGAAACAATAATAATGTACTTTTATTCCTGGTTTCTTCTTTTTATTATATTTTTGTGTCATTATCCTTGTTTAGGGGTTCATTATATTTGTTATATTTACATATTAATGTCGATGATGACATTAAACTATATGTTTGAGGGACATCCGTTGAAGCCATTGATATTGCGAACATAATCATTATGTGGTGATTATGTTTGGTTATTTAACTATAAAGGAGATCTAAGAGTAACTATTTGCATGTACATACTGCATATTGATCGTTGTATATTTTTTTCAGAAGTCAATCTTAATGTATTATTTGCTTTTTTCTACAATTCTTTTTTGGTTCATGTTATTTATTAAGGAATGAAGTCTGCTACTGCGTGAATCGTGATTTTCCTTATGTTATGAGCAATCATAAAAGTCTTGAACTAATAAATATAGAATTTGATAAGAAATAGATTCCAGAGTGATAAATATGACTTTCGAAGTAGAAAATATCATCATATCTTCGCTTCTGAATCTTCTTGTTTTCCCTTCTAACATAATAGATTACTAAAACAATCACAGCTTGTTTTAGGGAAAATTATACTTACTCTTGTCGTTGATATCTTTAAAGAAAATTGATCCAGTGAGACAAACAAGTTGAGTGGAGAAATATTGAGAAGAATTTTCAGTGTTTGTGATAGTATTAATACATCCAATGTTTTTCTTTTGTCCTTGTAGCAATGCAAATTTTCTATTTTAGATAATGAGTAAGATCCTTTGAATTGTTCTGCTATTTACTAGAAAGAGTTTGAGGTGTTAATTCTCACTAAATGGCGGGTGGGGTATAAATAGCTGATCCATGATTATCACTGACCAAGAACATCATCTTCTTTTCAATATTTGAGAAAATATGTATCTATGATTGCTCCAAAAAATAACTTTGGGGCAGTTGAGGAATGTATATTTATAAGAATTTAATGTGAGATAGAGACTCACATTTATGGCTTACTTAGATAGAGACTAACATTTATTCCTTACTTCAGTCGTGGTATGACTGATATTTTGTTACTTTTGTAGGAACTGTGAGAATGAAAAGGGTAGGGTGTGTCATCTAATTGAGCGATATTTATAATATATTTTCTGAAATGGAAATTTTCTTACAAGTTTGACCCTTATGTTCGTAAGGTTATTTATATGTGGTGTCTTCCTAATTAGTATAGTAAATGATGAATGCTTTCTTTGAAAATTCAAATGTGAGATGGGATATGTACAAACACGATTTGGAGTAAGGGGTTCCTGTGTTTTCAAATTTCATAGAAATTTAGATAGTAGTCTACCGAGTACTTTATTTTACGTTTATAATTCGCAATATGTCTGTCCTTTTCTATATGGTTATCCTTTGGCCTTTTATTGGTGTTATTTTACTTTCCCGAATTTTTTCCGGTGGATGCAGATTGTCTATGGATACCAATCTTCTTAATCCACTTAAAATCTTTTGTTTAGAAATTCAACTGCATCTGCTTTCTAATTTAAAGCAGTATCGCAACTTAGAATTAAGAGAATGCATAGTCATTATTCCTGTTTGAATTGATTTTCTTAATAAAGTCTTAGAATTGATAATTTTTAATCGATTTGTAAATAATGGTGAAATTTAACTTTAAAGTTATTAAATGAAGTGGATTTTTTTGAAATTTAGCATGAATTGTGGTTAAATTTTAATTACAATACAATTGAATTTTTGATATGTAAATAGTTTTGAGTACTAAATGATGTTTTATAGTTTCTCACGTCTAAATGATATTAGAAATTACTATAAGATGCGATTTCTTATCACCCGGATATATAATGTATTGTTTTAATTTTTTGCAGATATATACAATGAGATGACATCACAAGGACCCAAGAAAGAAGTAAGAGAAAAATATATGAACCCTCGATACATTGAACATAAGCCATATGTTGATGAATTTCTGCATTGCATGTGAGAACAACCACCTAGGAACTTTACACTTTTTGTTTTATTCTTTAGAAGAGAACTAAGATAAGCCATGGAACATGTGCTGAATTGGTATTTTGTGACAGAGCAATGCATGGTTAATTATGTTTAATTAACTACTGGAGATGTCAAATTTCATGTTTTTTAGAAAACATTTGTGTTGTATGGATGATCACAGTTTACGAGACCTCGATATTTGATATAACCTTAATGTTTTGCCCTACATTTTATTCAAACTGAAGAGCCTTGCGGTTTGACACATATTTCCCTTTTCAAACTAACCATAACCAACTTCCTTTTCCCTAGGAGCCTCATATTACACTTAGTTAATATTGTTAAAACTTGTAAATTTATAGATTATTCAATCTGGACTAGATTTTGTTTAATCATAAAAAATTCTCTCCTTAGGAGCTATTTTTTAAAATTGTCTTAAGTTAAAAGCTTTTTTTTCTTATTAAATATTAAGTAATGTTTTTTTATGTATTGTCTCGATATTTATATCATTTTGCCAGTTTGAATTTATAAAATGTCATTTACTCTATATTTACAAAGTGTAAGCATAAATGGTACGGTAATACAAGAAAGCTAAATTCGTTGGGCCCGTGCATAGCAGAGGTATATTATATATAGTATTTTATATAGAAGAGACATGAGAAGGACGATCAATGCCATTTTAGTAATTTTAACATCAATTAAGATTAAATAATAATTGTATAATTAATGATTAAAATGAGAATCTAGAAAAATCCATACATGTCTTAAGTTTTGTGATGGGCCCATAAGGATATTATTGTAATTTTGTTTTAAATGAAGAGTTTATATTACTTGATTAACTTCTTACAAACAATAATAAATGTGTTTTGACATATTTTAGAAAGACAGTTTTTAACTAATTAAAATTAATGAGTTTGAATAGTTGATATTTTGTTCCTAGAAATACCTAAAAGAAATATTGCGTAAACATATTTGTAATATTATGTTATATAATATGACTACTAAATTTGTATTTTGATTATTAAAATAGTCTTTAAAATGATGTATCAGTAGTTTTTAAATAATTTAAGCGAAGTGTCAAATTTCATGACTAAAAGAATGAATAATGCTTGACTATCAAGAAATCAATAATTTGATAATATATTCATCGAAAAATTATATTTTCTTAATTTCAAATGTGATAAATTTGATAAGGCCAACGTTTAATATTCAAATCCTAATGAATATTGAAATTCAAAATAAAGTAAATGAGTAATTAAAAAACAAAGAACAACAACAAAAGAAAATGTCAACAGACAAAAACTTTGTTTAGAAATATCGAGGAAGAAAAAACTAAAAAAGAAATAAGTTAGAAAAAAGAACTTGAAAAAAAGTATATAGGTTATTTTGTAGGGGAAAGCTTTAGAGTTTTCTTTACAGCATGATATTTAAGTGTAGTATCAAAAAAAATGTAATTTAGAATATAACATTACGATAGCAGTTTTTGTATATAGAATAAAGTTTATTTCATGATTATATCTTTTGTGGAGGCAAAAATTTATTTTTTTGATAAATATTTTCAATATTTAAAATATAACATTACAATAACTGTTATTATATAGAAATAAAGTTTCTTTCTTGATTGTTTTTATTGTGAAGTTAGAAATCAATTTTGTAAGTATTTCTATTTATGGAAGAAAATAATAAAATGTATCGCAAAATTCATCGACAAAGTAAAATACAAACAGATTATACTTAAGTTGAAGTAATAGAGATCTGAAAGACTTTAAAACAATCTTTACGAATTGATTGATCAATGATTAGGATTTTATGAGATGCAAAGCTTATGATGCAAATATCACAAAACAAAGTAATAACATTGTGAAAAATAGACATTAGTTGCGAATTTATATGAAGACCGATGAATTTTTTCAATCAACATTTTATATATTCCTTGAATATGAAATATATTAACTCATATCCGAGAAGTTTTCTCAATTACAAAAATCTCATATTTTCATTCATCTCGATATATATTCCTTGGTTGTCCAATACATTGCAAATGACATATTACTTCGGGTAAGGGATATATTCGAGAAGGAATAAATATATATCCAAGAGGAAATAGATGTATCCAAGAGAAAATAGGGATGCATCTGAGAGAGCATTATATTATCTTAAGTTGTGAATTTATCTAATTTTTTCAACAAAATATGTGAAATTATATTGGGCCCGCATTACGTATATATATATATATATATATATATATATATATATATATATATATATATATATATATATATATATATATATATATATATGTATCAACATGCCTGTTTCACTTCTCTCAAGGGTAATTTTGCCTTTTCATTTTCTATTAATGTATACATCTCTTCGTCCTGGATTAACAATTTTGTCATTCCGGTTCATTATTTTGACGTGTCGTCTCCATCGTTTGCACATCAATGTTAAGTTTTCTCTTCAGCATTCTCCATGTACGATTTTTACATGTTTCAGTTGAGGTTTTTTGTGTCATCTTCCTCTCCGTCAAAATCAAAGTTCCGAATTTGATTTGGATGCGGAAGTGTTTTATTTTTTTTTTCATTTGGATTTTTTATTGATGTTGAATTATCTTTTTGGTTGGGTGATTATGCTTCGCTGTTCTATTTTGGATTGTTGGAAAACTACATCCTTGGTTTTCAAACACAATTTTCATATTCAAAAATTAACACTTCATCAACTAAAATTTTAAATTTATAGCGTAACAGGAGCTAATGTACCCAACAGCCAACGTTGTAAAAGAGATTGATATCAATAGAAAAATATCATAAGAAGCAATGTCTGTAAATAAAAGTTGGGTTCTCTTTTACATACACCTTTAGTGGAGTTGGGACGGTAACTCTTTGGCTTCTTGATTCCAGTCCTGTGAGCCTTGTAGGACTGATTGTGTGCAGTATGATTCTTTGACTTTTCATTTGTTCTTCCATCTCACAAATCGAACATCCGAGAGATAAGAAAAGAGAAGAATTTCAACAGAATTCAGCATTCAAATTGCAGTTTTTACTAGCGTTTTCTAATATAAGAGTAGAGTAATTCAAATTTGTGTTGTGTTTTCTCACATAAAGTAATTAGTTTGATCTTTTTCCTTTGGAAATAATATTATGAGTTTCTTTATTTTTGTTGGGGTTTCTTTATTAAAATCCTTTTGAACTTCCTCTATTCATATATGAGTTCTGAATCAGAATCAGTTTTCTATGATCTTGTGGTTTAGCTTGGAGTTTAAGGATACTCCATTACTTATACTCGAATGGACATACTGATCTAGGATAACAGAAAGATAATGTCATCTATTGCTCCATAAGTAGCATGCAAATGAAAAAGTGCATTTAAAAAAATTAAATTCGATTGAGACCCAAATTTCTATGCATACACATGAACAATTCTCCCACATAAAAGATCTCATAACCCCGCACAAGCCTTAAGAACAAATGAGCAAGTGAAATAGTCAACACTCACATGTAACTACGCATTTGAATTAAAGAACTTACCTTACAGCTATTCCATATAGCAACTTCTTGTTGATCAATGGAGCTGAAAATCTCTCCCAAAATTTAAAAATAACTTGTAGATTTGATGAATTTTTAATTCAATCCAAACAAGCTCTAAATTATGGCGCTTTATATTGATTTTTTGGGATGTGAATTCTTCATTAGTAATTGATTATGAAATATGTTAATGTAGGTAAATTAAGTTGATTGAACAACGTATAAGTTAACCGAGAAAGTAGGAGGAGTTAGGGAGGTTTACTGGTTAAGTTGTTTCAGCTAAGCTGGAGAGGGGATACGGTGGAGCAGGGTAGTATTCAAAATTTCTTAAATGCTATTTAACCTTGTATATTTTTCTATTTCATACCATTCTTCTCCCGTTAATGATGTTTGTTTGCATATTTCAACCTCAGTTTTAAGTCATGACAGAAAGATTGAATATCAACAATATCGACATGAGCAGAATAATGGACCTGTAAAGTCCAAGTGGTAGATAGAGTCATCCTCAAACCAGCAGTGAGGGAAATAAGAAATATTATTTAATGATATTACAAGATTAAGAGGTATTTGCCACTAAACTAACAAATATCCATCTATTCACAAATCATTTTGTAGTTAAATTGATATGTTGCATACTATTTTTAGTTTGCTTTTTACTTGCTCTAAGAATGGTGAGGTTTCTTTTAAATTTATTTTGGCTATTGATATATTTGATTTCGCGCTAGATTTTTGTTCGGTTGCTTGTGAGTTTTGATTTGGAGCACTTATTGTCACTCTAAATCTATGTTCTACTCTTTGCTTTATAGGCATAATTTGTGTTATATGAAAGTTACAGTTTGGGTTGAATGTTGTTGATTTTCTTTGTGTAATTAGGGAAAGTTGAATTCTGAGGTTTCCTTTTAGTTAAAGTTTGTTATTTATTAATTTCATTCCACGCTAGAGTTCAATTCTCTCGTCTCTGTGTGATTTGAGCAGGGGTGATTATGATTTTCTTTTTTCAAAAAACTCATTGTTTCATTTTTTTGATTTATTTTTGTGTCGTAAAAAATTTTTGGATCCCGCTAAATTGAAAAAATCTAATCTCCAAAGCGAAATTGATAAGTGAAATTTTATGTAAATTTTTTTAGCTAAACCTTATTTGCTACATTTGATAGTGTTAGTTTGAATATTGTTGCCTTTGAGTTTTGGTTTGTAGGAGTGCTTGATTATATCTACAAATTTTCAATTCTTTAAAATATATTTAAACTTATTCATTGTGTCTTTGTTATATATTTGTTTATTATGATTTTTCAAATATTAATTAAATATTTTTAAAAATTATGTCAATGAGACATAAAAATTATGAATAAATCTACATTTTACTCTTTTGTTTTGTAGGCATAATTTGTGTTATTGGAAAGTTATTGTTTGGGTTGGATGTTATTGATTTTCTTTGTGAAACTTAGGGAAAGTTGAATTGAAATTTGTATGGATACCAATCCATTTAAGAAATGCAATTTGTTACTTTAAAACCATTGTTGCGTAAGGCTTAAGATGACATAGGATAAGTGAAGGCTCATGGAAGTATTCAGGGACGACCAGTGCTGAGGGATCATAGAATAAGTAAAATTTTATACAAATAATGAGGGAGGATCGGTGTTTAGCAAAATCGTCTGTCAACTGATTTTGTAAACACAGGAAAATCTCATAATTCTGTCAACTGATCTTAAGAATTAGTTTTTGTGCTAAGATTTTTGCTTAATGTTGTTTCCGTGTTGCTTTTTGTGAGAAAATAATTGTATGCGAAATCAGTAGTTATATCCTATAAAATATACACATGTATGTCTGAGTTGTATAATTCGTTATTCGTTGTCCAAAGGAACCATAGTTATTTCACCTAATTTTGCATCTTTTTGGACCTCAATTGCTGGTCTACATTCAGAAATGTTGTCAATCCAATACACTCTTAATTCAATTTTTGATCTTTCTTTCAAATTTTGTTCTTATATTATCTTCTTATACAATAGATCTTAGTTCTCCAGAATTCTAAAAGTATTGAAACTCTCTTCTCGAATAATTGACGATTCCAATAACTGAAACAGGAACTAAACATGGTGTCAAATCATGTTTAGAAATTTTGTTCTATTCTTCAACAAGAATTGAGATTCGGCCTACTAAAATAATGAAATATATCCTAGACTTTCATGTTTATTCATGTTCCCCTTGAATGAAAACAGACTTATTTAGGTTAGTTGAGAACAATTAACTTTCTGCATACTAGGTAATTCTAAATTTTATTGTGTACTTGTTGATTTTAGTCACTTCACTTATATAAAAGAAGGATCTTTAAATTTTTTATTACTGTCTGACCATCGGCTTTATATATCACGTCCATGGATAAACTTTCACCAATACTCGTGTATTTTAAATTTCATATACCCTATAAAATATAACTTTTCCCAAATGTTGAAAATGTTGTATGCTTCAATGTGGTTCTTTATTGAGTTATCAATCAGTCCCTTGTTATTATTGACATAATGCTTACTAATTTCTGCTCATTGTACTTCTCAAAATATCCTTACACTATACTTACCGCATATAATCCATTTTCATAACTATTCTAACTAACTAATAACTCTTTACTTTCTGCAAGATATTCTTGCCATTGAGATAAATGGTAGCCCTCCATCATGTGTCTCAAATGGGAGAAGAACTCAAGAAGTCATCATCATCGACTATCAGTAAATACATTTTACGTCCTAACATTCAAAACTGAAAATTGTGATCTAAGCCTCGCGATGTTAAGACATGTACATCAATTAATATTTGATACAAATAGCTATATACCAACTGTTTTATCTTCCACTTATAGATTATAACTGATAATACATTTAAGGTATGCAAGTTGAATTTTGTTAATAATTTGTTTAATCTAATCAAACATATCTTTGAGTTTGCAAGCTTTATGCAATAACTAATTGGTTAATTGACATGTTATAGCTATCCAATTTAAGTCTGATCCACACGATACGACCTTCTATAGTTGCTTATATATAACAAGTTTCCTTGGATAAGAGTGAATATCCCACCTCTTCGAGTCATATCAAACCTCTGTCTTAGAAATCGTCCCTTCGTTCCTTAAAGTACAATTTTTTTGGGGAGGACAACAAGTAAAATTGTTTGGAAGATTTCCATTGCTAAATATTGATGAATGTGTTAGGTTGTGGAGCCTGATTAATATATATATATATGTGGCTATTTACGCGGTTTATCATTCATTTATTCTCTGTAACCAAAATTACTCTGATTTATTAATATAAATATACCTTACCGCCGTGGAAGTTTACTCACGGGGTGTTACCACAAAATATTGAGTTTTCTCTTTCTCTCTCTAGATCTCTCATCTCTTTCTCGTGAAAGTTGTTGTGTTCTTCATTCATCAAGTGTGTGTGCGTGAATTCGATCCTAACAACTGGTATCAGAGCTAAGGAGATTCAACACGATCACTGAAGATGGATAGTTCAAAGCTTGGAATCGAGATTTTTGATGGATCTGATTTCAGTTCTCGAAGATGCAGATCGAAGATTATCTGTACCAGAAAGATCTTCACGAACCGTTGACCGGGGTGAAGCCGGAATCCATGACGGAAGAGAAGTGGAACCTTAAGGATCGCCAAGATCTAGGGTTGATCCAGTTGACTTTGTCAAGACACGTGGCGTTCAACATCGTGAAGGAGAAGACTACGTCCGGTTTGTTGAAGGCACTGACAAACATGTACGAAAAACCATCGGCAATGAACAAGGTATATTTGATGCGTAGATTGTTCAATTTACAGATGTCTGAGAATGGATCCGTTTCTGATCATATAAATGAGTTCAATATGACTGTGAGTCGACTCAATTCTGTGGATATTAATTTCGAAGATGAAATTAAGGCGTTGATTTTGATGTCATATCTGCCCCTGTCTTGGGATATAGTTGTTGCTGCGATTACAAGTTCCCGTGGATCTGAGAAATTGAAGTTTGATGAAATCCGTGATGTTGTTCTTAGCGAAAGTATTCGCAAACGAGAAGTGGAAGATTCATCGGGCAATGCTCTCAGCGTTGACCGAAAGGGGAGAAGTAAGACTAAAGGCCAAAATCAGCATGGTCGATCAAAATAAAAGAAACAAGGAAAATCCCTGAACAGATCAAACGTGACTTGTTTGAACTGTGGAGAAAAAGGGCACTTTCCGACAAACTGTACAAAGCCAAAGAAGAAACAGAATCAGAGATTTGGAGATGACAATGATTCTGTGAATTCAGCAGAGGACATTGGGGATGCTCTAATCCTTAGTATAAACAACCCAGTTGAAACATGGATTTTTGATTCCGGTGCATCTTTCCATTCGTCTAAAGCAAGGAGTTGTTCCAAAATTTCAAATCAGGAAATTTTGGAAAGGTGTATCTTGCTGACAATAAAGCCTTGGAGATTGAAGGAAAGGGGGATGTTTGCATAAAGACCACCTCGGAAACCAGTGGACATTGGAGGATGTCAGATATATTCCTGGGCTCAAGAAAAATCTTTATCTCTGTGGTCAGTTGGATAGCACGGGATATGCAACTGAGTTTGGGAAAGGTTCGTGGAAGATTGTGAAAAGTGTTATGGGAGTAGCTCGTGGCACAAAATCTGGAACCTTGTACACCATTACAGGGCGTATTAACATGACCGCTGTTGCCGAAGGTGCTTCCGGTTCATGTCTGTGGTACAACAGACTTGGACACATGAGTGCTAAAGAAATGAAGATGCTGGTTGCAAAAGGATCATTAGAGGGTTTGATTTCTGTCGATATGGGTCTTTGTGAGAGCTGTGTTATGGGCAAACAGAAAAGAGTAAGCTTCACAATGTATCCTAGAGAGCCAAAGAAAGTGCGGTTGGAAATGGTCCATACTGTTTTTTGGGGACAATCTCTAGTATCATCACTTGGAGGATGCAGATTCTATGTTACCTTCATTGATGATTTCAGCAGGAAGGTATGGGTTTACTTCTTGAAGCATAAGTCAGATGTGTTTGCAACATTCAAGAAGTGGAAAGCTGAAGTTGAGAATCAGACCGGTTTGAAAGTCAAACGCCTAAGGTCTGACAATGGATGAGAGTATGACAAATCATAGTTCAAGGCATTCTGTGCAGCTGAGGGAATCAGATTGATGAGAATAGTTCTTGGTAAGGCAAGGCAGAATGGAATTGCTGAAAGGATGAACAGAACATTGAATGAGCGTGCAAGGAGTATGATGATACACTGTGGGCTGCCCAAAACATTTTGGGCAGATGCTGTGAGCACAACTGCATACTAGATCAACAAGGGACCATAAGTTCCTTTAGGATTCAAGATTCCAGAGGAGGTTTGGACAGGAAAAGAACTCAAGTACTCACACTTGAGGACTTTTGGTTGCACGACTTATGTTCATATTGATCCAGAAAAGAGAGACAAGCTTGATGACATGGGTGTGAAGTGGTACTTCATAGGCTATGGTTCTAATTTGTTTGGTAGCAGGTTTTGGGATGACAAGAACAGAAGTATCCTGAGACATTGTGACGTGACATTTGATAAGTCTGTCCTGTACAAGGACAGAGAGCAGACGATTCTAGAGATTACAAAGCAAGTGGGAGTTGAGGTTGTGTTGGATAAAAGTAACCCCAGAGATGTCGAAGCAGATACTCAACCAACTCCTACTGCAGAATCTGAAGTGGAGCAAGTTACACCGGAGAAGGTGTTAAGGAGATCATCCAGAACAATCAGGGCACCAGATAGGTATTTACCTTCATTACACTATCTATTGCTGACTGATGAGGGGGAACCAGAGTCTTTTGATGAGGACCTACAGGTGGAGGATTCGATCAAGTGGGAGCAAGCCATGGATGATGAGATGAGGTCACTTGAGAAGAACGACACATGGTTGTTGACTAAGTTACCTGCAGGAAAGAGAGCTTTGCTGAACAAGTGGGTGTTCAGAATCAAGACTGAACCAGATGGCAAAAGAAGATTCAAGGCTCGTTTAGTGGTTAAAAGATATTCACAAAGGAAAGGTATTGAATATGCTGAAATATTTCTCCTGTTTGAAGTTAATATCAATTCAAATTCTGTTGAGTATTGTTGCATCAAAGAATTTGCATCTAGAGCAAATGGATGTAAAAACAGCGTTTTTACATTGAGATCTGGACAAAGAGATCTATATGCAGCAACCAGAAGGATTTGTGGTTCCAGGCAAGGAAAACATGGTATCCAAGCTCACCAGGAGCTTGTATGGACTAAAGCAAGCACAAAGGCAGTGGTACAAGAAATTTGTCTCCTTCATGACGAAGAGTGGATTGTGAAAACTGAAAAGGATCCTTGTTGTTACTTCAAGAAATACACTCACTCATATGTCTCTCTACTCTTTTATGTGGATGATATGTTGATTACATGATCTAGTATCAGGGAGATTAACAATCTGAAGACAAGGTTGTCTGCAACATTTGAGAAGAAATATTTGGGTCCAGCGAAGCAGATTTTGGGGATGAAGATTTCTTGGGATCTGCTGGCACTTTAAATCTATCTCAGGAGCTGTACATTGAGAAGGTGCTGAGAAGATTCAGGGTTAATGATTCAAAACGTAGGACTACTCCATTGGGAAATCACTTTAAATTGTCAAAGGAGCAGTCACCCAAGACTGCCGAGGAGCGTGATCGCATGGTACTTGTTCCATATGCTTCAGCAATTGGTAGTTTGATGTATGCTATGGTCTGCACTAGACCTGATATAGCACATGCAGTGGGAGTTTTTAGCAGGTACATGGGGAACCTTGGGAAAGAGCATTGGTAAGCCGTGAAATGGCTTCTAAGATATCTTAGAGGTACATCCAGTACTTCACTTTGTTTTGGCAAAGGCAATGTGACTCTACAGGGTTTTGTGGATGCTGATCTTGTTGGGGATGTTGACTCGAGCAAGAGTACATCCGGGTACATTTACACCATAGGTGGAACAACAGTGAGTTGGATGTCCAGGCTTCAGAAGTGTGTTTCTCTTTCATCTACTGAAGCTGAGTATGTGGCAATAGCTGAAGCTGGGAAAGAGATGATATAGCTGGCAGATTATCTTGAGGAATTGGGCAAGAAGCTGAGCGATAAGATTCTTTACTCAGATAGCCAGAGTGCCATACAGTTGGTGAAAAATCCAGTCTATCATTCAAAGAAAAAGCACATTAGAAGGCGATACCATTTCGTTCGCAGGGCAGTGGAGGATGGTGATATGTGCTTAAAGATAAAGGGTGCAAATAACCTGGTAGACATGTTGACGAAATGTGTTGATGTTGGGAAACTGGGGTTATGCAAAACCTCGGTTGATCTTCTGTAGTTGTTGCTACAGATGTTGCGGTGCGGTAAAGATATTGATGATTAAGACATATTTTTTTTTGAGAATGTATTTTTTGGATGACTGAATCAGTCTCCAAGTAGAAGAATTGTTAGGTTATGGAGCCTAATTAATATATATAGCTATTTACACGGTTTAACCTCCACGGTGAGGTTG
Source organism: Solanum corneliomulleri (assembly GCA_027704805.1). Lineage (NCBI taxonomy): Eukaryota > Viridiplantae > Streptophyta > Magnoliopsida > Solanales > Solanaceae > Solanum > Solanum corneliomulleri. The sequence continues at coordinate 40,759,733 of JAKWIY010003056.1, forward strand.
CCAGAGGCTTATGGGGGGAGGGAGCCCCCCATCCGAAGGAGTGGTTCGCGGCAGCGCCCCATACCTAAATTTTAGGCTTTACTATTTATTTTCCATTTATTATCTGTAACCAAAAATACTCTGATTTATTAATATAAATATAGCCCACCGCCGTGGAAGTTAACTCACGGGGTGTTACCACGAAATATTGGTTTTCTCTTTCTCTCTCATCTCTTTCTCTTGAAAGTTCTTGTGTTTTTCATTCATCAAGCGTGTGTGCGTGAATTCGATCCTAACAGAATGGATAAGCTTAGCATGGGGTAATGAAATTAAAAAAGCAAGAGAAACTGTTTCAGTATTAACGCAGAGAACATTACTAACAAACCCTCAGTTTTAGATGGGAGCATCTCCTGGCTTGAGAGGGCCACATCAACAGTTGTAGCTGCTGCTTTGAAGCAACAACAACTTTGTCCGCGCAACTTGGTCTTCCCTTTAGAGAATTTTTTCATCTCTTTCTTCCATTACAATCTTGCGAATCTAGGACTTCAAACGGGGTATAATAGTATGATAGCAAAAGCCATTACCATTTTTAGTGGGGTGGTAACGATACCATCAATATAATATATAGGCTAGAGGCATAATTCTGAAAGATCGATTCAAAACCTTAATTAAAATCATCGTTCAGTAATTTAAATATTAGATTCGAACAGAATCATGAAATGGAAGAGTCAAACAATTGATTTTTCTTACTGGGTGAGTTGATAAATATATAGTGAAATATATCAATAGAATTCATGCATTGTCGCTGCTTTGTCGCCGCTCCATCGACCATATGAAACGTTTCAAATATCAGAGAAAGGTACACTCAACAAATACTCAGGGTCACTATTTGTATTCCGTGCTAAATGTGCCATATCTAAGAGCAAAACCACATTCACTAGATACTCTTGAATAGTCGAATGTAAAAAAATCAAAAACTTTACGAGATTGGTGATAAATCAAAACTTCAAAACGAATTAATGTGATTTAGCTCTATCGGAGTATGCAATTTTAGTCTGATTTCTACAATAGATAACGATCCACGTTCTCCTTCCTCCTTTTATCTCTATGATTAGTAGCGGTCCGGTCAAGTTTTTCTGCACCGTTTTGATTGATAGGAAACTTGGGTGTGTTTAAGGAATTTAAGGATACAAAGTTGTTGTCTTTGTTATTGGTGAAGAGCTAAATACTCCTAAATATGCTATGGCTCATGGGCATTCTTCTCTCACTGCACTAACAACGCTAGAAAGAAATTAACACAAGCTGAAGCAAATCATGACAAAGATTAAAAGGTATTTTCTCCACACAACTTCCAATTGTCATCAAACAATATATCTTTTGATGCACCACAAAATTTCAACTGTTAAAGTAAACAAAAGGAAAATGTTGCTACACACAAAAGAAGTTAAGTTACTGCTAGGATGACCTACTATAAAGCTGACCTTGTCTTTTGCTAAGTTTAAATGCTTAGATAAATGAGTCTTTGGTACAGAAGGATTGTCTTCTCCACTTTTCGATAGCTAAGGGTTGGTTATCTTGTGTGAAACCAATTGAAGTCTTGATACTTCAATTTTTATTGTTAGTGTATAACATATTTTATACTCATTTTCTACTTGTTGTTCAATATAAAGACTTTTGTTTGATTTCTCTTTTGTTTTTTTCTTACCCATTTTTCCTCGGAAGTTTACCAATTGAATAGTTTATACTTTAGATTTGAATCTCAATAAGCTTTTCTATATTCAAATATTCTATTGATTTAAATCAAATTATTGTATGTCAATATCATAACATGATAATTTTTCTTTTTCTTTATCAATGTAGTACCTTTTTGCAATATGATTCGCAACATCCTTTTGGCTGCTCAACTACTTCAATTGTTGATGGTGTACACTTTTGCTGTCGATAGAAACTTTGCTGCTTACTTCCAGAAATTGACAGATTGTAATCACTAATAAATTCTTAAATAGTCCAGTACTATACTCCACATTTAGTCCTCCCCATAACTACATACTAAATTCATTTCCCAGTCTTATTTTACAGATACTTCCAGTCTAGCGCTGAGTAACATAGTAAAGCAGTCAAAATGGAAGCATTATGTAAATACTGTGCAATGTAGATACCAATCTAAATAACAGATTTATGGAAATAAGCAATATTTAGATATATGTGTGCGTGTCTGCTTCTGTCTCCATGTGTACACCACCCTTACTGAATCACAAAAATTTGATAATGTTGGGCCGTGCTTGCACAGGCAACTCTTGGCTAGTACTTAGAGAAGTTGGTGGAAATTGTGGGTTAACATTTATATTTTTAATTTGTGAATCATACATTTGACAAAATTCTAAGGTAGTAGTTCCAAATATTGATGAAGTGATCATTAGGTAGAAGTATTGCTTTGAACTGTGAGTGAGCTGTCTTTTATGATTTCTTTTTCCTTCTAGAATCTGAACTCCTCTCACTAAATAAATAGAATGAAAGATTGATGTTGAAAGCATCAAAAGATAATCAAATTATGACCAATGACTGAACTCATATTTGTGAAGAATTATCGGGCATAAATATAGAAAGATCGAAAAATCAAATCGAATGAAGTTAATATAATTTTTTGATTCTTTGATATTCAATGTAGGGATCTCAAAATTTGGAAGAACCAAACTTTTAAATTAATTTTTTTATCTCTTTTTTAAAATAGACAAGTAGAAATTATAGTTTATATTTGATATTACGAAACTGAAGGAGTACTAAGTGATGTTATTATCTTCTAGATAAATCCGTAGTTGTTAATAAATCATACGCTAAGAATTGAGAGCAAAGACTGCTAATGAATTATTAATAATGCTTATATTATTATTGTAATAAGAAAATCATGGTAGTATTATCCAGTTTTCATGTGCATCTTTGGCCTCCCCAAAGAATTGCTACTCCTCCTTTTCTAGACATTGGTTTTCAATTTTTTTTAAAATTTATAATAACAATGGGGGAAAATAACCTAATTAGATTGTTCTAAGTCCTACTAATCTCATGATTATATTCAGAAAAAAAGAACATAGGGAAGAAACCACAAATCAGAATTTTTCTTATAAAAAAAAACAGCACACACAGAAAACAATAAAAGAATAGAACGTTGTGTAAACCAACAAATAATTAAACCCTAATGTCTATGTCATCGGCGCCCTTAATGGAGGAAGTATCACAGTAAATGAAGATGTACAATTCGATGTGATAGGACAATTCTCTTACGATGATCTCATTTACAGCAAGATGTAATAAGGAAATTATATATAGCCAAAACAATGTGAACTCAAAATCGATTTGAGTAGTAGATATGTTCATATTCGTGTGTAGGACTAGGTCCATTTACCATAAAAGCTAGGTATTTTTACATAGGCCATAAGAACTGCTACTACCCAATGACTGGCATGTAATGTTTAATCTAGAAGAGGAAACAACAATCGCTACTGCATGGTTACTTTTCCCTCCATCATTGCCTCAAAACCATTTTGGGAAGACATCTAAGTGATGTGCAGCTGCAGTGGGAAAGCCTTTTCAAGTGGACATGATATGAATAAGAAAAGACATAGCTGTGCTGCAGTAAGAGTGGATTTGCTAGGGAATTTTCCCAATATTGTAGTAAGAAAGGTAAAATCAAGGGAACGATGGATACCAATTATATCCCGAAATACTGCAGGGCATAATAAGAAAGACAACTATGTGTTGCATTGAGAATTTTACCCAAAGGAAGAGGAGGTATACATAGAGAGATCAAAATCAACATAAGGAGGTGGATCAATACAAACACACTACTGAGAAGAGAGTTGATTAAGGAACACAACAGGAGATAAGAGATAAAGGGAAAGGCAACAAGAATGAGTTCCAAGAACAAATAAATAAGGAATTTGAGAGTAAGATACCAAGGCCTGATGAAATCAAAAACATACTCAAAAGGAAGGGAGGAAATTATCAATACAGTTCCCTGGAGAACAAAGAAAGAGAGGAGAAAAATAAATATGAAACAACAAATGAGTGGAGGAATCGTTTGGTAAAAAATGATAGCATGTAATGGAGAAAGTTCCAGTGAAGTAAAAAAGGTTGAAAATGAGGAACAAAGCACAAAAATCACAAAGAAAAGAGAAAAGCAAATAAATAAACACCTATATCATTAATCGGGAGAGGGAGAAATAGAGTAGTAATTGAGCACTTGAAGATACACCAAACTATAGAAACAATAAAGAGTAGAAAGAGTAATCCACAAACTACTTCTTAGTTTGTGAGAATATATTGTGCAAGTAATATTATTGTGAGTTGTAAGACATAAAAGAGTGTTGACTAGTAGTCTTTTTACACTACCAAGTTTTTCATCAATATTATTGTATTAGTTATTCGGGTGTCATATTTACCCCATTTTAATATTTTATGTCGTTGTTACTCTCTTCCTATTTCTATTTAGTTTTGATATTATCCTGGGTGTAATTATCAGTTTGTCCAACAAGCTTCACATGTGTTTAAGAGAAACTTCTTGATTATCCTCAAATGCCCAGGTATATTTGATTGCTTTTTGATTTTTTTCTTCTCTTAGTTTATAATTTTATGGGTTGAATCCCACTAAGAAATTAACACCATTATCTAAACTTTAATCCTTTGAATGTATAAACATACCCGACTTAGTACTGTGTATTAGTAGTGACAGGGCAAAAATTGGGCCTATTGGCTTTGTGCTGAAGTTTGCACAATATTTTGAGGATGGTGCTCTTCACAAGTCTTCTAAGTGTTGGTTTTATGCCATTTGTACACCTCAAAGCTCTCACTAGGTTCGTGGCATTTATAACCAATAGAGCTTATTTCCAACTCTAGAAGAACTTTGAATAAGTATCACCCCTGTTACTCCTGCTTTCTTCTCGCTAAGCTAGTTGTTTGCCTGATAACTTTGCATGACTAGAAGTAATCATTATGTGTACTTGTTGATTTACATATTGACCTGAATAACTAGCATTGATTAACTAGATTTAGCTACTGTGAGTATTGATTCTCATTTATAGAGTGTTACTCTTGTCTGAATTGATAATCTTCCTGTTCTGATAGGACTTCTTCAAAATTCTTTAACTCAAAAGAACCTGCAAAATTAAACACCCATTTAGAGAAAACATTAGCCAGAGCACTCCTTTTCCTTACGAAATGTTGTACTCTCAGTGATACAAAATATGTTACACCCCGTATTCTAGAAAGACAAGAAATGCAGAACTCCAAAAGTTGCAGGTGCCGCCAACAGTGCTACCTACTCATAGCCCCTCTGGAGAAGGACAAAAAACATTTGCCAAGTCCAGAAGCACGCTACGGACCGTAGGTTGGAACACGGTTCGTTGTCCAGGTCCATCGTTCAGACCCCCCGATCTCATTTTCTGAAGCCAAATGACGGTTGACCAGGACGAACCGTAGGTCCATCCATGGTCAGTCGGCGGTCAATCCATTGTTGGCCCTGACGTATTTAATTCAGAGGTTGTTTGGTCTTTTTTCTATGTGTTGGACACTTAAACTACGTTATTTAACACCAAAAATATGTCCCTTTGGTCAGATTTATCCTAGTAACTAAATTAGAACTTAGCCTAATCATGTAATTCTCTAAAATTCATCAAATTTGAACAAAAAGGAGAAGAAAGCATTGACCAAACCCTCTCCAAGAACGCGACAAGGTTTCCTCCAATTCCAGCCCTAAAAACAAAACATTTCTCCTTAAGATTCGTCACCAAGTATGTGAAATTTCACTAAAGTGTTCCTTTAACCCATTAGGTCTCCTAAATTCAGTTGGATTTTTCATTCTCTATATCATGTTAAGACCTAGGGTTTCTTAAACTTTAGAAAGGTGTTGTGATTCGGCTATTAGATTAATCCAAATAAAATTATCATGTTTTTCAGGAATTGTTGCTTAGTTCCTTACTTGAAACTGAGAAGCCTAGTCGTGTAAATTCCTTTAGTTCATGAATTACACTTGCTTGGTCTGTTTATTCAGATTTACATGCCCTAGTTAAGAATATTTCATTATCACTGCAATAATGTTAAATTTTCAGTTAGCATATAAATATTTTGATATTTTTAGTATTACATAAATTAAGATATAATGTGTTACTTAGATATTACGTAGGGAGTAGGCTTAACATCGACTGGACTAGGTTCAGTAGCCCTCATATTCCCAAAACTATGTGCCCCCATAGGATAACTCCCCTTTGTTGGTAAAATATTTGGTGATCAAGCCTGTCATGCCTTTACACCACTGATATGGCACATTGGCTCCTCTCGATGGGGCATAAACATCGGACTCTACAGAATGCTCTCATGGTTTTATGTCGGTTAATAGTAACTCCCACTCTAGTGCATTGAATAGGTTACCAATTACAGTTCAGTATTCAGTCTAAGCATGTTATGTATCAGTTCATATTATATCATTACTCTTATCGCTCTATTCAGTTATGTGTATATTGTTAAGCCTTATTTTATCCTACATGCTCAATACCTTTTAAGTACTAACACATACTCTACTCTACATCTTCTCATGTTGTAGGTTCATGTCCTCGATATTAAGATCACGAATAGATTGGTTCCAATCTCTAGTTCAATATTATTAGTTGTGAGTCCTCATTCTTCAAGGACGACATACATGTTTTCTTTTACGTTCAATCTTTCGGTTCCACTTTTCTAGAGTTAGTTGAGGGAATTTCCTGTTATCTCTAGTCAGTTAGAGGCCTTTTATTGAGAGATTGTGAGATTCAGTTTTAGATTTGAGTTTGATCTTTCAGTTGTTATTGACTCTTAGTCTTTTATATATTCAGATTTAGAATGGGCATTCCCCATCAGTTCATTTTATATCATGTTTAATCTTCCGAACAAAAAAATTAATTTAGTAAATCTTTAAGTATCCTCATGATATGTCATTTCAGGATTACCTTGGGGGTCACTCATGATCATAGGTATTATGTTACTTCTAGGGGGTAGCCTCAGGACACGACATAATGTATCGTCATAATAATAGAGTTGGCTTGTATTGTAACACTCCAAGTTGTTTCCAAAACTCCATAAATAATATTCACCATTGCTAGGGAATCAAATTCTATAATTGTATGGGAGAATTTGTTCTCTAAGATGTATTTCAATCCTTCTCTTATGGCGATCGCTCCTGCATCTAGATTAGTCGAATCTGGAATCTTCATCCCTTTTGCCCCTAGAAGGTCACCATTGTAATCTCTTATACAAAATGCACCACCACTAGGACCACGATTCCCCTTAAATGCCCCATCAATGTTACATTTCAACCAACCAACAGGAGGGGGAGACAATCTAACTATCTTTTATTAAAAACTTGGTCTGACGTTTTCAACTAAAGATAGAATTTGAAGCCAAGTGTGGGATCAGTTCAAATCACAATTGAATCTTAGCCTGGCAAATTTTCTAATGTTAGAATTGATATAAAAAATAGCTTCCTCTTAGAGAAATTTCCTCCATATTAACGTAGCATTTCTCCTCTTCCATATAGCCCATTTGATAAATCTCTCTTTGTTTTGAATTTCCTTGAGCATTCCACAAAATCTTCATTGGTTGTCTAACTTGAATTAATATATCACTAATACTAGCAACCCTATTGTAACACCCCAAGAATTTTTTGAACTAAGACTTGAACCATCATTCGTTGTGAGTAGAATTTTACCAAGGAATTTAAAATTTCTCGAGTGTTAAAGTCACTAGATGTAGAATCTTGAGTTCCAAGAAACACCAAAGAGAGTTCATTCAAGTCATTCTTAAGTTCCTTTAAATGTTTGGTGACCTTCAAATGACCATAACATTCATTATAGGATAAATTAGGTGGTCCATAAGATCTAAAATTAACTTTCTTTGAATTATTTTTCCAATGCCACTGAGTTTTCTTAGTTTCGAGCTTGTATGACGGAGAAATGCCCGTTTGAAGTCGGGTTGTCCAATTAAGGAAAGTTACCAATAATAGTGAGAGGTATTTTGGAATTTCCCTTACCCAATCAGATATAATTTGTTTTTAGTAAGATTTTATGTGTCCAAATGATCATTTTCAGTTTTATAATCCTAATATACACCTAGTTTTTTAGTTGAGAGTTCAAGAAGAGAAAATAGGAGCGAATCAAGACATCTGTCGAGATTCTTGAGTTTTGTTGTGGATTTTTTCCAAGGGTTTAATACTTTAGAGCTATGTAAGTTTTCATAGTGTTTGTTTTTTTCATCCATACACCAAACTTGATTATCATATTTGAATACTTCCATAAAGATTGTAAGATTTAAGTTCTTTATATGTGTTCTTGAAGTTCATTCTAAATCTTGTCTTTTTTGGGTTTTGATGATTTATTGAGATCAAAGTGTATGTTTTGAGGGATTTATTGAGTAGATTAGTTTGTACCTATGTTTAGTTATCGAATCCAAGTTATTGGGGAAGAACCAGTTCGAATTTAGGAGAACTTGGGTGAGAAAACGAGCAAAAAAAGTCGTCGGGTTTTCTAGGTTGGGGACTGGTGCCCTACACTAGCCAGTGCACCCCAACCACACCTTCGTAGGTAGAGGCTGGTGCCCCTGCACCATTCAATGCTCTAGGGTTGCCTACTCCCACCCATTTTATGTTGTTTCGTCCATTGGAGTCCTTTAAAAGGGTACCTTCAATCCCTATTGATTCTAAACACTATAAACTACTTCTAGAAAACTAAAATCATTCATAACCTTGTATTTGTAATTAAAACTCAAGGTAGAGTTCAGAGATAAGTCTAGAGATTTCTTCCTAACATTTTGAGAAAGTCCCTTTGAGTCTTCTGAGGAGTCTTGTACAACTTCTATTGACTTGTTTCAAGACTCGAAAAATTGAGTATGAAAATGAGAAAAATGTATTCACAAGTCTAAATTTTCATCACGAGATCACTCGTATCATGAACCATAACTCTTGAGTTGATAGTTCAAATTCAAGAGAGAATTAAGATTAGAGTTTAAGAAAATCTGAGTTCAATTGTGAATCCACTGAGATCTTCTATTGATTTCGAGCAAAGTATTGAAGAAGTAAGTATGAGAATGAGAAAAATTGTATACTTGAGTTCCATATTGTTAAGGAGACCCTTGATTTGATTCTTTCATGCCCATAAATTCCGCATGAACTCCATAAGTTGAGTATCTTTGAAAGGACCAGTATTTTCGAGTTCTAAATCTTGAGTATTGTGTTCCTAACCCTTTTGAGATTTTATTCATAATCACAAGACTATTACATATTACCCATGAAGTCCCTGAGTTGAGTAGTTCATACCCATAATTCAGCATGAACCTTATGATCGAGCAGTCTCGAGATGAGTATTACCATTGAAGTTCTTGAGTTCCGAGTATTAAGTTCTAAATATCATTATTGAAAACCTTGAATTGAGTCGTTCACGTCCATAATTCGAAGTGAACCCTATTTTAAAAAGTCTTTTACAAATTATTTTAAAATTTATTCTAAAGACTTGAGCATTGAGTTTAAGAAAGAGTAGAACCGAGTTCATTCTTTTCAAAAGTTATATGAGAAATAAGTTTTTTCACATGGTAAATATTTTCACATTTATATGAGAGAGGAAACACCGATTACCAAAAGCGATTTTGTTCTAGTTTTTGAGAAATAATCTCAAACTAACGAGTTATTATTTTAAATATATGAGCTAGTTACATTTTGGGTGTAATATTGAGCACCAATATCAAGACGAGTTCGAGTTTACATAATTCAAAGTCTCTATAATCTGTGTAGCCAGAATGAGTAGAAAAGAGTTATACTTTTTATATGATTCCTTAGCCTTTTTATCATAAACTAGTGGATCCACTTAGTGAGTAGGTTCTAATACCCCCAACAAAGTATAGGACGGCTTTTACAGCGTGGGACCAGAGGTCGTATCACCTTTATCTTATAGTGAGTAGCTTTGAGATGTCATGGTCTTGGCCCAATATCTTTATATAAAAGTAGAGGCTTCATAGTTAGATAGTAGAGTTTCAGAAGTCTGTTAATTTATTTTGTTAATTTTTTTAAAGATTTAAGTTGCCTATTTTATGGTTATTTAAATATATTATTTTTATGAAGAGTTATTCGTTGGAGTTAAAGATATGTAATAGATTTCAATGAATTTTACTCAGTTTTAAGTTAGTCTTAAGTTAGTCTTCTGCTTGTAGTCAGTCAGGATGATGGTTCGCTTGGGGACTATCAATGATTCTCGAGTGCCGACCATGTATAGGGCGTAGGCTCGGGTAGTGACACCTATTATAGTAATCTCAAATGCTGGAAGCTAGTTCACCCTTTAAAAAAGATGTTCTATAGTTTCTTTGGAAGGGTAGAACAACATAAGCAATCTTGAGAAATATATGGATTCCAAACTGATAAAACCGATGTAACATCGACCTTCATATACCAAACTCTGTAACCAAAAAGGATATTTTAAAAGGAATTCCTCTTACCGAGATCTTTATAAAACATTTATAAGGCTCAAATCCCCTTCTAATAATTTCCTAGACACTTTTGACTGAAATTTACCATAACTAGTCTTAGTCCTCCTACGTCTATCTCCATAATCAATTCTCTAACAGAATTCATATTTAGTCTTACAAATTCTACAATGGTGGAAAGAATAAAATCATGCATAGTAACATAATCCCACCCTTCTTCATTTAAAATTGCATCAATATCAGTCGAGCGATGACAAGAATGACATTCAGTTTGTTGCAAGTACAGTGGACCAAACTTGGTCAACTTGTCATACCATACACAAGGAGTACTTCCCTTAGGTTCCCACCGTAAATGTTGTTCAATAATTTCTCTATTGTTCACCATATGCTTCCATATTTGTGAACCATTGTTCCATTAAACTAGAGATGGAATTTGTTTCTTGGAACTTTTTTCCAACAGAAGTCCGCCACAAAGATCTTTGTGTGCTATACTTCCACAATAGTTTATTATGCATGACTTTAGAAACATCAAATGAAGATCTAAATCCAAACCCACCTTCATCATTGGGAAGACATATCCTAAGATACCTAATGTGTGCTCCTTCTTGTTTCTTTATTACCCCAAAATTCTTTTGCAAAGACTCTATGTAGTTCCCAGATCAGACATTTAGGAGAAACTATGGCACAAAGAACATGAAAAGGTATACTATGCAATCACAATTAATCAAAACCTCCTTACCCCATACAAATTTCACATCAAACAAAGGTTGCTCCACTAATAGAAAACCTACGTGTAGCAACAATTAAATATGTGTTGCCATAGATACTCATTCGCAACAGTTATAACCTTTGAAATAGACAACTGGACCTAAGGAATCACTTTAATAATTAAATTGTTGCATTAGTACTACAAGTGTTGCCATAGTATCTTTATATTGCAATGGTTCTTACGAATCGTCGCCGTAGGTACTATATGGCAACGATTTCGCCAATTTTTTCCCTCCACTTATTTCACTAAACTAGACAAAATTTTATTTTTTTAATTAATTGTAAAAGTAAAAGAAACGACAAATATCAGATTAGGTCATCTTTTTTCTCGTAGGTAATGACGCCAAGGTAACCACGCGATTCTCCCTTAAAAAGAACAAATAATTCATCATCTTCTTCATGGGTTTTTCTTTAACCATTCTTGTTTGACTTTCCTTATGGAATCTTCAACTTGTGGGTCTTCTTCTTCGTGGGTTGTACGTTTTTGTAGCTACATGTATGTTGTATTTAATCTTCTTCAATGTTAGAAATTTAATAGAAGCTAGGGTTCTTGACAAATGTTTTTCTTGTGATGTTGTTGTTTTTTCTAGAGCTGATGTTTATAATATAATCTTATTGTGCATTTGAGTGTGTATCTCGATTTTGGTGAAGATTGAGAAATATCTGCAAAAATATTTTAGATGGAAACTCTAAGTTTAAGAAGAGTTGATGTTATGAAAGATGAGTTTCGATTATTCAATATGCATGATAACTTTTATCTATTGAATTATTTTTTATGAACAGGACAAACGATTTCTAAGATCAAAATCTTCAATCTCCATGATAGTTCTTATCTATTCAAAGTACTTTTCTACTCTAAAAGTCATTGAAGTCGAGCATTAAGGGATTTTGTTTCTCTATTTCGAGTACATTTTTTCAAGTTCTAAGTTTATGCTTTCTTCCTTCTTGTTTGAATTTCTTAGTGGACAAACTACAAATTGGTCATCAAGCTCAACTCACTGCTCAAAAAAGAGGTAATGTTCCTGTTTGTCTTTTTGATGTAAATCTGTGTGTATGAATGAATCTTTTTCCTGCTTAAAAAGTAAGTCTTTCAAACATTGAAATAACTTACCTTCAATTAAATGTAATTTGAAGCTACATTTGGAATGTAGATGCATCTGTTGTTTGAATGTTATAATACACCCTAATGGAGTACATGTTTTTGCATTTCTTATCATAGTATGATGTCTGAATGCATCTTGCAACACTTGTTTTGAGTATAGACATATAAAATTATGAAAATAAATAGAAATGTAACGTCTCATTTATACAGTTCCGCTGGTGTCTATATTAGATACAACACTCATTTTTGTACCTGTGCTCCAGAAGGTGTTGTGGTAGGAAGGAACAGAAAGCTACGTAACCATAATCATTTACTCACATTTGCCAGTGACCTGCACATTTATTGATTTAATGTTCTTGTGTATGTTAACTTTGATGTAATGTTCAAGTTGGTAATGTTCTGGTTTCTCTTGCTAATCTCTGTTCCTTATTGCTTATTCATTATTAAATTAAATCATTCCATATGACTATATTTTTCAAATTTAAAGTCTGTATTGTAAGTTTAGAATGTTGCAAAATTTTCACTTTATGCTTTGACTATAAAAAATTCATGATAAATTTTCTTTGTTATGAGTTAAGAGCTTCGATAACCAGATCATTCATGTTACTTTCTGCCTCAACAAACTCTACCTCGTCCATTCCTTTCCCAATGTACCAATGGAAGAAAGCTATTTTTCTGAACATAGTTTTGTAGTGTTGGTATATATTCTTCTTGAAATGAAAACAGAAGTCCGAGGTCATAAATTTTTTAATGATTATGATTAGGGTTGCCAGGTGATTTAAACAAGCATTACTGGTTCATGAATAATTTGAACAAACCTCGCATCTAGTTGATCATAGAATAAGGCTTTGATTATGAAATTAACATCTTTAATTTTAAGCACCGAATAAAACCTAATATACTGAGTAGTTCTTTGTTTTGTCCTTTGATATCCTTTTTTCTGATAACTATAATATTTTCTGTTTTAATATCATTTCTTCTTTTGAAAAACAGTGAGTAGATCCTTTGTGTAGTTGAGCACAAAATAACGCTTTAAATGTTAACAACCTCTCTAAGGCTGCTTCTAGATTTGGATCTTCATGTCTACATTTAACCATACATCCAAGTTCTCTTAGTCTGCTCCTTGTCTTTTCTTATAAATTTGAAGTTTTACTATTGAGTTGCTAAGATTCTTTAGTGAGGTTATTGACTTTGATTTTGTTGTTTGTTCATGTTTTTCTTTTACCTTTAAATTTGTTTAGAAGTCTTTAAGTAGAAACACAACGCCCTCTCTAAGTCTGCTTCTAGATTTTGTATTTTTTATATGAAATTCATTAAATCTTGAAAGTGTTTAGATTTGTCATAATTGTTTGACTTTGTTGTCGTGTCATATCATCTTTAGATTGATTTTTAAATTTTAAATCTTTTACTTTTTTTCTTTTTTAACTAACTTAAATTATAGTAAAATTGATATTGTTAAGTAGACAACTGATTATGTGTAAACAAATAGTTCAAGGAAAACACACATTTCAGTTATGTTGGTACATAAAATAAGATAGAGCCACTGATCAGAATCTTCCTTTTTATTTCTTATCTTGGTAATTTGATTTTGGTGTCATATAGGATATTCTATATTAAATGTATAGTGGAGATAAAAGTTTGATGGGTCTCTGGAATTCCACCAATGAGTATATAAGTGGTGTGAATAACTTTCTTGATTAAACTGTTGAACTAGCTTCCAAAGGAGATGAAATATTGTGTCCTTGCAAAAAGTGTGCTAAATGTATGTAGCATCAATGGAATGTTGTAAAGGATCACTTTGTTGTATATGGGTTTGTACAAGGGTACACCAAATGGATTTTTCATGGGAAAAGTATTTCCTCGAGAAATAATCCAGATCATAATAAGGAAGGTTCCAACATGCGTGACAATATTGATGGCCTACTTCATGATACTTTTAGAGATGTTGCAGGTGATTTGGGGCTTGAAGGAGTGAGAGAGGGGTTATCCGAAGATGCAAATAAATTTTATAAATTACTGAGAAAGGAAAACAAGAGTTATATCCTGGGTGTAAGAATTTTTCGAAACTGGATTTCACCATTCGATTATTCTTGTTCAAATGCATTCATGGTTTGAGTAATGTTGCCTTTGGAGACTTGATAGACCTGTTAAGAGAAGACTTTCCATTTACTCATATACTCGAGTCATTTCGCAAAGCAAAAAATGTGATGAAAGATTTGGGTCTTGATTATGAAAAAATACATGCATGTCCTAATGATTGCATGTTATATTGGAAGGAAAATGATAAGGAAAATAATTGTTCTGTGTGTGGCTCGTCTAGATGGAAGACTGTTAATGATCCCTTGACTAATAAAAGCACCAAAATTCCTGCAGAGGTTTTAAGGTACCTTCCCTTAAAACCTAGGCTTTAGATAATATTGATTTATCATGAAACAACTGCAAATATGAAATGACATGATACTAAACAATCCAAAGATGGGAATATAAGGCATGCGGTTGATGGGGAAGCTTGGAAGAATTTTGATTCCTTGCATGAAGATTTTACTAGAGATCCTCATAATGTTAGATTGGGTCTTTCAAGTGATGGTTTCAACCCGTTTCGAACCATGAGTATTCCCATAGCACATGGCCTGTTATGTTAATGAATTATAATTTATCGTCGTGGATTTGCATGAAACTGGAGTATATTATATTATCTAAGATCATTCAAGGCCCATCGTCTCCAGTAAAATATATTGATTAACTACCTTCAACCACTCATTGCAGAATTGAAAGAATTGTGGGAAACTGGGATGGAAACATATGATGTTGATTCTAGCCAATTTTTCCAATTGCGTGCAGCCTTATTATGGACAATCAGTGATTTTCCAGCCTATGTAATGCTTTATGGTTGGAGCACAAAAGGAAGAAAGCCCTGCCCAACTTGTAATCACGGGACATGCTCTCAATATCTCAAGCATAGTCGTATGATGTGTTACATGGGTCATCTGGAATTCTTACCTCCTGATCATCCATTTCGAAGAGATAATAAATCATTTGATGGTAAAGAAGATCACATATATGCACCTATTCCTTTATCAGGCATAGAAGTATTGGAAGGGTTGCGTGGATTCAATAATGTGTTCGTAAAGGGCCAAAATAGAAAGCGTCGTGACAGTGAGGGTCCATGGAGAAAAAGATCCATTTTTTGATTGCCATACTTGGAACATAACAAACAGACACACACTCTTAATGTGATATACATAGAAAAAATATTTGTGAAAGTTTGTTTGGGACTTTGTTGGATGTAACTGGAACGTCAAAAGACCATGTTAATTTTTTATATGACTTGCAAGAAATGGGGATACGAAAGGAGCTTCAACAAGCAAAACATGATAATGGAAAAGTTCATTTCGCTAAATCTTGTTTCTCCATGAAACCAGAAGGGAAGAAGTTGTTTTGCACTGTTCTTAAAAATGCCAAATTACAAAAAGGTTGTGTTATAAATATATCAAGATGAGGGGAAGTGGATGAGCTGAAAATATCAGGTTACAAGAGCCATGATGCTGATTTCATAATGCATTATTTGCTCCAAGTTGCTCTAAGAAAAGTGTTGCCTAAAACAGTTTCTATTGCCTTGATTGAGTTGGGAGCTTCTTTAGAGTCATAAGTGGAAAGGTGATAAGGAGATCAGATCTTGATAAACATGCAGTCTAATATCAATGAGATTATATGTGACCTTGAAAAGATTTTACCCCCATCCTTTATTGATATACTGGTATATCTGCCAATCCATTTAGTAAATAAAGTTAAGCTTGGGCGTCAGACACATCTTCGTTGGATGTATTCCACTGAAAGAAACCTATGCTTCTTCAAGGGGCTTGTTCGTAATTGATTTCATCTAGAAGCATCTATACAAGAGGGGTTCTTGGCACTAGAGAGCGTGAATTTGTGTTTGAGATACCTACATGTTGGGCTGAAACAAAATCCAGTCGATGCCAATTCGATGATGAGCAGGAAACTAAAACAAAGGGGGATAATTTGTCACATTTATTACCTAAACTTGGCCATCCCATTGGAAGGGAGAAAACAAGCAAAGGCAATAATATTCACATGGATCTCATGTTATATCTTGATATACATTAATATGTATTGTTTAATGTCGGAAATGAAAAAATGGAGACCTTTATCATGTAAGATCTGTCACTTTTATTATAAGCTTCAATATTTTTTATATGATAATAACTTTGAAACACGCCAATTTGAAATATGCTCGCTTCAGGGAATAGTAGATCAAATGCATGGATTACAACACAGAATCATAGTTAGGAATTTGGCAACTGCTTTAAGAAGAATGTTAAATATGTTGAAGTGTCTGAACATTTACGACAACTTTCTAAATTTCCTAATACTGCGGCAAAAAGATATACAACATATTTCATCAATGGATATTCATTTCATACAATGAAATGAGATATTCAAGGTAAGACTCAGAACTATTGAGTGACTTTATCAGCAACAACCGATAGTTTTGCTAGTGCTAGAGACCAAAACCCCATTGATGAAGATGTTGTCTATTATGGAATTATTCAAGATATCATACACATTGATTATTGAGGATACTTTAGTGTTGTGTTATCTAAGTGTGATTGGTTTTGTTATGAATTAGATGAATATGGATTAACTCAGGTATACTTCAATAAGTTATGCAGTACTGAAGATCCATTTGTACTAGCATCTCAAGTGCATCAAGTTTTCTATGTCGACGATCCAATTGAGAAAGATGTTTATTATGCAAGGACTAAAGTCAGTATTGATTTATTTGGTTCAGAAGAAGATCAGAATTGCCCTAATATTGGAGACACTTTTTTTGGGGAGCCAGACAGTGACATTGGAACATCAAATGGAATATTTGATGTTGATGTTGATCTTAGATGCTCGAGAGAATATGTACCTGGTGATGTCATTGATATGTCAACTCATATTCAATATTCAGAATACGTGAATGAAGATCATATGGACACATCAAAAGAAGATGAGGACTTTGATGATGTCGATTGAGATTGGATGGTGGGTGATAATTGATGAAGAAACTTTTAAACTTCTTTTAATATATCTCTATTTCATTTTCTTATATGTACTATTGGTTTGAAAGTCGTTTGAATGAATGCTGATTTTGCCTATTTTATTCTTATTGTGTACTTCAGTCTTTTAGTTTCTAAACATTATTATAGATTGCCTTAGTGCTTCTTTTGCTGAAATGAGTTGATTGATTTTGCTTCGAAATCATATGTGAATTAGGTCGCAAGAAGTGGTGATTCTGATTTCTGCTTCTCTTTCGTGGTTTCACTAGTTCATTTTGCTGCTACTACAATATATTTTTTTTGATTCTTCTTTATATTCTTGATTCTGTTGGGATGTCTAACTCCTCATATTTATATCTCTTTTTTTTTGTAGGCAGTACTTGGTAGCCATGAAATAACAAGTTTCCTCAAGAATAAGGAATAGAGAAGCAAGAGCAACTGCTCTAGCTGGAACGCTAACATCTTTGGAGAATCAAAAGAAGTTGTTGCTAGCTAGAAAAAGACAAGATTTAATCAGTGAAAAGCGTCAACGTTTAACAGATCTAATTAAAGAACAAGATCTTCTAGAATCACACAGTCCAGAATAGGAGTTCGTATACAAGCTGACTTAACTAACAATGTAGTGGGACCAGTAGATGAACAACTTCAATTGAATTCTACTGCTCTTGAAGAAAATGAACGATGTGCAGAATAAGGCAAGAACATCAATATTTTATTCATAATATTACTTTTCGTTTTTTATTATAACATCAAATTACAATATTACTTTGAAAGGGTTATCTTTATTTGTGTATTATTGTAGAGTCCTCCACTAAAAAGACAGAAAGGTCAAACGTAAAGATGTTATCTATACATGGAAGGCATGATCGTAAACTGATTATACTGAATAAAGTTGGTCAGCCAGTTGGTCCTAGTAATGTCGTGATAGAGTTGCGCAGCTTCCTCGCTAAACTTGCTAGGAATGTGACCCTTTGTCCTCTTGATATAGAAAATTAGAAGTTGATGGACGCAAAAGATGATTTGTGGGATTATACCAAGGTTTGAAGTATTCAATTCTTTGTTAAGTTAAATATATTAAAAATTTGTTGCACTAACTCAATGTTCAAATTTTTAGGAGAAATATGACATTCCAAAAATTGGTGTTAGATGGACTTTAAAAGCAGTTCAAGAAGTTTGGAGAAGGCGTAAGATTTATTTGAAAACACACCACTTTGATGCCTACGCTAATGATCAAATTCAGATGGAAAACAGGCCTGATGATGTTCCAACATCTCTAAATAAGGAACTTCTTAATATTGGAACTCAGAAAAGTTCCAGGTATGTCTTACTAGTTTGTAGTGGTTCAATTATGTTAAGTTGGAGTTTACATTATCATTTTTCCTTCTGTCCTTGTTAGATCCAAGAACAACTTGTAATAACATATTTCTTTGTTGAATTTTACTCCTTAGGGTTTTAGTTACTTCTCTTTTAGTAAGATAATATTGTGATTAGCTGATTTGGAGGTTATTTTTGCTTTTCATTCCCAAAAAATGTTAAGTTATATAGAAAGCTCTTTTCTCTATAACTGATCACTAGTACTGCTTGTTCTGTCTCTTCTTTTTGGGAGCCACTAAGCTCTTATTTTTTTTATGAATCACTGGATAGAAACTTCCCTCTTCTATAAAAAATCACTTGATCATTGTGGAACTTCTCTTCTATTTTCAGAAAATGTCAAAAATCAATTGTGAGAATTGGAAAAAATTGAAGAATCCACATACTGTTTGCAAGAAAAGATTTTCTTTAGTTCGCAATGATTTAGTATTAGCTCTTGCATAGCATTCAATAAAAATTTATCACATTTTAAAGAATATATTTGATATCCACTTTTAATGTCTATAGGAAAAAGAGAGGAAAACTAGTGATACTCATCAGCAAAGGATTTTTTGTGGTTACAAGAAAAATAAAGCCCAATCAATCATACAAGGATACATATGAATATACAACTACTAAAATTGTTATATTTCTATCTAATTTTTATTTTGATTGATTTGAATTTGTTTTTCATATTTAACTCTTTATGTGTGTAATTGAATTCTGTTTTTTTAAATAATAAAACTGCATTATAGGTTGAGATGGAGAATATTGAAATGCAACAAAAAGAAGATGGAAATGAGACAATTGATGCATTTTCTTTTGTCATAGGATCAGAACATCTAAGACATTTGAGATTATATGGAAGAGGGGTTACAAAAACTACTATGAAAGGGAAAGTGGAACATTTTGAAGCCTTGTCAAATGCAACAAATGACCTCGTGAAAAAGATGGAAGAGATAATGATGAGAATGGAGGAAAAAATTGAGGAACATAAAGAACAAAATGACCAACAAAAGACCACGATGCGACAAGAAATTGTAGAAGATGTCATAACAAAACTTTAGCGTTCAGGCCTACAAATTGATGCTAATGTTCTAGCAATAATACTTGATGTTTCATCAACACAAAAAACAAAAATTCAATCAGTCTATCGTTCATCTACCTGTAGAAACAATCAAGGTCAGAATCTCCATCCTTCTTCTTCATTTTCTTTTACTACTGCTTTTGCAATTTCTTGTTTGGTTCATCTTCATCTATCGATTGTTATGTTAATCTGCTTCTACTTCTTTTTCTTGTGCTACTACACATGCAATCTTCTTGTATTATTGCTGGTGCAACTGCGATGATCCTTTTATTTTTATCGAAGTTGATATTATTGAGATTAGTGTTATTGTTGTTTGCATAGTTCAGGTGTTGTTGGTTTTTAGTAACAGAGATCATCATTTTCCTTTGTGATTCATAAATCTTTTCTTATGTATATGTTCTTGTTGTATTTAATCTTGATGTAGCCCCTATTTGTTGCTTTGTCTATTCTGTTTAACTGTTATATTTTGATCAACAAATATCATGTTTATGATTATGTAATCTTTCTGCTTCTGATTCTAAGGATTGTAGTTTGTGATTTATTGGTATTCAATGTCTTCCATCCTTTGGTGGGGAGAGTTTGAAAACTTTGGTAGTGGATTGAGTTGTCTTGTTCAAGTGCAATGCTTGTAGTGTAGTTAGCTAACTGATTTATTCCTTACTTAGTTGTTCCCGATCAGCTTCTTCACATGGTGATAGTTCTTGTATGTGTTTGCTGTCTGCTAAACTGTCCTCATCCCGGTACACTTTTATAGCTATATTTTTCGAGTTGTTTCCTGATAGGTTTGGCTCCTCTTCATGAACAATTAGAGAAAAAAATTAGGAATTGTGTGTCTTCTTTTACCTTTTCTTTTTGAACTTCTTCTTTCCTAATTGTTGACCCTTTTGAAATTGTAGGTGAACAAATAATGAGCAAAGCGGCAAATAAAAGCAGCAAAGACCTTACATAAAAGAATTGGTTTCTACAAACATTCTAGCACTATTTTACTTTTTGTCCTAATTTTGTTAACTTAAATGAATGTCAACTCTTGAACATTCTAGCACTACTTTTTACTTCGGGGCTTAAGTTTGTGGATTTACATGAATGTCAACTCTTAAACATTTTAGGACTATTTTTATGTTTGGGCTTAATTTTGTGAACATCAATGTACATTAACTCTTGAATTGTAAATCAAGATCATATGTTTTAATCTATAATATATGAATGCTACAAGTTGATATACATATTAATTTAATGTGTTCTATCATCGTATTATAGTTTATTTCAAAAATGGCTATAATATCCTGCAATAACCATTAAAAAGGTCTATTGCAATAGCTTAATAACATTGTTGCAATAGTTAAGAAGAACCGTTGTAATATCTTAGGTCGAGTTGTATAATAAAGTTGTTGTGATAGGTCATTTTTAATGATTTGCAACTGTTGCAGAAACAGCAGAAAAGTGTCATCCTAGACTAAAGAATAATTGCTGCTATATATTGTGTGTTGCAGTAGTTCACAATTGTTGCTATAAAACCTTTTGCAACGGTTAACAACTGTTGCAACAACCGCAGAAAGTGTCGTCCTAAACTAAAAAATATTTTTCGTTGTAGACAGAGTGTGACAACAGTTTTTCACCGTTGCTATGAACTCTTTTGCAGCGGTTTTGCAACTGTTGCAACAACTGCAGAAAAGTGTCGTCCTAGACTAAAGAATAATTGTTGCTATAGATGGTCTATCACAACGACCTTCAAATGTTGCTAGTAAACTGTTACTATAGATATATCGCAACAGCCGTATAGGCAACACGCCAGTTTCGTTGCCATAAGTCAATTGAAACACTCTTTGAGTCTATGACAATAATTATTCTTGTGTTGCAATAGGCAATTTTTCTAGTAGTGCTCCCAATGACTTCCCCACGTATCCACACTTCCAACGATTAGTCAAGACATCTTATCACTCAAATCAGAGATCAGATGAGGGAGAGATCACCTTTTGAAAAATAAGAAATGAGGCTACAATTTATTTTTTATATATATAAATAGCCGAGATCTTGTCGCTAAACGTCCAATTCTAGTTGCAAAACTCTTATTTATGGTCGCAAAAAATCTACATACGATATTAGCACTTTTTCTGGTTGTTAAACTCCAGATTCTCCGATGCGGTGCCCAATATTCATTCGAACTCCCGTGCATGCAAACTAGATACGAAACCTATCAAATTTGATAGTTCGGACTCAATCGAAGAGTTAAAATTCGCATACGAGATCATCTAAGCAAAAAGTGGGTCTGACACCGAAACTCTATAGTCAAAATCCATAAGTGGGCTCCGAAGCAGCTCAAAAGCCTTGGTTTCTAAACAAAGGGTCGTTTGATACCAAATTCACCATTCTGCAGTTAACTACGCTGCGCTGACAGAATTGTCATATGATCTCGTTTACTCAAAATAATGACTAAAGTCAAACTTAGGCGTTAACTTGATTGTTAAGGTGCCTAATCACACATATTCACACTTAAACCTGGGAAATTAATTATATCTAACATTCTACTAGCCTAAAATAACCCTTACAAAACTTATGGGATCAACAAAATGGGATTTTGAGGCCGTCTTCTAGAAATTTTGGTTAAAACCAACTATTCAAGGTTGTAAAGCTCCAAAACACTGAAACTCACACAAAAATCAAATGAAAGTCCAAGTGACTAAACTATCAGTCCCAACAAGTCATGAATGACTTGGGGTTGCTCTAGAAAAGAACTAAACGATGAACAAAAGGCATAAATAAAAAATTACTTCGAGTTCATTACATAAAATCTCTTTAGTATAAGGAGTGAACATCTCCCGCTCTTTAAGGAGATTCAAGTCCACTACAACAAATCTTTTCACCGGTCGAGCAGTAGTGTTTTTGACTTGTCCCCTCCAGGATAAAACAACTCTATCACAAAGTATAACTCAACAAACTCTGGAGAAGAGTTGAGTCCAAAGATCCACAAATAGAACACCTCTCTTCAACGAATACAAACTCTCTTTTTGACTAACTTTATGCATTCTATATTTTCTTGTACAAAAAGAAATGAAGACCACCACTATTTATTGTTCAGGAAGTGTTCTTAACAATGAAAAGAAGATAATGTGATAGTAAAAAGAGAGAAAAATGATTTAGAGGTTATATATGTTGGAAGGTATAATTGAGGAATAAAAAATAAAACAAAGTGAGAGGTAACAAATGCGTTCATTGGCTGATAAAGATGTTGCCCACGATTGTTGACCCCAACATTCTTTGGAATGTTTATTCGTGTATAATGTCAATTAACACTTTGTTTAGATGATTGTTATACATTATATCATATTGTATTGTTAGTTTAAATATAGTGTTTATTTTGATTTTTACTTAATTTCTATTGTATCGTATCATTTAAATCCATCATTAGGTAACGACGAAACGACTCGGTCTAACCACCGATTTGGTGTGATTGTGTCATTATCTTAACATTTTTGGCTCATGTTATCTTTTATTTATTATTTAATAATCATATCTCATCTTTTATCCTATCCTCTCATAATAGCTCTACCCCTTAAGCTATTTCTCTTGTAGGTTATCACTCAAATTATAAATATGTGATATTATGTAATAACAAAGAATGATACAATCTATCCAAACATAGTAATCATTAAAACACCTTAATACGATACATTATAAAACAATAGCTAATTAACAACCATCTAAACAAAGTGCAAGCCACTAAACTTTAAAGCCAACAAAAGAGAAAGCCCACAAATGCCTGCAACAGTCCGTCCAGCACACACTTGCAGCTGTGAAGGAATCTTAATATTACTGATATTAATATTAAAATGCTAAATAAAAACACTTTGTTATATTTATAGGAGATGTCTATCCAAATATACAAAACAAATAAACTCATTAAATATAAATTATATATATAAAAAATAAAATTAGTTGCAACTTGCAACTAATGTTCACACGAAATAATGGTTTTACCAATTGGTTAAAGAGAAAATTATTGCGACAAAAGAGGGTGACATAGTGATTGAAGTTGTTACTTACTAATATCAATTTGCATTCAAAATTATTACTCCATTTATAGAATTCTGAAAATTTTAAAGAATTATAGCCTAACTCTTCCACCCTCCTCCTCTGGGGCTGGTTGATATTTTCATTTCTTCATGAGTCATACAATGACGTTTCTTAATTGTTGAAATCTTCGTCTCCTCGTTCCTCCATTCAAATTTTCCATCTGAACGGTAAATAATTCTGATCACCCTATTCTGGTTATTCAAAAAGATGAAGATATGTTTTTTTTAATATCGTTTTGGAATTTAAATTTGTAATTAGGATTACATTTATTCTTCAATGCCTTGTATTTTTACCATGGATTTTCAATTTGACTTATAACCAATTATGATTTACAATGTTTTTATGTAATTTCGAAAAAATCAATCTAAAAATTCATACTAGTCCCTCATTCTTTTTAGATTAACCTAAATGAATATATTAAGATAATCATAGTTGAGGAACAATGTTTAAAACAAAATCGTTCTCTCATATAGAGATTTAGATAGTTAAATGTATATAGAAGGATTTAATTCTTTAAACTTGAGACTTAATTATTATTGTTATATAGCTTTATGTAATTTCAACATTCAATTGGAAATAAAAGTTTTAGTCATGGCATCGTTGTGCAGATAAAAAAATATCAAATGAGTGAAATATTCCAAGAGCCTAAGGGCTTAAAATCAATGTCAGCTGGATTTTCATCTCATAATCAATCATGTCGCGGTAAGCAAAGGAAAATGGATGAACATGGAGGAAACAAGGTGACAGGCATCAAGCAGATTGTAAGACTAAAAGAATTTCTAAGTAAATGGCAGCATGTCACACTTGGTCCTAAGGGAAATGGTAACAATTGCAACAACAACAACAACAATAATAATAATAATCTTGGATCATCGTTGAAACACGGTAGCAATTCCCCTAGAGGAATATCACCTTCGATTAGTATGAGGTTGAGGAATTACAATATATATTGTGATTCAGATGAAGAGAGTTGTCAAAGTCCAGAGCCACCCCATGGTGTCCCGAGAGGCTATTTGGCTGTTTATGTTGGACCGGAGCTTCGGAGGTTTATAATTCCCACAAGTTATCTTAGTGATCCATTGTTTAAATTATTGCTGGAAAAAGTTGAGGAAGAGTTTGGGTTTGATCATACTGGTGGACTCACTATACCTTGTGAGATTGAGACCTTCAAGTTTCTCATGAAGTGCATGGAAAATCATCAAAGAGATCAACCTTCCTCTTCTCTTCATCAACACCATTCTGGTAATTAGCTTTCTTCTTCATTTTTGTCAACACAATTGCTATTGGTATCCACCTCAACTATTTGACCTCCTAGTGACACTGGTAACTATGTCAACCAAGATTTTGACACATGATAATAGATGTCACTCTGCACTTTTGAGTGAATTTATCCTCTTTTTCTCATCATTTGTTTTAGTTTTTCACCACAAGTGCTACTGGTGTACACCTCGACTATTTAGGTATCTACGTACCTTTACCTTTTAGTTGTAGTAGGTGACTCTATCAATCAAAATTTAGGTAGATGACACAATAAAAGTCACTCCGTGCTTTTGTGTGAATCTATCTTCTTTTTCTCATCATTTCTTTTCTTTTTCACCACAAGTGCTACTATTGGTGTATATCTCGATTATTTTGGTAGGTACCTTTAGAAGCTCTTAGTGTCAATATCATGGGTAACTTTGTCAACCAAAATTTAGGTAGATGTGTGTTGAAGTCATGCCTTGCTTTTGTGAGAATTTATCTTTTGTTTTTTCTCATCAGTCGTTTTCTTTTTCAGTACAAGTGCTATTGATGTATACCTTGATTACTTTGGTAGATACTATTAGTGGCTCTTAGTGGCAATATAATGGGTAACTTTGTCAACCAAAGTTTAGGTATAATGACAGTTGAAGTCACTCCACGCTTTTGTGTGAATTTATTTTCTTTAATTAGGCACTTGTCCAATACTCTTTTTTTTATGATGTATGTTGTGATTTTTATTGTATAATTATTTAATAAGAAACCTTGATATTTATTATGCAGGATCTAAGCTTATTGTTGAGTGAGTAACTACCATGGTCTTAGTGATGATTGAATGTTTAGGGCTCATGAATGATTTTTTCTTTGCTATTTGTTTTCTCTTCTTCTGATTAAGAGTTTAGAAGGTCCCATTGTATTTTTATACAATTTCATCACTTGTATTTTTACACTTGCCATTTGTTTGTCATGTGTTTATATCTAATCTTGAAAAGAAAAAAAAAACACTGAAGGAAACAGAAAGTAAGGAGGGCCTAGATAGTTATATTAAGAAGGTTTATCGGCAAAAAGGAGAAAGCATAAACCTTTGACCCTTTCTAGGTATTACCTATAAGAAAATGTGAAGATCAAGATTCACAAAAGGTTATTGTTTTTTTCTTTTTAGGTATTGTCAATTGTATTGGAATAACCCTGTCCAAGTATATCGAAAAGCAATTGATTTTTAATTGTACAATGTTTATGTTGTGTCAATTCTACATTTCATTATAAGACAAGGGTCTTTATACAACTACTAGTATTTAATTAAAATAATGATAATCGAGTTTGAGGATTGCTCAGTTGGTTGAGCACTTTCTGCCCCTCATCTATTGTGAGGATTACCTTCCCCTTATTTCCCCGCACCCCCAAAAAAAGTTGTGTTAATTGATAATTTTGCAGTTAACCTTCAGATTTTGCTCCAAGACATTTGTTTCAAGGAAAATCTGACAAATGTATTGAAAGATTTGTTTTTAAAAAAATCCAATATAGGTACAAAAAGTTCTAATTTAATGAAACATAAATTTGGAGCATATTTTTTATCTTCGTCTTAAGTAACATGGGTGCAGAAATTTACAAGAATTGTCGTATCTACTAAAACTATTTTCTTTCAATTAAATAACAATCCCGTGTAAAAGAATGAAAGAATCTAATTGGGATAATGTCACTCAAATATATATGAATGATAACACTAGCCCATGAAATCACCTTATCATTTAAGTTTGAATAGGTCAATATAATCACTCATACATTCATGAGGAACTTTCACATATAGCAACTAAAAAAATAACCTGATTACTCTTCATAACTATAGTTCGATAAATACAATTCATAGCTACATGTTATAGGGAGGAGAGAGGAAAACGAGACTGGAGAGAGAGAGGAGAGAGGAAAACGAGACTGGAGAGAGAGAGGAGAGAGGGAAAAGAGTGGGAAAGAGGAGAATTGTATATGTGTATCAGTTAGATTATTGTATATTATACATATTTATTTCTATATATCGAAAGAGAGATTGAGAGAGGGAGGAGAGAGGCAAACGAGAGGGCAGAGAGTGGGAGAGAGGTGAATTGTATATGTTTATAGGTTAGATAATTGTATGTTATATATATGCATTTGTATATATGGGAAGCAAGATTAGGAGAGGAGGAGAGACGCGAGCGAGATTGAGAGGGAGGAGAGAGTGGGAGAAAGGTGAATTGTATATGTATATTGGTTAGATAATTATAAATTATACATACATACATACATACATACATACATACATACATACATACATATATATATATATATATATATATATATCTGTATATTTTGGTGAATTATACATATAAAAACTTGCTAACTATAGAAATTTGAAGTTAACCCATGTAATTAATGTATAATGTTAGTCGCAAGTGGTAATTATATCAAATTATAGCTATAATGAGTAATTGAGTAGTATAAGTTTGCTTAATTTCATATAATTAACCAAACCATTTTAACCTGGTCAATTTAATTCATCTAAAAATTTCACTAATTTCTGTTAAATAGCTATCCCAAATTGACTACGAAGCAAGCTCATCAATTTTATCATACACGGTAGGGATGTTGCTATATTAACCACATGGTGGTCACTCAAACATACTTCATCAAAATATTATATTGTGAACGTACAAAATCATATTTTGTATATAAATCAAAACATCTTAGCGATATATACAAAAATTTAGGACATCCTTAACAATATACCTAGCTTCACAACTGATATAGAGCCTTGATTAAGATCAAGAAAAATCTATTTGTTTTGTTTGGTAAAAGAGTTTGATGATTTAGCAACCTTCTGTAACACTTCGAAAATTCAAGACCTAATCTAGATCCTCACAAGTTTATTTCATGTTGGTTATACTGTTCTAAGACCTAAAATAATGTTAATAAGTCATCCGAAAAGTTTTAGAGCCAAGACGTCAAAAACGTCCATGATGTTCGAAAAGTAGCTAAATTGAACTAGTTGACGTTGCTATGTTTGGTGAAGTTTGGAAGGGTCAAATGAAGTCTAAAACTTGTAAAAATACTTTGGTTTGGTAGAGTGTGGTATATAGGGTCTAAACGTCCAATAACGTCGCCCCAAGGACCACCCGAAGGGTCCTTCAGGAGGACCCAAACATGGGTGGGCAGGCTGCCAAAGCAGCCGGCGTGAATCAAGATTCAAAAGGCTGCTGCTCGAAGCGCAGACCACACGAACGCTACTTCCACAGATTACTTTTTCAAAAATAAAAATGGGCACTAGCCTCGCGACGCGGAGCTATTTTCCAGATTCGGTAAAATCGTGTTTTTGGAATTGACTTCACAAAATGACCAATGCAAGTGAGGGGTATTTTGGATAATCTAGGCGGTGATTATATATATCATAAGTATAATTTAAGTCATTTTCCACTCACCTAAACCTTATTCCCAAAATAAAATCCAAAAGCTCTCATCTTTCTCTACTCTCTCCCCCTAATTCATCTATTGAAGAAGGAAGAAAGCTTGAAGAAGAAGGTCAATTTCTCTAGGGTTTCATTTGAATTTCGTGGATTAATCTTCTTTATGGTATGAGATCTTTACTCTTTGGATTCCTTTTCTCAAGAGGTCCTTTCAAAGTTGATTTCTAAAATACCCAATTCCATGGGGTTTCTCAATTCTAATGGGTTTTCTTCTAAATTTCAAATTGATGATTAATTGTGATTGTCTATGAATATTTAAGTTTAGATTGTTGTTTAATTGAATATTTTACAAATCTTGGATCTTAGTTATGAATTGATGGGAATTGAAGAATGTATTGATTGTTAGATTGGTTTTATCTATTCTAATGCATTATGGATTAATTAGGGTAATTTTTTTGGTGAGATTGGATCTAATTGTTGAATAATTCAGGTTGACCCTTCTCTGCTAACCTAGGTTATAAATTGAAGTTAATTGGGATAGTGATGATGTAATTAACCCAGATTCTTGTGTTAATTACTATTGATTGATGCTACTACACCTATTATTGGATGTAATTAATTGGTTGATGGATAGACCATGATGATGGCTTTTGAAGGAGATTTGGTAAGGCTTCATGATTCTAACCTCTAGTTCAATTATGATTGCTTGTTATTGATGATGTAGTTCAAATGAAGTATGTCTTGTGAATGACCTAGTAGGTGTTGGTAAGATGTTTAAATGAAATGTATTGACTATGTGATTGTGATATTATTCTTAAGATGAAATAATACAAGGTTGGATATGAAGTACCTATGTTTCTTATTATGACATGATGATGATGAAATGCTACTCACATATGAGGGTTTCTATGAAAGTATATTATCATGCAATTCCTATTGAGCTAAATGACTATAACTATACAAGGTATTAGACCCTTTGACCTAAAATAACTTATGAATGAAAGAAAGAAATTTCAAAAAGGACTCTAGCTTAGGACTGAGTAAACTAGTAGTGAAGAGTGTCCCATCCCACATAGGGAAGGTAGGTTAACTGTTGTTGTCATGATAGTATAAAGAGGGTTCCAACTACATCTCCTAGTTCTTGAATTATGTTGCCCCCATAGGAATACTAGGTAGTGGATCCATATAGATGCTATGTTCATGTTTTGGTACTACCTTCGCAATTAGTCCGCCTTCTTCCGGTGTAGGGTTTCATGACACCGAATTCCACATTTGCTCATGTGGTCTATGTCAGTTAAGGCAAGATGTTCAAGAAAAAGTAAAAGTGAAGTAATGAAGTAAACACTAACTAGGGTGACTTAAGAGGTTTGACTAAGCCTATGTAGGGGTTTGGGACTCTAACTATGCCTTGCACTAGTTTACGCTGAGGGAAGCCTTAGGAGGTTGTTCTTATGTTCTATAATGTATATATTATGCATGTGTTGACTTTGCACATTGATGATCCTATATGATGTTAGTTTCATTTATGAACATATTATTGTCTATATTGATAAACATGATGATGACTACTCTTGATGTTATATTATATGATGTTAGGCATTGCTTATGATCCCTTATTTGGTTTACTTGGTTGAGTAAGGTAATTGGGATTTGCTTGGCTATTGAACTTGTAGACTTGATGTTGGGTTATGAGTAAGATTGTTGCTTATGTGATGTAGTTATGAACTCTATACATGTTCACTTGACTATTACATGTTAATGTTGGTCTTATGTTGTACATGATTTGACTTATGTATACGTGAACATTTTCTTATATGGGTTCTTGGATGTGCATAAGGCTTTTCATAGTATATTAGCATGGTTTTGAACAAATGTCCTCTTTAGCATGATTTCAAATGTTTTATGTGCATATATTCATACTTAGTATAAACGTGCACTAACCCATCTTTTATGTTTACTACAAATATAGGTTATGCATGTTGATATTTTAGAGGGCCATTGAAGAAGGCTTGGAATCCTATTCACCATGTTCGGTAGGTCCTCACTTTCTGAGGACAATGCCACTATCTTGCTATTGAATATTATTTAGTCTTAATGATGATTTAGTTCATTCTCTTTCTTTGTTGACTTTATATAGTCCTATATGAGGCGTTTAATGTAATGAAGCATGGATTGAACCCAAGATGTTGTATTCAACTTAGATGCTTTAATATGGGACGTATTCTAGACTTTTTATAAATCTATATGGCTATATTATGTGTGTGAAATAAAAGTAGAAGCCTATGTATTTCTTCCTATAAAAGGAGTCTATGTATACTCACCAATTATATACTATGCGTAAGTGAGAGGTCTAAGTAAACCTCAAAGTAGGAGTAGTTAAAAAGTTTTAAATTTTCTGCTAATTTAACCTATTAAATGTAATGACGAATGCTAAATTGGTAGTCTAGTCCTCTTCCAGGACGACATTGCCGATTACGTCTAGGGGGTGCTCCCCCGATGTGACTAACTTGGTAATAGTGCATGAGGTTGAATATCTGAAGGATTGGTGTCTTATTAAACCACATCTATGTAGGTTCTTATATATTATTGTGAAGCACGCCACACTTATGAGTGAGAAGCTATATGATGCTTAGGAAATTCACATCCTCTTGGAAATCCAATGTCGTGCCTCTAGAGTCTACTTTATGTGTGCTTCCACCTAACTATGTATTGTGGTTATAGTTGTGAATACTCAAAGATTAGTTGCCCGAAGACTTGATCAGGAGATTGCTAATGCGGGAGTTCCCCTCGTGGCAATCAAGATCCTCCTCTTGAAGAAGTTTCTAATGATGATCAAGCTTCGGCCAATCCTTCGGCTTTTTCTGGTGGTGACATAAAATAGCCTTTCTCCAAATGGCCCAAGACATTACTGCTCAATCGCAAGCCCTCACTACTCAAGATCAAGCCATGACGGCCCAAGCTAACTGTGAGGTGGTACCCCGAGGAAACCAATATGTTAGCACCAAGGCCTCCTGCTCGAGGGATTTCACAAGAATGAATCCCCCTACTCTCTATAGGTCCAAATGGAGGAATACCTCCAAGAGTTCATTGATGAAGTCTACAAATCCTCTATAGTATGGGGTTGACTACTAGTGAAAAGGCCGAGTTAGACAGCTACAAACTCAAGGACGTGGCCCAAACTTGGTACATCCAATGGAGAGACAATAGGCCGTTGAGGGGTGGTCCGTGACATGTGAGATTTTCAAGAAGAATTTTCTTGATAGGTTTTTTCCAAGAAAAAAAAGATAATCTAAGGTGGAAGAATTCATCAACTTCGTCAAGGAGGTATAAGTGTGCTTGACTACTCCTTCAAATTTACTATGTTTTCGAAATATGCTCCTTCCTTGGTTTCTGACCCGAGGGATGAGATGAGCCGCTTTGTGATGGGAGTGTCTGATGACTTGAAAAAAATTTCGTTCGGATATGCTACATGATAATATGAATATTTCTTGTCTCATGGTTCATGCTCAACAAGTGGAAGAGGCAAGGATTAAGAGGAAGCGTATAGATGCCAATAGGGAAAAGTCATTTGATGGTATCTCTTTAAAGGGTAGGCTTGATATCCAAGACAAGCCTAGGTTCAAAAAGAGGTTTTCTAATCAAGTTCCTTCCAAGTTCCCCAAGGCTCATGATTATAGGGTGTCTAACCCTAAGTCTCAAAAGGGAAGAGGTACTAGTTCACCAACCAAGAAGCGAACTTGTGGAAAGATGTAAAGAAGCATTATGGTGATTGCCTCATTTGGACGGGCAATTGCTTTAGTTATGGTAAGAGTGTACACAAGGTGAAGGATTTCCCAAACTTGAAGGGTCAAGAGAAGGGTAGTGGGCAAGCTCAATCTAGTAGTTCTAAAGTGTATACGCCAAGAAGAATCACTTTTATGCACTTCGCTCTAGGGTTTAACAAAAGAGTTCTCCCGACGTGGTGACCGATATGTTACAAGTATTCTCTATTGATATTTATGCTTTACTTGATTTGGGTTCTACATTATCTTTTATTACTCCCTTTATAGCTAGTAAGTTTGACATATTGGCCGATATTTTCAATGAACCTTTTGTGGTTACTACCTAGGTGGGTGAGTCGGTCGTTGCAAAGAGGGTATATAGAAATTTTTTTTATAATGTTTCCCAGTAGAGTTACTTATGTTGAATTAGTACAACTTGCTATGATTGATTTTGATGTCATTTTAGGAATGGATTGGTTGCATGATTGTTTCGCTTCCATAAATTGAAGAACAAGAATTGGCAACTTTAACTTTCCAAATGAACCCGTCCTAGAGTAGAAAGGGGGAAATTCAATTCCTAAAGGTCGTATCATTTGTTGTCTAAAATCTTGTAAATTGATCACTAAAGGGTGTTTATACCACATTGTGAGAGTCAACGATCTAGACTAAGAAGTTCCTCCCATTGAATCGGTCTCCGTAGTAAGGGAATTTCCGGAGGTCTTTGCTAATGATCTTCCCGGTGTTCCTCCCGAACGGGAAATTGATTTAGGTATTGACTTGCTACCGGATACCAACCCCATTTCAATTCCTCCTTATCGGATGGATCCGACTGGATTAAACGAGTTGAAGGCTCAACTCAAAAACTTACTAGATAAAGGCTTCGTTAGACCAAGTATATCTCCATAGAGTGCTCTGGTATTGTTTGTGATGAAGAAGGATGGGTCCCTTATAATGTGCATTGATTATCGCCAACTCAATAAAGTCACTATTAAAAACAAGTATCCTCTCCCTCGAATTGATGACTTGTTTGATAAACTCCAAGGGGAAAGCTACTTTTCTAACATTGACTTGAGATTAGGGTATCATCAGCTTATGATGAGAGGTGAAGATATACCAAAAATGCCTTTATGGACTAGGTATGGACACTCTGAGTTCCTAATAATGTCCTTTAGTCTAACTAATTCACCGACGTTGTGTATGGACCTCATGAATAGGGATTTTCAAAATTTCCTAGATTTACTTGTCAATGTCTTTATTGAAAACATTTTGGTATATTCCAAAAATAAGAGTGATCACATTAATCATTTGAGAGTAGTGTTGCAAGTGCCTAAGGAAAACCAATTATTTGCCAAGTATAGCAAATGTGAGTTTTGGTTGAGGTCGGTGGATTTTCGTTGTCATATCATTTCTAGTGAGGGAGTTGAGGTTGATCCAAGGAAAACCGAGGTGATCAAGAATTGGCCTAAACCATTGACTCCAACTGACATTGTAAGCGTCTTGGGTCGAGCGGGATACTATAGCAGGTTTGTGGATGGTTTTTCATCCATTGCATCTCTTTTGATACATTAACCAAAAGAGTGTGAAATTTGAGTGGTCGGAGTCATGTGAAAGAAGGTTCCATATCTTAAAGGATAGGCTTACTTCCGATCCGGTGTTGACTTTACTGAAGGGTACAAACAGATTCGTTGTATATTGTGATGCGTCTTGAGTGGTCTTGGGGTTTGTCCTTAGGCAATATGGAAAAGTAGTAGCCTATGTCTCTAAACAATTTAAGGTGGATGAGAAGAACTACCCAAATCATGATCTTGAATTAGTGGCCGTGATTTTTGCTTTGAAAATATGGAGGCATTACTTGTATGGTGTTCATGTCAATGTGCATACCGATCACAAGAGTCTTCAATATGTGTTAAGACTCAAAAGGAGTTACGACATGTCTATTGTCTACCACCCCGGAAAGGCCAATGTGGTTGAGGATGCTCTAACTCTTATGACCATAGGTAGTGTGTCTCATGTATAAGAGGCCAAGAAAGACCTAGTGAAAGATATTAATAGGTTGGATAGATTGGGTATTAGATTAGATGATTCTCCAAATAGTAGTTTTATGGTCCATCATAACTCCGAATCGGCTTTGGTGGTTGAGGAGAAGTCTAAGCAATACCTTGATCAACCACTGATGGAGTTGAAGGAGTCGGCTATTGGTAAGCTAAATAAGTCATTCTCCTTGGGGGAGGGGGGGGAGGGATGGTGTCTTGAGGTATCAAGGAAGATTGTGTGTTCCCAATGTAGATGGTTTGAGGAACAGGATTCTTGAGGAAGCTCATGGGTCCCTTTACTCCATTTATCCGGTCTGTACAAAGATTTATCATGACCTTATAGAGGTGTTTTGGTGGGATGGTTTGAAAAGGGACATAGCGGAATTTGTTGCAAAATGTCCGAATCGCCAACAAGTAAAAGCTGAGAAACAAAAGCCAAGGGGTTTGCTTCAAGAAATTCAAGTTCCTACTTGGAAGTTGGAATACATAAATATGGATTTTGTGGTAGGGTTGCCTCAGACACAAAAGCAACATGATTTTATATGGGTGGTTGTGGATAGGTTGACCAAATCCGCTCATTTTATTCCCATCATGTCCACATACTCGGTGGAGGATTATGCAATGATCTTCATGTATGAGATTGTGTGTCACCATTTTATTCCGTTATCCATCATATCGGATAGGGGTGCACAATTCACATCTAGATTTTGGAGGTCGTTCCCAAAAGGGTTGGTAACCAAGATGAAGCTAAGCACCACTTTTCATCCCCAAATGGATAGTCAAGCAGAGCGTACTATTCAAACCCTTGAGGATATGATTAGAGATTGTATAATTGATTTAAACGGAAACGAGGATAGACATTTTCCTTTGGTTGAGTTTTCCGACAACTATAGTTACCATTCATCTACATCTATGGCTCCTTTTGAGGCCTTGTATATTAGGAGTAGTAGATCTTCAATTGGATGGTTTCAAGTGGATGGGTCTTTAATATTGGGTCCCACATTGATTTATAAGACTTTGGAGAAAGTTTATATTATAAGGAGCCTATATAAAATAGCCTATAGTCGGTAAAAGTCCTATGCCGACCATAGGAGAAGAGTTTTAGAGTTTGAGGAAGGTGATAAAGTGTATCTAAAAAGTTCACCCATGAAGGGAGTGGTGAGATTTGGCAAGAAAGGGAAGTTGAATCCTCGTTATCTGGGCCCTTATGAAATTTTTCAAAGGGTTGGAAAAGTTGCATACTAGTTGAAATTGCCTAGTGAAATATCTTTGTATCATCCTATTTACTATGTATCAATGCTTAAGAAGTGCATTGGTGATCTCAAGTCCATACTTCCTATTGAGGGTCTAGATGTGGAATATAACATCTCTTATAAGGAGGTTCTGGTTCAAATGCTTGATCGTCAAGTGCAGATGTTGAGGAACAAGGAGGTAGCCTCCGTAATAGTGTTATGGAGAAATCACCTAGTTGAGGGAGCAACATGGGAGGCCGAGGCCGACAAGAAGTCCTGTTATCCTCACATATTTGCTAATTAAGGTTAATTATTCCTATTAATAATTATTTAATTTGATTTTGACTTGTTTTGCGAAGATATGCATTATAAATGATAAAAGCGTTATGCTACAATGAGCTATCATAGAAATTTACTCTTTTGCTTGAATTGCACTTATTTGTGTATTTGGTATGTTGTTGACTACATAATGTGATATTGAGAATGTTTATATGTTGAGAAAGGAAATTTGACATAATCGACTCAAATGATATATTTAGCTTATACAGCAGTGAGAAGGAAATTCCTCGCATTGTGATTTTGAGTTGTTATGTGTGAAAGTTGATGTTTTGGGTTATTTGTGTAAATGCCATAATTATGTGTTGAATGGAGTTATGAAACACTCCTACATTTGTAACACATGTTGATTTTTGTATGTTGTTTTTTAGGTTGCTGGTTTTGAGTCTATCCTTTCCCTTTTAGAAACATTACTGTCATTCTGGGACGAATGTTCCTAGGTGGGGGGGGGGGGGGATGTAACACTACGAAAATGAAAGATCTAATGTAGAACCTTACAAGTTTATTTAATGTTGGTTATACTGTTTTAAGACCTAAAATAATGTTAATAAGTTATCCGAGAAGTTTTAGAGCCAATACGTCAAGGAACGTCCATGACGTTTGAAAACTAGCGAAATTGAACTAGTTGATGTTGCTATGTTTAGTGAAATTTTGGAAGGGTCAAATGAAGTCTAACCTTGTAAAAATACATTGGTTAGGTAGAGTGTGGTATAGAGGGTCTAAACTTCCAATAATGATGCCTTAAGGACCACCCGAAGGGTCCTTGAGGAGGACCCCAACATGGGTGGGCAGGCTGCCAAAGCAGCCTGCGTAAGTCAAGATTCAAGAGGCAGCTGCGCGACGTGCAGCCCACACGAACCCTAATGCCTCAGATCACTTTTTCAAAAATTAAAATGGGAATTACCCTCGCGACGTGGAGCCATTTTTCATATTCAGTAAAAATCATGTTTTTTTTGCATTTTGACCTCACAAAAAGATCAATTTAAGTGACGGGTGTTTTGGATAATCTATGGTGTGATTATATATAGCGTAAAGCTCATTTTAAGTCATTTTCACTCACCTAAATCTAATTCCCAAAAAAAACCCCAAAAGTCTCATCTCTCTCTACTTTCTTTCTCCCCAATTCGGCCATTGAAGAAGGAAGAATCCTTGAAGAAGAAGGTCAATTTCTATAGGGTTTCCTTCAATTTCGTGGACTAATATTCATTAAGGTATGCGTTCTTCACTCTTGGTATTTCTTTCCCAAAGAGTTCCTTTCAAAGTTGATTTCTAAAATACCCAATTCCATGGGGTTTTCCAATTCTAATGGGTTTTGCTTCTAAACTTCAAATTGATGATGAATTATGATTGCCTATGAATAGTTAATTGTAGATTGTTGTTTAATTGATGGAATTTCATGTAGATTATTTCCCTTTCCCCAAATTCCCCAAATCTTGGATCTTGGTGATGAATTGATGGGAATTGAAGAATGTATTGATTGATAGATTGGTTGTATCTATTCTAATGCATTTATGGATTAATTAGGGTAATGTGTTGGTGAGATAGGATCTAATTCTTGAAGAATTTATGTTGACCTTTCTCCCCTAACCCTAAGTTATAAATTGATGTTAATTGGGATAGTAATGATGCAATTGACCAAGATTCTTGTGTTAAATACTATTGATTGATATAACTACACCTATTATTAGATTTCATTGGTTGGTTGATGGTTATACAATGATGATGTCTTTTGAATGAGATTTGCTAAGGCTTCATGATTCTAACCTTGAGTTCAATTATGATGGCTTGTGATTGATTATATAGATCATTTGAAGTATGTTTTGTGAATGGCCTGAGTAGGTGTTGGTATGATGTTGAATTGAAATGTCTTGACTATATGATTGTGAGATTATGCTTAAGGTGAAATTATATAAGGTTGGTTATGAATTACCTATGTGCCTTATTATGACATGATGATGATGAAATTATAATCTCACATATGAGGGTTGCTATGAAAGGATATTCTCATGCAATTCCTATTGAGGTAAATGACTATGACTATACAAGGGATTAGACCCTACGACCTAAACTAAGTTATAAATGATAAATAAAGACATTTAAAAAGAGAATCTAGCTTAGCACCGAGTGAACTAGTAGTGAGGAGTGCTCCCTTCCCACATAGGGAAGGTAGGTTCTCTATTGTACTTATCATATTGGAGACTATAATGCATTTATCATAAAGAGGGTCCCAACTACATTTCCTAGTTCTTGAACTTTGTTGACCCCATAGGAATACTAGCTAGTGGATCCACATAGATTCTATGTTCATGTTTTGGTACTACCTTGGCAAGTAGTCTTCGTTCTTCCGGTGTAGAATTTCATGACACCGGATTCCACATTAGCTCATGTAGTCTATGTCGGTTAAGAAAAGACATTCCTAAAAGTAAAAATGAAGTAATGAAGTAAACACTAAGTTATTTCTCAATTGTGAATCCAAAGAACCCCAATCTAGAGAGGTTTGTCATTGCATTGTTGTTAAGGCTTGATTGTGATCCCAATTTAGTGGGTAGCATTCAATTATGTTCATATAATTATTATTTGATGTTTTCATGAGGTTTTAATGGTGAATTGTAGTACTTTATGTTGAAGATTATCATGGTGATTTTTGAGGGAAGATAAGGGTTTTAAGTTGATATTTTTAATTCGATTGTATTATGTGTTAATTGATCATGATTGAACCACCTAGATATGAATGGAAGTAGGGCTAATTGAATTAGGATGGTCTTATATTGTAAATCTGTTATTGAACCTATATGATCTTATATGCCTAGACTTACCTTCTAATGATCCAATTGAATGAATTAAGCATGAAATTAAACATAGATCATAATGAATTGAAGGTAATAATCAATTACCGGATGTTATGCCATTGATGCTCATGATTTGAGAGTAAAGTCATTATGAAGATATTATGATGAGGTTTTCTTATACCCCTAGACATGAAAATGATAGGGGAAGCAAGTCCTCTCACATAGATAAATTCTAGGTACGCCTAAGAATCTAAAATGAATCAAGACATGATGAATTAGGTTAGCTTGAATATTGATTGTATGATCACTTTTTGTGTACTAGACTTTGTGAGACAAGACCAATGCATGATTGTTTGATATGTGAATCTCATGATAGCTTGAGATGGTAGGTTTCAATGGTAGGTTGGGATAGTAAATCTCAAAGAGGCTTCAGTTGAAATACTCACGGTAGCTTGAGATGTTGAAATCTCATGAAGCTTGAGTTGAATTAATCATGGTAGCTTGAGGTGATGAACTTCATGGTAGCTTTAGGTGATGATTTTCACGGTTTCTTGGGATGGAGGAATCAAACTCTCTCATGTTTAGCTTGGTCATGTGTTGCAAGGATGCTTGATCAGGGTATCTTGGGAATGATGGTTCTCATGTTAACTTGGGATGGAGGAATCACTCTCTCCCATGATTAGTTTGGTATTGTGTTGTAAGGATACTTGATCATCTTATCTTGACATGGTTAGTCCAGAACCATTTCATGGTAACTTTAGTGGAAAGACCTAAACTCTCCTAATGTTATCTTGACTTGCATGCAAGATTCATTTCATAGTAGCTCGATTTTCAGGCAAAATGCATTTCCTGTAATAGCTTGAGTATCTCATGATAGCTTAAGTTTGATGATTTATGATCCCCTATGATTAGCTTGCATCTACATGATTCGTTGCATGGTTGTTAGGATGGTTGTATCCTTGATTAGTTAGCTTGGTTAGTATGAGGAGATTCTTTCCATGATAGTAGGTCTATTATTATATTATTTTGACCTTATTAGACAAGTTTACAAGAAAAGTTATCTTTGATTAGGTAGTATGGGATGCCATCTATAAATGGCATAAGTATGACTTGAAGCTACCTATGACATGACCCCTCTATGATGTATGATTAGCTTGGATAGTGACTAGGGTTGCATTCCATGACTTGATTTACTTAAAATGATAGTTCCTAGTCGATATGAAGTAGGTCTATTAGATGACTCCTAATATGATATGTAACAAGATAGGGTGATTTCAAGATATACTTAGTGTGTGAGGTATTATGGGAGGCTTCACATGCATTGCACAAGTGTGCTTTGAGGTGGCCTATGGTCATAATGCTCATATGTTATGATCAACTAGGTCATAATTATGAAAGTGAACTATGATCAAAAATTACTAAAGAGAGTCACTTACATTTGGTAGTAGTATTGGATGCTACCTTATCCTTGCACAAGGATGCCTGGAGGTGGCTTGTGATGTAGTTCATTTAAGTAATAAAGAACATTGACTTAAGAATAAACTGTTATATGCTTTATGATTCTTTAATATGATTATTATATTCATGTTATTATTATCTCTTTATCTCTTATGAATATGTCTATTATTAATTAATCCTTTGATATATCTTATGTTCGGTATGATAGTTCTTATAATTAGCACCTATCGTACTAATGCATATTTCCTACATGTTGTCCATGTTTCTTTCAACGATAGAGTTTCCAAGGCTTATCAACAAGTGAAGATTTGTGAGCTCTCATATCAGCCGAGGACATCACTACTATGCTATCTTTTCTGTTCTTTCATGTTAAGACTTTTATGGGTTATAACCCAAGATTATTGTACTCATTATATCATTGATGGTTTTGAGACATATGTTAGAAGTTTTATAAATTGTTTCCGCCTTATGTTTTGAATGAATAGTTTTAATTCTGCACTTTTTTTGAATATATGCAATGAATGATATCCAAGCGCTTGAACAAGATCTCTCAGAGGTCAAGTACGCTCTGTGACGACTCAATAATGTCCTAAATTCTAGGGTGTACATGCGAGTTGTAACAAACTTGGTATCAGAGCATAAGGTTGTGAAATAGTCTTAGGATGTCTCAAACCACGTCTAGAATAGTCTTATTCATCGTTGTGAGTTGCGATACATCTATGAGTAGGAGCCTGCGAGATGCATAGGAAAGTTTCACTTCTTCATTCTTCAAGTTGTGCCATACATCTATAATCTCTCTCTTATTACTTATTCAATGGTCTTTATGATGTGATTATTAGAAGGGTTGGTAAAAGGAGTGAGGGAGGAAAGTGGGCTGAAATGCCAATTATGGCTAATTTACTTGATAAAGTTGAGATTATGTGATGTGATGTTACTTTTAGTACGAATGGATTGATGTGTGGTTATGTTGATTGTTGTAGAAGTCCATGATGTGTTTGATGTATGTTAATTGTATTGGTGGAACAGTGTTTAAGTACTTCCTAGAAGGGGTGACTGAATAGACTCCTCTAAGAAGGGTAGAAGGGTAATTCACCATGGTTTAAGAGCCATCGTGGGTTAAGGATGTGAAATCTTAGTGATGTTTAGAGAGGATTTAGCATAGGCTTTCTTCGAATGGGGGAATAAGGTAGTTATGTATCCTTGATGTGCATCCACTAGAGTTATAAGAAGAGAAGTCAAGCAATTTGCTTTTAGTGGTATAGTTGGTGAGACTCAAAAGAGGTATATGTTCTATGTTATCCAATACAAGGGTGATCAAGAATGATCTCGTTTTGTCCCTCTCCGTTATGTTCTTCTTTAATGATTTATGATAATTTTAAGAATTTACTATGATTGTGAATTGTCTTATGATTTTGCTGAGGAATTAATGTTAGAAAGATTTGTGTATCTTTTTCCCAAGTGCGGTATAAGTAACCTTTGTATGAGGCCCCTATATGCTTATGTGTAGATATTTTTAGCTTGGAACTAAATTGTTTCCTTGATTTGGGTATGTGAATTTAGGTATAATGCATTAAGATGGGCTGCTAGTCTAGAGTTTGTCCTTTAGAGGAGTGTTTACCAAGGTGCTATTCGAGGACGAATGTTTCCCAAAGTATGGAATATTGTAACGACCCAAAAATGAACTAGGTCCAAATAGAGCCTAATGTGTGGTGCCACGAGCTTATGAGGTCCTAAAGTGGTAAAATATAGTGTTTATAGGCAGTATATAGAGTTTGAGAGAGTTTGTAGATGAAACATCCAAAACGTCCGGTGACGTCTTAAAGTTAGCCTAAGACGTAGTTGTATGTTTTAAGTGAGTTTTGGGTATGTTGTGTGGGTTATTTGGTGTTCAAACTCACAAGGAGGGATCCTATAATGTATATGAGTTTATTTGGGGTCGGGACGTCAATGTACGACTTTGCAAGAGCCCTTTAAATGGCCCTCAAGGAGGACCCCAACCATTGCCTAGACACTGCCTAGGCAATATCAAGCGGCGAGACCATTAACCCATCGTCTGTTGGTCGACGCCCCGTCGATTAGGGGGAGTAGGTTTACACTTAGAATTCTGAGCTTAAGAACCATTTACGGAATCCCTAACCAAGATGATAGTTTCCAGTACGATCCGTCATTTGGTTGAAGCTCCGTAGGTGGTGTCCTTTGATACAGGCATACAATTCTCGCAGCTCACTATTAAATGAATGAGTAAATCAGGAAATTCACCCTACGTCGAAATAAATGTGTGAGCAGTTATTTTAGGTAGTTTTAGGTAGTATATGAGTATTAAAACAATAATGTACCCCTTTAGACTCTATACTCCATATCAAAACCTCTCTATCACATTAGAACTCTCAAGAACACCATTAAAGAAGAAGAGAAGCCGGGGGCAGTAGCTTAGGAGGACTTCACCAAAGGTTAAAGAAAGGATTAAGGCTCTAATCAAATGTTTGTGAAGCTTATTCATTCATGGATTCTTCCTTTCATGGAGTACCTAGGGAAGACGAGGGTTCTAAGTTAATCTTCTTAATTCTATTGTATTATGTGCTAGTTGATCATGATTGATTCACCTAGATATGAATTGAAATAGACCTACTTAATCTAGGTTGGTCTTGACTTGTAAAGATAGAATTAAAACTTTAAGATCTTTTATACCTATACTTACCTTCTAATAATGAAATTGGATAAAGTAACCATGAAATTGAATATAGATCACAATGAATAGAAAGTGATAATCGATTATAGTATCTTATTCCATTTATGCTAGGGCTTTGAGGGTAAAGTATTTATGAAGAGATTATGATTAGGTTTTTTTCTACCCCTAGACATTAGCATGATAGGGTAAGTACTCTCACATAGATGAATTCTAGTTTGACCTAAGAACCTAAAATGAATCAAGACCTAATGAATTTGTCTAGCTTGAAGATGGATTGTATGATCACTTCTTGCGTAA
Source organism: Solanum corneliomulleri (assembly GCA_027704805.1). Taxonomy (NCBI): domain Eukaryota; kingdom Viridiplantae; phylum Streptophyta; class Magnoliopsida; order Solanales; family Solanaceae; genus Solanum; species Solanum corneliomulleri. The sequence continues at coordinate 40,802,912 of JAKWIY010003056.1, forward strand.
TATACTTGGTGAGACAAGACAAAGTTATGATAGTTTGAGATGTGAATCTCATAATATCTTGACATGGTGGGTCTCAAGTGTAGCTTGGGATAGTAAATCTAAAGGAAGCTTGAGTTGAAATACTCATGGTAGCTTTAGATGTTGAAATCTCATGGAAGCTTGAGTTGAATTACTCATGACCGCTTGAGGTGATGAACTTCGTGGTTGCTTGAGGTGATGAACTTCATGATAGCTTGGGATGGAGGAAGTAAGTTCTCTCATGTTTAGCTTGGTCATGTGTTGCAAGGATGTTTGATCATGGTATCTTGGGAATGGTGGATCTCATATTATCTTGGGATGTACGAGACAATCTCTCCCATGATTATATTGGTCTTTTATTATAACGATACTTGATTATGTTTTCTTGATTGTGTTAGTACAAAACTATGTCATGGAAGCTTTAAGGGAAAGACCTATACTCTCCTAATGTTAGCTTGACTTGCATGCAAAGTGCATTTCATGGTAGCTTGATTTTCGTGCAAGGTGTATTTCATGTAAAAGCTTGATATTTGTTTCTCATGATAGCTTAGGTTTAAGATTCATGATCCCCTATGATTAACTTGAATCTACATGATTGGTTGCATAGTGGTTAGGATGGTTGTATCGTTGCTTAGTTAGCTTGGTTAGTATGATGAGATGCTCTTAATGATAGTAGGTCTGTTATGATAGTATGTTGAGCTTAATAGACAACTTTACAACCCGCGTTAGCTTTAATAAGGTTAGTCTATAGAACTGCTTATCATAGATTGTATTATGGGATGTCATTTATACATGGCACAAGTATGACTTGAAGCTACCTTTGCCATGACCCCTTTATGATGTATGATTATCTTTGATAGTTACTAGGGTTGCATTCTATTACATAATTGACATAAGATGATAGTTCCTTGTGAATATGAAGTACGTCTATTAGATGACTCCTAATATGACATGAAACTAGCAGTGTGATTTCAAGATATGCTTAGTGTGTGAAGTATTATGGGATGCTTCACATGCATTGCACAAGTGTGCTTTGAGGTGGCCTAGGGGCATAGTGATCATATGTTATGATTAACTCGGTCTTAATTACGAAAGTGAACTATGATCAAGAATGACCAAATAGAGGTACTTAACTTTGATAGTAGTATGGGATGCTACCTTAGCCTTTCACAACGATACATGGAGGTGGTTGTGATGTTGTTCAATTTAAGTAAGAAAGACATTTAGTTAAGAATGAACTCTTATATGCTTTATGATGCTTTATTGTGCTTATGATATCCATATTATGATTAAGTATTTATGTTTTATGATTATGTCTATTATTGACTAACCCTTTGAGATATATTATGTTTCCTATGATAGTTTATATACTTAGTACCTACCGTACTAACGCTTATTGCCTACATGATTTCCATGTAGGGTATTGAAGAGATTGAGTTGCTTTCAAGGGTAGAGTTTCCAAGGCTTATCAAGAAGTGAAGATTGGTAAATCATCATTGCATACGAGGACATCACTACTACATTATCTTTTATGTTCTTTAATGTTTTGACTTTGTTGGGTTGTGACCCAACATGATTATACTCATGATGTTTTAGATGGTTTTAAGACATATATTAGAAGTTTTAATATTTCCGCATTATGTTTTGAAAGAAAAATTTTATTCCGCACTACTTTTCATATATATGCAGTGAATGATGTCTTAAGTCTTGTACAAGACCTTAGATTGGTCAAGTACGTCGTGTGACCACTCAAGAATGCCCTAACTTATAGGGTGTATATGTGCGTTGTCACAAACTTGGTATCTGAGCATAAGGTTATGAAATGGTCTTAGGATGTCTCAAAACCAGGTCTAGTTGAGTCTTATTCATCGGTGTGAGTCACGACACATCTATGAGTAAGAGCCTATGGGGTGCATAGGAAAGTTTCACTTCTTCATTCTTCAAGTCGTGCCATAGATTTATAAGTTCTCTCTCTCTTAATCCTTATCCGCTGGTCTTTAAGATGTGATTATTAAAAGGGTTGCTACAAGAAGTGAGGGATAAAAGTGGGTTGAAATGAAAATTATGGCTAAGTGACTAGATTGAGTTGAGATTATAGGATGTGATGTTTTTTTAGTATGAATGGGTTGATGCGTTGTTATGTTGATGTTAGTAGAAGGCCATGATGTGTTTTGATGTGTAATACCCCTAAACCGAATTAAGGTGTCTAGAGACTCACTTGCTCCTTATAAGATTGTTAGTATGTTAATTATGTGTTTTAAATAATGTATGAGCGATTTGAAGTCATTTGGAAGTCAAACATTCAATGACGTCCAAACGTTTGAAAGTTAGCCCTTGAGACGTGCATGTGTGACTCGAGTGTGCCTAGCATGTTTGGATATGTTGAGATTGTTGTTTGATGCTTAAACTGGTATGGAAGGTCCTTGACATGTTAAGGTGTGTATTTACATTGTAAAATTTTGAGAATGACTCCCCAAGGGCCCCGCAAGAGGCCCTCAAAGAGGACCCAAAAGTTTTCGAGACACTGCCAATCGACAAGCCTCAATCGACGCCTCATGCTTGCGACGATGCCCCGTCGATGGGTGTGTGTGTGTAGATCAACACTTATCCGTCTGAGCTGGAGCCCTTAATGTGCAGCCTCAGTCACCATCAATGGAGCAACAGGACGGGCCATCACTGCGTCGATGTCCCATCGACCGACGTTCGTAGGTGCTGCCTGAAATTGCCGCATCCACGCTGGCATGCAAGGGGTGAATTGGGAAATTCACCCAATGTCCCTAAATTACTACGGACGGTTATTTTAAGTGCTTGGGTATTTTAAGTTGATTTATAACATGAAAACCCCACTACCCAATTCATTCTTCAGATTCGACTTTTCCCTCTTAAACCAAACTCTCTCTAGGAACCTCCATTGGAGATGAAGCTCTAGAACACCCAATGTGAGGGATTTTCAAGTTCTCGTGACTTATTCCTCAAGTTTTCGTGGTTTATTCATCCAATAAGCTATGGTGATCCTTCATATTTAGATATCCATTCATCTTGAGAGCTCTTTCAAAGGTTTTCAAAGAGAAATTGTGATCACATTGTGTTTCTTCCAATCTAGCCTTGAGTTGTTTCTCAAGACATTTTCAAATGCTTTCTCGTGATGAATTTATGATAATGTACTGATTATAAAGTGAATTTCAATCCAATTGCATGATAAACCCATGCTCCCTCCAATTCTAAAATTAGCCTATGTTATGGGCGTTGTGATCAAGATTATCTGTTGATTGAACTATGATTCTAGCATGTTAAATTGCTTATATATACTTCATATTATGTATATTGATGTTGAATTATTGATGAGTGATCCATTTAGATCACGGTTTGAAGGTTTGAGTGAGATTAGCCAATGTTTTTCTATCTTCTAATGATTGGTCATGTAGTGTATACAATGTGATCTTGATCTTATGAAAATTGAATTGTGGATTTCGATTATGTTAGTATACTTGTAGATACTACAATATACATAAATTATTGATGAATTATGAGTATTGATCATTGATGATCAAAGCAAGGTAGTTTTTGTAAGATTAATCTATGTTCTCCTATCCTTAATAGTGATAATGCAATGTACATAATGTGATCTTAATTTTGGGATAGATCAGGCATTATTTCATTTATGATAATATACATTTATATACTTACCTATATTAATAATATTTATGGATTTTTAGTATTGATCAATGGTGATCAAAGGTGATCAAAGGTTGATGAATTGGTAATATAACTCTATTTCTCTTCTTTCTATAATATTGTTGATAGATTTGGTCTTCTATGGCATTGTATGGTATGGTCCACTTATGGTAGCATTTTTTAGTTTATTGTCATTAGATATGTGATATTATCTTGTCCTTGAAGGGAATGTTATTATGAAGGTGTGGTGGTGATGATTACCAAATGTGAAGCATGCCTAGTCTTCCATTCTAGTTGTGATCTAGGTTGTATTGCTAATGTGATATGTATGTTAATGGTTGGTTTACGTGCTTCCATTGATGAGTCATAAATGAGTAGTAAATCCTTACCTATGTACCTATATGAATGTGTGATTAGCTGTGGTTACGAGTCTTGAATGCAAATGTTGTAGTTATTTTGTCACATGTGCTATTATGTGCTGTGTGGTGTACGCATGGATGTACATTGTGGTCCTAAGAGGGTGGCTGTCTCAATGTGTTTTTGATAGTCATTAGATGATTATGTTGACCAATGTACACAAACTCGCACCTTATGCACGCTTTTTAGTAGTATAGGTTCATGGTGTCTAATGAAAGGACATTCTCATATGAACTAATGTCTACTACTATGCATGTTAAGTATATGTCCATGAAGTATGCTTTGTAACTCTTAACTAGGATGACTGGATAGGTGTACTAGTATGGATGAAGGTATGAGACTTTGTCCATGCATTGCACATGTGTGCCTTGATAGGATAGTTCCTTTGTGGTTATCTATGTTTATGGATATGAATGAATGGTTAAGTGATGAGCATGTCTTATATGCATGAATTAAGTAAAGAATGAATTTGTGTTCTAAAGGTTTTATGTGAAAGTTTTGCTCACATATATGAACATACACACATGTAAGATGATCTAGTCAATGGAGGGGCCTTGAAAGGTGTTCTCCAGTGTACCCTAAACTAGAGGGTGCTTGAATATGCTATGTACATGTGAAAGATTCTCAAATGATTTAGGTTGATGAACTCTCATCAAAGACCTATGAGATAATCATATGAGGAGGTAAATCTCCTAAGTCTACATTCTATAAAGTAATGATAATAATGACTTTTCAATAAAGAGAACTTAGTATAGAACTGAGTGAACTTGAAGATGAGGGGTGTCACTCTTATTGTAGAAAGATAGGTTCACCATAGTCCTCAAGAGGTGGTTAGTGGATAACTACAATGCCTCAATAGACATAAAGCGGGTTTCCATATATACCTCAAAGCTCCATAAACTATGCTTACCCCTTAAAATCTAGCAAGGTATCTAACCTAATATGCTAGCATGTCTTAATGTTCTACTTTGGCAAGGTAGAGCACCTTCCCTTGGTGTAAGGCTCTACAACACCAAATTCCTTGATAGCTCCCATGGTCTTAATGTCAGTTAAGGCTATAATTTCCCTAAAGAAAAATGCACAATTGAAGTAAGGACCCTAACTAGGATAACCTAAGGGAAGTTTCTTATTGTAGGTGGGGGTATGGGACTTCACCTATGCATTGCACAAGTAGATCTTGAATAAAGTTCTAGGAAGGTTTCTAAAGTATGTGTTATGTTTATGTTCTTATGCATGACATTTTAGTGTTGTCTACTTATTGTGATGATATTTATGGAATGACTCTTAATGGGATTATTATGATGAGGTATCTTCTTATGTGCATAATGGTAGTCTTGGTGACTATATGATGAAGGTATTACTTGATCTGTATGTAGTTGACTATAGTATTATGGTTAATGTATGAAATACATGTTAAGGCTTGTTGTATCGTGATAGGATTACTAAGTAAGTGTGAGGTTATGGGGCTTGAGTAAGGTCTTATGTGAAGTGAAGTTATTATGTGTACAAACAGAATATAATTTACTATAAAATTAGGAGATCTTGACTTGAATGTGTTCTGTGATGTGATAATTCTATGAAAGTATGTGTTAGATTATGATGGTAGTATGTATGAGTACCTTGTGGCCTTAAAGTGATGCTTTGCACCGAGTATCACTAGAGGGTTACTTGGAAAGATAAGAAGTTAAAAGAAAGAAAGCTTACTATAAAATGAACTCACTCTAATTGAAGATGTGCTTCATGTAAAGTGGTGTCTTATATGCCTTAAATGCAATGTGTGGTTTTATGTGATGTTATGACTATTGTATATGCCTAAAATAAGTATATAAATGACATGACGATTATTGTACAAAGTTTTTATGAATTTTTCACAAAAAGGCATAATGCATGGTTTCAAGTAAAATGTCCCTTTTAAATGCATGTTTTTTCATAGTTGCCATACTTAGTGCATTCTTTTACTAAGACCAATCTTCTTTACCTTTTTACACAAAATTTAGTTTATGGATGCTTAAAGGATATTTATATGGCTAAGATCTTGATATGTGATTCCCAAGTTCAAAGAAAGGAACCATAAGTTCAAGGATTTGATATGCCTTGTCTTACTATAAGTTTGTAATAGTATATCTATGATTTATGTTGTAAGGGTCGTGTCTCTATTATACTCTAATGAGGTTGAATCTAGTATGACAAAAAAGAGAGTAGAGTCTTTAACTATGTAAATGTGAATTTTTTATATATATAATGGAAGTGATGTTCTAGTATATGATATGCTATGAAAGTTTTAAATCTTCCGCTAAATTTTCCTATGACAATGCGATAAATGATAACTATGGGCTTGTATAAGACCATGTAGAGGTCAAGCACACCATGTTAATTCTAGGGGTGCTCCCCGGTCTTGACATGATGTATGTTGATAGAATTTGTGGAATAGAGTGTTTGAGTACTTCCTATAAAGGGTTATTAAATAAACTTCTCTAAGGAGGGTAGAAGGGTAATTCACCATGGTTTAAGAGTCACCTTGGGTGAAGAATGTCAAATTTAAGTGATCCTTAGAAAGGATTTAGCATAAGCATGGTCCAAATAGGGGAATAAGGCTTTTATGTATGCTTGATGTACATCGGCTACGATTACAAGAAGAGAATTCAAGAAAGTTTCTCTTAGTGGTATAGTTGATGAGCCTCAAAAGAGGGATATGTTCTATGATCTCCAATCAAAGAGTGATCAATAATGATCTCTTTATGTCCCTCTCCGGTATGTGCTTCTTTAATAATTTATGAAAATTTTCAGATTTGTGGTGATTTTTAATATCCTGCGATTTTGTTGTTTCCTTATGATGAGGAATTGATGTTATAAAGACAAGTATATCTTATTCGAAAGTGGGGTATAAGGAGATTTTTGTATGAGGTCTTTATATGATTAGGTGCACATATTTTTAGCGTTGAATTGAATTATTTCCTTGATTTTGATATGTGTATTTAGGTATAATGTCTGTACAGTGGGCTGCTAGTCTAGAGTTGATCCCTTAGAGGAGTGTTTAGAAAAGTGTAATTCGAGGACGAATGTTTCCCTAGTGGAGGATATTGTAAAGACCCCAAAATGAATTAGGCCCATATAGATCCAAATATGTGGTTCCATGAACTTATGAGGTCCTAAAGTGGTCAAATATATTGTTAGAAGCAGTATATAAAGTTTGAGAGGGTTCAGAGGTTAAAATCCCGATGACGTTTGAAAGTTATCCTTAGACGTACTTGTGTGTTTTAATTGAGTTTTGGATATGTTGCGTGGGATTTTTGGTGTCAAACTCACAAGGACGGACACTAGCATGTATATGAGTGTATTTGGGGTCACGATCTCAAGGAAAGACTCCCCAAGGTCCCCGATAAAGGCCCTCAAGCAGGACCCAACCATTGCCTAGACACAGCCTGGGCAGTGTCAAGCGACGTGACCATCGACGACTCATGTGTTAGTCGAGGCCCTGTCAATTGGTGGTGTAGGTTGACACTTAGACTCCTAAGACTGAAACCCATTTGAGCGGTCTCTGACCAAGACGATGGTTTCTAGTACGGTCCATCGTCTGGTCGGTGCCCCGTAGATGGCGACCGTCGATGTAGGCCTACAATTCTCGCAGCTCATTATTAGTGAAGGGGTGAATCAGGAAATTCACCCCACGTCCAAATAAATGTGTGGGCAGTTATTTTAGGTAGTGTATGAGTATTAAAATAATATACCCCCTTAATGTAACACCCCGTATTCAAAATAAACCAAAAATCAGCTTTTCAGAAATCTGCAGGTGCAATCGGCGGTTACCATCGACGGACCATAGCCTGAACCATGGCACGTGATGCACATCCGTCCATTGTGAAATAAGATCCCTCAATATGTATCCCAGAAAATTTGGCTAAGTGTCGAACGACGGATGGACTGATGGTCCGTAGGTTGGACTACGATCCGTAGTTTGTATCCGTCGATCAAGACCACTTTTACTCGCTCTCTGACAAGAACCATGATTTACTAGCGCGGTCCATAGAAGGACCTACAGGCCGTAGGTATGAAGGTAGGTGTAAATTAGCAGATAGTTAGGGGGAAAATGCAGTTGGGTCAACTTCAATTGATCATAACTCTTAGCACAAAATTTATTAGGTGTCCCAAGGCATATAAAAAGATAGATAATTGAATAAGCTTTCCATAGCCACCGACTTTGCTAAAATCAGATCTCCGAGTAAAACGTTATGTCTATTTTGGTAAAGGCCTATCGAACATACCCAACCAACGGACCCAAATGACGGACCGTCAATTGAACGACGGCCCGTCAATCAAGGTCTTCGTTTGGTCAGACAACAATTAACTCAGGGGTCTTTTGGTCTTTTCCAATTTCATTTTAACTCTAAGATATGTTGTTTTGACCCTAAATCATCATATTTTAGTTAGTTTAAGACTAGAAACATAACTAAAACTTATATATGTCAAATCATTAAATCAAAACTTAGAAAATTAGAAGAAACAATGGAGAAAAAGGTCCAGAACCCTAGTTCAAGAACGCAGAATATTACCAGCAATTCCAGCCCCAAAATCTAAATATTTCTCCATGGATTTCATCACCAGGTATGTGGGATTTCACTAGTGGGTTACTTTCACCCATTAGATCCCTAGTTTTAAGTCAGTTCTTGATTTTTTTATCATGATAAAACCTAGGGTTTCTAGAATTACAACTGGTCATCATAAATTAGTTAAATATATGTTCCAAATAAGATTGTTAAGTTATTATTCAATCTATCTCATGAATTTCAGAACCCTAGCTATGTATTTCTTTAATTCTTGAATTACACATGCTACGTTAGATTTTAGTTACTTCAGTATACATGCCTCAGTTATAAATGTATAATTATTAGATTAAATGTTGCATTCTCAGTTTGCATGTTAAGTTTTGAGTTATTTAGTATTTATAGAAATTAAAACATAATCAATTAATTATATAATTTATTGGGAGTAGCATAATACCGAGTTGGACTAGGGTTCAACGTACTCAATAATCCCAGAACTACTAGCCAAGTAAGGTATAAGTCCCCTATGTGGGAATTAGATTTTTGATCACGCCAACATGCCTTTATACCTTTTGCATGGTATATTGGGTCCTCTCGATGGGGCGTATACATCGGACTCCACATTTAGCTCATGTGGTTTTATTATCCGTTATTAGTAGCTCCCATAGATTAGCTAGATTTCACTGCATTGACCATTTAATAGTACATTCAGTATTCAGTTTCAGCATGATATAAATTGGTCATTATATTCAGTTATATCAGCATTCAAAATATATATCATGTAAGATAATATACTTGCTTTTGTGCTTGTTCAGTTATGTATTATTTTAGCTTTATTCTATCCTACATGCTCAGTACCTTCAAGTACTAACACATACGTGTGCTACATATTTTCGTTATATAGATTCAGGTTCTCAGTGTCCAAATCACGCTTTGATCAATTTCCGGTCTCTAGTTCAGCAGGTTCAGTGCTGAGTCCTCATTCTCGGAGAACAAAGAGTCTTGAGTTCATTTCAATCATTTAGTTTTAGTTTTTGCTAGACTTAGCTGGGGATTTTCCTAGTATTTCTAGTCAGTTAGAGGTTTATTTTAGACACAGATAGTTTCATCTTAGTGTTGATTTAATATCTTCTTGTTAACAAAAGTCATTGTTTCAAATATCTCATTTATAGACGATGGGTATTCCCCATTTTTTCAGTTTGCATTATGATTTAGTATTGCATTCAGTTTATTTTCTTTAGTATGCTCATGATTATGCGAACAGGGTTAGCTTGGGATCACTTGTGGTCCTAGGTTCCTTGTCCACGTCTTGGAGGTAGCTTGGGGCGTGACAATTAGGCTCTAAAGTCCAAATCAAAACCTCTCTCTCACATTAGAACTCTAAAGAACAACATTGAAGAATAAGAGAAGTTGGGGGAAACCACTTAGGACAAATTCACCACGGGTTCAAGTTGGGATTAAGGCTCTAATCAAAGGTATATGAAGCTTATTCATCCATTCATTCTTCCATTAATGGAGTACCCTAGTTATTCCTCAATTATGAATTCAGAAAACCCTAATCTAGAAAGTATTAGATGTGATTTCATTGCTATAAAGGCTTGATTGTGATTCCACACTAGTGAGTAGAATTCAATTATGTTCGTATGATCATTATGTGATTTTTTCATGATGTTTTCATGGTGAATTGTAGTAATTGATGTTGATAGTTATCATGGTGATTTTAGGGAAGATGATGGTTCTAAGTTGATCTTATTAATTCTATTGTATTATGTGATAGTTGATAATGATTGAATCACAAGGATATGAATTTAACTAAGCCTAAATGATCTAGGTTGGTCTTGACTTCTAAAGCTAGAATTGAATCTATGTGATCTTGTATGCTAGACTTACCTTCTAATGATCCTATTTCATGAAGTAAGTATGAAATTGAACATAGATCATAATGAATTGAAAGTGATAACTCATTATGGTCTGTTATGCCATTCATGCTAGGGCTTTGAGGGTAAAGTCATTATGAAAAGATTATGATGAGGTTTTCTTCTACCCCTAGTAATGAACATGATAGGGAAAGTAAGTTCACTCACATATATGAATTATAGGTTGACCTAAGAACCAAAAATGAATCAATACATGATGATTTACATTTGCTTGAAGATGGATTGTATGATCACTTCTTGTGTAATAGATTTGGTGAGACAATACCAACACATGATACCTTGAGATGTGAATCTCCTTATAGCTTGAGATGGTAGGTCTCAAGGGTAGGCTTGATTTTAAATACTCATGGTAGCTTGAGATGTTGAAATCTCATGGAAGCATGGGTTGAATTACTCATGATAGTTCATTGTAGCTCGAGGTGATGAACTTCATGGTAGCTTGAGGTGATGAACTTCATGGTAGCTTTGGAGGGGGGAAGTAAGCTCTCTCATGCTTAACTTATTAATTTATTGAAAGGATGCTTGATCATGATAGCTTTGAAAAGATGGTTCTCATGTTAGCTTTTGATGGAGGAAACAAGCTCTCCCATAATTAGTTTGGTCTTTTGTTGTAAGGATACTTGATCATGTTAGTTTGACTTAGTTAGGTCAAAACCATTTCATGGTAGCTTTAGGGAAAATGCCTATATTCTCCTAGTGTTAGCTTACCTTGCATGCAAGGTGCATTTCATGGTAGCTTGATTTGCATGCAAGATGCATTGATGTAATAGCTTGATATTAGTTTCTCATGACAGCTTAGGGTTGACAATTCATGATCCCCTATGATTATCTTGCATCTACATGATTGGTTGCATGGTAGTTAGGATGGTTGTATCCTTGATTAGTTAGCTTAGTTAGTATTATGAGATGCTTTCTATTATAGTAAGTCTATTATGATAGTATGTTGATCTTAATAGATAAGTTTACAAGACAAGTTAGCTTTGATTAGGTTAGTCTAGAAAAATACTTATTATGTATGGTAAAATGGGATGTCATTTATACATGGCACAAGTATGACTTGAAGCTACCTTTGACATAACCCATTTATGATGTGTGATTATCTTTGGTAGTTACTAGGGTTGCATTCCATCACATAATTGACATAAGATGATAGTTCCTTGTTAATATGAAGTAGGTCGATTAGATGACTCCTAATATGACATGAAACTAGATAGTGTGATTTCAAGATATGCTTAGTGTGTGAAGTATTATGGGATGCTTCACATGCATTGCACAAGTGTGCATTGAAGTGGCCTAGGGGCATAGTCATCATATTTTATGATTAACTAGGTCTTAATTACGAAAGTGAACTATGATCAAGAATGACCAAATAGAGATACTTAGCTTTGATAGTAGTATGGGATGCTACCTTAGCCTTTCACAAGGATACATGGAGGTGGTTTTGATTTGTCCAATTTAAGTAAGAAAGACATTTAGTTAAGAATGAACTCTTATATTCTTTATGATTCTTTAATATTCTTATGATATTCATGTTATGCTTATGTGTTTATCTCATATGTTTATGTATATTATTCACTAACCCTTTGAGATATCTTATGTTTGGTATGATAATTTCCATTCTTAGTACTTATCGTACAAACGCATACTGCCTACATGTTGTCCATGTAGGGTCTTGAGGAGATTGAGTTGTTTTCAAGGGTAGAGTTTCCAAGGCTTATCAAGAAGTGAAGATTGGTGAGTTCTCATAGCATCCAAGGACACCACTACTACGTTGTCTTTTATGTTTTTTCATGTTTAGACTTTTATGGGATGTGACCCAACACTATTGTACTCTTGATGTCATGGATGGTTTTCGAGAGATATGTTAGAAGTTTATAAAATGTTTCCACAATATGTTTTGAAATGAAACTTTTAATTCCGCACTACTTTCGTATATATGAAATGTATATATGCAATGAATGATGTCTAAAGTCTTGTACAAGACTTCCGAGAGGTCAAGTACGCTGTGTGATAACTCAAGAATGCCCAAACTTGTAGGGTGTATATGCGGGTCATAATAGCATCAACGGCTACACCGCCTGCCCCTCACTATTCAACGGAAAGTATTATAGATGGTGGAAGAATCACATTATGGACAATCTTATAGGAGAAAACCCAAACTTATGAGGATTCATCCTGGACAGACCAACCATTCCCATGAAGACTGGACTTGATGAAATAAACAAGGTACCAAAAGAAAAGAAGGAATGGGACGTAGCGGATAAGCTAGCAATACACAAAAATACCAATGCCGAAGATCTCTATATGTGGTGTAGGTCCAGATAAGTACAATCGAATCTCGTGGCATGATCCAAAGGAATATGGGAAACTCTGCAAACTGCCCATCCAGGAACAACCCAAGTAAATAATTCCAAAATTTATAATCTAAAGAGACAATATGAGTTATTTAGAATGGTGGAAGGTGAAACAATACAAGACATGCATACCAGGTTCACCACAACCATTAATGAAATGTACTCTTTAAGAGAAATAATTCCTAATGGAAAGGCAATAAGAAATCTCTTAAGTGTCCTTCCAAAGTAATGGGAAAGCAAAGTAGAGACTATCACTGAAGGATGTGACTCAGATTTTCTAGTGATGGATCAACTCATCGAGAATCTCATTGCATATGAGCTTAAGAAAAATCAAGAAAATGAAATCGGATGAAACATAAAGCAGAACCTAGTTTTGAAGGCTACAACACCAGAATACTTTGAGGATGAGAATATTACACTACTGACTAAAAGGTTCACAAAAATGCTAATAAGAGGAAAATATTTCAAAGGAGAAATCCTAAAGAAAAAACTGAAAATGAAAGAGAACAAGTATTTCATAAGTGTTGAAGTCCAGATCACTTTATCAAGTTTTGTCCACTAGATATTTCAGAGAAAACAAGGAGTTCAATACTTATTAATACATTCCCACAGACGGATGGATGACAAATCAAGAAGTTTGTCTGTTAATGAACAAATCATTTGCTGCGATGGGAAACCTATTAGAAGAAGAGTTTAAGGATGGTGAATTTGAATTTGAGTCATTACATGAGAAAATTCATATATATGAATCTCTTGCACTGATTGCTTTAATTAAACCAGAAGAAGAATGAAATATATGCCAATCATAATAAAAAATTCAAACACTAATGGCTGGATAATATTCTGAAGAAGATGAAGAGGAACACATGCACTATAAGGTAAGACTTCATCCCTACTGCACACTCTCATTAATTCATATCAATCAACAAGCTCAAAAATGGAACTAATAATGGACAACTATGCATCCCTAAGGGAAGAACATGAGAATATTGAGAAACAAAATCATTGCCTTCTTTATAAGCTAAAGGAACTAAGCAATCATTTAGATTCCATGACTAAAAGGAATGAAGATCCTTAAAACAAAAAATTATGACTAGGATGGAAGAACATCCTAGTATGTAATGGATCAGGTCTTCAATTCTTCTTGATAACATTCAAAAGAGCCAATCTCCTACTTTACATGGAATAGGTTTTGGCAAGAATTCTTATGAAATCAATAATCCTAAATTATATTGTTTATGTGCTCATTGTTGATTGACTGGACATAAAACTCATGCTCTCCATATAAATTTAACAGCTCATAACAACAATCTATGTTTTCTTAAAAGACTATATAAGGAAGAATCTGGAAACTAGTTACTAAAACAAAACCTCGATGTGCCAAGAAGAATTTCATACATTCTTTTTCTAAAAATTAAGGACCCAAGTGGATCTACGTACCCAAAACTAATTTGTGAATGTTAATTACATGGATTAGGGGCTGAAGCAATGGTAATTAGATAGTGCGTGTTTTAGAAACATGACTGGTAATAAAAGTAACTTCCTCTCATTGAGAAACTTCAAAGGTGGAAATGAAGCCTTTCAAAATAAGGAAAGATAGAGAAAAAAATGGAATTAAACAGATGAGACACATGACACATTAGAAATCTTTTCGAAACTGGTTCATATGAAATTTAATTGTGAAATAATAAGCATTCATTTCAATCATGGATTCATATTTGAAAATTTTGAAATTCCTAGAATTCTGTGCCACAAATCGCGTTGATCACAAATTCTACGCACCAAGAACACTACAAAAAAATTTTGTAGTTAAATGCAACAATAGAACATTGGAAGATATTGCAAGAACCATGCTACTATCAAGTATTATCCCGAAATCCTACTAGGCTAAGGTTGTAAATACTTCATGTTATCTCTTCAACATGTGTAGAATCAAATCAGTATCAAGCAAAACATCCTACAAGCTCTTGAAAGACAAAAACCCTAACTTGGCTTTCACGACCTAAGGTATATATATCCAAGGTGTAACGTGGCCTACAAGACCCCAAGAGGCACCATTCAAGCCACTTAGCTTTGATAATACAAGATAGTAGAATAAGGATATTTAAGATAGTTTCAAGATATCAAAGTTTTATAAAGCATAGGTTAGATCTAAACATTCTCTCAAAGTGATTGATCGCATAAAAATAAATGTTTCCCTAGCCCATACATTTTGTTTTAAAACTAAAAGTAAGGAAAGATTGAAGATAGTAAATGTACGATCCTCAAAACCTAAGGACTCACAAAGCTCTAAATATCCTCAAAAAAATCTAGTCACTGATGAGTCTCATATTTTTACTCATTTAGGACTTTGTTTTGATAGTTTTAGTGTGCTCAAATGTCTTATTTATGCTCTAAACATATGTTGAATTGTTGATTTGCAGCATTTAATGCTAAGGAGTAAGGCATGGTCACTACGGGAAAAAAAGGAACAAATAAGCTAAAGGAGTGAAGAAAAGTGAGCCTGCTGAACGCTAAGAACACTCGGCGAACCTCCGAGTCGCTCTCTTACTCACCAAAAGTTCAAGCATGCCATCCCTGGGGAAAACGAAGTTTCCAATAGAAATGGCCAGTCGGCAAATTGTCGATCCACTCCGCGACAAAAAGTTGGATCGCGATGAAAGGGAGAAAGGAGAGGATCGCCGAACCACTCGGCGAGGAGTGACTTATTCCCCGAAATTGAATTCTAGGCCAAAAATGGGCAATTATAAATTGTAATTTAAACGAAATTTTGAGAGATATTCCAATTACTCGATAATTTTGATCCCCAAGTTTTTGAGTATTGAGCTTTTCTCTTAGTTTTTGACTTTCAAGTGAAGACTTTAAGGATTTCTATGTGGGTTTTGAACATAAGCAATATGGACCATTGTAAAGACTTGAGTACCTTTATTTAACTCATTGCTAATGTATTTTGTAACCAATTATCTACTTTTAGGATGTGTAGCTAAAATCTCAATTTTTGGGTTGTGTGTACTACAACGAAAGAAATCTCTAAAGAAGGGAAATATGGTCTTGAAAGTCGAAATCTTGACCCAAACGAGTATTTGCAACAAAATAATTTGGTCGCCACCTTTCCTAAAATCTTCCTTCGCTATAGCTTAATAGTGATGGAAAATAAATCAATCGTTAAAGGAGTTTGGGATGGGGATCCTATCTCGTCGCGAAATACCTTCTAAGATGATATTTCCGGTGTAAATTTGACCAAATATATTTTGGGAAATACTTTTTCCAGGTCAGTAAAACACTTAGTGACCACCAAAAACTAGTCTTAATAATCTTTAGAGACAATATAGATCTGGTCTTAGTAATCTTTAGGGATCATTAAAGACATGACCTTAGAACATCTTTATAGATGAGTACTATCTGGTCATTGAAATACTAACGACTTTCACCAATCTCTTCCTAGAAATACTTTAGCGACTATGACTTACCCCTTCCTTGAAAAACTTTAGGGATGAGCAATAATTCTTTTCCTGGATTGACCACTCATATACATTACAATAAATATCAAAGTGATACTACAAATATTTTTCTATAAAAAGATTATGTGTGTGTGTATATATATATATATATATATATATATATATATATATATATATATGTATATATATATATATATGTATATATATATATATATATATATATATACATAGATGTATATATATATATATATGTATATATATATATATGTATATATATATATATACATATATATATATATATATATATATACATATATATATATATATATATATATATATATATATATATATATATATATATATATATAGAGAGAGAGAGAGAGAGAGAGAGAGAGAGAGAGAAGATACAAAGAGAAGAAGATGTATGTAAACAAAGCGATAAATTAGAATAAAGTAGTTTACATCCATGATATTAGTTTCGATACTTAACAAAAAATATAGCTAATTAATAACCGAGTTAGACTATGACATCAAGTTTTGCATAAGAATTATTGAAAACTAATAGTGAGCTCATTCACCTTCTTCAAAAGTTGTATCGTGCATTGGAGAAGGAACTAAAGATAGACAAAAAATTTAAAGTTTTGATCTTCATCGAGTGTTATCCAAAAACATCAACAAAAGCTGCAAGCAAATAAGAAAAAATCTAATATATAAATTTGCAATGCATTAACCGAGAATACACTATCTATTTTGAAGATTTACAACATAAATACATAACATTTCTCACACAATAGAAACAAAGGAATTATTAGCTTTGGAGACGAGCAGGAATGAAAAATAAGTTTGGCATAAACAATTACTATAAACAAAAAAACAGGGCAGAAATTTGTTGTGTGAAAACATCATCTAGAACAATCTTGACAAAGCATTAACAAATATGCATCATGGCGATTGATGTTCGATGATCCACATAATACTCATTATTATGTCCAGTCAGCAAAAAGAGTCGTGCAAGAATAGAGTAGTGGAACCCAGAAAAAGAACAAGAAGAACTTGATAAAACAGCTAGTTTAGACAAGTAATTACAAAATTAGAGCAATGAGAATAGATCAGTATTATAATCAGCATGAAATGAAAGTGCATGTGGATCGTAGATGAAAACATTATGCTGCTGGTGGATCCAAGTTAGAGGATATATACCAACAGGTTTGGTTTCACAGGCATTTACTCTGATTTGTAGATGGAGACAATAATATTAAATTTTTTAATCATTTAGTCTATTTTTAGCTTTGAAATACTTTGAAATGAACAAATATTTATACTATTTATCCAACAATCACAATTTTGGTTTTCATACCATATATGAGCACTGAAACTCAAAAAATCTACTCCTGAAATGACATAATATCATTTAAACAAGTACGAAGTGAAGCGTATTGATCATGTTTAGTTTTCTTGGTCACTAATTTTCAGTCACAACTGACATTTGCTGAATTTTCCATCTAACTGATGTTCCCTGAGTACTTGCAATGTCATTCTTAAATGTTTTTCACTCTCTTCTATGGTCTTAAGAGTATATGAGGATGTCATCTATGAATACTATGACAAAAGAATCAAGGTAATATCGGAAGACTCTATTAATAAGGTCCATAAACGCGTCTAGTGCATGAGTGAGACCAAATGACATGATAAAAACTCGTAATGACCATACCTACTACGGAAGGAAGTCTTAGGAATATCCTCTTATCTCACTCTAAGCTGGTACCAATGTACTTCGAGAATCATGTTCTTTGAGCAGAAACTTCCTTTGTCAAGGAAGGCAAAACCACAATTCACCTCTATAAGATTTTTCCAAAAACTCTACCAAATTGTAGCAATTTATGGTTTACAACCTACCTTCTAACAGGTAGAGAACTGTTGACAACCATCCCAACCCCTAACCTCTTAACTCCTCTTTTTAATGAATGAATGAAGTCTATCACAAAAACCAAACAACAACTACTAAAATCAGTTAAGAACAAACCAAAACGAACTATTACAACTCAAGAACTATATAAATAAAACTTTATAGGAGCAGGTCCATTCATTGTCGTAAAACAGTCCTTGGTTATGCAAACTTACTTGAGCTTCCCAACAGTTTACATCTATAAATATAAGAGATGTGGAATGTCAGAACTCGGAACGAGGATGTGGACATCACAAAGAGATTGAGGCAGAACTACCATCTCAGGAATTAAAATGCTTCTTCTAATAAAACAAAATCGGGTATATTATCACTTACTTGGGCAACAGAAAAATTATTATCATATTGTAGGTGAGATATGTTATTGTTGAGCATAAGATAATTCTTTCATTTTCATATTTCTTTGATCTCATCTTCTAACGTAGCTAAGTGATTATGTAAGGATTTGTTTTCCTCATTTAAGGATTTGTTTTCTTCATTCAAGAATTTGTTATCATCTCGAGTTGAACGTAGAGCAGACACTAGTATAGACTTTGAAGAAGCTTCACCTTTCAAATCTTTCGCCTTTCCTCCACCCCCAAATAAAAATACATAGCCACGAGTTTTTGGTCCACAAGTTTTTTTCAACAATCTCTATACTAGATAGAGATGGATCTTTTTAACAATTTGCTCAAGTTGAGCCTACAAAATATATAAAAGACATTTTCTATCAAAACACTTAACAATTTAAAGAGATTAACTTATTCAATTTACAAAATGTACATGTTTTTTAATTTGTTCAAGTTCAACAAGCTTGTATCTTTCTTACGAGTCTAAAAGAAAATAGTAACAAAATCTTGTGGATTTCCATACTTCCCATCGTTCACGTCAAGTTCAAACAAGTCAAATAAAGATAGAAACCTCGTAAATACTCCATCAAGGAAACTAGTTTGTTAACAATACCTTTTGATAAATAATCTCTCGAATAGGTTTTCTACCAATATGATGAAACAGCTTTAACTAAGATCTATTTGTTGCATTCTGATGCTTCTTGCCTGTAATTGTGAAACAATAACCTTAATTCCAATAATTATAACAAAATTGTCAAAAAATAAGGAATTTCATTCCTTAGCAAACTTCTATGTTATTTTCTAGTAATACACTTAAGAAGTATACATACCAGAAAAATTTCAGAAGTAAAATCCTTTTTTTTGAATCATTCCCATTCTTTTTTGTCTACTACCCTAGGGATTGTCATGACCTAAGAGTACCCCCAGTTGCGACCGGCATCGTCGTCCTCTTAGAGGACTCAAACAAGCCCTTAATATTCGTCATAACATATCATTAGTTAACAATGTGGAAAAACTAAAAACTTTTAAATATACCAAGTGACGTATACTTAGACCTCACGATAAAAACATACTTAGGCTCTTCTTATAGTAATATGATAAACATACATTCGAAAGTCTAAAAGTTTTCTCACATAAAAACCATTTAAAAAATATGAGTCTTGGACTCAGACAATACAAAGTAAACACACCATATAGGCCTTACTAAAATAGAATCCAAATAATAAAAGGAAATAAAGAGTATCTCTTAAAATTACTAAATATCTTCATAAGCTAGAAATGAAAGGATAGCATCCTCGTACATGCGGACCTACCAACACTTCGAGAAAGATTTCCAAGCTTCTTCAATGGACCTTCTTAATTTTCTATGGTGGGACACTACATTTGTAGTTATATAAAGTAAGGGGTTAGTACGCCACATGTACTAAGTATGGGTATATTCACATAAATATTTAAGGACATGCATAAAAAACGTACCATTTCTTTATAAAGCATGCTAAGTAACTTGAAAGACTTAAATGCACATACAAGCGAACATAAAAGATAAGGATAACAACAACATAAAGAATGATCATAACCAAATACATATCATCATAAAGTCAAATTAACATTTTGTATTCATTAGATCATATAGACACAATATACAAGAAACTTACCAATAATCCCATCCTAAGCCTAGAAGTGCGATGATCATGTGAAGCCCCATAACCCCACATAATCAAGTAAACAAAATAGGAGACCATAAGTAATGCTTTTCTTCATACATCTTATAACATAAGTAGTCATTATCACATATAGCAATATAGACCATTACATATTCATCAGCATAGCCAACATCATATAAGAGCAACGTCATACATCATAAGCATTATACATTTCATATTCATATTACATGAGAACAATCTCTTGATACTTCGCTTAGAGTCAACTTGTACAGTGTCTAGGTAGAGTCTCATACCTTTTACCTATACTAAGTAGACTCCTTAAGTCACCCTAGTCAATGTCCACTTACTTGTCATTCATTTTACTAGAGGGAAAAATCTCTTTAACCGTCATTAGACCATGTGAGCTAAACATGAAATCCAGTGTCATGAAACCCCAGACCGAAAGAAAATGGTCTACTTGCTAAGGTAGAACCAAAACATGAACATGGAACTCAAGGTGAATCCACTAGCTAGTATTCATATAGAGGCAACATAGTTCAGGAACTAGGAGATAGATTAGAGACCCATAGTTCCACATTACATGGCAACCTCTATCTCATAAGAGTCATAGTGAACCTACCTTCCAACTAGGGAATTGTTGGAAATAATCTTTGAAAGTACCTCTTGGGGAAAGGAATCCCAACAGTGAATAACCCATACCTTATTGACTATTATTCCACGAATTTTGAATGAAAATCTTGCAGTCTTTGTCTTCTTGCTCAAGCTTTTTTCTTGTTCTTCAATGATGATTGAATAAGGGATGTTTTTGAGAGAGATGAGACAGATTTGTAAATTCTGATATAGAGTGCGTGAAATTGTTTTTAAAATTACCTAAACCATTATATACTCTTCCCCAAAAATACCTAAAAGACCCCTCACTTAAATGATTCTTTTTGTTATGTTAAATTGAATTTAAAATGATGCGGGCGAATCATGAAAGTGGTTGTGCGTCGCGGGGCCTATTCCAATTCTTTTTTTTTTTTGAATATTTGGGTCGAGGCAATGAGCCTCGTGGAGAACCCGCGTCGCAAGGTAAAATTTTCCTAGCCCATTTTGGTTGCGCTACGTGCAAGGGGACTCCACATCTTGGCTATCGGAAGCTGCTTTGGCTGCTTGCTCGCCAATGTCTGGGTCCTCCTCAAGGACTCTTTGGACGGTCCTTGGGGAGTCGTTACCATACATTTGGACCCTTTGTACTATATTTTACCAATTTAAAGTATTTTTACATGTTTTGGACTTCATTTCACACTCCCAATCCTTCACCAAACATAGGAACATGTACTATTTCAATTTAGCTAGTTTCCAGACGTCAAGGTCTTTCTTTGTTATTTTGGCTCTAAATTTTTTTTATTGAGTTTAATACATTAATATAGGTCTAGAAACATCATTTTTAAATATTATTTAATAGGAAAAGCTCTAGTCTAAGTTATGGAACTTCCGGAGTGTTACATTATCCCCCCTTTAGGAATATTCATCCCCGAATGACACTAAAATAATTTGGAGGGTAAGGGTAGACTCAATATTAGAAGCCCGACCAAAAACAACATATAATCATAATGAGTCCGATCTCATAGGATTACTTCACCACTCCTTTAAACACATAGCTCAACATTACACATAGCAACTCAATTTATGATGCACAACACAGAAGAGCTTAACATTTCATAACACATAATGAGGAACTACCTTCTCAACATCGACATGTAACGACTCTAAAAAAATGAATATGCTAAGTAATGTTTAGTGTATCCAGAATGCCTACGATTAGACTGGGTTCACACGGATTGATGCGCGTAGAACAAGACCTATAAACCCTTGTGACAGCCAAGCCAACTAACTTGGGGAGTTGGTTGAGCTAAGAAAGGTTGGTTCCATCCATGCAGGGCTCCTTAATATAAAGATTTACCCGGATGAGTCTTTACCGGATTTAAAAAGGTGAATTAAGTTTGGAGTGTTTAGGGGTAAAATTGTCTTTTTTCAAGATAAGGGTAGTACGTAATTACTGTAAATATGTAATTAATTATTCAATTAGTATGGTGGAGGGACATTTTGTGTAGAAAGGGCCAAAATTGCCCATTGAGTAAAATCTTGCTCCACCTGGGTTCGAACCTAGGTGGGAGCAATGAATTAACTTTATTATTTATATTTGTGAATTGATTTAATTAATTATTATTTTAAATACTGATTTAAGAAAAAGGAAAATCAGATTGTTATTATTAATTAATTAATTGATGGGGCGGTTTGGGTCGGGTCGACCCGGAGGGACCCGTTTTCGCGATGGGGACATCACGGGTTCAAACCTCGACGGAAGCAACATTTAAGTGGATTAAATTGAGGTTTATAATCTGATTTTGTAAGGGAATTATGGTAATTTCAATAAACTTATTATACCAGATTTCCAAAGTTTGAAAGAAACCCGTTGACTAAGTCTAAACTACTTCACCTAATCCTAAGTCACTCACCTCTTTCACGTTTATCTCTCTCTCCTTCACGTCTATCTCTCTCACATTTCACACTTTCTTTCTGGATGCAAAATGTGATAAGAAAATAAGCAAACAAAAGTTCTTCACACTTGAAGAACTTGCACACAAAAAGAAACGAGAAAGCAATCTGAAAACGTTAAGAAAAATGTAATACGCTAGTCGGGTAAGGTGTGTTTTTCGGGATCGGACGTGAATTTGCAGAATTTTTCTGCAGAAATTTCAAGTGTTGGAAAACGTTAAAATCAGGTATGGGTTTCTCTCCTGGACTCTTTTCTCCAAGAGAATTTCCTTTCCACGAATTCAACGAATTTTGAAACTAGGGTTGTTCCCGTTCTTGTCGAACTCCTGTCCCTAGTATCCTTATGATTTCAATCTGAAATAGGTTAGGTATCATGTTGTTGGTATGTATGATAGTAGTTTAAGTATGAAGTGTTATTTTCATGATAATGTGTTCATGATTATGTGTTTGGAATTGTAAGCATGTTTCATGTCAACCGAAAGTATGTGAAAATTGATGTTTGTGTAAATCATAATGTACAAAAGTGGTGTAATGTTGTTGGATTTAATGGGTAATTCTTGGCTGAATATAAAAATGAAAAAAATATACATAAAGATGCACCAAATGATTCATGAAATGTCCTAAGATCTAATGTACAAATGATGATAACAAGGAGATGAATATAGTGAACAAATTTCAAGCATTTGGTAGGTTAGGTTTGGCCAATAAATGTGGTATAAAATGCAATACAAATGAATGTAAAATAAGTGAAATCATTAAGGATTGAACCCAAGACATCATTACATGAAATCTACAAAAAAAAAAATCAACAAAAGATTAAGACAAAAATGGATTGGAGGAGACTAAATTTCAAGTTTGCTGGAAGATGTAGTCTCGGCCAACTTTTAAAAAAATGAACTTCATTTTAATTTTCTTTTAAAATGTGAGGTAATTGAGGATTGAACCCGTGACCTTACCAAATGAAAGTTTCATAAAAAAATTGTAAGAAAAATGCAAGGAAAAATAGATGTGGTGAGTGGGGATTGAACCCACAACCTTTTTAATGGATGAGAGAGTTAGGAGAAAAATAAAGGAGAAACTAAATATGGAGAATGGGGATTAAACTCACAACCTCTTGAATAGGTGAGAAAGTTAAGAGATAAATTAAAAGAAAAATAATGAGCTTCTAGGGGATTGAACCCACAACCTCCTTGACTTAAACGAAAAAGGAGAAGAGAAAAAGAAAGGAAATATTATGGGGTTGACAGGGATCAAACAAGGGTCCCTCAAACCTGAAAAAATGAAATTATTAAGTTTAAAATAAGATTAAGTGTTGTTCAAGGGATAAAAATCGGGTTCTTTTGCCCAATTCCATATTGACGCATAAGTCATACGTAAGCAAATATTTAACGAATGCTGCCTCTAAAGTTTGAAATCAATACCTCGGCATACCTACAAGATGCACAAGTCTTGTACACATAATCTTGGGTAAAAATGAATCACTTAGACAAACTATGAATGAAGGCCCATGGCTTGTATGTGTGGACTCATAAGTATAGCATACATTTAAAAGTAAGTGAGCCTAAGATGTATGTGATAAAATGATTTAACCCTAGAAGGGTTAACTAAGAGTGTGAAACACACTAAATGGCCAAGTGCATTAGCATATGATGAAATGAACATTCACGTGAAGGGGTGAGTAATTATGAAAAGAAAATTTTTTAATGTTAATGAATGAGGTGAACATATGATAAGAGGCTAATATGAAAGATGAGAGCAATCTCAAATGAGTCTAAGTAAATGTTACCAAAACGTACTCACCTATAAGAGTGTAAAGCTAATGAAGAGACCAGCATCTATGAACACTCCAATGAAAGTATTGAAGTTAATACATACTTAATACTAATGATGAGATGAGAAATCATCTAATGACCTATGACGTCCTCATGCTAGAAGCCAGCTTCCATGATGTGTGAGTTAAATGTAAATGAACTTTATACTGAGCACCGATAGGCTAGCTATGATCGATGATCCCTTTCTTCGGGAAGGGCGGAGGTTCACGTAACTCTCATGAGATGAGACTGTCCAGAATGCCGGGTATGAGTCTCCTTATATCTCCTAGTCTTTGAACCTATACTCTCAATTTAGGGATCTAGCAGGGTTCAATTCCCTATATACGCTATCATGTTTTGGTTCACTTTGTCCGGTGATTCCACCTCTTTTCGGTGGGGGGATTACACACTAGATTTCATGATTCTCACAGGATCTATTCGGCTATAGTTAAAGTTCCCAAATACAGAAGGAGGCCAACCTCAACGAATGCACATAATGAACTGAACGATACCAAAGTTGTTAGGATAGGATAATCAAGAGGTGAGCTAGACTTAAGTAATAATACTAGGTTATTCTTGGTCATTGCACAACGAACCCGTTGAGAGTCTTGAACTACATCAAAGGTATGAATGGTGACTGAACTAGTATATGAAAGAATGAAAATGAAGTACGCATTCATAAATGAAGCAGATTATGTGTTTGTTAAAGAAGTGTCCCTAGTTGAGGTCCAATATGTTGAGCCCTCATTTTAGGAAGTCCTAATGTCAAGTACGTGATTCCAAGGTCTTATGGCATATGAAAGAATGATATGAACTACGTGATATGTTATGTGCAATATGTTATGTGCTGCTTGTAAAATGATAAGTATGATGATGCATGTTACTCTCATGTCATGACTCTCCTAATCAAAATTTGGCAAGTCCACTGACTTTCCTAATCCAAATTTTGCATGTCCACTGACTTGACTATCCATAATTCATATCGTGAGGAGAGAGCTCTTCTTAATCATGCATGTACTTGGTGTGTGCTCGCATATACTAATAATTAGTACAAGTGTGTACTAATCCCATACAACTCTACACTTTTAGGTGCAGGCACATGCGGACGCTAAAGCTTTCGATACGACGCTGAAGCTATCCGAACGTGGAGCATTCAATCTGACTTGGTAGGCCATCATGCTTTCGAGTAATCTTTCCCATTATATTCTACCTTAGATATAGGTTTGAGTTAGTAGAGTATGTTCCACTAGTGTTTCATTTCCGTTTCATTTCAGACATTGTATTGTCGTTTTGGAAAAGATACGTTTAATGCAATTATGAACTGCTTCTTTCATTTGATTATTTCTATATTAGATGGTTGATTTGTGAACGCCTATGATGTTAAGTATAATATGTTTCACATGAAATAAGAAATAAAAGTTTTAAATTTTTTGCTAAAATTAACCTAGATTAAGTAATGATGATGTATATAGGCTTGTATGCGGTCTTTGAGAGGTCAACGACGCCGGTCTCATTTGGGGTCTAGATTTCTTTTTTGACACAATATGAGCTCAAAATACATTAAATAGTTACCATACTATCATTCTTCTTAAGAAAACAACCAATCACCAATATCTCAAGAAGACAACATGCATACACATTTCATATAAGTGCAAAAGTCGAGTATTAAGACATATTTCAATTTGGACAACTTTTACCAAAACATGTACCCATTTAGAAAACAAGTCGATTTCATATTATTCATTATTTTCTTTATTAAGAATAATTTCTAAACTGAAGGAATAAAAAGATGAGGCTAGTGGTAATTCATGTCGGCTTCAGCCTCCCCTGTTGCACCCTTAACAAGATGGTTCCTCCATAGGACTTTTACAAAGGCAACCCTTTGTTCCTCACCTTCTTGACTTGGCGATCTAGGATCTCAATTGGAACCTCTTCATAAGAGAGGTTCTCATCCACCCCTAAACCTTCAATAGGAAGAATAGACACCAGGTCGCCTATTCATTTCTCGAGCATAGAGACTTGAAACACTGGATCAAGCGAAGCTAGTTCACTAGGTAGTTTCAGCTCATAGGCAAATTTTCCAACACGTTGTAATACCTCATAAGGAACAACATATCGTTTGCTTAACTTCCCCTTCTTAACGAATCTTATAACCCCTTTCATATTCAAATAGACATGATCAACTATTTCAAACTCAAGATATCTTCTCTTATTGTCGTCATAAGACTTTTGCCAACTATAGTTTATCTTCAGTCTATCTCTTATAATTCAAACTTTCTCTATAGCCTCATGGATAGTCTTAGGACCAAGGAGTGAGGACTCGCCAACCTCAAACCATCCAACAAGAGACCTACATCTTCTACCATAAAGAGCTTCAAAAGGTGTCATTGAGATGCTCAAATAGTAGCTTTTGTTGTAGGAGAACTCAATTAAAGGTAGGTGATCATCCCAACTTCCATTGAAATCAATGACACAGGCTCTTATCTTCAAGGGTCTGAATGGTATGTTCCGCCTGACCATCTGTTTGAGTATGAAAAGCGGTGCTAAGTTTCACTTCCGTACCTGAACCCTTTTGAAAAGCTTCCAAAAACAGAAGTGAATTGGGCACCTCTATCCGAAATGATAGACAAAGGAATCCCATGAAGAGTCACAATCTCATTAATGTAGATCCTTGCATATTCTTTGCCCGTATATGTACACTGAACGGGGATAAAGTTTGTAGATATGGTCAACCTATACACAATAACCCATATGGAATTATTTTGCCTCCGGGTTCGAGGCAACCCAACAACAAAGTCCATATTGATGGCTTCCCACTTCCATGTAGGAACCTCAATGATTTGGGTTAAACCACCCGATTTTAGGTGCTCATCTTTGAATTGTTGACAATTTGGACACTTATCAATAAACTCTGCTATGTCCCTTTTTAAACCATCCCACCTGTAGACTTTCCCAAGGTCATGATATATTTTGGTGGTACCCGGATGCATAAAATAACGGGAACCATGGACTTCTTCAATAATTCGATTCCTCTAATCCTCAACATCTGGTACACATAATCTCCCTTGGTACCTAAGAACACCATCCCCCCCTGGGAGAATGACTCATTGAGCTTACCAAGTACTGATTCATTAAACTCCATCAATACATGATCAAGATGTTGCTTAGATTTCACCTCAATCACTAAAGATGACTCGTAGTTATGACGGACCATGAAACCACTATTTGGAGAATCTTCTAGCTGGACATCCAAACTAGCCAACATATGAACATCTTTCAAAAGTTTGTCACGACTGAGAGCACCCCCCTCTAGTCGCGACCAGCGTCGTCGTCTTCTACTTTAGCCAAGTATCTGTTAATCTTCTATGAAATCCAATAATGCAGTCATTCTATGCTAATTAACATATACACATCCATTCAAAAATGTATCAAGTAATCAATATTCATGTAAGTTCGTCAACTGCAAAGATCTGAGAGAACCATATTAAAAAAAAGATATATGCATTCAAATTGATGACATTGTGTTTATTAACATCTGACAAAAGAGAGAAGTTCTAAAATGTACAACTAAAAACATCTGAAACTCAAACCAAACCAGTAAATGGATCTCTTTTATGGTTCAACTTATTGTAAAACATTTTCGCTTGCTTGTACTTGCTCAACATTTCTTCTAGAACAAGTTCCTCAAACTTCAGAATCTTGACCTGTTCAAAATAAATTTAAATGAATTAATTAATAAAAAGCAACAATCATAAACACATAGGTCCAAACAACGTTATATTATTTTTGTCCTTGTATAATAAGCCAACGATTATAACATCAAGTTTGTTAAGTGATTAAGTAAAAATGCTTAATAAATGAAAGAAACTGCATGTCTTTTATTGTTGAAAAGGAAAATAAACTCAAAATTAATTCATATTTGTAATAATAAAGAACGACACACCAGATCAAAATTTATAGTACGAGGAAAAAGACATATTAGTAGTGCAGATATTTGATATTTCAGAACACATTCAATTAAGTGACATAGTTGGTAGGTTTTATAAACATGGTTACTAAAAGAAAATATGAGATTATGTTTTCAATTAATTCAATGAAAATACTACATTTCTGAATGGTATATCACAGAAACATTTTGAGTTGAAGCTATGACCTTTGAAGATTGAACACAATGAACAAATATACCACTTAGAAGAAGATGAATTTGAATCGAACAAAGACAAACTAGGTGTGACGAGTAATTTAGATTTGAGGCTCCAATTTTTTTCATCGCGATTGACAAAAAAAAGAGGATCACATCAATGTTACAAATGTTGGTTGATTATATACGACTGACCATCTATGCTTATTTGCCAAGGGTGAATCACTTCAATTTAGTCTCACTAATATACTAAAGGTAACCGTCATCACTTTGCCAAATCTCGTAGGTGTTTATATAATTTTTGCAGCTCACCTGATATAATATAAAGGAAAGAACAACCATGAAAATTATTGTCTCTAATAATTGTACTCCCTTGTTATGTTCAAGTGTTTTCAAATCAAATTTTAATTAAGAGAAGACATTTTATTTTATTTCAAATTACCCAACACATCGACACCAAATAAACTACTTAACCCACTTCTGTACTTCATTTTCAGGTTAGTATTTTACGATAAGACATGAAAAACCATCAATTGTAAAAACATGTACAGCAAAAAAGTTCTATATATTTATAATTTCCTTTTTTCTCTCCTATTGCACATTCTAATATTTATCTTAGATAGCAATTGTGTAAGTATCCCAAATATAACTCATCATCTAATTAAACTAGAAGTTGAATATTCATGTCCATTCTTAAAATAGTTATTAAAATTAGTGCAACTTGTCAATTGTATAAGTTAACTCTTAGTACATTACACAATATCTGGCCACACGATGGTATTGCAGACACCAAGTAATGACCTCAAAGTATTTTGTGATGCATGTTACAATTTAGAGTTGATCAATTACATTCGATCACATCTTGAAATTGTTTGTTCACATTCATTGATCACTTACCCGGTGAGAAAGAAGTGTCATATTCTAACCAAAAACTAGGGCAATAACTCTAAATTTATTTGGATTGTCTTGGATACTATTCAATATTTACAAAAGTAAATATGATATTGTAAGGTAGAATATAACAAAAGATAACACTCATATTTGACATACAAGCAAACATATGTGTATAACATTATCTAATTAAGATGTATTTTCTGTTAACATTCATTTTATCTTGAGCATGCAAAAGATACAATAGTAATCAGACATATAAACCTAAAGAATTTTCCTGATAAAAAATAGTCATGTATTCCAAGTCTACCATGAGATAGTATATAAACATATTCACGATCCTAAAATATTTTCAGGCAAAAATCCAAATAATTCTCTTCCAAGATTAAGTTGCCAATTAAAAACAATATCGAATTAGCTACTAGAAAACATAAGATAACTACTACTTAGCAAGACATGGAAGTAAATATCAAATATTACTCAACCACAAAAATTCTTAGCAAGATATCGAAACTAGAAAACATAAGATTATTATATACTTATATTCTTTGTATCTTTTTATAATAGAAAATTGATTGTTACTCACTTACTCTAAAAGAAAGAACCTAAATTTTACATAATTTTTATAACGTTTCCCAAGAGAATCTAAAGAATTTATAATCTAATCAATTAGAGAAAGTAGTAGCAAACATTATACATAAAATAAAAAATAAGACTTCACAAAATAATGTACAATAAGGATAAGTCATAACAATAAAATATACATAATGAAAAATAGTATAAACAAGCGCTGATTTGCTCAAAAATAAAAAGAGATAGAGAAAACCAACTGGAGCAAAGTTCTTCAGGTACCGAGTTGCGTATAGAGCCAAAAATCTAGTCAAAACATAAAATAAAAAAATAAAAAAAAATTCACTGCCTCATTTGAATCAGACTAAAAGAGAAGGTAGATCCACAAATCTTTTAATTAAATCAAAGAAGATGAAATTATAGGAAAAACAACAAAGTATCAGTAATAGCATAAAAGGAAAGGAGATAAAAATATTGATTGGAAATGTAATGGGTATCTATCTACGAGGTGAGGGAAACATATTTTCACCAAGAATAATAAACAATTTTGAATGAAAGCCAAAAAGCGGATAATTACTGCTTATCAGCGCCTCAACTTTGTCTACTCCCCTAACGGCATCCCTCGCGTACCGGTTTCCACTGTGGGATGGCGTAGTCTAGCAGTTTTCTCCCTGTTCCCCGTTTACTAGCAAACTAGAATTCATGATTCAAATATTTCTAGTGTATAATAACTAATATAAATTAAATCAATCATATATATGATATTCAGAAATATATGAAATTAGTTCTGCATATCTAATAAACAATATACCTTTGTCTCTTGATTTGTCATGCTATCTGATATATCTGATTGTATTTCCGAATTTTCCATATGTTTTTCTTACTTTGTATCTTTGAGAGAGCTTTGTATTTTGAGAGAGGGTTTATTAACTTAAACTTTAGTTTGGCATTGCCTGCCTTTCATTTACATTTGGCAATCTATATATACTAAATCCTAAGCCTGCACATAAGTGCTTCTACTTACACTTTACGACTTTTGAACAAAACTTTACAAATGGCCGGCTATACACATTGGCCTTTCAAAAAAGCAAAAGTTATTTACTGTCCAAAAGAATCTTATCTCTTTCTTTTTACATTTTTTATCTCTTTGTTTGCCATCTTTTCTATCTTTATGTCTCTTTTTCTTTTGTCACTTTTTCTTTGTCTGCCATATCTCTTTTTCTTATCTTCATCCTTATCTTATCTTGCATCTTTATCTCCTTATCCTTATTCCAAATCAACATCTGGTATTATGTTATCTTCTCCATTGCATTTGGAGCATCCGTGATCTGGATATTTATGTCCAATAAGTTTGCAATATCTGGTTAATAATTCTTATGAAATAAATTTCTTTTTCAATGCTCTTGTCGTAGGTTGTTCTTCTGGTTTTAATAGTGCCAAAATCCATCGTTGTACTTCATCCATATCTGCTCTTCTTAACTCTCTGGAGTTTGAATATATCATAATTTGATCTCTAGCGTAATAACTCCATATAGTGTTTCCATTTAAATAGTTGTGTGCTAACTCCTGTATAACAGTTGATATACCAATTATTCTTTTATTGACATAAAAATTTGGTATTTTTATTTTTGGTATTTCGTTTTGATGTCAAATATCTTCTGGTATGATCATATCTTTTGTTAATCCTATCTTGAATCGGTGACTTAATTTCTTCATACAATATCTCTGCTGGTGCTGTATAAAACTTGAGTTAATATATCTTCTAAATCAAATTCAAATATTTTTTCCCATATAACCCTTTTTATGTCATCAATTTCTATATCTTTAAGTATATATAAAATCAAAGTTTTATAGCTTCTTATTTCATCGTACATTGTAAACATGTTTATTTTTATTATGCAGGATTTTCTTCAGTTATTCCTTCCTATCCTATCATATTCTAATTAAATCCATATTAGTTTATTATAAACTAGAGTATCGTTATCATGTTTTCGGTCACTACTATCATCGTACTTTAGCGGATAATTACTGCTTATCAGTGCCTCAACCTTGTGTACTCCCCTAACGGCATCCCTCGCCTACCGGTTTCCACTGTGCGATGACATAGTCTAACAGTTTTCTCCCTGTTTCCCGTTTACTAGCAAACTAGAATTCATGATTCAAACATTTCTAGTGTATAATAACTAATATAAATTAAATCAATCATATATATGATATTCAGGAATATATGAAATTAGTTCTGCATATCTAATAAACAATATAACTTTGCCTCTTGATTTGTCATGCTATCTGAGATATCTGATTGTATTTCCAAATTTTCCATATGTTTTTCTTAGTTTGTATCTTTGAGAGAGCTTTGTATTTTGAGAGAGGGTTTATTAACATGAACTTTAGTTTAGCATTGCCTGCCTTTTAATTTACAATTTGGCAATCTGTATATACTAAATCCTAAGCCTGCACATAAGTGCGTCTACTGTACACTTTACGACTTTTGGACAAAACTTTACAAATGGCCGGCTATACACATTGGCCTTTCAAAAAAGCAAAAGTTATTTACTGTACAAAGGAATCTTATCTCTTTCTTTTAACATTTTTTATCTCTTTGTCTACCATCTTTTGTATCTTTATGTCTCGTTTTCTTTTGTTACTTTTTCTTTGTCTGACATATCTCTTATTCTTTTCTTCATCCTTATCTTATCTTGCATCTTTATCTCCTTGTCCTTATTCCAAATCAACATCTGGTATTATGTTATCTTCTCCATTACATTTGGAACATTTGTGATCTGAATATTTATGTCCAATAAGTTTGCAATATCTTGTTAATAATTCTTCTGAAATAAATTCCTTTTTCAATGCTCTTGTCGTAGGTTGTTCTTCTGGTTTTAATAGTGACAAAATTCATCGCTGGACTTCATCCATATCTGCTCTTTCTTAACTCTCTGGAGTTTGAATATATCATAATTTGATCTCTAGCATAATAACTCCATATAGTGTTTCCATTTACATAGTTGTGTGCTAACTCCTGTATAATAATTGATATACCAATTATTCTTTTATTGGCATAAAAATTTGGTATTTCTATTTTTGGTATTTTGGTTTAGATGTACCATATCTTCTGGTATGATCATATCTTTTGTTAATCCTATCTTGAATCGGTGACTTAATTTCTTCATAGAATATCTCTGCTGGTGCTGTATAAAACTTGATATAAAACAAGTTTCCTCTTGTAACTCTTTTGTATGTGATAAATGCTTTGTATAACTCTGGTATTCCAGTAATTTCTTCTCCGTCGTATGCATATACTGTACTTAGTAGTCCATAATGTAACATGTTTTTACAAAGTTTGAACTAGTTTTAGGTTGTGCAATCAATCTATTATATCTTTGTAGTTTTTGGGTTATATAATCTTCGTTTGGGCTTTTTGTTTGTGTAGGTCTGGGGTTTAAATTTAAAATTTTTGGATCTTATATATGTTTTCAATGTAGGATTGTATGATATAATTTTATTTTTCTTATCACTCTGTATACTAACTGCGTATGTAGAAGTTTGCGGTTCTGTGGGTATATGTTTTTGTGTGTTTTCGGTAAATGGTTTTATAAATAACTTATTTAAGTTTGTATTTCGTGATTTCTCACTAACTTTCCTGCTTGTACCTCCAGCTGTATTTAAACAGCCGTTATGAGTTTTAGGGAGTTTCCCATCGTCTCCTTTTCTCTCTGGAATTTTATCGTCTTACGATCGACGTAGCTCTGCATTTTTATAGTCATGTTGTTGACTTATATTAGCTTTAGACTTCAGGTTATCTTCATTAGTCTTTAGCTTTTGTATCTCATTGTCCATTCTGTCCACTTTGGTACAAAGTGTAGTAATGACTTTGAGTAGCTCTTCGATTGTATCTTCATTTTTGTTCTCAATCTGAGTAGCTTTGTCTTGATAAGTAGTCTGCAAAACCATTTTTGTTAGTCTTTATTACTTCAATTGTAAATGTAAAGTTTAATATATTTAATACCAATCTTCTAATTTCTTTTGTTGTTACTGAATCTTGTATTTTTCTGGTTAACCACCATTTTACTTGTGTATTATCTATTCTTACAATAAATTTACAATATATGGATCAAATGCTAATAAACATTTATATATAGAAAATAATTCTTTCATATTTATTTCCCATTTTATTTCCGTATTTGTATATTTGCCTGATAATATCTACAGTGATATTCTATATTACTATTATCATATTTATATTTCAATATTCCTCCATAACTCTTTTCACATGCATCAGTTTCTACTATATAAATAAATTTTTTATGTTCATCCGTAAAATATAATTTCGGTAATGTTTTACACAATAATTTTATCTTTTGTATTTGTGTTTGATTTCTATTATAAAAATGATATTCTACGTCTTTCTTTAGTTTTTGTTGTAATGGTTTTAAGTTTTCAGCTAATTTTGGTATATATTCCCTTACTTGGTTAACTAATCCTAAAAAGGATTGTAATTTCTTTTTTGTATCTAATTGTTCATTTGAGGTTATTATCTTTTGTACTATATGCGTTTGCATTTTTATTACATTTTTATCTATATGTATTCCTAGGAATTCTATTTGTTTTTTCATTATTTCTGCTTTCTTTTTTCTTAAACTTATTCCTGAGTGTTGTATAATATGTATAAATTATTCTAACAATCTTATGTGTTCATCTTGTATTTTAGAATATAATAATATATCATCAATATATATTACACAATTTTCTAGTTGTTTAAAATAGTTATCCATAAAATGTTGAAATCTGCCTGGTGCATTTTTATATCCAAATGGTAATACATTCCATTCGTAAAATCCTTGTGGTACTGTGAATGCTGTAAGTTATTTAGATTCTTCTTCTAATTTCAAATGATAAAATCTTGATTTACAATGAAATTTACTAACGTAATTATATCCTTGTATTTGTCTTATCTTTAATATTTTATTTGGTATTGGATAATTATATGTTTTAGTTTTTGCATTTAAATTTCTATAATCAATTACCATTCTACTTTTTCCTCTTTTTTGTTCACTATATTTATTAACAATAAATGCCGGACTTGTATGTTTATTATTACTTTCTTGTATATATCCATTTTTTAGTAATTCATTTATATGTATTTTAAATTCATTTAAATCATTAAAATTATATTTTAATGTTTTTTGTGTTATTATACTATTTTCATCAATTAGTTCAATTTTAACTTCTGTTTTATGGTTTTCCCATCCTTTTAAAGGATCTTTGTCATATAATAATTCTAATTTTTCTTGGATTATTTTAACTTTATCTAAGGAAAATATAATTAATTCTATTCTACGGTCTTCTTCTTTTATATTTCCTAATTTTTGTGTAATTTTTTCACTGCCTTTAATCCATTCCGTTGTTTTTCTTCTTTTGTTACCTACTCTTCTTGCTCCTATTTTTTGTTTACATGGTGTTGTGAACCACCAGTGTGTATTTGTTATTATATGTGGATATAATTTCTCTAAAAATGGCATTCCTAATAACATATCCTTTGTTGTTAGTTCAAAATTATATATTTCCTTTACAGTTAATATTTTATCCCATTTTTGTATTTTTATATCTTTTGCCTTATATGTAATCATGCTTCCTTCATTATTAAATCCTGTTACTACTATTGGTGTTTTTAACTTTTCCCACTTTTCTTCTGGTAAATAATTGTATTTACATATATTAGCCTCTGCTCCTGTATCTACCATTGGTGTATAATATCTTTTATAATATCCTTCTATTATTATCTTTGCGAGTATATATATTTTCATATTTTTTACATTAAAGTCCTTTTTATTACGACTTTTTTATTTTGGTAATTTATCGTTAGTTTTTTTATCCTATATATTGTATGGTTTTACTTGTTCTAGTCATTTTATTCCTAATATTATATTTTCATTTCCTTGATATATTTTAAATTTTATTATCATTGGTATACCTCCATTTATTATTTCTTGTTCCGTTGGTGTTCAATATTTATTAATACATATGTTAATTCAGGACATGAGTGTTCCGTAGTTATTATTTTATCTTACATTACTAATTCTCTTGTAATGTAGTTTTCTTCTTGTCCAGTATTTATTAGTATTAAATATTTTCTTTGCTCCATTATTCGTGTTATATAATAATTGTGTGGTTTTATTTCTTCTTCTATTGTTCCTTGTGAACTTATATTTATTCTCTTGGAACTATTTGAAGTACTCATTTTTGATGATGTTTGTGGTATATCATTATTATTTATTCTTTTTGATGATAAGTCGCTCTTCTAGACAAAGGAAAGTCTATCAAAGAAGTGAAGCGGAGAGAAGCTCACTGCCAGGGGGAGACACAGAGATCAAACATCAAAGAACTCAACAACAAAATTTTAATACCTCAAAAATGACTTTGGTGAAGCTAGATCCTAACATGTTTTTCATGAGGGTATAATATACTAAATTGGTTTATAATTTGTTGTTGAGGCAGTTTCTAAAGATTCAGGTGCATTGGAAGTCAAACATCAAGGGACGACTAAGACGTTCAACGACAAAGTCACCTATGTCTCTCATGTGTGGTTATGTGCCTAAATGTGTGTTTCATGAGTTTAAGAGGTTATTATGTGATTAATTATAGTTTTATAGGCATTGTGTTAAGTTTCATGAAGTTTGGAGGTCAAACGTTCAACAACATCCATGACATTCGAAAGGTTTGCCTTGAAACGACCTTGTGTGTCTTTGTTTGTTTCGTCGGGTTTTACGTGTTCCTTTTTTATGAAATTTATGTGAGAGATACTAAACTTGTATACAAACATATAAGAGTTGGGAACGTCTGGTAAAACATCCCCAAGGACCCTCAAGGTTCCTTGAAAAAGGAACCTTCATTTGTGCCAAGACTGCCTAGACCAGGCCCCAAATGACTAAGGCAAAATACAGCTCGTGGACGAGTCAACACCCCATTGATGGGTGTCGTGGATCAATACTTAGCCTAGGGAGATAAATCTCCCAAAGTCAAGTCTTTGAACCAAACGAAGAGAGGACAGGAGGGTCTGTTTGTGGACAACCAGTCCATCGACTGCCCAATCATCGATGGTGTTGTCAACTGCGCCGCTTTACTTTAATGTTTAGGGGTGAAGGTGTAAATTCACCCCACATCCAAATAATAGAAAGGGAAGTTACTTAGGGGTAATTTAGGCATTTTAAACATGTTAATAAGCCTTAAACACTTAGGAGAATTCATTCATCAAAATAAAAACCCAAAAATATCCTATAAATTCTCTAGATTCAATTGTAGCCAAAACTCAAGGAAGTGCTTGGATTGGAGATTTGAGTGGTTATAATAAAATTGGTTTATTAACATCAATAAGGTATGGTTTATGATCCTTGAAAATCTATTCATCAGGAGTCAATCTTCAAAGTGATTTTCAAAGAGTTCTTAATAGATGAGTTTTCTAAATTGAAATCTATCCATGGGTTCTTGCATTAATGTTTTTAAGGCATCGAATATTTATTGAATTGTTGTTAATTTTATTATTTTAAATGAATAAACCTATGAACCCATGTAATTGATGAACCCTAGTTTTTGACTACTTTATTGGTTAAGTGATATTGCTTTAATGCTTATGAATTATAGTAAAGTTTTCTATGGGCTATTGAATTATATAATAATTTTGTTCAATAATTTGTCTTAAGTTGATAAATTTATAATTAGTTGATCTACTTTCATAAAATAACATAGTTTATGTATTGAATTATTGGTTATGGCCATAGGTAAGGGCCTTATGGCATTGAATTGGATGATTTATACATGGATTGAAGTGGAGAAAATGTATTGGTGGTACGTTTCCATAATTATATTTATTTTATGTTAATTAGACTTAAATTATGTTGTGATTGGTATGGTCCACTTATGATGGTGCTATGTGCTTTACTTGCAATTGATGTGGCCTTGTCGGTGTTACTTTATGTCTTATGATGATCATGGCCTTGTCGGCACTACTTGAAGTATTAGGACGAATTTTATAGGTAATTATGTTGAGTATGAACATATCTATCTACATGTTATTAAGTGAAAGCATGAGTTCTTCTATTGTTGTTAGGTTATCATGATAGACTATGACTATGTCTTATGTGTGTAGCCTTAGAGTAGATGCATGATTATTCCTACATAACTATATTATTTTATGACGGTTATATTGATGATGAAATAGTAATGTATATGATGACATAAATATGATCAGGGACATTCTTATGTGCTTCAAAGAATGATATGCTATATGTAATAAAGTAAAGTATGTTGTGTCTTGTTTTTGTAGACTTGTGTCCCTTACTTGATACATATATGAATGATATGTGAATATGAGATGTCTTGAATAGTAAGCTTATTTAAACATTGTCATGTATCAATGAATGATATGTGAGAACTTAAATTGATGTTAAGATGGTCATGTACGTGGAACCTTAAATCTAGTGGTAAGGTTATATTATGAACTTGGAGTCGAGAGCCATAATGGTATCCTTCCTGTAATGAATGATCGACCGTAATGTTATCCTTCTTGTAATGAATGATGGACTTAGGGTTGATTGGCGGAACGACATCACATCATCCTTAGGAAATTCATGATGAGCTATCCTCTTTTCCATTTTAAGGTAGCCCTCTTTGGTAAGGTAAATGTGATTAAGTTATGAACTAGAAAAGAAATCACTTCATATGATCCTTTAATGTGATTTACTCTATTAGCACAAAGGCTGGCACCGAGTGAGTGTGTCCTGCTAAGTAGCTCTACTTGATAAGGAGACTAGAGTAAAATGTAGCTCTACTTGAAAATTTAGACTAGAGTACATAAAAGCCCTTCATATTCCTTAATCACGTGTCTACATAAAATGTGTCCTAGTTCTACCTTTGGAAAGTAAAACAACCTCATATGAGTAGGTTAGAACTCCAAATTCCATGTTTAGATATCAATGTCTATGTCGGCTATTGCCTATTCTCATCATATGCGATACCTACTAGTATTGTAAAAGTTCTATGAGGTTTAGGTGGTGGTATGGGACGCTATCTAGACATTGCACAATAGGCTTTGAAGATGTTTCTGAGAGTCCCTAGGTATTGTCTAAGGCCATTACTTGAATGTCCTTATGTGATGAATTAATCTTAAAAGAATTAATGAATGTAATCACTCAAGTTAAGAAAGCAAGTGAAATGAATAAGTACTTATCTAGAGTAGTTACGGGTTGTCTAGTTAAGGTGTGAAGAGGGCATAGGAATGGTCACTTCGCATATTACCTAGATAATCATAAGAATGACTCTAGTTAAGGAATATGGTTGATTATGTAGACATGATTTAAGCCTTAGGTAGTCTTAAGGATTATTTAGGTTATCTTGAAGAGGCCAGTCATGGATGTTAGCTTCTTGATTTACTTAAGTAGGTCTTTGAATAATCTTTAGAAGGAGAATGTCATAGTATATATGTGTTATTCATTAAGTGAGAATGATTCTATCTTAGGTAGTATAAAGGATCTCTTAAGTGTGCATGGAAGGGATTGTATGGGAGGTCGCTTTACAACTGACTCAAATGAAACCTAGAATCACCTTTGATAAGAGGATATCGTGGTTATGTGGTTGGTGTATTGTTAGTGCACATATCTCATTATATGTAGTCTTAAGGATCATTTAGGTGTGCCTAGAGAGGGCGTATGGGCGGTCTCTCTTTGTGTCAGTTAAGTGAGTCTTAGGATAGATTTTAGTGAGGGAATTACATGCTAGAAAGTGTCCTATGTGAAGTTGATAGGCTTCACTGTAATATGGAAAATAGTTCACTGTAATGTTAGTGAGTTCATTGTAGGGTTCTTTAAAATGTGATAAATTGATTATGAGATTTCTTATGTGTTTCTAAGGTGTTAAATGTTATTCTCATAATTATGATATGATGTTTTAATCAAAAATAGCATGTTTCTAATAAATGTTCATTTTCATGATTTTAATGGATTATGTCATATTTAGTACAAGTGTTTATACTAATTCCATACATTTTTTTATATCTAAAGGTGTAGGTGAAAGGTAAAAAGGATCGTGAAGGAAAACTTTAATTCTAGAGTCATTCAAAAAAGTTGAAGTATGTCCACAATTGACTCGAGAGCATATATGTCATTTATTTTAAAGTATTATAATAGACTAAGTATTTCTATATTCGTATTGTATAGGTTGTGTCGCAAGTATTCTTGAGTCTAAGGATGACATATGTTGAGACTTAGTGTTTTTTTAATTTAAATATGAAAATATGTTTTAAGATATTCATGTGAAAAGTTTAAGTTCCGCACTACTTTTCATATTTTTATATGCGATGAACAATAGGAAGGGGTTGTACAAGACCTCTGAGAGGTCAAGTATGCCGGTCTATGATTGAAGATTGACACTATGTTCTAGGATGTGGTCTCGGGTCTTGACAAAAAATAAAGCAGGTGAAAGGCTTCAACAACCAGCAAATGCAGAAGTGCTACAATTGTGGAAAGAAAGGACATTATGTGAGAGATTGTTGGTACAATAAAGATGAAGGTAATGTAATTACTTCTACTCAAACTAAGAAAGATGAAGAGGAAGTTTGTGATTTAGAGACCTCATATGCAGTTGAAGAAATAAATGAACAGGAGGAGTTTGTCACTTGTCACTCTAACAAAGAAAAGGAGATTACACTAGCAACTGTGAGTGACAAATTTGTCAATTATGAACATGATTGGATCACTGATTTAAGATGTTCCAATCAAATGATTTGTTATGAGAAAAAGCTCTTAACATTAGTGAACATAAAGGTGATTGAGTTGTGGTGACTGCAAATAATTCAAAAATACCAATAACTCATATTGGCAAGATGGTGTTTATGCCTCACGACAACTCAAGAGAAGTGGATCTTCAAAATGTCTACCATGTTCATGTACACTCAGACGTGTTTGAACAAGTGAAGCAGTGCTCCATTAGTGGTTACCGTTACATGGTAACATTTATCGATGACTTCTCATGGTACGTATGGATTTACTTCTTAAAAGAGAAATCTGAAGTATTTGAGAAGTTAAAGAGTTACAATATACTATGGAGAATGATACTAGAAGAAAAATATAATGTCTCCATATGGACAATGGGGGATAATACATGTCACGAGATTTCAATGATTATCTTAAAGAGAATATGATAATAGGAGAGCTAATCTGCCCAGATACGCCACAACAAAATGGACTGGATGAAAGAAAAAACAAACATTTTGACGGATATATGCAGAAGTATGTTGCATAAGATGAATGTAATAGAAAGGTTTTGGGCAGAATGCATGAATATTGTTGTCCACATCACCAACTAGCTACAACAATAAAGATTGCGATTCATCTCACCGTTTGAAAAACTTAAAAAGATCATTCCTACGGTAAGCCATTTTCGACTTTTAGGTTGTGTGTGCTATGTGTTCGTGCCAGATCATCTCCATAGCAAGTTTGATAAGAAATTTGTTTGCTGCATATTTGTTGTGTACGATGAACAAAGAGAAGGATGGAAGTTTTGTGACCCTATCACAAATCAGACACATTGTAACATCTCGTAAATCCGAAATAACTAGGATTAAACCAAGAAGCCAAGAATAGTTATTTTTTGAAAGAATAGGAAAAATCTGGAAAATTTCCTAAATTTTAAAAGTATGTATTGGTCATTTCCAAATGTTCATTACTTCCAGCTGAGAAGAATTTAGGTATAGTTCTTTATATGGATGAATATCACTTGGGAAGATCTTTTAACGGCACTGAGTTTGCTCATTTTTGAGATCGTATGAGGGAGATATGCATTTCAGAAGTTGAGCTGTTGGGATGAGGAAAGTCCAATCTAGGTTTTAGTAAGGTTAAAGTAGTCTTTTAACCCTAACAATTTCTTATTCATTTTAAGGGTCTAATTGGGGTAAAATCAAGTTCTAGTTCAGATTCGAGATTGACTTTTTACGCTTAGGGTTTGTGTAACACTACGAAAGTCCAAGACCTAATCTAGAGCCTCACATGAAGATAAAAGACTTGGAAAAACTTTTAAGGACTAAAAATAGTATATTTTCAAAATATTTAGGAAGTGTTATAGTCAAAATGTCAAGAAACGTCCATAACGTCCGGTAAATTGTGAAATAGACACTAGTGTGCCTTGGTATTTTTCTTGAGGTTTTAAGTGTTGGAAATTAAGAAAAATTGGTATAAAGGTTTTAAAAAACTATTAGAGTGTGTTTAGGTTCGAAACGGCTGGGTACAACTCCCCAAGGAACATAAGGACCTTTCAATCTGACCAAAAAGTTGTTTTTGACAGTGTGCAAGGCTGCAATCAACGAGTGGTCGATTAATCGGAGCTCCGTTGATGGATCCATTAGCCAACACTTAGTCATTTCCCAAAAATAACCAAAATAATAGTCTCTGGACTCATCGACACATTGCCAGTATGGTGGCATCAAATGGACCTACGGTCCGTAGGTCGGGAAGTCGTAGATCGGTCTGTCTTTCACTGTCCAATTTTTAGTTAAGTCATTTAATTAGTTAATTGGTTAGTTTTTTAATTAATGGTTAAGGGGTGAATAATCAATTAATTTAAGTAAATATAAATACTAAACCTAATTAAACTAACCCAACACCCCACAATTCCTAAACTCAAATCTTTCTACCTTCTCTCTACTTTCTCTCTCTTTCCCCAAAGAACTCCATTAAATGCAAGGTTCAAGGTCATTAGGTCTCCACGATCAAATTTTTTCTTAATCTTCAATAATAGCTAAGTTATGGAAGCTTTTCACTCTAGGGACTCCTTTCGTCATGAGGTTCTTCAAATTTGATTTCCAAAAGTTGAGAAAACATGGGTTTCCTTCTTAATCCAAAATTGATCTTTCAATTTGTATTGTTATTGGTTTCTTTGGATTGTTATTATATATTATGATTGATCATTGGTTTATTATGGTAGTCCTTAATGTTAGACCTTGTTCTATGACAGAAATCATGAATTGACCCTATTTCCCCAAACCCTAGGTTATGAATTGGCGTTGAATTGGATAGTGATGAAACTATTGACTTAGTTCTTGTGTTAATTACTATAAAATGATATTATTAATTTTATTGATGGATGAATATGGTTTTTTTGGTTGTAATACCATTGAAGAGGACTTTTGAAGGTGAATTGGTAAGACTTTGTAATCTTGAATCCTTACTTTGATTGTGATGGCTTATACTTGATGATGATGTTCAATTTAAGTATTACATGTGATTATATAAGTAGGTGATGGAATGATGAATGAAATTTAAATGTCTTTAGAATATTAATTGTGAGATTATGATTAAGCTATGATGATATAAGGTTGATTGTGAATCAGTTATGTGCATTACTATGATATAATGATAAATATGTGTTAATCTCACAATTAAAGGGTTTTAATGAAAGGACATTGTCATGCAACACCTAATGGGATAGTGACTATGATATACAAGGGGTTAGTCTCCTATGGCCTATATTTAAGTTATGATGATTAAGAATGACTTAAAGACATTTCAAAAAGGGACTTTAGCTTAGCACCGAGTGAACTAGTTATGAGAGGTGTCCCTCTTCAATGTAGGAAGGTAGGTTCACAACGGTTCTCATTAGATAGAGATTACAATGCAATTGTACATAAAAAGGGCCTCAAGTAAGTCTCCTAGTTCTTGACTTACGTTTCCCTATAGGAAGACTAGCTAGTGGATCCACCTAGAATGCTATGTAAATGTTTTGGTCGTACCATGTCAAGTAGAACACCTTCTTTTGGTGTAGGTTTCATTACACCGGATTCAATGTTTATCTCACATGGTCTATGTCGGTTAAGGCAATTGTTCTCAAAAGTAAAATGAATTTATAATGTGAACTCTAACTAGGATGACTTAACGGGTTATTCTTAGTGTATGTAGGGATATGAGACTCTACCTATGCATTGCACTAGTTGGCCTTCAGGGAAATCTTAAGAGGATGTTCTTTTACTCTTATAACTTTTGTGATATACATATGTTGACTTTACATGTTGATGATCCTATATGATGTTAGTCTCACTTATGAACATGTTGTTGATTTGTATTGCTATATATGATAATGATTACTCATGATGCTATGTTAAATGAAGTTAAGCATAGTTTATGATCTCTTTCCTTATTTACTTGATTATATGAGGTAATAGGACTTACTGGACATTGCACTTGTAGTCTTGGGAAGGGGTTATGAATATGTGTTCTTGTGTTATGTGATGAGATGAACTCTTGTACATGCTTTGTTATGATGTTGGAGTTGCTTTAGTTATATGATCTTGATATGCTAATATTCATGTAATATGACCTTATGTTGATGATCTTCATGTTGACTTGAATTTGTCATGATATTGGTCTTATGTTGGATTTGAACTTGTATTGAGTGCCTAATTGCTTATATGTTCCGAATTGTGAATGAAATTTTTTAAAAGTGATTTAGCATGATATTAAACTAAATGTCCCTTTAACATGATTCCAATATTATATCTGCATATGTTTCCATACTTAGTATAAGTGACTGTACTAACCCATATTTCCTTCCCTTTTCCCAAACAATGAAGGTTCGGGC
Source organism: Solanum corneliomulleri (assembly GCA_027704805.1). Lineage (NCBI taxonomy): Eukaryota > Viridiplantae > Streptophyta > Magnoliopsida > Solanales > Solanaceae > Solanum > Solanum corneliomulleri. The sequence continues at coordinate 40,847,847 of JAKWIY010003056.1, forward strand.
CGTTGAGGTTGAGGTATCAAGGCCAAATGCAAGGAAACTTGGCTTTTTTTCCCCAAGTTCATTGGTGAGTACTTAGTATTCGAGGATGGAGCCATCTATCTAGCTTAGTCAGATTTTATTTAGTCTTTAAGACATTTATTTATTTCTTATTGTTGAACATGTTGTAAGACCTAAGTGGCACTTATGATATTCATATTGAGGGCTATACCCGAATGTTTTACTCATCTTATATGGTTTAAATGTAAGTCAAATATATTAGACTAAATTCTTATATTTTATATATATATATCGCCAGTTACGTCTAGGGGTGCTGCTCGGTCGTAAAAGTTTGGGAGAAAGGAGAAGAAAATAAGAGAAGAAAAAGAGCATCATTTTGCCAAGAACGCCAAGCGATTCTAGTGGAATTTGTTGGGGGTGCTCCCTACTCAATTATGTGAGATATTTTGTGTTGGTCTAATTCACCAACACACCAATTTGTTTTAATTCATTGAATTTACGAATTAATTTAGTGTTAAAAAGTTACGTTCTTGAAGAAAGATTTTGATTTCTTGTTGAATTTATTGTGGGCTGCCTTTGTTGGTTACATTCTTGTTTCTTCAAAATATTTTTTACTTCAATTCAATAGTTATTGATGGTACCAATATTGTCAATTGTTTGTTGAAAGAACTAGGAAGGTTTGGAGAGTTTTGGAGATGAAAAAACGAGTTGAAAAATTCGTCAGACATACCAGGGAAGGGGAAGGCACGACGCGCCTGCAGTGCGCCAAAAATTGGCCTGAGTCTACCAAGGCCTAGCGCGGCGCGCCACCAGTGTGCAAGAATCAGGCCTCAATCAATTTAGGCTGGCGCGGTGAGCCAATAGTACGTCCAACTCGGTTTTTTTCGTCTAGTTTTCGTAGTTTAGTCTTTTTAAGTCCTTCCAAGATACATTAACATCTTCCAATGATTCTAACTACTTCAAATGATTTCTAAATACCTAGAAATCATCAAAAAACTCAAATCAAAACCTTGAATCCGTAATCCACTCAAGGAAAGTTATGATTAGAGTCAAAGGAGTAAAGAGATAAGTCTAAAAGTGAAGAAGAAAGTAAAACTGAGTTCTTAATGTTTCCAAGAGTCTTTAACAAACTTTACTTTAACTTTGTTTTGAGAATCAAGTAACAAGTTAAAAAAGAGTAAAGAGTTGAGTTCATTCTCAAGAGTTATAAGTGGACTAAGTAATCCCTAAGAGTTACTAATGTTTTCACATTTAAACAAGTAAAGAGCCTTCAAACTAGTTTTCAAAATAGAAGTAATAGCTTTATGAAATGAATCAAGCAGGGAAACAATTATATCCAAGAGAGCTATTAAAGCTAAGTTTTTAGAACTAATCCCAAACCAGAGAATCAGTATGTTTTAAAAATATAAGATCCAGTATATTTGTGGGATTACTATTGAGAACCTATGTGGGGATGTGCTTCATATTAAATCAAGTCTCCATGTAAACCATGTAGCCATCAAAGGTAAAAGAGGGTCATACTTTTTACATGAATCCTTTTATAATATATAGTGGATCCAATAGGCAGTTCAGGTCCTATGCTCTGGCAAGGTTAGGATGGCCGGGCAGGGTGGGCCTAGTAACGCGGTATCATCACTATAGCTCTTAAGTGATGGTTGTCACTTAGAGAAGCGCCCACAGAAGTATGCATTTTCATATACATCAGTTATTTGTATTTTTACATATATGTAAGATATTATTTGTATATTTTTATATATTCAGAGTTTACAGTATGTTTCAGTCAGTTTTCTTTATATTGCATTTATTTTTGACCTGCATATATTGAATAAGTGTTAGGAAATCCTGAGTTGAACAGAGTCATGGTGAGTATTATTCTTACTCCTTTTCAAACTTAAGTGTTTTTTTATCATTCCAACTCTCATACTCGTACATTCAATGTACTGATGTAAGTTGGACTGCATCGTCTTATGATGTAGACACATGTAACATGGATCACCATCCAACGCACCGTTGATCCAGTTGATTATTCCAGAGTTAATTGGTGTGCCTCCTTGCATTCTAGAGGACATATTTTATTACATTCTAATTAGTTCAATAGAATGTTGTAGGGTTTGTCTCAAAATTCATCTCATTCAGTTTAGAGGCTTCATAGACAGTTAGTAGTTCAGTAGTCTTTACATTTCATTCTTAAGTTAAAGACTTGTTTTGCCATTTTGGCAAAGCTGAATGTTTGAACTCTTAAAACATTTTAGATAATATTACTAATTAGTTCAGTTAAGTTCTTTTTCTTTATAAGTGTGATTGTGGTCTTCCGTTGAGCTAAATAAGTCAGGCTAACGGTTAGATCGAGGCAAGAAATGGTCACTATGTGCCAGTCTTGGCTAGGTTGTAGGCTCGGTGCGTGACACATATGTGTCAGGAAATGTGGTATTTGATGACGTATCATCGTGGTGGTCTCAAGAAGACACATTACCAGATTTGATAGAATTGGAGCAAAAGCTACAACATAAGTTTGAAGAAGAAGAGAGGTATGTGACACACTCGAATCACATACAGAGAGATATCTTCAAGTAGAGAAAAGCAGAGACCGTGGAAAACTCGAATTCATGAAACTCCATAAGAGTTGCAAGAAGGAATACAAGAAACTCCTCAACTACGAAAATCCACACGAGTAAAACGCAAAAATAGTAAGTGCATAAATTCGGCACGGGCTGAGGCTGACAAGGTCAAGGAACCTCGACCTTTGAAGAAGCTTGGAAGAGTAGTAAATGGAGAAAGGCAATGAAACAGGATATTTCAGCCTTAAAGTTAAACCAAACTTGGGAGTTAGTGGTTAAACCTACGAATGTTAAGCCCATATTATGTAAGTGGTATATAAGGTGAGAATACATCCTAATCATTACAAAACACGATTTGTAGATTGGGGATTCTCACATGAGTATGGTTTTGAGTATGACAAAACATTTAGTCCCCTGGCAAAAATTTACTACTGGCCATGTGTTACTAGCTCTAGCAAGTAGTAAGTCTTGGACACTGTGGCAAATGGATGTGAAGAATGCTTTTCTTCATGGATAATTAGATCATGAAATATACATGGACCAGCCACAAGCTTTGTGAATAGATTCAATCCTCATTATGTTTGCTAATAGAAGAAAGCTTTGTATGGTTTATAGCAAGCTCGCCGGGCATGGTATGGAAAAATTGCCGAGTTCCTAATCCATAGTGACACCAGCAGATTCAAGCTTATTCATATAAGCTCGTGAAGGAAGGTTAGCTATAATGTTAGTCTACATGGATGATTTAATCATCACGGGACATGACTTTGATGAGATCTATCAAAGTAAAAGATATTTGATGGTATGATTTCAAATGAAGGAGTTGGGCAAACTAAAACACTTCCTTGGTCTTGAGGTTGAGAAAACAAAGGATGGATTATTCCTTGGAAAACAGAAGTATGAGAGAGATCTACTCCAAAAAAAATGGAATGATGGGTGTGAAGACATCTTCTACCTGATGGAGCCTAACTTAAAACTATGTTCTCATGAAGACAAAGAATTGGAGGAAGAAACACTGTATGTACAACTTGTTAGTAGTTTCATCTACTTAACATTGACCAGACCAGATATTGCATTCGTAGTTGGCGTAGTTAGCGATTTTTGCAGAAACCAAAGAAGCTTCATTTAGAAGAATCAAGAAGATATTAAAGTATGTGAAAGGAACTCTTTACAATGGAATATTCTAAATGAAAGGATCTCCCTGCAAGATAATCGGATAATGTGATGCGGATTATGATTGTGATCATGATACTTGAAGATCAACCACCGGATATGTTTTGAGTGTTGGATCAACCACATTATCATGGTGCAGCAAAAGACAACCAACTGTTTCACTTCAACTACGGAAGTAGAATATCGAGCAGGAACGATGGAAGCACAAGAGAGCACATGGCTAAAGCAACTCATGAACGACTTGCATCACCCATCAAATGATATTGTACCACTATATTGTGATAACTTATCACCTTTGTTTGGCCGAAAATCCTGTATTTCATGCCCGGACGAAGCATGTTGAAGTATAACACCATTTTATTCTAGAAAAAGATCTTCAAGGTGAAATTGAAATGAAGCAAATCAAGACAGAGGAGAAAGTAGCAGAATTATTCACAAAGATCCTAGACAACATGAAGTTTATAAGATTTCGAGAAGCACTTGGAATGATTGAAAGAGAAAATAAATTTGTGCTGAGGGAGAGTGTTAAGAAATCATCACCAATTTAACTAATATCCAAGACATTTCAAAGAAGAATCTAGAATATTCAAGAGCTTTAAAGAAATAAAGGAAGAGCTCTAGAATGAGTATTCTAGAGAGAAAAGTATAGAGATATTCTAGAGAAGGTAGTTTTAGAAATAGAAAGTTAGAAGAACATTCTAGAATATAGTAGCAAAACCTTATCTAGATCCTTCAATCACCACCTATAAATAGAGGTGGTCCATTTGAGTTGTAAGTAACTAAGAAAGAAAGCAATCAAGAAATAAAGAAAGAAACCAAGCAAGAAACAAAGTTACAAACAAAGTAAGAAAGTAAGAGAGCAAACAAGAGTGAGTGGTCCAGTAAAGAATATTGTTGAAGCAAGAAACAAGTGTGATAAAGATTGTAAGACTGAAGAGGGTTCTTTCTTTGATATAATAAAATTCAAGTTGTGAGAAATTGATAGAGTGCTGGTAGTTCCACCCAATAAATATTCAACAAGAAGTTGATATTCTAAGTATATGTTGATTTGGATTAACTATGGCTTTAATTGTTTTTGGCGTTTGTACATAAACATAAATCCTAATATAGATAGAGTATGATATTTGAAGTATAAAGGGATTGAGAAGTATCTCCTGAAATTCTTATTTATTTATCTCAACTCACATATAACATTCATTCAACTTTAAAGGATTTGAAAGTGCGCTTGAAGTTCTTTTCCTCTGATCTCATCTAATTGTTCATTCTTTCTTTTGAAACATGTGTTCGTCATAGATAAGTGGCACATTATTATGTGTATTTCTCTGGTTGTGTTGCATAGGTATTGCTACTTCAACTGCAACTGAACCCAAAAAAGAATCATTTGGTACTTCTTCAATTCGATTGTGGCCCCGATGGTGGTGTCATCATCACCCAATACCATCACCACCAACTCCATATCCATCTCTGATTGATAATCCTGCTTCACCAACACATATGGCTCCATCATTAGTTGATGATGTGGTTTCACCACCACACACAACCCCGCTCCAACCACTTGTTGCACCACGGTGGATGATTGTGCATTAGATTTGATCGCTTCCGTTTTGAAGCATAGAATTTCATTATCCACTCAATGCTCCCAAATACTTTCAACTATTTTAGATGATTTCTTTCACAGAGAGTACACACACTCAAAGAGGGAACCATTTTTTTCCTTGGAAAGCAAGAAACTATCGTAGTCATGCGGTTGATAATGCAGTTCCATCTCAATCTCCGGTTGATAATGCAGTTCCAGCTCCACTCCAATTGATAATGAGGCTTCACCAACTCATGTGGCTCCATAATCAGTTGATAATATGGCTCCTTCTTGGCGGCCGTCCTTGGCTCAAACCACTTCTTGCATCAAGGTGGACAGTTGTGCATTCAATTTGATCACTTCCGTTTTTACACGTAAAATTTCATTATCCACACAATGCTTCCAACTACATTCTACAATTTCAAATTATTGTTTTTATAGAGAATACATACACTCAAAGAGGGTACCATTTTTCCAACGCAAAGTGAGGAAATATTGCAGTCATCATTAAGCAAGAAAATAGGATAATGCAACTTTTTTCTTTTGTTTTGTCAGTTTACATAGAATTCTGCCACTAAATAGGTGTTAAAAGGCGTGGTAGTTAATTACTTTCAAATTAAATTTTCTTTATTAGTTCAATCAGATCTTAATGTCTATTTTATTGTTTAATTTAATTACAACTCTCCCATGCATATTTATTTGTCGACTCCTAACAAATCACTTACTATAGCACTCCTATATTATTGATAATATTAGCTAGATACAATAATTAGAATTCTGAAATTAAGAGATATAGAGTATTCTCAATACAGTCCAAACAACACTAGACAAAAAGCAGCTAGACATGGACAATGAGGTTGGTTGTATCTTTATGTCCGACAAAAAATAGGTCTTATTGAAGATTCCAATGATATTACAATAAGTTATTCATCAGAGAAATCGATGTACATAGTTCTATAATCAATTAAGCTATTTTAACCGGTCACATTACTGGAAATTTTCTAATACGTAGCTTTCCGGACTATGGCAAGTTTAGTGGCAAGATTAAACCAAGTAATAATTAGATCAACTGTAGTAGAAGTTGTTGTAGATCGATAATTACATCTGAATCGTTTTCATAATTGCTAAGTTTTACTATAACGAAAAATAATAACCTTTCACCATGAAAAGCACGGGAACCATCCACAAGGTTTCCTCTAACATTCTCGGTGTACAAGGCGAAATCAGTATACAACTACAATTCTGATACTAAATGCAGCAGACAAGATGGAACAAGAGAAAAGATCATGAAAAGGCTTCATCATTTTGATCCATGCACTCACCAGCAAGTGCGGAATCCGATTCCATTTCCTGAAATTCAATACTCCAAAACAAGTTAAGGATGCATCTCTCAAAATTTTTGTCAAAAAACTGTATAGTATGTTCGGATGTAATCTTCCACTATGAGTCAATGAACCATGTCCCTTGACACAACAATAATAAGTAGTAAACAACAAAGCGGTTTATGTGAAACCCTCTTGCTCAAGGGCGGTGAAAACCAAGATAGGTACTCACAGGATTTCAACCCAAACTCCATTTATCTCAAAAGGAGAAACAATTCCGATTATCGACTCTTCTAAACCTACGAATTTAACTCTTATCCCTCCCTCCTCTAAGCAACAACTCTGTTGCCCGAAATAACTCTAATTGATTCAAACTTCTTTTAAAATTGAGCAACAACTTTGTTGTCCACTAACCGAACTAATACTGAAGTATAAACCCTTAGACAATTAACATGCTAAAAACTCTATTAGGTCCTTGGTGTTCTTGAGGAAATATACTTCTCGAAAGGATGGTTTTTTGCAGTGTTCTTGAACTTTTAAGGAATGCAAAAACTGAGGTTGTACGAGAGACACACACAGACGGTACAAGTGATAGAGGTTGCCATGTACTTTTTCTAGTTGTCCCTTTCTTGCATAGAAACATCATTCCATTATGGGATTAGGTCCCCTTATTAGATCCCGTTGTTTGTCAAATCATCAAAACTAAAAATTACATTGTACTATAGAAGTAGTCACCTAGATAGCATAAGCAATATCAGCAACATAGATGCGAGTGGATCGTCATTTCTCAATATAAAAGGATGCCAGTAATGAAATCGTAAGCAACACTATATTGAAACTCTAACTCAACATTGTTCGTACCAAATTAGACCAACTGTCTATAAAAAGTGCTTTTGAAAAATGTATATTGTTATATATTTATTGCTTTAAAAATACAAAAAATATCTTAATTGACAATAGAGGAGAAAGTGCAATGCATGTGTCGATAAACTAGTAAAGAGAAAAAGAGAAATGCTTACAGGAACTACGAGCTATAGAAGAAAACATATTCAATGTAGGGTCTCATTTTCAGGGAAAAACATATTCAATTCCTCGTCCTATATTTAAAAGAAGGGTAAAAAGTGAATACAAGCTAACCTAAGCATAATTCTTACCAGTAATCGGAAGGGATTAACAATGCTTTCTGCGAAGATTTCTACCGAGTCACATCCCATGAGATCAACAGTGTGCTCTAGCTTTCTTATTGAACAACAAATATCAGTATAACTCCAGGAAGGGAAAGTAAATTGTCGGCCGTGGTTGAGTGGAGATGATGTGTAGAGAATGGATAAGTGGTTGGAGAACCCATATGTATCCCAATATTTTGAGGATATTCAATACTGAACTGTTTCGTCCAAGCTACATGTAAGCCGCTATTCTTCAAAATCCAGACATCTGAAGAAGTAGCAACTAAATTAGCTGTGTAAATCAGAGAAAGGTCACTTCCAACAGCTCCGAATTTGAAATTTGAATTGGCTTCTCTACAAATGGGAAGTTCCAAGACACCACATGTCTAGGAAGCAACATAAAAAAAAATGATCTTGCGCACATTGATATCACAAAAACTCGTAGATGCAGTCCAATAAAGATTCCCATTGACAAATTTAGCAGGAAGATTTATTAGAAAGACATCCTTAAGCTGATCATGAAGTGTTTTCCAAGAATCCGTCCTCATACTATAAATGTTGACCACATAACACATGTCGGATTCATCATCAATAACAGAGCTTTGTAATCATCACATGATTCATCATATCCAAAACCATATTTCATATAGCGATCGAAACTCCACGGAAAATTCAGTAGTTTCTCCGACTTGGTAATGGTGGTGTTCCATATATTTATCTCCCATTTGTAATTGTACGTATAAATTAGCCTACTGGCAGTACCCACTACGACAAATATTAAAGTGGTAGAATTCATTTGAAAAGTTGAAGGGAGGAGAGAAGTCTAGTTGAAATATCCGTTCATGCCTTGAACACAAATCATTTAATTTGTAATGCGTATTCACGAAATTAGGGCTAGATATGATTTGATGTCGTGATTTAGAAAAGAAAGTACATTTGAAGAGAGATTTAGGGGGCAGCCTTAAGAGTATGTCTGTTACGATCTCATTTGGAATTTCGGAATCAGTTGTTGTACAAGTAGCCATAGGAGTGAATATAAAATCATACCATGACATGAACTTGAGAAGAAAGATGTGAATCGCCTGATGAATCCAATCATGAAAAGAAACAAACCGAAACATAGTCACCGAATGATTTTCTGTCAAGTGAAGAAGAACAAAGCAGAAATTAAGGCAGCAGAAGCAGCAGAGCAGGCAGTGAAGTAGCACAATTTCCTAATATTTTGACCTACGCCTACCCAAAAATAAGATTCATATTTTTCTCATTATCCCTTACAAAACTTCTCTAAACATTTTTTTTGCGCATATAAATTACTAATAAACAACCTTTAGATCCCTGCTTCGTCAGCCTTCATGTATAGTTGTTGAGTGAATGGATTGATAAAGACGGATCCAAAATTTGATGTTTGTAAATTTTTATCCATGTTAAAAAAAAGGATGTAAAACAAATAATTTGCCATTATAATTCCAAATGACCATTTGATAATTTATCTAAACTTAAAAATCTAAAGGAAAAATGTATCAGTACCCCCAAACCTATGTTCGAAATTTCAAAGACATTTATACTATACTATAGTATTATTACTCTCGAGATTTATTTTATAAATAATCTTCTATTCCTTTTCGGCCTATGTGGCATTATCTTGAAAAAATGTCAACATGTGCTGGGCCCACAAGATATTATCACATAGGTTGAAAAGGGGTAGAAAATTATTTATAAAAAAGTTCAGGGGGTAATAGGATCTTAGTATAGTATAAGTGTGTTTTTAATATTTCGGGCACATGTTGAATGTGTACTTGGGCATTTTCTCAAATCTAAATGATCCATTATTTTGTGTAAACCTTTTTAGTGCAATTAGATATTTGAATTCTGCTAATTATGTATTGAATAAAACATGTTTAATTGAAGCAAATTGGTTAAAACATGTATTTGTGGGAATCGAATATGTGTCTTAGACATGATAAGTAATTCGTAGTTCCATACATCTTTTTTTGTGCAAACTAGTAATTTTTTTTGCGCGAACTAATGACGCTTGAAAATAACTATTTTTTGTATCTCAACAAGACCCCAAAAAACTTTTAAGAGTACTTTTCAATTGGGGTTTGGATCAAATGAACTTTTCTTCTTGCTTCTTGTCTTTCTTTTATCAAATTTTAGAAAGACAATAAGATGATGCAACTTTTCTCTTCCTTTTGGTTTTGGTCATTTAGCTTATTTTACAGGTAATTAGGTGTTAGTTAAAGACTTTGTTGGCTCAAACTGAAAATCGAATTCCTAAATCGTCTGATTTAATGCACTACTTTTTGAATAGTTTATACTTTCTGATTTGGGAAAATGCGCAATTATCCCTTCAACCTATATCCGAAATTCCAGAGACACACTTGTACTATACTATGGTCCTATTACCCTATCAACATATTTATAAATAATTTTCTACTCCTTTTTGGCCTACGTGACTATATAAAAAAAAAGTCAACCAGCTTTGGACCCACAAAATAGTGCCACGTAGGACAAAAAGGGGTAGAAAATTATTAATAAAATAAGTTTAGGGGTAATAGGATCTTAGTATATTATAAGTCTGTCTCTGAGATTTTGGGCATAGTTGGAGGGGATACTTGTGTATTATCCCTTCTTATTTTGATATACATACATTATCAGACTTATTTCTATCAAGTTGTCTCTAGCATGTGTATAGAACAAAATATACTACAACAAAGCTAATACTACCGTAAGAAAGATAGAAAGCTAGATGCTTTAAACTACCGCCAAGCCTATCCCGTCGACAAGGCTTGACTACCTAAATTCTCGTGGTAATCTCGTAGTTGGCGGAGCAGGGGGAGTCATCAGAAACCAAAGGGACATTCAAAAATAACAAACTTTTTGGCAGAAATCATGGCATTAGTTCATGGTGCAAGCAACACAATTTGTGATCTAAGTGGTAGGGATCAGTTGTATGAATCCTCAATCTATTTTGCTTCATTTGGACCTGTTTCGTTACTCAACAATATTGGGTTCTCATCAGATTCTAGAGACATTCAAATATCTCATTATACAACATAAAACTTGTACCAAACCAAGTTTTTAACAATTCTGGTATGATGATATTATCACGATTCTGGTACTGAACACAATAGAGAAGGCAAAACAGATCATTGTTCAACTTGGCAAGCAAGAAAAATCAGTAATGTGTCATGATAAACATCAAAACAACAGATATTTCATGGCTTCATCGCTTCAATCCATGCAGTCAGAAAGTACAGATCGATGAGTGTTCAACATTAGTTTCCACTTCCTGAAACTCAATAGCACAAAACAAGTTATACTTGCATCTAACAAAATTTGAACACATGACTAGTAATAAAGGGAAGCATAAATGCGTGCGAATCATTTCTCAATGTAAACAGATATTCAGTTAACTATTTAGCAATGAAAATGAACAGATACATTCAGCTGAAGTCCTTAACAACTGACATCTAACTTACCACAATTTCCATATATAAACATCAGTTCTGTTCTTTTTCTTTCCTCTTTTTCTTTTTAGTTCAAGAAACAGTGCTTAAAAAACTACAAGCAAATATGATGTATGGATATATTTTCATTGTTTTACCACCTTATCAGGATAATAATATTCAATGTCTTGGCCTATATTTGACAAAATAGGAAAGTGCAAAAAGAGCATACCTGCTAAACTAAGCATAATTCTTAGGGAATTAGCATTGCTTTCTACATAGATTTCTATAGCATTGCATCCTCCATCATCAACAGATTCCTCCACATAAACTCTGTGCTTTAGTCGTCTGGTTGTGCCATCAAATCTCATGATCAATGGGGGAAGCAAAAGTAAAAACTCTCCGTTATTTGACTCATGAAATCGTACAGATAATGCATGAAGGAGTGTAGAATCCATAAATTGCGACAGATTTGGATGATATTTGATGGTGAACAATTTCGTTCAAAATCCACAATTCATGAAAATCCAGACATCCGATGAAGTATTCGTAAAATTACTTGTATTAATAAACGAAAGATCATTTCTCACGACTCCGAGCTGATAGTTACAATTGTCTTGTCTAAAAACGGAAGCTCCAAAGTTCCCCATGTCTCGTCTGCTATATCAAAATAAATGATTTTGTCAATACCAAGACGATTACATGAAATCCAGTCAATCTTCCCATTGATATATTTACCCATTGAGAAAGTTGCCCTGAAGCTGGTCATGTACTACTGTCCAAGAATCAGTCCGTAAACTGTAAATGTAGACCATAATATTCAGATTGGACACATAGCCCATACTATCATAGTAACTAGGACTAGAATAATTGATGAACAGAACTTTATAATCGTCATGAGACTCGTCATATCCAAAACCAAGTTTTGTATTGGAAGAAGAACGCAATGGCGAATCATGTATTCTCTTTGACTTTCTAATAGCTGGGTTCCATATATACATCTCTAATTCATAATTGCAGAGACAGAGGAGTCCATCAACAGAACTGACAGAGAAAGCTGATAAATAGGGAGGATCAATGTGAGCACCTCATCAGTTACTTGTCGTTTTTGGGCCCAATGTTGGTTGACTATTTTTTTAAGTTTAGTGTTACGTAGACTGAAAAAGGGTCGAAAATTACTTTGAAATAAGTTTAGGGGGGTAATTGTACCTTAGTACAGTATAAGTGTCTCCCTTGAATTTCGGGCATAGATTTTGGTGGTACTTGTGCATTTTTCCTTTTCTAGGAGATAAACTGCACATTTTTCAAAGCTAAATATATGATTTCACAAAGGATAATAGTTAAAATATGGGAGATCAAGAGTCAAATCTCTTTTTTTCTAAGCCAGCAAATAATAACATAATAATTTTTTGCATGGAAAACAATAAAGTGACAAAGTCATGTGAATTGGCATTTGGCTCGTTCGAGTTCACAGAAACACGGTTAATGGATAGAAGAAATGAGTTTCATTAGCAGCCATTCCCTTGAGAAGCTTACCTCGAAGTCGAAGACTTACCTAATTATATACCACATTTATTTTACACTAAAAACTTGTCATGTGCAATTGTAAGTCATAAAAACAGTCTTTCTATCTACCTCATTCTATCTCCATGAGGTAGAAATAAGTCTTAGTACACTCAATCCTCATGATCTAACTCATAATGCAACTGTGGTGGGTTTGTTGATATTGTTGGCTCAATGTGAAGATGGATTATATGGAAGTAATTCACTCTTAATTGTAGCTAAAAGTAGTAGCTAGACAACCGACTGTTATGTTAATATGAGGAAATTAAGCAACCTCAAATTAACGAATAGTATTTTTCTTGTTAAATTACACTAGGTAACTTATAGTGATTTTACTTTTAGTAATTTGGGAGGAATGATATCTCATCTATTTGAAGGTTCTTTATTAATTAGTGAAAAAAAATAGAACGAATGAAAAAAAATCATCTCGTCTATAAATTGCTCTGGATCTAGGGTAAAAAGTGTCATACAACACATTTACATATTACAAAATCTAAATCTATTTCAAATAAAAACTTCATAATTCAACAAATGCTTTTGAAACAAATATTGCACGAATCTAGTAATGCTAACAAGAAAATATGATGTGTGGATTCATATATATTTTAAACTAAGCAGAACTTTTACAATGTTACCATTAACAATGTTTTCACCATAGATTTTTACAGTATTGCATTCCTTAACAATAGCAGTGTGCTTGAATTTTGTAGTTCAACCATTAAATATCATGATTTTTCCAGGAATCAAGAGTAAAATGTCACTGTTATCTAACTGATGATGGTATATAGAAAATGTAAAAACGGGTAAATCAAACCCATATAATACAACATCTTGAGGATATTCGATGATGAACTGTTTCATCCATGACACATTAACTCTGGGATCTTTCAAAATCCGGACATTAGAGGTAGTACCTGACTTACAAATACAGAGCACAAAAATTTCACTATCCACAACTCCTGTTTTGATATTAAAAACTTCTTTTCCACAATCGGGAAGCTCCAAGATTCACCATGTATCGTCGGCTACATCAAAATAAATGATGTTGCTGTTGGGAAAGACAAGGCACTAACAAGAATGCCTGACAGGATAATAGCGGAAGAATACCAAAGTCTATACTTTCCCTTCTCGATTTGAACCAAGAGAAGACAAACAACCACAAGCAATATGATAGTAAGGCAGCAAGTAATTCAACCAAACAAATATAACAAGACAATAATAAACCAATCACACAAGACACCAAGATTTACGTGAAAAACCCTTCGATGTGAAGAGTAAAAAACCACGGGACCAAAAGCTCCACTATAATCACCAAGAGTTACAATATTGTTCTCCAAAATTTGCCACAAAACAAGTGCCAAACAACGAGCAACAACAAAATAAGATTGCACCAAATCTAGAGAATTAAAGGAGCAAAATCACCAATTTCGCAGCTACTGTTCACGACAACAAAACTGAAGCTGCAAGCCACGAAATCCAACTCTGTCAGTTTCTAATCAAAGATTTAGATGAATATAATATGCTATCCAAAAATCAGCTCAATCGGACAAGAAACGAAGCGGGAATCGCAATTTAAAGTTGGTTGTTAGGGCTGAATTTTTGACTGCGAAAATCTCTCTTTCTCTCTTTTTGGCTGCTGAAAAAAACCTCTTGTGTTCTTCTGAAAATAAGACCCTAAATAGGTTTATCTTTGCCTCATAAGAATGGGCCTATGGGCAAAAATGGGTTGGTCCAAATTGGGCTTTTATTTATCCACATAGGAAGGGAAAAAGACCCATAACCCAACTATTCTCCCCTCACGACTATGTGGAGGAGACCGCCATCCCGGCGACCATGCAACAATCTTCAAACATCCCTCTTGGCAAAGCTTTAGTAATCATATCGGAACCATTGTCATTTGTATAAACCTTTTCAAGCTTAAGCAACTTAGAATCCAACACATCTTGAATCCAATGGTATCTCATATCAATGTGTTTAGACCGACCATGGAACGTAGAATTCTTGCCAAGATGTATAGCACTTTGACTGTCACAATAAAGCACATACCTCTCTTGAGCACAACCAAGTTCCCCCAAGAATCTCTTCATCCAAAGCAATTCTTTACAAGCTTCAACGACAGCTATAAGCTCAGCTTCTGTAGTAGATAAAGCAACACATTTTTGCAACCTAGATTGCCAAGACACAGCTCCCCCTGCAAAAGTAACCAAGTACCCTGATGTAGACTTGCGAGTATCAACATCACCAGCCATATCTTCTGAATCAGTATAACCACAAAGAATAGGCTTCCCTGTACCAAAACACAAACTCAGACTAGAAGTGCCACAGAGATATCTCATAACCCACTTCACAGCATTCCAATGTTCTCTTCCCGGATTAGAAAGAAAACGCTTAACAACTCCAATAGCGTGAGATATATCCGGTCTTGTACAAACCATCGCATACATCAAACTACCAACAACTGAAGCATAAGGAACTTTCTTCATATCTTCCTTCTCATCATCACTAGAAGGACACTGTTTCGTGCTCAATTTGAAGTGCATACCTAAAGGTGTACTGACAACCTTAGCTTTGTTCATGCTGAATCTGCGAAGTACTTTCTGAATGTACTTCTCTTGTGATAATACAAATTTCTTGGCCTTTATATCACAGACAATCTGCATGCCAAGAATCTGTCTTGCTGGTCCTAAGTCTTTCATAGCAAAAGACTTACTCAACTCTTGCTTCAACTTCTGAATCCTGCAAGTATTATGACCAACAACAAGCATGTCATCAACATAAAGAAACACAATAATAAAGTCACCATCAGAGAACTTTTGCACAAAAACACAATGGTCTGAAGAAGTCTTCTTGAAGCCCTGCTGACTCATAAAAGAACCAAACTTCTTGTACCACTGCCTGGGAGCTTGTTTCAAACCATACAAGCTCTTCTTCAATTTGCAAACATAATTCTCTTTACCCTTGACATCAAAACCTTTTGGTTGCTCCATATAAATTTCTTCATCTAAGTCACCATGGAGGAAAGCAGTTTTAACATCCATTTGCTCAACCTCTAAATCTAGACTTGCAGCCAAGCCTAGAACCACACGAATGGATGACATCTTCACAACTGGAGAGAATATTTCATCAAAATCAACTCCCCTTTTCTGATTAAATCCCTTGACAACTAATCTAGCTTTGTACCGTGGAACTGGATTACCATATTCATGTTTCACCCGAAAAACCCACCTGTTTTTCAAAGCTTTTCTGTCTTTAAGTAACTTAACCAAATCAAAGGTATGATTATCATGCAAGGGTTTAATATCATCTTCCATAGCATCAAACCACCTTTCTTTTTCTTCGCTTTCCATGGCCTCATCAAGACTCTCAGGTTCTCCCCCGTCAGTCAAGAGTACATACTCATTGGGAGAATAACGAGATGAAGGAATTCTCTCTCTACTAGATCGTCTGAGAGAACTCTCTGGAGCATCTATAATTGGTTGTTGGACAACCACATCATCTTGCACTGGAGCATCAACAACATTATGCCGGTCATTCTGAACATGATCACCATCTTCATTATCAACTTGATTGTTTTTCATTATGAAGATTTTCTTCCGGTGCAATAGTCAAAGGAACTGGATCAACATCAACTAAGCTCTCACTACTCTGAAAATCAGCCTTGTCAGCTTTGTCAAAATCTTCAATTGTTTGGTCTTCAAAGAACACAACATCACGGCTTCTAACCAGTTTCGTCTCAACAAGATCATAGAAACGATAGCCAAATTCATCTTGACCATAACCAATGAAGATACACTGCCTAGTTTTAACATCCAACTTTGACCTTTCATCCTTAGGAACATGTACAAAGGCTTTACACCCGAAGACTCTAAGATGATCATAAGAAACATTCTTACCAGTCCAAACTCTGTCAGGGACATCACCATCTAAAGCAACAGCAGGAGATAAATTGATAACATAAGCAGCAGTATTAAGTGCTTCTGCCCAAAAGGAATCTGACAGCTTAGCATCTGAAAGCATACATCTAACCCTCTCAACTAGAGTTTTGTTCATCCTCTCTGCTAAACCATTTAACTGAGGAGTCTTTGGAGGAGTTTTTTGATGCCTAATACCCTGCTCTCTGCAATATCTATCAAAAGGACCAATATACTCACCACCATTATCTGAGCGGATGCATTTCAATGTCTTCCCTGTTTGTCTTTCAACCAAGGCCTGAAAACTCTTGAACACATCAAGTACTTGATCCTTGGACTTCAAAGGAAATACCCAGAGCTTGCGAGAATGATCATCAATAAAAGTCACAAAGTAAAGTGCACCACCATGAGATCTTACCTTAAAAGGACCACACAAATCAGAATGTACCAACTCCAGCAAATCAAGCTTTCTTGAAGGCGGATGACTCTGAAAAGAAACTCTTTTCTGTTTACCGGTTAAGCAATGAACACATTTCTTCAACTTTGCTTGTTTCACTCCAGAAAGCAAATTTTTCTTAGCCAAACTATCAATCCCCTTCTCGCTCATATGACTCAGCCTTCTATGCCATAACTCTGCTGAAGTATCATTCTCCACCAAATTTACTGAGTCTCTAGACATGGAGCCCTGAAATACATACAAGTTAGACAACTTGTCACCACGGGCCACAACCATCAAACCTCTAGTAAGCTTCCACTGGCCAACACCAAGTGTATTAACATAACCCTCATCATCAAGATATCCCACATAAATCAAATTCAAGCAAACATCTGGAGCATGCTTGACATTATTGAGAACTAGTTTGGAACCATTGTTACTTTCCAAACAAACTGTCCCAATGCCAATAACTTCAACTTCATGATTATTGCCCATTTTCAACGTTCCAAAATTACCTGGAGTATAAGATGAAAATAATTCCTTCTTTGGCGTGACATGAGAAGTAGCACCAGAATCCACAAACCAGCTAGACTCATCACGAACAAGATCAATGGCATTTGCATCACGAGAAACAAGAAGATCATCATTAGCAACAACAACAACACGATTTTCATTATCGCCTTCTCTCTTTTGTTGTATCATATCACTCTTGTGCTTTTAATAATATTTCATGATATGCCCATTCTTGTGGCAATAGTCACATGGAATATTCTTATATTTAGACTTTGACTTGATTCTACTTTTACCTCTATCATTCTGACCTCTGGACTTGTTTCTCCCCCTATCTTCAGTAACCAAAACATCGGAATGTGAAGCTGAAGAAGATGAGGCTTGAGATCTTTTTCTCATTTCTTCATTCAAGACACCACTCTTAGTATATTCCATGGTTACAACACCACTGGGAGCAGAATTAGTCAAAGAAACTCGAAGAGTTTCCCAAGAGTCTGGCAGAGTATTAAGAAGCCAAAGTCCCTGTATCTCATCATCAAACTTTACACCCATTCCGGACAGCTGGTAAAGAACACCCTGAAAATCATTAATATGATCAGAAATAGGAGTGCCCTCTTTATACCTAATATTCATTAATTGTTTCAATAGGAATAACTTGTTGTTGCCAGTCTTCGAAGCATAAAGTGTCTCGAGCTTGTCCCACAAACATTTGGCATGTGTCTCATTCACAATATGATTTCTAACATTATCTTCAACCCATTGTCTAATATAGCCACAAACCTGCAGATGCTCAAATTCCCATTCTTCATCATTCAAAGACTGAGGCTTATTAGAAGCAAACACAGGTAAATGCATCTTCTTGACAAATAGAAGATCTTTCATCTTGCCTTTCCAAATATGATAGTTACTACCATTTAAACACACCATTTTCTCATATTTGCCTCCATCATTCAAAACGACACTATAAAATAACCAATGCTCTGATACCACTTTGTTTGGAAAGACAAGGCACTAACAAGAATGCCTGACAGGATAATAGCGGAAGAATACCAAAGTCTATACTTTTCCTTCTCGATTTGAACCAAGAGAAGACAAACAACCACAAGCAATATGATAGTAAGGCAGCAAGTAATCCAACCAAACAAATATAACAACACAATAATAAACCAATCACACAAGACACCAAGATTTACGTGGAAAACCCTTCGATGTGAAGAGTAAAAAACCACGGGACCAAAAGCTCCACTATAATCACCAAGAGTTACAATATTGTTCTCCAAAATTGGCCACAAAACAAGTGCCAAACAACGAGCAACAACAAAATAAGATTGCACCAAATCTTGAGAATTAAAGGAGCAAAATCACCAATTTCGCAGCTACTGTTCACGATAGCAAAACTGAAGCTGCAGGCCACCAAATCCAACTCTGTCAGTTTCTAATCAAAGATCGAGATGAATATAATATGCTGTCCAAAAATCAGCTCAATCGGATAAGAAATGAAGCGGGAATCGCAATTTGAAGTTGGTTGTTAGGGATGAATTTTTGACTGCGAAAATCTCTCTTTCTCTCTTTTTGGCTGCTGAACAAAAACCTCTTGTGTTCTTCTGAAAATAAGACCCTAAATAGGTTTATATTTGCCTCATAATAATGAGCCTATGGGCAAAAATGGGTTGGTCCAAATTGGGCTTTTATTTATCCACATAGGAAGGGAAAAAGACCATAACCCAACAGTTGCAAACATTGTAATCATGAATCCTCACATAGATGCATATCAATAAATCTTCCCATTGATATATTTACCTAAAAAATTTAATACAAAGATTCCCTGAAGCTGGTGATGGAGCGTTTTACAAGAATCATTTCTCGAACTGTAAATATTGACAAAAATTCTCAGGTTGGAGAACACACCATAGTTATAGGTCTTTATAAACGTTACTTGAGCCATCGTATCCAAAACCATATTTGGTATAGCGACAAGTACCACACTACGACTTAAGCAATTTCTTAGACTTTCTAATGGTGGGGTTCCATATATATGTATCCCTTTTGCGATTATAAATACAAATAAGCCCATTGACAGAACCCACAAATAAAGGTGGTGAACATGGAGGATCCATGAGATATAGCTCTTGAGTGTGTTGTTGTTTGTTAAACAGAGGAGGAAGTGAACAAAACCTGATATTTTCTAAGTACCCTTGAAATAGAACAGTATGATGTTTGTTTATTTTGAGATGGATGCTCACAAATCAGGGCTAGATATGAGTTGATGCCATGATTTTTGACACACACATGCATTTAAAGAGAGACTTTGTGGCAGCCTTAAGAGAATGTATGTAATAATTTCATTTGGGAGTATTGAATCATGACTTGTAGCGAAAATGAAATGGTGGTTTGTAGTAAAAATTAAACGATACCAAGAGAGAAGGAATTTGAATAGAAGTGTCCGATGAATCTAATTCGGAAAAGAAAGAAAAAAACACATGGCGGGCGAGCAGAGTGTGAGGGGTGAAGGAGTAGTAGTATTTTTGTTTTTCCAACGGCTCTTAGACTTATATAGAGACTGCTAAACCTAACTAAAAGATGATTGAATACTAAATATATTTAGAATAATTTTTAATGGGTTTTGTTATTTTATAATATATGTATACATATATTATATATATATATATATATATATATATATATATATATATATATATATATATATATAGAGAGAGAGAGAGAGAGAGAGAGAGAGGAGAGAGAGAGAGAGAATAATTCTAAGTGTGATCTAATATATGTTATACATATTTTGAATAATTTTAAATGTGATCTAATATGTGCTATATATATTTAGAATAATATTTAATGTGATCTAGCTAATATCTATTATATAACTCAAAAGTTTGAAATATCATTCTGATATTATTTTATCCCTAAACTAAATTTAATATTAATATAATTAATTTTATTTAAATTCATGCATCTTGAAACAATCAATCAAATTCTTTGGGGTATTAAATTTTCTATCTCATCGTTTTTCTACTTATATAATTTTTAATCAAAAAAGAGTAAACATACCCTTTTACTTAATGGATTCTCACTAATAAAATGTAAGCTTAAATTCAACAAAATTTTTAAGAAAATAGACTAATCTGTCTATTAGTTTTGTGTAGTAAATGTTTGAGAAAGTTATTCATGTACAAAATGTGCATAACGAAAATTCAAAAAAAATACTATCTTTTAGTTTTAGTTTATAATAATTAGGGGTGATGAAGAGTATCAAACATACTCACTAAAAGCATTATATCAATTCTCTTCTTTCTTCAAAATTTGCGATTATATTGATTTCTGTAGATTAATATGCACCATTTGTAAAAATATTGATTATCAAGTTGTAATTGTAAGGATCCTTACAAATTCTTATATTTATGTTCTTTATAATTTTATACATATATCTTTATTTTCTTTTTGTTGAGAAATATGTGAATTGGAATGGTTACAAGATGGATGTTTATCAAATACTAAATTGTAAGTATATTTTGATTTTTCATATCTCCATCTTTTTGAATTATCAAAAATAACTTTGTTATGGGTTATTATATATACTTTTGTACTCTTTATTTCTTTTATCCTTAGGATATAAATATAATAAAACAAGTCCCAATTGATATTTATTAATTATTTTTTTGAGGATAAGAGCTAATCATCTTGAATCTCTCGAAACATTTTGATAGTCTCCATCGTTTTTGATTAAAGTAGCTATCTTAAACCGCCACTAAAATAAATAACGGTCGCCGCTAAACATAGGCATTTTTTGCAACTAAAACCACCATAAAACAAATAACAGTCGTTGCTAAAGGAAAGATTAGTGGCAACTAACCAATAACAGTTGCTGCTAAAGAACAATTTTAGTGGCAACTTAAATTGCCACAAATACAATAAGAGTTGCAGCTAAAGGTAAATTTTTGTGGCAAGTTAAACTGCCACTAAAACCAACAACAGTCGCCGCTAATGGAAAGTTTTAGTAGCAACTAAAACCGCTAAATCATATAAAAGTGGACACTAAAGGCAAGTATTCATGGCAACTAAGGAAATGTTTTAGTGGCAACTTACACTAAAACAAATAACAGTCGCCTCTAAAGATAAGTAGTGGTAACTAAAACTGCCACTAAATCAAATAAAGTTGTCGCTAAAGATTAGTTTAGTAGCATTTTAATAAACAGAACCACCAAAACTAATAAGGGTCGCCGCTATAGATAGGTTTTTTTTGTGGGAACTAAAATCTCCACTAAGTCAAATAAAAGCGATCATCAAAATAGTGACAATACAAACATCCACTAAACCTTAAAGTGATTTTAATTTTAGTATTTTGTGTGGAATGATATCTCGTTTATTAGAAGGTTCTTTTATTATTTATGGAAATAATAGAAAGAAAGAAAAAAATCATCTCGTCTATATATTCTTTGGATTAAGATACAGAAACAATAGTTTGTCTTGAATACATGTGCACTTCCTTTTTCCTTTTTTGTTTTGTCTTTTTAGCATAGTAGGTACATATTGTATTTAGTTTTTTAGCATATAAGTAATTTAGTGTTCAATTATAGAAGGATGTTACATTCACACTCACACGAAATTGGTAAAAGGTGTAATAGAGCACATTAACATATTACAAAATCCAAATCTATTTCCAATAAAAACTTAATAATTCAAACAAATGCTTTGGAATACAAATATTTCTCCATAGATTTTTGCAGTATTGCATTCCTTAACAATCCGTGCTTGAAATTTTTAGTTGAACCATCAATTATCATGATTTTTTCGGGAATAAAAAGTAAAATGTCACCCTTATATGACAGGTTGAGGTATATAGAAAATGTGAATATGGGTGAATCAAACCCATACGATATAGCATATTGAGGATATTCTATGGTGAACTGTTTCATCCATTATACATTGCATTTGCGATCTTTCAAAATCCAGACGTCATAGGTAGTACCTGGATTACAAGTATAGATCATAGAAAGTTCACTATTCACAACTCCCATTTTTATATTTAAAATTTATTCGCCACAAATGGGAAGCTCCAAGATTCCCTATGTATTGTCTGATACATCAAAAGAAATGATGTTGCGCACATTGAAATCATGAATACCCATAGTTGCAGCCCAATAAATCTTACCATTGATAAATTTACAAAAAATAATTTAAAATACAATGATTCCCAGAAATTGGTCATGAAGTGTTATCCAAGAATCAGTTCTTGCACTATAAATATTGACAACAACCCTCAGGTTGGACAACTCACCATTGCATGAATTACCATAATAATCAATAGATAGGACTTTATAATCGTTACATGAGTCATCATATCCAAAACCATATTTGGTATAGCAAGAGGTACCCCACGACGACTCAAGAAATTTCTTAGACTTCCTAATGATGGGGTTCCATATATATATATATGTATCCCCTCTGCGATTGAAAAGACAAATCAACCCATTGATAGAATCCACAAAGAAAGGTGGAGAACAGGGAGGATCTATGTGATATAGCTCTTAACTGAGTTGTTTTTTAAACAGAGGAGGGAGTGAACAAAACCTCATATCTTTGATGGGTATTCACAAATCTGGGCTAGATATGAATTGATGCCATGATTTTGGCACATACATACATTTTAAGAGATATTTTGTGGGCAACCTTAAGAGAAGTCTGTTATGATTTCACTTTTGTGTATCGAATCATGATTTGTAGTGAAATTGACATGATGATTTGTAGTGAAAATGAAATGATACCATGAGAGAAGGAATTTGAATAGAACAGGTATGATGAATCTGATTCTGAAAAGGAAGAAACGAAAACATGATCGAATATTAGTGAGGAAGTAGCAGAGTAGTAAAGTAGAATTTGGGTCTAAAATTGTGTTCTCTTAAAATGACTATATCTCTCTCATATATTTTTAATCGTATATGAAAATAAGATAAAGAAGAATTTAAAGATATTCAACATGATCCAATTTTATTAATTGGTTCTCTTTAAAAGAGAATTATGTATAAGGTATGAAATAGTGGGAGTGTAGTAACTGTTTTTCCATAAAATATCATAAATAAGAAAGGACAATGTTATTAATTTACTATTTATACATCAATCCAAATTGACATTATACACAAATATGTCATTTAATGGTTCTTACTTATATATTAAAGGTGTCGAATGTCAAATAAAAGAAGAGACTGTTACACCTAATTAAAAGATGATGGAATATTAAATATATTTAGAATAATAGTAAATGTGATCTAATATATGTTATATATATTTAGAATAATTTTAAATGTAATGTGATCTAGTATTTTTCAAATGTAATCTAGTATTATTTAATAATAATAATAATAATAATAATAATAATAATAATAATAATAATAATAATAATAACAATAATAAATGTGATCAAATATGTATTATATAATATCAATAACAAAAAAGTTGAAAATTGAAATATTAAAATATCCCTATAAAATTAAGTTAATACAATAATGTCATTAAAAAAATTACTCTACAGTAAAATGTCATAAAATATTTATTTAATTATATTTAGATAGTATTAATATATTTTTATATCATACAACACTAGAAAACCAAGAAGTTGTAGTAAATACTATTCATACAATTAATCAATCCGGTAATAGTAAGTGAAAGAGGGTCAATTTTTTTTATCAAACACTACTTCTAGGAAGTCTGCAACCGTCTATAAACTTTAGACTATCTTACTCACATTTTTGACTAAGTACATAAATACTTAAAGGCATCGAACTTTAATAATGAACAAACACTTTACAAGAACTCTTTGCAACATTTATTAATTATAAAATCAATAGAAGCGAAAGGCTTCACAAATTTGTCTAGGGCCAGAATCAATCTCCTAACGTAGTTACAACTGACATCTATCCAACACTTATTACTCTAGAATTCAAAATAAGTCCCCAACATCTACAATTTCCAATAAGTTGAATTTAATTTTGAATTAAATTCTACCCTAACTGAAAAAAACAATATTTTAACACTTGGAATATTTCAGCCCGCATTCTAACACTTAGAATATTTTAGGCTACTTCTAACACTTAGAATATTTCAGCTAGTTTCCAAGACTTAGTTTTATTTCAGCAACTCATGTAAATGTCTTTGCCTTGCCATTGTTAACTTCCACAACGTTGCCTTGTCAATCCAACACACTGCCTTACCTTACCGACGACTGCTACCCCACGTAAGTCTTGCACATCCAAGTTGCCTTGCCAACACCCAAACACCTTGAAGCTTTGTTGCACTCCTTTACCTCATGCATGCCAAGACAATGCCCAAATCCTTTTCATTTCTTGACATAGTTAGATTAAGTATTTTACGATTCTAATATACCACCCGCACCACTTAAACTCGATGTCCTAATAGAGACTGTTTTGAGATAGTCATCGATTTGAGCATCGAACTACCTTAAGTCCTTGCTTTCTCCCATACTACATCAGCTCCACTCTTTCCTTTCCAATGAATAAAAAATTATGTCTTTGTATTCTTCTTACTTGTGACCAGAACCCGGTGATCGAGAATCTTCTCAATTTCAGCATCTAACTGTGTAGGTATTGATTGAGGAGACCTCTTTGACCTGTTCCTGTCCGGATCATCTACATCTGCAAAGTAAGATTTCAAGAAACTCACATGGAAAGTGGGATGAATATTTAACCTTCCTGGCAACTTCAATCTATAAGCAACATTGGCCACCCGTTTCACCACTTCAAATAGGCCATCATACTATGGAATCATACCCCGATAGACTTACTTTCAATCTATTTCAAGATTTGCTGAGTAAGTTTTATCAACACTTTGTCACCCACATTGAACTCAACTGAG
Source organism: Solanum corneliomulleri (assembly GCA_027704805.1). Classification (NCBI taxonomy): domain Eukaryota; kingdom Viridiplantae; phylum Streptophyta; class Magnoliopsida; order Solanales; family Solanaceae; genus Solanum; species Solanum corneliomulleri. Next base: position 40,873,383 of record JAKWIY010003056.1, read on the forward strand.
AGAAGATATTGGTCAACATACATCTTCATGTGCCGCTGAGCCTTGCGAAGGCTGTCTTGAGTCTAAGATAACATCTCAATTCTATCTCTTTCAAACTCTATACGTTGCTGGACACTTCCCTTGATTTTTAGACTTATGAATACCCACTGGCGTCATAGGTTGTTTGCCTTAAACAATTTGATAAGGGCTTATTTCTGTTGTAGATGACTTATGCATATTATAACAAAATTGCACAGTGTCTAACAATGCAACCCAATTCCATTGACTTGCTGTCACATAGTGCCTCAAGTACACTTCTAATAAGTGATTAGTTCTTTCTGCTTGTCCGTTTGTTTGTGGATGATTTGTAGTAGAGAATTTTAACTCAATTCCCATCATATTTAACAAAGCTATAAAACGTTCCAGTGAAATTAGTATCCCTATCACTCGCAATGTCACTCGAAACACCAAAATATTTAACCACATATTTATAGAACAAATGAGCAGCATCTCAGATGAACATAATTTAGGTGTAGTAATGAAAATAGAATATTTAAAAAACATTTGTACCACTACTATTATGGATGCTTTTCCATCTACCTTTGGAAACACAGAAATGAAATCCATGCTTACCGACAACTAAGGCCTTTTTGGAATAGGAAAGGGATGCAATAACCGATCGTCCTTCTTACGTTCAGTCTTTTCTACTTGACAAACATGACAATTCTTTACGTATGCCTCTATATCATCTTCCATCTTTGGCCAGAAAAAAACACGAGACAGTAAAACTAACATCCTTTCAACACCATGATGTCCAGCCCATCATCAAGTCTTTGCGCAGTACACCCTGATTTGGTACAATGATTCTCTCCCCTTTGAAATAGAGTAGATTGTCCTCAATCCAATACCTTTTTTTGTGTCATATTGCACTTGAACCATCCACTTAACATACAATGAATCATTTTCAGCAGAGAACCTGATTTTATCATTTTCAAGTTCTTAAATTGAATAGACTGCAATAAATACCTCTTTTTGACTCGATGCATCAACAACTTGGTTGTGTTTAAGTTCCCACATAAATTCATATTCAGCCAGGAATTCCTAACACCATGCCTGTTTAGGACTCAACTTTTATGTGTCTTAAAAAATCTATTAGCAACAGTATCAGTCCACACCACAAATTCACTCTCCAAACTTGTATGCAAAGTACAACAACAACCATTTCCTTTTCATGAGTCGATACCTTTGTTTTACATCATTCAATTTTTGACATTCAAAGACCATAAGATGACCTTCCTGCACTATTATGCCTCAAATAGCATTATCAGACGCCCTAGTGTGAACTTCAAACAGTAACTCAAAGTTAGGCAATTTTAATATTGGTTCAGATGTTATAGCTTCCTTCAAATTTTGAAATGATTCTGCACATTGTTTAGACCACACCCATTTCGTATCTTTCCTTAACAAATAAGTCAAAGCCTCTTACCTATTTGAATTACCCGCAATGAACTTCCTGTAATAGTTACGAACCCAAGAAATGATCTTAAATCCTTAACATAACGAGGTGTCTGCCAATTGACAATGTCCTTCACTTTCTTAGGATCCATTCGAACTTGGTTTTTACTGTCAAGACCGTAATCTAGACCCAAGACGATACTGGCATCCTTGACCTCTCAGAGGTCGCAGACAAGCCTACATACGCCATCCTTACTTTATCTAGGTTAATTTAGCGGAAAATCTAAACTTTTTGATTCGTAACATGCATGTAAGTTATTCTACTTAAATTAATATATGTTCACAATCACCCATCTAACATTAAAAACATCTAATGAAAGAAATAGTTTAATAGTAGCATTAAGTGTATACTTGTCAAAATGGAATCAATACAATGTCTGAAATAAAATGGGAAAGAAATGCTAGTGGAGCATAATCCACCAGCTCAATCGTATAACTAAGCTAGAATATAATGGTCAAGCGTCCTCGAATGCATGAGGGCCAACCAAGTCCAAATGAATGCTCCACGTCCGGATAGCTTCAGCGTCTATCTGTAAACTCTAACGTCCACCTGTGCCTGCACCTTAAAATGTACAGTTGTATGGGATTAGAACACACTTGTACTAAGTATATAAGGGTATATTCAAGCAGACACCAAGGACATGCATAATTAAGAATAGCTCTTTCCTAACAACATTGGGATTAGGAAAGTCAGGGGACTTGCCAAATTTAATTTAGGAAAAACAGTGGACTTGGCAAATTTGAATTGGAAAAGTCAGGGGACTTGCCAAATTTAGTTCAGGAAAATCATGACAAGAGAGTAAAATGCATCATCATGCGTATCATATTGTTCACAACACATAATATCTTACACATAGCACATAACATATTGCATATAACAAATAACATATTTCATATCAAATCGTTCATATGCCATGAGACCTTGGAATCATGGACTTGACATTAAGACATTCCAAAATGAGGGCTCAACATATGGGACCTCAACTGGGGAGCCTTCTTTAGAAAGCACAGAGTCTGCTTCATTCATTCGTACGTACTTCATTTCATTCCTTCATAAGCTAGTGTAAACAATAGCCATACCTAGGATGTAGTTTAAGACTCTCATCGAGTTTGCTATGCAATGATCAAGAATAACCTAGTGTCATTACATGAGTCTAGATCACCTCTTGATTATCCTATCCTAACACCTTTAGTATTGTTCATATCATTATGTGCATCATTTGAGGCTAACCTCATTCATTCATTTTGGAACTTTAAATTTAACCGACATATATCATGTGAGCATCATGAAATCCAGTGTATGCCCTACAAGAAAAAGAGGTTGAATCATAGGCCAAAGTGACCCAAAACATGCAAGCTTACATAGGGATTTGAACCCTGCTAGATCCGGATATTGGCATTACAGGTTCAAAGACTAGGAGATATAAGGAGACCCATACTTGGCATGTCAGAGAGTCTCATATCATGAGAGTAATGTGAAACTCCGTCCTTCCCTAAAGAAGGCATCACCGCTCATAGCTAGCCTATCGGTGCTTAGTATAAGCTCCATTACATTAAACTCATACATCATGGAATTTGGCTTCTGGTATGAGGACATCATATCTCAATAGATGATTTATCATCTAATTATTAGTATTAAGTATTGTTAGAATATATGCGTTCACTTATCAGTCAATGGACCAGGTCCCTTGACACACAAACAAGCATGAACAGAAAGTAAATGCAGTTTAACAACACAAAAATTTTACGTGGAAACCTCCTTGCTTAAGGGAGTAAAACCACGACCTGTCTCACAGGATATTCACAACTGTTTCACTAATCTTTGCAAGCAAAAGTAAAACCAGTTGCACATATGTGTGAAAAAGTTGTTAATCTCATGTTCAAGCAATAACTCTATTTCTTGATAAGCCTGAGTAGAAGTTATTCTACCCACTAAGCTATCCTTTCTAGAAAACTTAGAATTTCAACACAACCACACTGAGACGATTATAGATTTATGAATAGTTTACAATGTAAGACTAAAAGATATTTTCTCAAACAACTACACGATATGCTTCTGAGTTTTCAGTTGTTATTGAATAATTCTTCACGTTGATTTTCTATAGCCTTTGCAAGTGTTCTTGAGAGTACTTTTTCAAGTTGCAAATACTAAGGAATGATTTTTAGGAAAGTGACATTGTATAGACAAGTCCCTTTCCTTAAAATCTTGCCATTGATTGGAAAGGTCTTAATTTTCTGACGCCGTTGGGAAAAGTGAACCCACTTTCTGTACCTTCTTCAGCTGGCAGTCAACAGGCTATTCATGTTGGGAACCTGGTAACTTTACATGGTCCCTGAGTTTATCACATCATCAAAACTCATGTTGAGAACCGGTACCTTTACAATGTCCCTGAGTTTGTCACATCATCAAAACTACAAATAACATTTTCCCCCTTTTTGATGATGAAAAATAATATTACAAGCACCACTCCAGCATCATTACAAGTGCCCTTTCAATTACTAGTCCATTCTCAGAAAAAGAAATTCTCCAGCTACATAACAGGTTCCCCCTAAATTACTTGTCCGTCCTCCTAAAAAAAGTTTTTTGTTTGTTTTTGACTGTATTCCCCCTTACTGTTTTATAACTTATCAATTAAAATCCCCCTTTTTGGCATCATAAAAAAGAGATACAATAATCCAATAGTATCAACAATAATATCATAGAATACCAAAGCTTGATAGCAATCAAACAAAAAGAAAAGCATTCACAAGAGATAGTAGCTAGAACACCAGGGAAAAAAGATAAATAGCATTCCAAGATAAACATTTAATACATTAATAGCAAACTGAAAATCCAATGACAAAAAAAGACAAGCCACACAAGGAAGACATAGAAAACGATTGGCACAAACTAAGAAGGGGGAGGTTGATGAGAAAGGGACTGAATAATTATCTATTATTTCCTTTTCTTGCAAGGCAATAACCTTGACCCTCAACTTTACCTTTTCCCTTTCTAAGTCTTGATCCACAAAAGTAACAGATCCCTCTGTCTGTGCAATGAGCTGCTCAGGTTTGAGTATAGCAATTTCAACATCTTTTCCACTCAATCGCATAGTTAATTCTTCAACTTCATGCTTGATTTGGTCCTGGTCTTCTATGAGTTGAGACATTTTTCTCTTGGGATTTTCTTTCCCTTCAATATACTCACATTCAACCAGAGAATTCTCTGAAAAATCTTGTTTCACTGTACTAACCTTGCCAACGCTAAGAGGAATGTTAAAGTGTTTGAATACTTTAGTAAGAAAGTATCCATATCCCATTACATGTATTCCTTTACTCTCAATGACCGTCTTGTACATGTGTTCAAGCATGAGACCTGGGAGATTCGGAGGCTCAAATTTGCACAACAACTCCATCAGAAACAAATCAGTAGAAGTAGCTGAGGTCCTTTTTTCAGTTCGAGGAAGTAGAGTTTTGTTTACAAACTCAAAGACAAACTGAAACTCACTTTTCATCACCTTCTTAAAAACCCCTACACACTTTGTTGTGGGAAGATTCGAGACCATTGCCACAAATCAGCCGAACATGTTTTCCCAATGACTGACCTTGTACCCTCTCGAAGTACCTTACGAATTTTTCCCAACAGAGACTCATCCAGATGCACTGCAATATCATTCACTCTGGTATGAACACTCCCATCTTCCTTAAATTGAATGTTGTAGTAAGATTCACACACTTCCTTTTCTTGAAGAATAGGAGATGTTTTTTTGAAGAGATGCATCCATGACTGAATTTCCACCATGTCATGAAGAGAGTCCATTCAGAGAAGGTTGATTATTCCCATGTCAAAAACTCTCCCAGCCAGCACAAACTGCTTTCTCAAGTTGTCAACAATTTCTTGTTTGTCGACCTCCCATTCAACTTTTCTTTGGGTAACAGGTCCATGTGATATTTTATGTTTCCCTTTAGATCTCTCCTTCGTGGATTTTGCTTTCTCAACCATTTTGGGATCTCTTGACTTTGTTTTTCCTGACCTTTTCTTCCTGTGCTTCTTTTCTGTCTCTTTAGCAGACACCTCTATGACACCAGATTTAGGCATTTTAAAGTTTGACACTTTAAATGTTCTGGCACTCCTGATTTCCGTCGTAGACCTTGCACTAGCCTTCAAAGCATCAACCAACAACTTCCTAGCATTAGATCTAGTAGTGGGTCTCCTTCTAGGAACCTATTCCACTACCTTTTCTTTTCCCTTTCTTGATACACTAATATTCCTCCTTTCAATCTTCAATTGGATAGAATCATCATCACTTTCAGAATCAAAGGAGTTAGAAGATGGATACCTCCCCAAATCTGGTGTTTTATCAAAAATAGGTTGAGTCTCTTTCACCTTGAAAAGGTTCATTTTGTTCTACCCTGGATTTTTCTCTCATCATTGTAAGACTTTCAATTACCAGCTCTTCACTTGCAGACATAATGTTTGACTCAGAAGATTTGTTTCTTGGAAAATGTACTTCAAATAAAGCGTCTGGCAGCTTTTCATGATGAGGACCAGGTCCAGTACGGACACTAGAGTTGTTCATATCTATGGAGTGAAACAGATTTTAAGGAATATCTTGGTGAGAACTTGAAGGAACATTAGACCTAGACTCTACTACTGAAGGAGAATAAAAGGAAATAGGTTCAATCTCACTAAGAGTAGTGAGCGTTTGCTTAGAGGTTGAAGAAGGATCAGACATCTTGACCAGAAGAAGAGAAGAATAGCAGTTTTTTAACACAAAGAAAGGGGGATAAAACCAGATTTTGTCTTCTCTTCTTTCGTTTTCCTTTTAGAGTGAAGGAATGTTGAGAGACATATTAAGAATTAAACGGAAATAAAGATGGTTTAAAGAAGATTTGAAACGGTGCCAGGTCTCTTCATTTGACGCGTAGCTTGAAGAATAAGCGATGGGACTAACGATCAGAATGATCGATGACTGACACGTGGCTTTATCAACGGTTATATTTTTACAAGTTTAGAATTAATATAAAAATTCTAACCTTAACTGGGACCATGTCCCATAACATAGCTTTATCATCGTTCCTCTACTGTTCTAGCCATTTCATTGCTTAGCTAATACTTCCTGAATGTATACCTACAATAGGTACCAAAATTACCTGTTGCAAGGATGAAGGCCATTAGAATTCTTCTATCTTTTGCAGCATTCATGGGATTCAAGCTGTATCAAATGGATGTCAAAAGTGCGTTTCTAAATGGAGACTTGAAAGAGAAGGTGTTTGTTAAACAACCTCCTGTGATTGAAGATGTTGAGCTACCATATCATGTGTTCATATTGAATAAAGCTCTGTATAGTTTGAAACAAGCCCCTAGAGCATGGTATGAAAGACTGTCAAAGTTTCTACTGAAAAATGGGTTCAAAAGAGGAAAAATAGACAATACCTTGTTCTTATTAAAAAGAGAACAAGAACTGCTTATTATTAAGGTATATGTGGATGACATAATTTTTGGAGATACATCAGAATATCTATGTGAAGAATTTTCACCATTAATGGGAAAGGAATTTGAGATGAGCAGGATGGGTGAATTGACGTTCTTCCTTGGTCTACAAATCAAGAAATCATCAAATAGAATCTCGATCAGTCAGGAAAAGTACATTAAGGGTTGTTGAAAAAATTCAATATGTTTGATTCAAAACCTATTGATACTCCTATGGGAAAAAACTCCAAGCTTATAGCAGATGAATCAGATTCTCTTGTGAATCAAACCATGTATAGGGGAATCATTGGGTCCTTGTTGTATTTGACTGCTAGCAGACCTGATATTGTATACAGTGTTGGAATGTTTGCTAGATTCCAATCATGTCCTCGCGATTCACATCTGAAGGCTGCAAAACGTATTCTAAGATACTTGAAGAAAACAGGGGACCTGGTCCTCTTCTATCCAACAGGTAACACTTTTTATCTTGTTCGTTTTGCAGATGCTGATTTTTCTAGTTATCAAGTTGACAGGAAGAGTACTTCTTGAATGGTTCATACCCTTGGATCTTCACTCATTTCTTGGGGAACTAAGAAACAGAATTTTGTATCTCTTTCAACAGCTGAAGCTGAATATATAGGAGTTGCTGCATGTTGTTCACAATTGCTATGGATCAAGCAACATTTAGAGGATTTTGGTATAATCATTAAAGCTATTCCTGTTATGTGTGACAATACTAGTGCAGTTAGTATGGGAAAGAATCCAGTTAAACACAACAGAACAGGGCATATTGATGTTAGAAATCACTTTTTGAGAGACAATGTGGAAACTTTCAAGGTAATAAATGTTATTCTTATGATTATGATATGATATTTCAGTTAAAAAGATGCATATTTCTAACAAATGTCTGTTTTCATAATTTTATGCATAATGTCATACATAGTACAAGTCTTTGTACTAATTCCGTATATTTTGTTATTGCTAAAGGTGTAGTTGAAAGGGGCGAAGGATCGTCTAGCAGAGCTTGGATTCTAGAGTCATTCAAGAAACGTTGTAGAATGTCCTCAATTGACTACATGGAATATATAGATGTCTTTTATGTTTTTTATTTCAAAGTATTGTAATAGACTTAGTATTTCTCTATTTTGAAGTATGGACCATGTCCCAAAGTGTTCTTGTGTCTAAAGTTTGATGAGATTGAGACTTAGTATTTCCTACGATTTCTAATGAAAGATGCTATTATATATATTCTAATGTTTTGTAAATTTTTTTAATTCCACACTACTTTTCATTATGTATATGCAATGAACGATATGAAAAAGGGCTTGTACAAGAGGTCCGAGGGGTTAAGTACAGCGGTTGCACGTTGAGAGTGCCATATCTTCTAAGGTGTGGTCTCGCGATTTGACAAGCTTGGTATCAAATAATAGGTAATGAAAGTAGGATTAGGACTCAAAAAGTCTCATCAAGTCACGTCCAGTAGAGTCTTGAACATTGGTGTGAGTCGCAACACATCTGTGGGCGCGAGGCTACAAGACGATAGAGTTTCCCTTCTTTTACACTATTATGTTGTGCCGTAGAGGAAAAGATTATGAGTAATCTTTTCCTGTGGTTTTCCTTGTGTTTCTAGGAAGATGAATACAAGGATGACACCGGCTAGGAGGGTTAAGGAGAATTATTTACATGAGGAGATTCCTTTTTCAAGTTGAGCAAGTCGATCAAGTTCCTAAAGGTGCTCAAGTGCCTCCCCAAGGTGATCAAGTCCCTATTGATGAAATAGTTAATGATGTTAAAGTGGTTCCCCTGGAGTTGAGTAATAGAGATATTAGAGAGGCTTTTCTTACTTTAGCCCGAGCAGTGACTACTCATTAGAATTTGATAATTGTGCCTATGTGAATGTTGTGGAGAGCATGATGATGTCTAGATTGAGAGACTTATTGAGAATGAATCCTCCTATCTTTCTTTTTTCTAAGGTGGGAGAGGATCCCTAAGTTGTTTATAGATGGTGTGTGCAAGGTGTAGTTCTATGGGGGTTACATCTACGAAGAAGGTAGAGTTAGCTTCTTATCAATTGAAGGATGTTTCTCAAGTATGGTACACTCAATGGAAGGATAACAGGCCGATGAAGTCGGGTCCTATTGATTCGGAAGAATTTAAGGAAGCTTTTCTTCGAAACTACCTTACCCGTGAGAGGACGGAAGTTAAGGTAGAGGAGTTTATTAATCTCAAGCAATGAAATATGACTGTTAAGGAATACTCTTTGAACTTCTCTATATTATATAGATATACCCCATCCCTTGTGTATAATACGAGGGATAAGATGAGTAGATTCATGACGGGTTTCGCCGATCTAGTGAGGAAGGAATGTCGTACGACCATGCTACATGCTTACATGACCTTATCTAGACTCATGGTGTATGCATAATCAATAGAGGAGTCTAAACTTGAGAGGATTGTTAGGAACTTGAAAAGAAGTGGTACAAGAAGATGGCTCAAGTTCAAGAATTACCTAGGAGTGCTAAGTTTAAAATGGAGAAAGGAGGTGATTCTCAAAATGTAAAACCTACTTGTGGAAAGGAACTTGAAAAGAAGTGGTACAAGAAGATGGCTCAAGTTCAAGAATAACCTAGGAGTGCTAAGGTTAAAATTAAGAAAGGAGGTGATTCTCAAAATGTAAAACCTACTTGTGGAAAGGGACACCATGGGGAATGGTTAAGGGGTACCGGGAGTTGATTTTGTCATGGTAAAGAAGGACACAAGTTGAGAGATTTTCCTGCCATTGCTTGTAGAGGATGAGAGGGTAAACAAGTTTCTCCTAATGTTCCAAAAGATGATGCTCCAAATAAGAGGTGTTTCTATGCACTCAAGACTAAATGATAAAAATTGAATGAGGATGAGGAATGATGGTAAGTTCTTGTGTTTCTATAGTGTTAAGTGTTTCTTATAAGTGGGAGAGTATGGTGATTCTTAATTGACTGTTTCATCTTTTATGTTCACCTCAAGTTTGAGAGTAGAAAGTCATAGAAGTAAGTTTCATGTTGCATTGTTTTTAGGGGTTTTCTTGAAATTGAATTTCATTAATTTATTGGATTGTGAATCTTATGAAGTTATGTTAATGTCGTAAGATGTCTTTATATTATTCTATATTGCTTGTTAGCATGTTTCTTTCATAAATTGCGTATAAGTTGCATTTTCGGAAAAATTGTCTAGTTCACTATAAAGACTACGTGCTCACTGTAAGAATTTAACAAAACTTACTAATTCATTCTTTTGTCTAAAACATTTGTAATGTAGTTATAATTGATGTATATGAGAATAATATTGAATATAAAATGAGTTTTCTATGTGGAATCAAGCATGTGAGTTTTATAAAATACAGAGTTATTAATTTGTTACTAGTTTCTTGTTGTGTTGTGATTCTCTAGATTATTTAAAGTTGACGATATCTTAGATGTTTGTATTGTATAATGTGCTGTATGATATGGACGTGATTTTTTAATTGAATCCCTATTTTTGGAAGTGTTCTAAGAGTGGAAAGTGTCATTCGAGAATAAATGTTGTCCAAGTGGGGGATATTGTAATACCTCGAAAATGACTTAGGTGAAAATAGAGCCAAAAATAGTATTTATGATGGTATAAGGTCCTAATGTGGTCTAAAATATTGTATTGAGGAAGTGTCTAGTGTTTTAGGTGCATTGGAAGTCAAACGTCATGAGACGACCAAGACGTTCGACGACTAACTTACCTATCTGCCTCATATGTTATTAGTGTGTTTATGTGTGATTAATGAGGTAAATTGGGTCATTATATGCGTTATAATAGTTTTAATAGGCAGTGTGTGAAGTTTCGTGAAGTTTGAAGGTCAAACGTCCAAGAACGTCCATGATGTTCGAATGTTTTTCCTTAAAATGACCTTGTGTGTCTTCACATGTTTCGTTGAGTTTACATGTTTGTTTTAGACGAAATTAATTTTAGAGGTCCTAAACTTGTGTACAAGAATGTTTTGGTTGGAATTTTCCGGGAAAACATCCCCAAGGACCATCCAAGGGTCCTTGAGGAAAAACCCTTCATGAGTGTCCAAGCTATCCATGAGAGCCCAACCTACGGAGGCAATCGACTACCCGTAGGTGAGGGGATTTGGTTGTTACTTAGGAGTGGAAGGAGAGGACAAATAATAGCCGAAGTACTAGACGATGGTCCAACAGGAGGGTCCGTTGGTCAAGGGATGGTACTTCGATGATGCATCCGTCGATGGGTCTATCTCTGCGTGCAGTCACTGTAATTTTAAGGGGTGAAGTAGTAAATTCAGCCTACTTCGAAATAAGATAAAGGGCATTTAATTAGGGGTATTTTGGGTATTTTAAATCTGTTTATAAGCCTAAAACACTTGGAAAATTTCATTCTTCAAAATCAAAACCCAAAATCATGCAAGGATTTGTAGTTGTCAATCATTTGTCTCAGTATCCTCTTGATATTTTTTATTATAACCTTCCACAACTCCATTAATGTGATGATGTAATGAAGTTGAATTGTGGTGGGTAATTTTTAATTGTTGGCATATCCCTTTCATCAAGTAGCTTTTTAGATTTCCTCCATTATCGTTTATGATAGGCTGTGGTACCCAAAATGACATAATAAACTGTGGCGAACAAAATCGGCCGCAACTTTCTTCGTCACAGCTTTGTAGGAAGCAACTTTGACCTACTTTGTTAAGTGATATATTGCGATCAAAATGAACTTATGACAATTGGAGGTAGCAGGCTCAAGCGATTCAATAACATCCATGTCCCAAGCTAAAAATATACAACGGGAACTCATCGTATTGAGCTCGTAAGGATGTACTTTGGTCAGATCTCCATGTACCTGGCATTTAAGACACCTTTGGACTGATTGTCCACAATCACTTTTCATTGTCATCTAGCAGTAGCCGACCCTTAAGATTTTATTTTCCAATGTTAACCAAATAATTTGCATGCAACACACTCCATGTCACATCTCTAGAGAACACCCTAGAAGTTAGGGCACTGTTGGAGTGCAACCGGCGTACTTGACCTCTCGTAGGTCTTGTATAAGCCCTTCCATATCTTTCATGGCATATAAAATTATGAAAAGTAGTGTGGAATTAGAAGTTTTCACCCGAATATATTAAAACATCTTCCATATAAAATCCATACGAAATACTAAGTCTCATTTCATCAAATCTTACACTCAATAACACTTGGGACACGACCCATACAATCCGAATATAGAAATACTTAGTCTAATACAATATTTCAATAAAATAAACTAAAGATATCTATGCCCTCTACTTAAATGAGAACATACTTCAAGTTTCTTGAACAATCTTCTAATCCAAGCTTAGACTCCAAAAGCAACTTCACCTCTGAATCAATTTAGAGATAGATAAAAGCATGAAATTAGTACAAGCACATGTACTAAGTATGACTTAATGCATCAAATCATGAAAAAATATGTTTATTAGAAGCATGCTATTTTTGATAAAAAATATCATATCATAATCATAAGAAACATTTATCACCTTAGAAACAAATAAAAATCACTTAAGCAATTATTCACATTTTAAACAGAACCTTACAGTGAACTAATTCATTGTATAGTGAACTCCTTCACTGTTATAGTGAAGTTTCTTAATTTCACCTTAGACACTTTCTACCATGAAATCCTCTAACTAAAAGCTATCCTAAGACTTACTTAATTAAAACAAACGTAGACCACCCATACACCCTCTCTAGGTACACTTAAATGGTCCTTAAGACCACCTATAATTAGTTATACGTAGTTATAATACATCAAACACATGCACATGAGATCCTCCAATAAAAGGTGATTCTAAGTCTCACTTGAGTGAATTGTGAAGCAACCTCCCATACAATCCCTTTCACACACTAAGACATCCTTTCGATGACCTACGATATAATCATTTTCACTTAATACAAAAACATACATAATATAAAACTCTCCCTTCCAAGGGTTATCAAAAGACTTACTTAAGTAAATCAAGAAGATAACGTCCATGATTAACCATTTCAAAATTACCTAAATAAACTTTAAGACTACCTAAGTTGGATAATGTCTACAAAATCAACCATCTTCCCTAACTAGAGCCATGCTTACGACTTGTCTAGTTAAGATACGAACTAATTATTCCTATGTCCCCTTCACACCTTAACTAGATAACCCTAAACTACTATAGATAAGTACTTATTCATTTAACATGCTTCTAAAATAATTATTTACATTCATTAGTTCATTTAAGAGACATACATCATATAAACGACAATAAAGTAATGATATTGGAAAAGTCCTAGGGATTCTAACTAACATCTTCAAAACCTATTGTGCAATGTCTAGATAGTGTCCCATACCACCACCTAAACTTCATAGAACTTCTCCAATAATAGTAGGTATTCCATATGATGAGAATAGTCAATAACCAACATAGACCATGGTAGCAAAACATGGAATCCGGAGTCATAACCTACTTTGATGAGGGTGTTCTACTTGCCAATGGTAGAATTTTGACATATCCCATGTAGGCACATGGTTCGGGAATATGAAGGGCTTATTTAGTACTCTAGTCTTTCGTTCTTCGGTAGAGCTACTTCCTTTACCATACTCACTGGGTGATAGACTTTGTTCTCATAGAGTAATTGACAATAAAGGAGCATACAAAGGGGTTCCATATCAAGTTCATAACCCAATCACATTCACCCTACCAAAGAGGTCCTCTAGGGCAACCTTACAATGGTGAAAAGATATCTCTTCATGAATTCACTAAGGAAGATATGATTCCATTCTAGCCAATCAACCTTAAGTCCATCATTCATTACATGAAGGATACCATTAGGACTTTCGACTTCAATGTTCATAACATAACGTTACCGCTAGGTTCAAGGTTTCACACAAAGACCCTCTTAACACCATTCAAGGTGATATTTCATTCATACATTTAAGAATAAGAGGTTTTATAATTCGAAGTAAAGACATCTCATATTCACATTCATACAGGTATCATGTAAGGGACACAACTCTACCAACAAAGACACAACATACTTCGCTTTAGCACGTACTACATATCATTCTAGAAGCACATACGCATAACAAATATCATGTTTAGGTAAATGTATACACTCCTATAACATCACCTATATGACCATTATAGACTCATATAGTGAAGTAGGAATAACCATGCATCAAATCTAAGACACCACACGTAAGGGCATAGTCATGTCTAACATGATCACCTAAAATCAGTACAAAAATAAATACTTTCACCTTAATCACAAGTAGATTAATATAATCATACCTCACATAAATGAACTATATAAATCATCATAATACTTCAAGAAGTGATGAAAAGGACATGATCATCATAATACATATAGTAACGCCGACTAAGGCCACATAAATTACAAGTAAAGCACATAGCACAACCACCATAAGTGGAACATGCTAATCACTCTAATACCATGATCATCAATTAAATACCTAAACTATCATACTCAATGAAACTATGTCAATTCAATATAGTATTATCAATCTAATACCATTTACACATCAACTGAATACAACTCTTACATCATTCAGTAAGCCATAAAACTACACTAGAGTTCATATTCATTAAGGAAATATCACTTAACACATAAAGTAGTAAAAAACTAGGGTTCATCAATTACATGAGTTCATAATTTAATTGAGTTAAATTAATAAAATTAACAATAATTCGATAATATTCAATTCTTTAAAAATATCAATTCAAGAACCCATGGATAGATTTCAACTTAGAATACCCATCTTTTAAGAAGACTTTGAAAATAAATTTGAAGATTGGATCCTTGATGAATAGAGTTTCAAGGATCAAAAACCGTACCTCATTGATGCTAATCAACGAAATTTGAGAGAAATTGGTGGAGAAATCAACCTTCAAGATTCAATCTCTCTTCAAGCTTCAATGGAGTTCTAGAGATCTCTTTTGAGGTTATGGGTTTTGCTTTTTGGAGTATGAATTCTCCTATGTGTTTAAGGCTTATAAATATTTTTAAAATACCCAAAGTAATCCTAAGTAACCCACAAATGTCTTATTTGGATTTGGGGTGAAATTACCACTTCACCCCTAGCATTACAGGGAAGCTGCGCAGGAGACAGCCTCACAGACGGTTGCCAAACGATGGACCGTTTGTCCACAAACGATTGTCCTGGCACCTCATCGTTTTATTCAGAGACTTATCAATTGGATATTGAGATCCATAGTATAAGTCTTGACCCATGACACCCATATATGGGGCGTCGATTGGTGCATGAGCCATTGTTTGCCTTAGTTGATTGGGGCCTGGTCTAGACAGCCTTGGCTCAAATGAAGGGTCCTTCCTCAATGACCCTTGGATGGTCCTTGGGATCTTTTTTACGGACTTTTCCAACATTAATATGTTTTTATACGAGTTTATGACCTCCCACATAAATTTTATCAAAAACGAACACGTAAAACTCGATGAAATATGGTAAGGTCGTTTCAAGGCAAACCTTTCAAAAGTCATGGGGGTTCTTGGACATTTGAAATCCAAACTTAATGAAACTCAATACACTGCCTATAAACACTATAATATATCATATAAGGACCTCATAAGCTCATGAAACACACATAAATCCACATAACCACACATGAGACATATAGGTAACTTTATAGTCGAACGTCTTAGTCATCCCTTGACGTTCCACTTCCAAATCAGCTAAAACTCTATATACTACCTATATACCACATTTTAATCCATTTTAGGACCTTCTACCCTCATGAAAAACATTTTAGGCTCTAGCTTCACCTAAGTCATTTTCTAGGTATTACACTCCAGTATGAACTTTTTCAAGCAATCTTGTTGTTTCTATAGCATCCACACATCTCGTAATCCCCAATCGGAAGTCCGATTATAATGAACCTCTTAATTAAAAACTAATTTGTCCTCTATTCTTTGGATTGTTTTTTTCTGAATACTTATTGATTTTTCTACAAAACTACAAACTTCTAAGTACTTCTTCACATTGATATACCATGGATTCTTATCCTATTCCGCTTCCACATATGAACTATGTGCTAGTTTTCATTTAAACCTATCTCAAGTTGATTGATATAACTCTTTTAAAGGTGTTGTATCATAGAGGATATTGTTGTGAGGGCATAGACCATCTTGTCTTGTATCCTAGATGTGTAATTGAACTTTTTCTTCCTAAATCTTTTGCTTACCCTCCTTAGGATTCTTCGCCGCTCATTGTAGTTGAACTTGATAATCAACAAGTCTGAATCACAAATTACTACTAATTCATGATTATTCATGTCTTGATTTATTCGAATGACAAGAATACCTGCTTCGTACTCAACCATGTAATTAGTGCATCAAAATATATGCTTTGTAGTTGCTTGATAATTTTTCCCCAATTAAGATATCAACACTGCTCTAATTACTGATACTATAGAGTTCACTGCTCCATCAAGGAACATTCTCCATCTAGGATAGAATTCCGATATGTTTTCCTCTACAAAAAAAATCTTCATCATGTAAATATAGTGTAAGCGGTTCATATCCTTCATCTACTAGGTTTTAAGCAAAGTGATTGACCAAGGCTTCATCCTTAATTACTTTCTGATTCATACACAATATCGAACTCACTCAACACATTTTCCACTCTGCTAACTTTTATGTGGGCATTGCTTTATGAAATATGTAGTTGAGCAGGTCCATTTGTGAAATAAGATGTGTTATATAAGTCGACATATATTGTGTAAATTATAGAGAAACCTAAGTCAAAGCCCAATAAGTTCTCTCTAACAGTATTTAAACAACCTCAAAGTATGTGAACCTCTTGCTCAAATGGTATATAACTCTCTCCTTTCTTCCACTCTCATCATGTTGTCCCAGCACACACCAGAATGCATTGTCACACATAGATAGATACAATTGCAATGGACATCTGGAACGTGGTTGCACCAATACTAGTAGATTTAAAAGGTAACTCTTGATGGTGTCAAAAGCCTTTCGACATTGTTTGGTCCATTTTGTTGGCGCATCATTTCGTATTGACTTGAATATAGGCTTACATATCACCGATGATTGATCTATGAATTGAGTGATGAAATTAATTTTTTCTAGAAAACTCATTACTTCCTTCTTTGTGTTTGGAGAAGGTAAGTCGACCGGTACCTCTTTTTCTAACTATGAAATGGATTAACTTTTCTGGAGGTACTGTAAAAGCACATTTAGCTTGGTTCGGCTTCAAATTATACCTACGTAACCTATCATAACCTTTTCCAAGTGTGTCAGATGATCCAAACTCTCGCAGGATTTTATGATGACATTGTCCACGTACACTTCAATTTCTTTGTGGATCATATAATGGAAAATGGTGGTCATTAATGTCACGTAAGTTGCTACAGAATTCTTGAGGACTACCAACATCCCTTGATAATGATAGACTCCCCAAGGTGTGATGAATGATGCTTTTCTGAATCTTCTCCATCGATTAGAATTTTGTGGTATCCCACAAAGGATTGTAACTCATGCTTAGCACAATTTTTGATGAGTATGTTTATATTTCTCAAGGGAAATTATCGTTTGGTATTGCTTTGTTGAGATCCCGATAATCAACACATATCCTGATTTTTTCATCTTTCTTCGCCATTGGAACAAACTTAGCCAGCCAAGTGGCAAACTTGGCTATTTAGATGACCATTGATTCAATCTGGTTCATGACATCTTCTTTTATCATTAACCTTGATCCGTCTAGAACTTTCTGAGTTTCTGCTTTATTGGACAATAATATGAATTGATAGGCCACTTTTGGGGAAAATATCAGTGCTTAACCCTGACATATCATAAGGCCAAGTAAACATATCAAATTATTGTTTGGGCTAATTGACCATTTTTTCTGTTTGTGTTGGTCTCAAATGGACAGTTACTCGGGTTTCTCTAACCGACTCTTATCTCCCAAGTTTACTATCTCTATCTCATTTAGGATGGGATATATATTATTTTCAAATTGCCTCAGGTCCTTGGTGATGTTTTCAGGCATCATTGTTTTGTCGTCATATTCTTCACATTTAGCTTTATTAACATTACTCGGTTCACTGTGTTCGTGACATGTCATGACATTGACATGTTTAGATTCATTTTCCTTAAAAGAACAATAAATCAACCATGTCAGATAGAAAGAGTTTAAATGTATATATTAAAGAATGATTCGAAAAGACTAGATATTTTTAATTAAAATAAACGAGGATTTTATTAGAATTTGGAAAGGCATACAAGCTTTGGTCATGAGTCATGAGTCATTTCTTTTAAAACATTATGATTAAAAATATAGTGATATAAATGGTGATTTCGACCCTCATTTGAAAAACACAAATTTTTGAATATAAAACTTTAAATCTTGTCTTTGTATACCAAGCCATTCGATTAATCAAAAGTGGAATGTCCATGTAATTTTTTAGCTTATCTCCAGATCCGGTATCTCGGATGGTGGGTGTTGTGGTAAATTTTGCCGAGATCAGAACATATTGTTCTGTAGCAAATGATCTTTTCATCAGTTCTACTAGACCATTAATCCGGGGCTCTAAATCTTTAGCAATAAATGAACTACACAATTCTTGAAAAGGCTTCGGTATATAATAGTAATGCTTCTTCGTTGTTTCGGCTTCAAAGAGTTATAACAACGGCGAAGTGGATATTTTGAAGTGGGAGGTTCGTATATGCCATGCAAATTCTTGCCTAAGCAAAGTCGTGACTCAAAACCATTTCTTAGCATAGTCGTGGCTAGAATTTAATACAGTAGTGTCATTGATACTAGTTGTGTCGTATCTTCAAAAGCATCATTCATTATCTCCACCTTGTGAAAGTCAGTACCTTGCGAGAAATATTTAGTAACGAGAACAAAAAAACCAAGGTAATTAGTTCACTCCCTTCACCATGGATGAAGATTTCATAATCCTCCATGATGAACTTTACAAGTTGATGCAGTTTTGATGGGACTGCTCCAACATCAGGATCCATGGTCTTCCTAGACATAATTTCTAGATTGAATATATACCCATCACTGGAAACACAGTGAAAAATTACGGGGGCCCATTTGGATACGTAAATCTACCTTTCATATGGTTTTGTTTGGGTACAATCAAACTCTCTTACATTCATTCAGTTTTGACGAATTTTTCGTACATCATAATTTATTTGAGTAATGGGAAGATATTGAGTCTCAATCCATTATCAATCAATACTCGAGCTAAAATATTATCTCTACATTTGATAGTGATAAATGAAGCACGGTTGTGCATTAGTCCTTCAAGTGGCAACTCCTCATCCCGGAAAGAGATTTGATGACTCACAATTACATGACTTACCATACAGTCAAGATTGTCATCACTTTTTCCTGTTGGTATATACACTTTTTTAAGTACCTTCAATAGTTCTTTTCGATGGTACTCAAAACTCATTAGTAGAGCCCAAACAACCATATTTGCTGGAGTCTTCTCCAAAGGCTTGACAATGGAATACTCCTTAGGCTGCATTCTTCACCAGAACTCTTTGGCCTTATCTTCTGTGATTGATCTTTTATTGTTCTCCTTTCTTCGTGTTTCGTGAGCTAACTCTTCATGGACATAGAATCTTCAAGAATGTGTCATCCCATGCGTCGTAGCTTCCTAGACAACAAACTTTTCTTTGGGTTGTTCGTTGTTTCTTTCTTTTGCCTGAGCGAATTCCTTTTGAGGTCGAGTTATTTCAACAAACTCTTGACGGGCCTTTATGGTCAATGAGGCCACTGTTGGTATAAGTGAGTTGTATTTTCTTCACTAATAGTCCCATTAGCGATTTAATCTTTGTCTCTTTCAATCACGTAAATTGTTGCTCCCCTATGATTTTGAAATGGGTTAAGTTTTACATTAGGGTCATGGCCTAGGGAGAGTGATGACTCTTTTATCGATCAACTGTTGAATGTTATGTTTTATATTGATTCACCCTTCTCTATCACATCATTCCCCTTGATAATGGTTGACACATTGTTGATCCACCTGAAAGAACTTTTTTGTGGGATTGATTTTCCTTGGTTATACCAGTTTGATACAATCAAGTAAATGGTATGAGGACTAGGAGTGGAATTGATGGTTCTTGGGGAGTAGGTAGGGAAACAATGGGGTAATGGATAACTTAATGATTTAAAAGGACGAAGAGGTCTTCTAGTTCGAAGGGGTTCATTCGATGTAATAGCCAATTTGTCCAGATCTTTTTTTTGTTAAAACTCTTTCTACATGTCTGAAATTCATTGCATTAGTTGAGATATGAACTCACTCACATCATTGAGTTCAGCACTTTTGACGGTCACATCTATTTTTCCCATTTCTTCAGAAGTACAAGTCATTTTTATTTTGCTTTTTTCAGGGAAGGATGCTATGATTGCTCTAAATCTTGTAAAGTAGGGATCGTTCGCCAGTTTGATTTTAACACAAATCACTCTTTACCTATAGAGAACAACAACTCAAAAGAAATATATGATAGTTTCCGTTTTTAATGAGATATTCAAATAAGTTGATATTAAGATAAACACAGAATTGTCACTTTGCTTATAGCAAATTAATCCTCGTAAGTATTTTGGGATAATGGGAGGACTTAAATGGAAATAAGTCATTTTATGATTGAATTTGGAAGGTTAACTTTCATAATACTGTTAATTTCTTCCACTCATATACCCTTGTGGGTGAAAATTTTCACAATCCTTCACTCATAAGGGAGAATAAAAATTGAAATGTCCAGAACCAAAGCTTAAGTAGGCTTCCTACGTATCCACCATATAAATTAGGCCCGGCGAAGTTTAAATTACGTATGATAACTTAAACATACTCTTTCCGAAATTGATAGAGAGACTAGGCTCGGAAAGAGCTTCCTACATAGCCACTTATGGGCTAAAGCCTTGGCTTATTTCTCAATTACAAGTACATGAACCTAAATAATCTCAATAATTCTCTCTCGTAGTGGCAATTAAGTTTGGTCCACTATTGCAAGTATCTTTTTGGCTTCAACTATCCACTCTTTAGTTTCGATAATATTTTTGAACATTGAATCTTTAGTTTCTCCATCACTAACTAAAGCAATGGATGTTGGTGCGTTTACATCTTTTTAAGACATTGTAGCGAATCGATCTTTCTGTTACAAATGGATAAATATTTAAAAGATTTTTGTAGTAAAGAATTATTATATTTCTGAGAAACATTAACAACATTTCAAGAATAATTTTGCCAGACTTTGTTGTTGTGAATTTTGATACATACTTAGAATGGTCTAAAATAAAGAATGGATTAACTTTGCTTTAGAAAAAAAGACACATCACAGAACAAATATTATAGATCAAGAACCACACAAACAATTTATATTGCTCCGTATATTTGTAACCTTTTTTATGCCAAAAGTTGGCATAAACATCAAACATAATGTTATTATGATAGACTGATCGAAGCCGTTAATTGTGAACACTCAAGTTTGAGAAACAAAAACCAAATACTCATTAAATACCAATAAAATGGTACAAAAAAGAGACAATAAACTAAAAATACATAAAAATGACACAAAATAAATATAAATATAAGATACAACCTAAATGTTATTATCAACCACGCTGCTGGAGGATGTGACGATGATGCTCCCACGTTACTAGGCCATGCTCTCGCATTATCTAGGTATTGAATTCTTGTTTCCGTTTGATCCCACATTTCTGGAGTAACCACTTTGGTTCCATTATGAGAATAAATTATCAATATCGTCATCCTAATATCCTCAAAACCTTGTTCGCCTTTTGGACTCATGCTATTGCGATCTTCTCGAAATCAGACATGATATTCTGGAATTTCTGTTTTTAGACCATTTCTTATATCCATCATGAGAATATTTTTCCATTCATTAAGTATATCTCTTGCTCTAGGGACTTCATTGTTTGGTCCGAAGATAATTTCACTAACCCTTGTGTTTGCTCAAAGAGTGATTACTTGTTCTTGACAAACTCTTGAAGCACACAAACAAAAACATATGGGAAGAGGCCTTTCAACTCTAAAAGATCGATAAAGTAAAACCTCATGCATTTATATTAGTCCGTGGAATGTGATACTAATGGATATGGTTATCGTTGCGGTAGGCTAGATATCATACTATTCATGTCACGCCTTGAGCCAACACCTTGGACGTGGTAGGCACCCAATGGAAATCGGTGGCCCTGAGTTGACCCTTGGCCTGACTTACTTAACTCAGCGGAATACATAACTCAACATAAAAAGGAAAACACTATCATACGAAATACTCAAAGTAACTGTCTTAGCCTATCATGACCCGAATTCTGGAATCCGAATCGCTACCAGCGTCGTTGAACTCTCACAGGTTTCAGACAATCCTCATCTTGCATTCATCAAATTCATATGGTTAATTTTAGAGTTCTATTTAAAACTTTTTAAACCTATGAAGTATACATTGACTTTATATAGCTATTTGATGAATTCATTATATACAAAGCTCAACATAAATGTGACAACCATCTATCATAAGAATGAAGTCGAAACAGAATAAAAATATATCGTAAATATGTTTACCAAACACGACCTTATTACAAAAGCTTCTAAATGAATGTATGAAATAAACTCTAGGGACAACATCCACTAGCTTAGTCTACAATTAAGGCTAGACTAAAACTGTAGCATCCTCGAAATCAAGAGGACTCACCAAATTGTTTGGAAAAACGCTGATGTCAAAACCATTGCAAGAGTCGTCAATCTGGCCCTTAACTTGCATGTATAAAATATTAAATAGTAGGGGTTATTATACCACTTGTACTATGTATGGGTATATGCACACATACACATAAGTCTATGCATGATCGAAGAAAGCTCTTCCCTAAACAACACGCTATTTTGGAAAAGCCTAGTCATTAGACTTTCCTAAATCGTTAGTTGTGAATTGTGGTCTGAATATGATGTATTTAATGAATTATAATCACATAACTCATTTTCTATCTGGTTACAGGACATTAGTATCATCAACATAATTTTAGAACATCTCGAGCGAAGATTTGATATGCTTGATCCTCTTAGGCCGAGAGCTCCTCTTTGTACACTTAGATTATTTTTCAGTCTTTTTTTTATTGTTGTTGTGCATTTAAATAATTCATTTGGTCCTATGTTTTACATACAAGTGCAACAATTCATTGTATTCCTATACCCACAATGAATCTATGTAAGTAATCTAAGGACTAATGAATTATTTTCCTACCTTATAGTGACTCATTCTTCACACTATATATTCATTACCTTTCATAAGCAAATCTCTATTGATCATGCGATTTATTTCACTACTTTCATGTTTTCTATATCATACATTTCAGATATATGAAACTTAGGAATTGTTGATGTAGCATAAGAAATCTCAAATGAGGGCCCAACATATAGAACCTCAACCCTAGGGCCTATTTTAGCAAACACAGTGTCTGCTGCATTCTTTCATTCATACTTCACATTATTCATTTCATTCATTTGTAGGCTGATGTAAACACCAAATATAACTATAATTATGTTTAAGAATCTCATCGGGATCATCAAGTGCAATGACCAAGAAAGACCTAATGTCATTACTTGAATGTTATTTCACATCCTGATTGTCTTGCACAAACACCTTCGGTATCGTTCATTTAATTATCTTTCATACATTGCGACTGGCCTCATTCTATCTTTGGGAACTTTAACCTTAACATACATAGATCATGTGAGCATCGTGAAATCCATTTCCGCCCCACGCCGAAAGGAGGTGGAATCACCAACAAAAGTGACCTGAACATGCTAGTGTATATAGAGAGTCAAACACTACTAGATCCCTATATTGGAAGTATAGGTTCAAAGACTAGGAGATATAAGGAGACCCAATTCTGGCATGCCAGACAGTCTCATCTCATAAGAGTTATGTGAACCTCCGTGTTTCCTGAAGGAAGTTATGTGAACCTCCGTGTTTCCCGAAAGAAGGCATCACCGCTCAAATCTAGCCTATCAGTGCTCAGTATAAAGTTCCATTACATTCTACTCATACATCATGGAATCTGACTTCTTGATTGAGTTCATTATTGCTCATTATATGATTCATCATATAATCACTAGTATTAACTTTTGTCCTTACACTTACATGTAGAGTATGATTGAGTCTTGTCTCTTGATATTCAACACTCTCTTAGGTGAGTACTTTTAGTGACCTTTACTTAGGCTTGGTTGATACTTTTCCCACCATTCGTATTTTCCTCTTATCATGTTGTCACCATTTTCATTAGTATCATATATTAACATAATTAATCACCTCATTACGTGAATGTTCATTTCTTCTTTATCTTCTAGTGTTGACTGAAGCATTATGGAGGCTTTCTTTTTAATTAATATTTACTTACTCTATTGATGATTGGTTATATTTACATTGCATTGATAAAATATGAATTTTCCTTACATACCATCCTTTGGTGTTAATGAGACTGGCTCACACATTCTAACACCTTTATACGTGAGTATTCTTTTAACATAGTAGCTTAGGTGTAAGTGAGATTTCTCTCACTTTCTTTAACACCCCATTATGTTCACTTACATACTTTAGACCCCTTTAATTATTTATAATTCATGTTAGTTACTTACTTTAGTGTAGTATATTCATATCATCATTTATGGACGATGAACACTTCTTTCAATAAGTTTCATGAGTTCATATGTCATTCTTTTAGAGTATATTGGGAGTTGTCCCAATAAGTGGCATGCCCTTGGTTATGGATTCACTGAATTACTTTATAAGTAATTATAATATATTTGATACTCTTACTAAACAATATTGGCATATGATTAGTATTGCCATAAATATTTTTGTATAGATTAGATAACCATCTTTTTTTGCACAGGACAATTTTACATTCTTTCATGTTTTGTTGGTTATGTACATTATTCATTAGCCAATCTTTTCATTCTTTAACATAATATTATAGCCATTTGAATGTATCTCTTTTCGATAATATATTATTAGCCATTTTATTGGCATAATCCAAACAATTACTCGAATTATGATTTGATGGAGATCTTTTTAGCAAACCATATGACATAACTTTAGGCATAACGTTTTTACACATCTTGAACAACATAATATGATCCTTTAACAAACAAAACACCATCGACAAGTCCCATTTACAGTAGGTATGCACAACAAACCGTAATCATCGTTATACATAACTGTTTCGAACACATCTTAACATAGTATCATTCTCTTATCCAATAACATCAATGCAACATTCGTTCAAACACATCAACACTTAAAACAATTATGGGTGTAACTAACACATTGTTGATTCATGATTCACGTTTTAAGCACTTAACTTTTTATGACCAAAACATCATAGTTTATTCGACATTCATAATTCATGAACATTACACATAAGATCATCCAGCACCACATACCAACAACATGATCTCTAACCTATTCAACATGGAATCTAAAAGGATACTAGGGACAAAAGAGTTGGATGAGAACACGTGAACAACCCTAGTTTTTAAGATTTTTGAATCGTTGGAAAGAAAATTCCCTTGGAGAAATAAGTCCAAGAGATAAACCCATACCTTATTTAGAAATTAATATACTAAGAACAACTTGAATGAAACCTTGAAGAAACCTTGAAATCGCCCTACAAAAATCGATAAAGTTTCTGCCTTTTTCTTGCGTTCGTTGTTTACTGTTTTTGCGTCCCTTTTGTCTATGATTTTGAACGTGGTTTTAGGTTTAATAACTGATCTTGACTCATTAAAATTAGTTTTTAATAAGTTAATTAAATAAATAAATAAATTAATTACTAAAAAGCCCCTCCTAGATTGACTAGAACTAGGAAAATACAATACATGGTCAAATCAGAAATTTTTCCTAAGAATTTCGTTTTATCCCTTTCAATTAATTAATTAAATGAATTATTTAATCAATACAGGTACCTAGTGTAACTATCAAAGTTCACCTAAATCATTGTAACAAAAATTAAACCTTTTTGACTATCCTACGTTAAGTAGTAGGATGTTTCTTGAGTTGTACTAGGTTGTGTAAGAATTTCTTTTTTACCCTTTAATTTAATAAATTAAATGGATAAATTATTTAATTAAGTGACCTATTTTAATTACTAAAGTACCCTTAGGTCGTTATAACCATAAAAAATCCTTTGAACCATCCTAGGTTAGGTACAAGGTTGTCTTTTCCTTGTTTTAACCGAAATTTTGATATTGCTTTGTGATTTTGGTTTTGACCCTTTAAATTAATTAATTAAGTTGATAAATTAACCAATTAAGTATCCTGGGGAAATTACTAAAGTACCCTTAAGTCGTTAGAATTTTAACTAACTCTTTGGACTATACAAGGTTAGGTACAAGGTTGTCCCTTTCTTGTCTTAACCGAAATCTGAAAATTTCCTTTTTATTTTAAGTTTTATCAGTTTTAAATTAATTAATTAATTTGATAAATTAATCAATAAGGTAACGTAGGGGAATTATTAAATTACCCCTAAGTTTTTAGGACCATAATTACCCTTTTGGACCATCCTAGGGTAGGTATTAGGTTGTCTCTTTAACTAGTACTAGGTTAGTGTCAACCCGGTTTTGGTCCTAGGTTGTCGGGTGCACTAATGGGTCCAATTCGGTTAGTTCTAGATTATTTATTTATTTAGGTCAGTAGGTTAGATTCTATAATTTTTAGGGAGGTTAGGTCCGACACGAAGTGGTCCTTTGGGCACGTATTCCGCCCCTAACTACCCTAACCGAATTCGGTTAGGGTGGTCCCCTCCTTTGGCAGCTTCTTCAAATGTCTTGTACATGTTCTTGCACATGGGTTGGTAGTATTTCCACAACTAACTATTATTCATGGTTTATTTGGGAATATTTACTCATTGTCCCAGGACCCTCACCATGTCCTTGGGCACCGCTTAATTTACATGATCATGTTAAATTGTTATGTGCTATGGTAGTAGGCTTTCCACTTGGATGCCTAGTACATGTTGTGTGTAATATAAAGTCAAAAAAATGAGCTTAGGGTCTTCATTGCCGGTACATATCTTAAACTAGGTCATTAATACTTAGAAAAATTGGCTAACAGTCTTGAAGCCAATATTTTTCTAATTTGCCCAATATTTTGCTTATTTGGGTATTATATAGAAATTTGATAATACCCCTTAGCCAATTTTCTATACTATGCCAAATATTTCTCAATATTGGGCATTGGAATACCTATGTATCCCCAATACACATTCTTAAAGACATATTTGGCTCAACACTTGACATGTAATTTTCTGGAATATTACATGGCAAACGGAACTTCAATCTCATTACAAAACATCTTAAATGTAAATAAGTGGAAACTAAAATCTAAACTGTATGGATAACTATATGTCTATGAAGTCTATGATACTAAGATGAAAGTTGGGACAAACCTCAAAACATTCTATAAAAGAAAAGAGTGGAAGCAATAAAAGAGTCCCCTGTAATGCTAGAAGGCTCACTACTTACTATGATTGCTCAAGCTAGATCAACGAGACGCAAGATGCTGATCCTTGTTACCTAAATCTGCATTATTAGATGATACATGCAAACTCGTACATTTAATGTACGAGTATGCAAGTTGGAATGCTAAATAACATAGGCTAGAAAGAGTCTGAAAGACACAGAAGAACTTAAATGCTCAAATCAACTCAACATGACTGATTCATTACACTATAAAGTAATTTAAACACAAGTACAATATAATTAAAACCTCATTGAAAACATGCTGTAAATTATTAATGAATAGAAGGATAGAAATAAATCTGATATGTATGAAACTACAACTAAACTGATGTCTGTGTGTGTGTGTATGTCTCTCTCTCTCTCTCTCTCTCTCTCTCTCTATATATATATATATATATATATATATATATATATATATATATATATACTTATGAGAGAGTTTCTCTAACATGAAACTATCGTTTAAGAGCTAGAATGATGATACAACATTTTGCCTCACGCTGTCAGGGTTATCCTATACCTTGCCATTGATATAAAAACTGAACTGCCTAATGGATCCACTAGACTATTCTAAAAGAAATAAAGGAAACATCTAAAAAGTAAAACCCTTTTGTACCCATGGTGGCTACATGGTTTATGGGGGTTGAGAGTTATAAGAACTCTCCCCCATATCAGTGCTCAATATTTCTCTCAAAAATGTCATTATATTATCTTCTATGTTTTTCAAAAATACTAACTTCTTGGATTTGAGATTAGTTCTCAAAGCTTAGTTTAAAGGCTATCTGGGGAATCTCAGTTTCCTCTCTTGCTTTATTTTGAAAGAGATCATTTTTTTCTAAAAACTAACCAATACGCTCTTTTGAAATATCAGTTTCCATTCTTAACGTAAATGTGAAAACATTTATAAACATTCAAGGAATACTTAGTTCCATTATAACTTTGAGAATCTTACATCTTGTCAAAATTTTACAGAATATTTCGCTTCCGTATATTTCTTTGAAAGAAAAAGATTTCAACCTTTACTCATTACTCTGACTTGAAACTTGAGCCCTAAACTGAAATGAAAAGTTTTAATAAAGACTCTTAAAAACTTTAAGAAACTTTACTTTAACTTTCTTCTTAACTTCTAGACTTTACTCTTAACTCCTTTGACTTTAATCTTAACTTTTCTTGAATTGAGTTATGGATTCTAGGTTATGATTTACGTTCTCTAGTGATTTATCGGAAGATGTTAATGTACCTTAGAAGGACTTAAAAGGGTTAAAATAAGAAAACTGGGCGCACTAGTGGCGGGCCATGCCAGCCTCAATAGACTGAGGTTTGCTTTTGGTTTACTGGTGGTGCGTCATGCCAAGCCCAGTTAACTAAGATTATTTTTTTGTGGAATGAAGGCGCAACGCGCCTTGCTTTGCCCAAGTTCGTATAACAAAATTTTTGACTTGTTTTCTACTCTCAAATCACGTAAACCTTCATGGTTTCATTCCCTAGTCCCTATGATCATTATACTAATCAACATCAACGGGTATTCAATCAATTAAACCAAGAAGGGATTAGACGAGATTATCAAGAATTCACTTCTATTAATAAAATAAAAATCTATAATTTTGAACTAAAACAAGATTAATGTGCAGATGAATTATCCCAACACGCAAGGGCTCACATACCTTTATAAGAATCATCACCGACGAGTTCTTCTCGAAATCCCTTGGCATTCTTGCTGAAATATTGATCTTCCTCCCTTCTACTTCTTCTCTTCTCCTTTTTCCTAAACAGCAAGTGTGGAAGAACTTTTCTAATCTGAACTAAAACATATTTTACCCCTATTAAATCCTTAAAATGAATTAGGAAATAAATGTGTAAAAAGACTTGTTTGTCCTTACTTAAATCAGGATTGGACTTTCCTTACCTTAATAACCCAACTATAGAAAGGCATATCTCCCTTATATGATATAGAAATTTAGTAAACTTGGCGCCGTTTAAAATATATGTTTAAGGGCATTCAAACTATATAAAGAACTGACTCTAACTCATGCTGATGTAGAACTTATGATCATTTGAGAATGACCAAAACCACTTTCTTAACATGGAAAAATTTCCTGATTTTCCTATTTTTTTCCAAATGTGAATTTTTTTAGTTTTGATACTTATTCTAGGCTACTACGAGTTACGAGATGTTACATATCTTCCCCTTGGTAACATTCATCCTCGAATTAGATTTCTTTTACAAAAGATAAGAATAGTAACATCAAGTTCAACAATTAAAATCAAAAGCAAGTACAACATCGTTACTTATAGATTATAAAGTACTAAGATATGTATTAGTAGCTTGATATGTATTTTCTTCAGATTCAAAGAGATGTGGATATGTCTTCTTCATATACTCTTCATCTTCTCAAGTTACTTCTTCAACAAATTGGTTCCTGCAAAGGATCTTGACTTACACAACCTCCTTCATAGGATAAGTTATCCTTAATCCCACTATTTTCAGTTGGTTCAATCAACGAAGGATCACCCATTCACTTCTAGAACATGGAAACATGAAATACCAAATCAACCGCGACTAATTCTTGTGATAGCTTCAATTCATAATCTACATTACCAATAGGTTTGATATCCTATAAGGTCCAATATATCAGGGTATATCAGGGACTAAGTTTCCCTTCTTACCAAAGCTATAATACACTTCAGTAGTGAAACTTTTAGAAAAACCTAATCATCCACTTCAAACTACAATGGACTCCTCCTTGCATCTACGTAGGCCTTTTTACGGCTGTGGGACTTTTTCAATCTCTCATGAATCTCTTTCACCTTATCCATGGCTTAGTGAAATTGATCTGTTCCTATCAACCGCGCTTTATCCACTTCGAACCACCCAATAAGATATCAACATATTCTCCCATGCAGAGCTTCATATGGAGTCATTTGATGCTCAAATGGTAGCTATTGTTTTAAGCAAACCCAATGAGAGGTAGGTGATCATCCCAATTTCCCTTGAAATAAATCATTCAAGTCCTCAACATATCTTCTATGTTCTAGATAATACACTTTGCTTGTCCATCCATACAGAGGATGAAAAGCAATGTCTAAGTAATCCTTAGAACCCAAACCTTTTCTGGAAAGACTTCTAGAACTGAACAATAAATTGTGCACCACTTTCTGAAACGATCGACATTGGGACCACATGAAGTCTTATGACCTCCTAGATGTAAAACTTCACATAATCCTCTACTGAATGAGTGGTTTCTAGCAACAAGAAGTAATTTTATTTTGTCATTCTATCAAATACCAAAATTTAATCACGTTGCCTATGAGACATAGGTAATCCTGTTATAATCCTCTCTCAGGAATTGGGGCACTTGGCAACAAACTAAGGAATGTCCTTTTTAATACCTTCCCATCAATATACCTCTCTCAGATTGCGGTACATATTTGAGGAACAAGGATGAATGGAATATCAGGAGTTATGACCTTCCTCCATGATCCTCTCTTGCAGTCCATCTACCATAGGTACACATAACCTCCCTTGATACTTAATCACACCATGTCACACCTGTTCAAAAGCCAATACTATTTTCTTTTGAACATTTGCCTTAGAATCAAGCAAAATGGGGTCTTGGTCTTGCTTCTCTTTCACCTCAGATGCTAGTGATGATTCAACCCCATTATTCACAAGTATTCCTTCTTTTGTTGAATCCATAATTATGACTCCCAGGCGTGCATGTGTGTGAACATATTTGGATAACTCCGTTTTTTCATCCTTAACATGAGCGGTATTCCCCATATAAAATCTTCTTAAAGCATCAACAATTGCATTAGCCTTACCTTGGTTCTAAGGAATACTCATGTCATAATCCTGACGCAATTCTAACCACATCCCTCTAACTCAGATTTAAATCTTTATAGGTTAACATATATTCAAGGCTCTTTCGATTAGTGAATATATAAACATGAATGTCGTACAAGTAATAACACCATTTCTTCCAGATAAATACGACACTATCCAATTCTAAGTCATGGGTTGGATAATTCTTCTCATGGACATTCAACTGTCATAGGCAGAAGATATAACCTTGCTATTCTGCATCAACATGCAGCCCAAACAAATTGTTGATGCATCACAGTACACCTCAAAACGTTGACTACCTTCTGCTAAAGTCAACATTGGGAAAGTAGTCAACATTTTCTTCAACACCTAAATTTTTTACTTAAAACCTTCCTATCATTGGACCTTAACTAACTTCTGAGTCAGCTTGGTCAAAGGAGACAAAATAGACGAAAACCCCTCAATAAACCTTCTATAATAGCAAGACAAACCCATAAAATTCCTTATATCAGTCGGAGATGTTGGTCTAAGCAAACTGTGAACTGTTTCTATATTTTGGGTGTCGACTCTTATCAAATCGTTAGAAACTAGGCGTCCCAAGAAGGCCACATACACATGCATAAGCCAAAACTCACATTTGGTGAACATGGCATACAACTCCTTATATTTCAAATTTAAAAGGACTATGTTGAGATGACTAGCATGATCTTCTTCATTCTTCAATAGATTAGTATGTCAATAAAGACGATAAAAAATAGATCTAAATAAAGCTTAAAGACTTTATTCATAAGATCCATGAATGTTGTTTGTGGATTGACCTAAAAGTCATAACCAATAACTCATCATGCCCATATATTGTTCGAAATGTTGTCTTCCGAATGTCGCATTCTCTACAACTTAAATTTTGGTAACCATCTCTAATATTTATTTTTGAGAAAAAGGTGTCACATTGAAGTTGATCAAAAAGATCATCTATCCTGGGCGACTATAGTTATTATTTATGGTAACCTTATTCAATTTGAGGTAGTCTATACACATTAGAAGGGAAGCATCTTTCTTTCATACAAACAAGATAGGAGTGCCCTAACGGGAGACACTTGATCGAGTAAAACATTTATCTGACAGATCTTTCAGTTGTTCTATTAAATCATTCCACTCCATTGGCGCCACTTTACATGGCATAATAGATATAGCAATAATATCTAAAATGATGTGTACGCCAAAGTTATTATTTTTCTGTACGGTCTCCGTGTAGATTGTCATAAAAACTTTTGGAATTTCCTTTACTATTGAAATTGACTGAAAGGAAAGTACCTCAACACTTGAATCATTAAGTCATACTTAGTATTAGATACACCAATTTGAAACTAACTTTCTCTTCCTAAGGTATGAAATGAAACGACCCTTACGCACTGTTGAACTGCTACACAACTCTATAAATGGCTCATTAGGAATGGGACACTTGAGAACTTGGATTCTAAAATCTATTGACGCATAATTGGCATGAAACCTGTCCAGACCTAATGACATCAAAACGTAGCATATCTAACTCAACTAGGTCATCCATGGTGTTCTTGTAAATGATTGAAATAAGAAAATGGTGATTAAGTCTTTCCACTAAAATAGACTCTTCAATAAGGGTAGAAACATAGAAAGATTCAAAAAGTTTCTTAGGAAGAATCTCAAACTTATTTACAACATAAGGAGTTAAAAAACATAAACTTGCTCCTAAGTCTACAAAGAATAGACATAAAAATTAAAGACTTTTATCATACTCGAGACAACATCTGCAGAGTTCTCTTGCTCTTGGCGGCTAGTAATTGGATAGAGGCGGTTTGCCCCTCCTCCTGTGCAAAAAGTTGCTCCTCTAGGTGAAACCCTGTCTGGTGGAGAAAGTGATGAGTATTGTGTTCTGTTGCCCCCATTACCATTTACATGTATATTCTTTAGACACTCTAACATGAAATGACCATTTTAAAAACACTTGAAACAACCAGTGGAGCAATAACGGCCAGCACCCGAATGGTTTCTGCCACACTTGGCGTATGCAGGGGGCTACTACCCCATGTGCCATGCTACCCTGAGAATAACTGTGTTTAACTATGAAGCTCTGATTTTTGTACTCACCTTTGTTCTTGGGTGTAGGTGCACTAGACGATGATAGAGCAGATCCCTTATGTTTCTGTTAGAACAATGAGCGGTTAACATTGCTATTCTGCTACCCGAATTCACTCCTACTCTTTGATTTCTTGTTCCTATACTCTTCTCTGTCACTCCACTTGTTTTCTTCAATATGCTGCACATATACCATCAACTTGTTAAGGTCTATGTCACCTAGCAGCATTGCATCTCTGCCCTCATTTATTGAAGCACAACCCAAGCAACAACAAATAAACTCATTCGGCTCCTCATGTCCCTAATAATTTTAGGAGCATAGCGGGACAACAGGGTGAACATCAACCTATATTGATGCACACTCAAGGAGTCCTGCTTCAGGGTAAGGAATTTTCATCCCTTTGCCTCTTTTAGTTCTCGGGGAAAGAGACAATAACTTCTTCAAAGAAATCTGATCTCAGACGTGGTTGATCCTCACATCCGTTCTCCTTCCGCTGATCAAACAATGTCATGTCGACATTCTTCAATTGGTATATAACTATCTCAACCCTCTCAACATGAACAACATGCATCACATATAAAACCTTCTTTTACTCTTCAAAAAAAATTGGGATCCTGAATCATGATCGACCTGATGGAAACTCGCAAATCCTTGAGGTGTCAGCCTCTTATTGTCGAGTTCCTCTCTGTCTCCCAACTTGGTCTGTCACCGCTTGGTTTAGCATATGAATAGCCTCACGGAACTCATCATTGGTGACTTTTTCATGAGGTTGCATGTTCAATGATTAGGTACCAAAGGTTCCTCAACATTTCATATGGTTGTAAGACCTCTTGCTTCTCTTCATGGAGGCATTATGATCTAAAGCACACGCAAGCACGATTTAGAGAGAAACTTTTCATAGATAAACTCCAACGCATGAAAAGAAATATGAAAGAAAAGAGTTCCTAAATATTTCCGCTACGTAATCATAGATTTGGCGTGCTTCATACCTATGCCGAGACTCTACAAACACGGATTCATAGACTCCCTAGGACTTTTGAACTCTGCACTCTTATACCAAATTTGTAAGGCCTCAAACCTACACCCTAAACATGGCCGACATCTAATGGTCATCGCTGGCCTTGAGCAAACACTTGTCTTGGCTTACTTAACTCAGCAGAAGATATAATTCAACATAAAAGAGAAAAAATTATCATAATAAATTACTCCAAATAACTGTTTAGGCCAAAATTACACTTTAAGTCTCCTACAAAAAAATATGAAATGTACATAACTAGAAACTAAAATTTAAACTGTTTGACTATCTATTTGTCTATAAAGTCTCTATGATACTAACATGAATGTTGGGATAAACCCCACAATTCAAGGAGACACACCATTGACTCTAAGTGCTCACGCTGGATCAACGAGGCGCTAGATGATGATCTTTGTTACCTTGGTCTACATCATAAGACGATACAGGTAAACTGGCATCATTATATTTAATGTACGAGTATGCGAGTTGGAATTGTCACAACCCGGTTTGGAATTCGGATCGCAACCAGTGTCATTGACCTCTCAGAGGTCTGAGACAAGTGTCATCTTGAATTCATCACATTCATATGGTTATTTTTTTGCGGAAAATTTAAATATTTTAAACGTATGAAGTATACATAGACTTCATATAGTTATCATATACTAAGTTTAACATAACTATAACAACCATCTATAATAAGAATCAATTAGAAATAGAATAAGAATATATCATAAATACATTTGCGAAACACAGTCTAATTACAAAAGCTTCAAAATGAAACTATGAAAAAACACTAGGGATAACATCCGCTAGCTTTATCTTAAACTAATGCTTGACTAAAACTATAACATCATCGAAATCAAGAGGACCTACCAAATGGTCTGGAGAAACGTTGATGTCCAAACCCTTGCAAGAGTCGTCTACATGTCACTTAAACTCCATTTATAAAATAGTAAATAGTAGGGGTTACTACACCAATTGTACTAAGTATGGGTGTATGCACACATACACATAATGTTATGCATGATCAAAGAAAGTTCTTCCTAAACAACATGCTATTTCTAGAAAGACTAGTCACTAGACTTTCCTAAATCGTTAGAAGTGAATTGTGGTATGAATATTATGTATTTTAATGCATTTAAAGCACACAATGTATTTTCTATATAATACAAAACATTAGTATCATCCACATAATTTTAGAACAACTCGAGCGACGATTTGGAAATTTTATAGTCCAAAACCAAGAGCCCTATTTTTAACACTTAGATTATTTTTTAGTCTGTTTCTTCTTCTTGTTGTGTAGTTTAATGATATCCTTTAATCTTATGTTTTACTTACAAGTGCAATGGTTCATTGTAGTCCCATACCTACAATGAATTGAGTAAGCAATTCACAAGATGAAGGAAATGATTTGGCTACTATACTTTAGATTCTTCATTTCTATTTCCTTTGAGTACGATTATATATATATGCCAATATTTTATCGTCTATGCCCATTCTTTAGTTGATTCATAATCCATGCTCCATTATTGGGTACCTTACATACGAGAGAAATATTTCATTTTTTAAATTGGGTATTAATGTATTCATAAGGCAAACTTTATTCGGTATGCCCCTTAATTGGTTATTAACCTTGTTTATATACTTGAGGCATCCATTCATATTCCAATATTAGCACAAGACTTAGTATATTTTAAGTCTTTTTCTTTTCTTGTTGTGTAGTTTAATAATTATTTCGATCCTTTGTTTTACTTACAAGTGCAATAATTCAATGTAGTCCCATACCTACAATGAATCAAGTAAGTAATCCAAGGATTAAGGAATGATTTCCCTACCTTATAGTTTGTCATTCTTTGAACTATATATTCATTACCTTTCATAAGAAATTCTCTATTGATCATGCCATTGATTTCATTACTTTCATGTTTTATATATTTTACATTTCACATACACAAGACTTTTGAATCATTGATGAAACATTAAGAAATATCAAGTGCGGGACCAACATATGGGACCTCAACCCAAGGTCCTTCTTTAGCTAACACAGAGTCTTCTTCATTCATTCATTCATACTTCACATTATTCATTTCATTCATTCGTAGGCTGATGTAAACACCAACTATACCTAGGATGTAGTTTAAGACTCTTATAGTGATCATGAAGTCCAATGACCAAGAAAGACCTAATGTCATTACTTGAATGTGGTTTCACCTCCTGATTGTCTTGCACAAACACCTTCGGTATCGTTCATTTCATTATCTTTCATACTTTGAGGCTAACCTCATTCTTTCATTGGGAACGTTAACCTTAACTGACATATATCATGTGAGCATCATGAAATCTTGTGTCTTCCCCACACGAAAAGTCGTATAATCACCAGCCAAAGTGACCTAGAACATGCTAGCATACATGGGAATTCAACGCCGCCAGATCCCTATATTGGCAGTATAAGTTCGAAGACTAGGAGATATAAGGAGACTCATACCCAGCATGCCAGACATTTTCATCTCATGAGAGTTTCCTAAACCTCCGCCTTTCCCGAAAGAAGGCATCACCGCTCATAGCTAGCCTATCGGTGCTCAATATAAAGTTCCATTACATTCAATTCATACATTATGTGAGATTCCTTCTAGTATGAGGACATCACAGCTCAATAAATTAATTCTCATCTCATCATTAGTATTAAGTATACGTCAATCTCAATACTTTCATTAGATTGTTCATAGAGACAGGTCTCTTCTCTAGGTTACACTCTCATACGTGAGTATGTTTTAGTAACATATACTTAGGATCATTTGATATTCTCTAATCTTTCACATTAGCCTCTTATCATGTTGTCACAATATTCATTAACATTAGCACATTTGCTTTTAATAATTACTCACCCATTTCCGTAAATGTTCATTTCTTCTTTATCTTTTAGTGTTGACTCAATCATTATGGAGGATTTCTTATAGATTAAGATTTACTTACTCTATTGACCACTGGTCATCGTTACTTTACAAATATGAAATGTGAATACTGTCTCACACATTCTAACACCTTCATACGTGAGTATTCTTTTAACCTAGAAAGTTAGGTGTAAATGAGACCTGTGTCACTTCTTTTAACACCCCATTATGGTCACTTACCTTCTTTATACCCCTTAAATTATGTTATAACTCACGTTACTTACTTACTTTAGTGTAGTAGATTCATATCATCGTTTATGGACAATGAGCACTTCATTCAATGAGTTACATGAGTTCATATGTGATTCTTTTAGAGCATGTTGGGAGTTTCCCCAATGAGTGTCATGTCCTTTGGTATGGATTGATTGATATTACTTTAAAAGTGCTTATATTATCATTTGATACTCTAATTACACAAGATTTAGCATATGATTAGTATTGCCTCAAGATTTGGGATGTTAGACTAGAAAATTCATTCTTATTGGCATAAACCAATTTTACGTATGTTCATATTTAATTTGCCATATGTGTGAACCCTTAGTCAATATTTTAATCAGTTACATAAGTTTCTAGCCATTAGCATATATTCATTTTGACAAATCGAGTTAGCCAATTTTATTTGAACCGGATAGCCAATTCATTCAAGATATGATTTCATAGTGGCCTTGTTAAGCCAATTTTAGTTTATGATTTTAGAGTAACGTTTTAAAGTAGTAAAGGAAAGCATCACATTAACATTTGATTACTTTAACATATTCATAACATCATTTTAACATCATGTATGCACAACATACCGTAACATATTCGTACATAACATTTTCGGACATGTCTTTAACATAGTATCATTCTTTTAATTCACATAATAAAACTTAGCTTCGAACGAGTCAAGTTAATAGGTTCATTCAATCATTATTGATTCAAAAACATACCTATTAAGATCAGAAACAACCACATACCAACCACATGATTTCTAACAAATTCATCATTGAAATCCTAACAAGGATGCTAGAGAAAAGAGTTCGACAAGAACTGGGAAACAACCCTTGTTTTCAAGATATTTGAATCATTCGAAAGAAAGTTCTCTTGGAGAAACAATTCCAGTAGAAACCCATTCCTTATATAGAACTTAATATACAAAGAAAAACTTGAAATAAAACCTTGAAGAAACCTTGAAATCGCCCTACAGAAATCGATAAATTTTCTGACTTTTTCGTACGTTCGTTGCTTATTTTTGCGTCCTTTTTTTTATTACGAGTTTAAACATTATTTTTAGGTTTAATAAATGATATTGACTCATCAAAATTAGGTTTTAATAATTTACTTAAATAAACAAATTACAAAAAATCCCCTCCTAAGTTGACTAAACATAGGATAATGTTGACTTTATCTAAAATCTGGAATTTTTCTGCTGACTATGGTTTTGGTAAAACTTTAGACATAACATTAATTAATTAAATACTTAATTTAATTAATTTAAGTACCTAGGGTAAGTACTAAAGTACACCTAAGTCATTGGAACTATAATCAACCCTTTAGGACCATCCTAGGCTAAGTACTACGATGTTTCTTGAATTATACTAGGTTAGCGTAAGGATTTCTTTTTGATAATTTAGATCATTTAATTTAATTTCTAATTTAATTAATTATATTATTTAAGGTAATTAATAAAGTACCCTTAAGTTGTTAGGACCATAATCAATCCTTTGAACCATCCTAGGTTAGGTACTAGGTTGTATTTTTATTGTTTTAACTGAAATTTGGAAATTGTTTTGTGATTTCGGTATTTCCCCTTTAAATTAATTAATTAAGTTGAAAATTAATTTATTATGTAGACTTATGGTAATTACTAAAGTAGTCTTAATTCGTTAGGATCATAACTAACTCTTTGGACCATCCTAGGTTAGGTACTAGGTTGTCCCTTTTTTGTCTTAACCGAAATCTGAAAATTTCCTTTTTATTTTCGGTTTTAGACCTTTTAAATTAATTAATTAATTTGATAAACTAATTAATTAGGTAAACTAGGGGAATTAATAAAGTACCCCTAAGGTTTTCTAACCATAACTAACCTTTTGTACCATCGTAGGTTAGGTACTAGGTTGTCTCTTTAACTAGTACTAGGTTAGAGTCAACCCAGTTTTTGTCTTAGGTTGTCGGGTGCACTAATGATTCCATTTCGGTTAGTCCTAGGTTATTTAGTTATTTAGGGAAGTACGTTAGACTCTAGAATTTGTAGAGAGGTTCGGCCCCACATGTAGTGGTCCCTTGTGCACCTTTTTTCCCCTAGCTATCCTAACCGAATTTTATTAGGGTGGTTCCCTTCTTTGGAAGCTTCTTCACATGTATTGCACATGTGCTTGCACATGGGTTGGTTGCACTTTCCTAAATAACTATTATTTATGGTTCATTTGGAAATGTTTACTTATTGTCCCAAAGATCCTCACCATGTCTTCGGCAC
This sequence comes from Solanum corneliomulleri, assembly GCA_027704805.1. Classification (NCBI taxonomy): domain Eukaryota; kingdom Viridiplantae; phylum Streptophyta; class Magnoliopsida; order Solanales; family Solanaceae; genus Solanum; species Solanum corneliomulleri. Next base: position 40,913,273 of record JAKWIY010003056.1, read on the forward strand.
TACGTAATATATATGATCATTTTAATTGATAATGTGTTATGTGCTATGATACTACGCTTTACACTTGGGTGCCTAGTACCTAATTTGTGAGTTAAGCAATAAAATATTAATTTACCTTAGGGTATTCATTGTAGGTATATATCTTAAACAAGCTCATTAATAATTAGAAAAATAGGCTAATTATATATAAATAGGCTAATACCCCTTCACCAATTTTCTATACTATGATCAATATTTCTCAATATTGGGTATTGGGATGCCTATGTACCCCCAATACACATTCTTAAAGATTTATTGGGCTCTTCACTAGACATATAATTTTTTGGAATGCTACATTATTCTCCTGATATATCACGAACTATTAGTCAACATCTACGACTGTTCAATCAAATCAGTCGAGAAGGGATTCAATGAGATTATCAAGAATTCACTTCTTGTCATGAAATATTAACTTTTAACTTCTGAACTGAAACAAGATTGATATGCAGATAAGTTAACCCAACATAAAATGGCTCATTTATCATGATAGGGTTAAGCCCCGACGAAATTCACTAAAAATCCTTTGGCGTTCTTGGCGAAATCTTGATCTTCCTCCCTTCTCCTTATTCTTTCATCTTCTCCCAAACCCTCAGCACGGAAGAACATTTTTAATCCGAACTAAATTTATTTTACCCATATTAAACCCTTAAAACAAATTAGGAAATAAATGGGTAAAAAGACTAGTTTGCCCTTTCTTAAATCCGTAATTGACTTTCCTCACCTCAAAAGCCCAATTTCTGAAAAACAGATCTCTCTCATACGATCTCAAAATCGAGAATACTTGGCTCCTTTTAAAATATATTTCCAAGGGCTTTCAAACAATATAAAGAACTGATTCTAAATCATCAAGTTATTTCCGCTTGAAAATTACCAAAACTCACTTTCTTTACTTAGAAAAATTTCCAGATTTTCCTCTTTAATTCAAGAAGTGAAAATTTTTGGTTTCATAGATTATTCTAGGCTTACGAGATAAGATATGAAACAAGTCATCAGTACTGATCGGAGACACAAACCTTCTCTTCTTGTTGTAAAAATTATCAATATGATTTGAGCTACTAAAACATATGTCTTACATATTTTTACGCTTGTCAAAATGTTCCATTGCCCACATTTGTAAAAGAAGATTGCAACCTTCAACAAAGTTTGCTTACCATCTTTTACATTTCCCAAGTACTCGAAATATTTGTACTAAAATCATGGGAACTAGAGTGAGTTCTTTACCATTAGCACCTTCAAAAAGTACACGAGCCACAGAACCTATGTCTGTTCTAATATGACCATGTTCTTGTGGAAATAGTAAAGTCCCTAGTAAAGCCACAACAAACTTATAGGATGTATAGCTTGCCAATGAACATGAGTGCAAGAGAATTTTTTCCATAAAATTTAAAAATTGGCTTTATTGGTCACATATGGTGTTAGACTATTAAATAGTATAACAGTAAATCTATGTTGATAATTCTTTTTGTAGTAACTACCTCCTTTTTCAGGCAAGTAGCAACAAGGCTAGTTATGATGTTGGTAACCCTTAAAAAAACTTCTAGATGAAAGAGTTATCACTGCAGGACAAAACATTGTTTATGAATTGCTTAGTTACTATTCATACATTGTTAATTATTCATGGTTCCTACAACCCTAGTTGTGGATTTAGTTACCCATAATAGCAAGATACATTTCATATTTTTATATGAAAAAAATCATGAATTTATGTAATATGTATAGGAATCGCTGAATATCAACTTCAATTGTAAAGGAAAAATCTTCAAAACAAACATCAGAAACTAAGAATTGTTAAAGTTGCAAATGAATCTCCTATGCCATAAGCTAGAACAAAAGTAATCAGGTCAAACCCCCAAACAAAAAGTTTACATGTTCTATATATAGAAAAAAAGTACCACGTAAAAAGGAAATAGAATGAGGAATGCGATTATGATCTATGACACTCACCTACAGACCGTGAATTGACCTAAATCCTTGGATCCCTTCCCTGAGAAAGTACTTAGGCATTTTCATCAGCTTAAAAACTCCATCTCTCAACTTTAATCAACCGACCAACAGTATGAACCGTGGAATTTCGTCGGTACCTCCATACATAAAATTTTCAAATATGTTACATGAACCCCATTTTTTTGATTTATTTGACACACTTACAGTACAACCCATAGGTCGATCCACGATATGTCGTTTGCAACCGTTGTTCCACACATGGTCAAGTATCCCTATTTTTCTTCAAGTCTGTCCTTCCGATCTATGATTATCATCCACACAATGTGTTTGGATTTATACACACATTAATTTTAATTAAAATATATTAAAAGTACCATAATCCTATGGTATATTATTATATGCACTATTCTATGTAAAAAGCACTAAGAAATAATCTAAAAAGTATGACTCTTTCTACTCATTATGGCTACAAGTTTCATAGAGACTTGAATTATCTAAAATCATTCCCATATATGTGGTCAATACTACTGTCAAAAGTATATTAAATTCGTATGCTTAAGGCATAAATCATTCAATGGTTTGATTATTACTAAAAACTTAACTTAAAATCTCTCTTTGATATTTTAGTCTCCTTTCTTATTCAACTATGAAAAAATTTTAACTCTTGGGGATACATAGTTCGCATATAATTTTTTGGAAAAAAGAACTCCCTCTTGTAGTTTCTCAACTCATGCTCAAGTCTATAAAAAAAGTTCAAGAAAATGGTGAAAGACTTCTCAAAATAAGGTTAAATCCGAATTGTGGATGTGAAAGACTCAATCCAATGTTTTCAATAATTGTACATATGACTCAATTTAAACTCAAGAACATAAGTGATAATACTCAATTTCTAAAATGCACGGCACATAGGATTCATGTGTATTTATTGGCATGAATTACTCAACTCAAGGACTCCAAGATAATTCTTATCTCAAAACTACACAACGTATAGGGTACATGAGGAATAATGGCAATGAACCACTCAACTTTTTGACTTCATGGTTAACATATAATAGTCTCATGATGAGGAATATAATCGCGAAAGTTTTAGGAAGTTAATACTCAAGACATAGATTTTAATTATACTATAGCTTTCAATGATTCTCAATTTATAGAGTCCATCCTGTATTTATGAGCATGAACTACTTGATTAAAGGTTCTACATAACAACATGGAAGTGTAGTATACAAATCTTCTCATTCTTGCACTTAGTCAAAACATAGCTCAAATGAATGTTTGATCGTAAAGGATTCACAATTTAAATCCACTACGTTCTTGGACTTTACTATTAACTCTCTTTTGAATGTTAATTATGAATTCAAGAGTTATGGTTCATAATATGAAGGATATAGGTGATAGTGTAGAGTCATTAATACATTCTCCTCACCCTGATACTCACTTACTTCAGTCTTGAAAATAGTTCTTCTAATATTTTAAAGACTCTTGAAAATGACACAAAATGCACTTTCTCAAAATGTTCAAAACAACTCTTAAGGATTGAAACGTAACTTACATTAAATTTGAATTATGAATTCAAGGTTATTATGCATGTTATGAAATATTACTAGGTACTTCAAAGTATCTTAGAATGTTTAAAATGAAAGGACCGTAAATGTACTGTTCAAAAGTAACTCAAACTAACGAAACGATAAAGAACGTGTGAAGGAAGGCTAAACTGGTGCACTTAGTGGCGCGAGAAGGCATCCCTTTACCTACAAAAGAGTTTTTGGGGCTCTTTGGATGTAATCAGGATGTACGCCCCAACCGACAAAAAGTCGTCGACATTTGTTGCTAGTTTTATCTCGCTATTTTACCTAGATTTGAATGTTTTCTTCCCCAATAACTCTGATTCTATTTCCTAAAAGCAGTACAAACTAATCTACTGAATACAAACCTCAAAAACCTTACTTCTATCTTAAGAAATCATCAAACCCCCTAAAAACATGTTTTAAAATTAACCTTGAACAACACTTATCGACGAACGCCTTGATCCTTTCCTTTTTTTCAGCTCTTTTTTCTTCTTTTCTCTTCTTTAACTCTGAACTAAAAACCTTTCCATATATTAAGATAATCAAACTGAACCTACAAGGATTACACCCTTAAAACCAAACTAAAAACCTATTAAATATGATGTGGTAAGGAAAAGACCAAAATGTTGTCATGGCCCTCAAAATGAACTAGGTAAAAATAGATAGAGCCTAAAATTTGTTTCATGATTTATAAGGTGTAAAAATTGTGAATTATCTTATTAGAAATTAGTTTGATAAGTTTGGAAGTGAAACGCCAAAAGACAACCAAGACGTCTCTTAACTAGTCATGTATATGTGCTAGTGCGCCTTTGCATGTTTTAATTATTTTTGGAGTCTAAAATTATAGGAGAGTAGCTTAAAATTTGTATGGACAAATTTAGGGTCGAAAAGTTTTTGCACGACTTCCAAAGTACCACCCTAAGGGTCCTTTAAGAGGACCCAAAGGCTTACAAAACACCACCTAGGAAGTGTCAAACTAAGCTTGGTAATCGATGCTCCATAGATGCAATAATGTTCCATTGATTAGGCAGTATTTCCACACGTAGGAGTGAGATAATAACCCTCTAAATTCTAGCCTAAATAACAAACAACGGAAGTGCAGGACGGCGCATGAACAAGACGACGGCCCGTCGAATGCAATCGTCGATTAAATTTGCAATTTTCCCAGAGGTGTCTTTGCCTACTTAGGGGTGAATTGAGAAATTCACCCGACTTTACAAGTAAATAATTTCTATTTTTGACCAACCCATTGAGATATTATATGTTAGATATGTTATTTTTCATATTTGATACATTTTGTAGTAACGCATATGTGCCTACATTGTAATGCAATGTAGGGTGTTGAGAAGATTTAGCTGCTCGAAGGGTAGAGTTTTCAACGTTTTCAAGGAGTGAAGATTAGTGAGTCCTTATAGCATCCGAGGACTCCACCCCTATGTTTCTTTTATGTCCTTTACTATGTTTTACAATTTTGTGGGTTGCGTCCCAAGATGTTATTACTTATGTTGTGATATATGAATTGAGAAATATGTTAGAAAGATTTCCATTTTATTAAATGATCTTTTCAATTAGTTTTAAAGAAAATGTTCTAATTCAGTTATACATTTAATATATATGCATTGAAAGATGTCGATGGGCTTGTACAAGACCTCCGAGAGATTAAGTACATCGTGTAACTTCTAGGAGGGTGCTCCCAGATTGTTAAAAACTTGTTATTAGAGCATAATGTTATGAAATGGTCTAAGGATGTCTCAAAAACCACTTCTAATTGAGTCGTATTCATCATTATAAGGTGCGACACATGTATGAGTAGGAGGCTATCGGATGCGTAGGAAAGTTCCATTTTTTCATTCTTTAAGTCGTGCCATAGAGTTTGGCTTTAGTAGGACCTTTTTCTAACATTTTCCTACAATTTTGTAAAGGTTATGACTAACAATAGGATTATTGTTACAAGGAAAGTAAATGAGAATAAGGATCAAGATATTCCTCCTAAGGAGATCAAGATCCTCCTCAAGTTCCTAAAGACCCACCATTTGGGAATATTAGTCTAGAGGAGTTTAGGACTTATATGAATTTGTTAGCTCAAGCTTTGACGGCCAAAGCCAATACAAAGGCGGTCACATATCCTATAGGGGGAATGAGTGCCTATAGGATTAGGTAGTTCTTGAGAATGAGCCCTCTGAGATTAGTGGCTCCAAGGTGGAGGAGGATAAAAATGGGTTCATAGATGAAGTTTATAAGACTCTTGTTATTATGTATTAGCAACAAGAGAGAAAGTGGAACTAGCAGCGTATCAATATAAAGATGTGGCCCAAATTTTGTTTGAGCAATAGAAGGATACTACACCGGTAGAGGCGGGTCCTATATAATGGCAGACGTTTAAGTCCTCTTGGCTTGATAGGTTATTCCCTAGTTAAATGAGGGAGGATAAGCTAGTGGAATTCATAAACCTCATGCAAGGCAATTTGGGTGTTAAGGTGTATACCTTGAAGTTCACTGTTTTGTCTATGTATGCTCCATTTTTGGTACAAAACCCCTAGAGATTTAATGAATAAGTTCATGATGTTGGTATCTAAACTTGTATAAGAAGAGTGACTCATGGAAAATCTTGTTGATGATATGGATATCTCACGATTAGTGGTGTTTCCCCAACAAAAAGAAGAATCCAAACTTAATGAGAAAAAGAGAAGTAGGATGGACATTGATGGATCTGATGAAAACAAATTCTAAGAATAGATAAAAGTCTTATGAACAAAGTTATTATAATGATCCTAGATATGAGGATGAGAGGTTTTGTAACCCTAGACCTCAAGGGAAGAACAATGACTATTCACGGACCACTTTCCCTAGGTGTGGTAAGAGACATGTGGGTAGGTGTTTGGCCAATAGAGATGGTTGTTATGGGAGTTGTTAGAGTGGCCAGATGAGGAAGGATTGCCCTAATGCAAAGTCTAATGTGAGGGAAGACAAGAAGGTTGCTCTTAGTGATGTAGATTATGGTCCTCCAAAGAAGAATAGGTTCTATGCTCTCAGATCCAATGGTGGTCAACAATAATCTCCTCGTGTCCATTTTTGTTATGTGCTTCCTTAATGATTTAAGAAAATTCATGATTTTCTTGTTGTATTTTCTTTCTTTGTCAATCTTTATGTTTTACTTTTTATGATGAATTGATGTTATATATACATGTGTCTCTTACTCCTTAGTGTGCCCTTTCAATAAGGTCTATATATTATTAAATGGTTCTATGCTTTTCATTTAATGCTATGATAGTGTGTAAACCTTGTAAGAATGGCCCTAGTTGCATGGAGTTTTCTCTTGTTGTGACGTAATTGGGTCAATCATCATTCTAGGATCCATGAAGTTATGTTGAGCATGTCATAGCTAGGAGGTATTAGTTCCCCTTAGGTTTGATAATAATATTTTCTTCATGCATGTTGAGTCGCATTAGACATATCTAGCTTGGAATTGAAGTATCCTTGTTTGGTTGTGTGCATTTAGAAATAATGTGTACACGATGGTCTGTTAGTTCAGAGTAAGCCCATTAATAAGTGTTTAGGTAGGTGTTTTTTGAGGACGAATGTTCCTAATTGGGGGATATTTTCATGAACCTTGAAATGAACTAAGTCAAACGAAATCCTAACATGTGCGTCATGAGTTAATAAGGTGTAAAATGGTGAATAATATCATGAGAAGTTAATTTGCGGAGTTTGGAAGTGAATCAGCAAATGAGAACTAGGACGTCCGTTAATTAGTTGTGTGTATGTACTAGTGTGTCTTTGCATGTTTTAATTATTTTTTTGAGTCTAAAATTATAGGGAAGTATCTTAACATGTATATGGACGTATTAAAGGTAAAAATGTCCAGGCATGACTACCCAAGGACCACCCTAAGGGTCCTTAAGGAGGACACAAAGGCTGGAAAAACACTGCCTAGGTAGCGTCAAACTACGCTTAGAAATCGACGCAGTGTTTATGCACTAACATTCCATCGATTGAGGGAATTTCTCCACACTTAGGCGTTATAGCTGAGACCCAAAATATGAGCCTTTATCATAAACGACAGAAGTTCAGGACGACGTGTCAACTAGATGATGACCCATCGACTGCAACCGTCGATTGAATATGAAATTTCCTACAGGTTTCTCATCTCAGATAGGGGTGAATTGTCAAATTTATCCCATGTTCCAAATAAATCATGGGCGTTAATTTTTGGAGTTTTCAGGGATTTGACTATACTTTCAAGATCACCATTGTAGAAGATGTGAAAGAGGAGGCAACTTCTAGAAAGAATTTCACCATTAAATCAAGCATGGTTTAAGTCTTTAATCAAAGGTAAGTGAAGCTTTTTCATCCATGGAATCTTCCATCCATGGAGCTACCATAACTGTTCCTCAACTGCGAATCCAAAAGACCTCAATTTAGATAGGGTTGTGATTCCATTCTGGGTAAGGCTTTTTTGTGATCCCAATGTAGTGGGTAGCATTATTAAATGATGTTTTCATGTCGTTTTGTTGATGTATTCTGAGTTTGATGATGAAGGTGATCATGGTGGATTTAGTCCATTAGAGGCAATATTGAAGGTTCTAAGTTGGTTTTCTTAACTTAATTGTCTTGAATGCTAATATATCATAACAGGATCACCTCAATATAATTAACAAGGAGTAATTGATTTAGGAGGATTTTCATATGTAAGGTTGGGATATAACCTATGTGATCAAGCATTACTAGAATTGTGTTCTAATTATTAAATTGAATGAAGTAGCTTGTAATTGGACATGGTGCATGATAGAATGAAGTTAGCATTGATTATAGGTCTTCTATATCATTATTGTTAGGGCTTTGGGGGTGAAATCAATATGAGGGGATTGTGATGAGTTATTCTCCTTCTCCTATACACTTAGAGATGAACAAGGTAGGGGAAGAAATTTCTCCCACGTAGATGGATTCTCAATTGACCTAGCAACTTAAAATTAATCAAAGCATGACAAACTAGAATAGCTTAAAGTTGTATTATATAGTCACTTCTTGTGTAGTTGACTTGGTAAGATAAGACCAAGATGTAACAGTTTGAGGTTGAATTATGACTTCTTCATGGCTTGTTGAACTATGCATCTTTATATGGTAGATCTCATGAAAGCTTGAGTTAAATTACTCATGGTACCTTGAGGTGATGAATCTCATGGTAGCTTGGTATAATGTTATTAAGATCTCCCATATTTTGCTGGATATTTTATTGCAAGAATGCTTGAACATGGTAGCTTCCCTTAGTAGTAGGCAAGATACACTAGGATGGAGGATCGATACTCTCTAGGGAATAGCTTGAACTAGCATGACTAGAGTGACTTAATGATCACTTGACTTTTTTAGGACAAAACCATTTAATGGTTGAAACTAGATCCTAACACTCGTGTCTTGATGTTTTGAAGTCCTAGACATAAAATGAAGTTTGGGGCAGTGGTTAAATTTTGGTGATGTTCGGAGGTCGAACATCCAAGAATGTCCATGACATTAGAAAGGTTTGCCTTGATAAGTACTTATGTACCTTAGAATGTTTCGTCGAGTTTTATGTGTTTGTTTTGGATGAAATTAATTTGGTAGGTCCTAATATCGTATACAAACATATATGGGTGGAAACGTCTGGGTAAATTTACCTAAGTACAAACCAAGTCCTTGAGGAAGGATTCATATTGGTTGCGAAAACTGCTAAAAGCAGTCTCACCTAAGGAGGGTAATCGACGCCCTATAGGATGGTCGACGCCCCGTACGTGGTGGGCGTTGATGGAGATTTAGACTAGGGATCCTAAGCTCCCCTTTTGATGGTTCTATTCTAAATGAGTATGACCAGAATAGACCATCGATGGGACGATGCCCAATAGGTGTTGGTTCCTCGATGGGACCTGCATTTCCCTGCAGTGTCTCGGCAAAACAAAGGGCATTTTGTAGTTTTCACCTAGCCTTCCTATAATTAGTTAGAGGACTTCTTAAGGTTATTGTGGGTATTTTGAGTTAGTTTATCAGTCTAAAACACATAGATGAACTCATTATTCTAAAATCAAAATCCTAAACCTCGAAAGAACTCTCTAGAATTCCATTGGAGCCAAAACTCAACGTAGAGCTTGGGTCTAATATTTTTTGTGATCTCCATAGATTCTTCTAAATTTTGCGGTTTCGCATAAATTAAGATATGGTTTTCATTTTTGAATCTCTTTTCTTCAAGGAAGCAATCTCCAAAGTATTTTTCTAAGGCTTCACAGAAGATGAAATTGTCCTATTTTGTTATCTAGCACTTGGTTCTTGCATAAAATGCTTACAATAAATGTATATTAATTTAATTGATTTTAATATAATGATTTTAACATAAAAACTCTAAGAAACCATGAAATTCAGTGAAACCCTAAGTTTTGTGTGAGGTGATTTGACTATGGACTTGCGATGTGAGATTTGTATGGTGGTATGTTGACCTAACTTTTGATATATTGTGTAGTATAGTTATTATATGATGATGATATTTGGAATGGTTTACTTATGGTGGCGATGCTTATGTGCTATACTTGAGAGTTATGTGGCCTCCTTTGCATTACTTTATGTATTATGATATTATCATGTTATAACTTTATTAGGTTAGTAATATGAAGGATTTGATGACTTATGTGTTATGTGAATTCTAAGCATGAATTTTCCTAGTTGATGATATTTATCTCTAGTAGGCAATAGTTAAGTCTTATGTGTCACTTGATATTGAAGTATGATGATTCTTGATAACTTATATGAGACTTCTGAATGTTTATATTGATGATTAGAGGTATACGGTTGCTTAAAAGTATGTATAGTTGTTCCTATATGCTTCTTAAATGATATGTTATATTGGTTATAGTGAAGTATGTGTGTGTCTTGTGTTGGTAGACCAGTGTCCCTTACTGGATACATGTAATATGTGAGTATGAGTTCTTGAATTAGTATGCTAAAGCTCCTTAGTCTTGTATTATTGATTGGTATATCACCTTGAACATAGTTAAGAAGGTCCTTTAGGTGGAACCTTCAACCCAGATATTATATCCTTGAAGTTGTCAGTCGTAATTGTATCATTCTTGTGTGAATGGTGGATATAGGTTTGTTTGGCTAGAATTGCATGAAATCATCATTAGGAAAGTCATTCAGTTATCCACTTGACCATTGTAGGTAGCCTCAGTACACCCTCTTTTGTAAGTTGTAATGTAATTGGGTTGTGAACTAGATATGGAACCTCTTCATGTACTCCTTTCTTGAAATACTCTATGAGAACAAATGCTCGAACCGAGTGAGTATGCTAGGGAAGTCTTAAGAATAACTCTAGATAGGGAAAGTTAATTGATAAGGTATACATGATCTAAACTTAGGTAGTCATAAGGATTATTTAGGTAAGCTTGGAGAGTGTGTATGAGCAGTCTCTTCTTGCATTACTTAAGTAAGTCTTCTAATAACCTATGGGAGGAGAAATTCATAGTATATGATATTATGTGTGTTAAGTGAATAATTTCATTTTAGGTAGTCTAAAAGATATTTTTTTTTGTGTAAATGGATTGTATGGGCGGTAACTTCATAACTCTCATAAGAGAGCCTTAGAATCACCTTCGGTAGGAGTGTCTCATATTGTTTATTTCTTTTTATGCATTCTGGATGGTATCTTAGGATGTGTGAGTTTCATTTGAAGTAACAGAGAAGTCATTGTAAGACTATATAATTTCATATAAATTAGATATTATTTGTAATGTGTTCTAAATGTGATTCTTGTTGTTTAAATGTGATTATTTTACTTATATTATGATCTTTTAATTAAAAAGAGCATGTTTCTCATAAATGTTCGTTTCTCATGATTTTATATATTATTCATACTTAGTACATGCACTGTACTAATTCCACACATTTTGTCTATATCGAAAGGTGTAGGTGGAGGTTAGAAAAGTCTTGAAGTGAAAATTGGAAAATACGACTCTTTCAAGCAAAGTATAAGTATGTCCTCACTTCACTCGAGGACATAGCTATCTTTACACTTCTTTTATTTAAATTTTTGTAATAGACTAAGTATTTTTATATTTTAACTATATGGTCATATCCCAATTATTCATGAGTATAAGATTGGCATATGTTGAGTCTTAGTATTTTCCTATGGTTTTATATAAAAAATAATATGAGATATTATTCATGTGCAAAGTTTTAATTTTGCACTACTTCCACACATATATGCAATGAATGATGTCAAATGGCTTGTACAAGACCTTCAAGAGGTCAAGTACGCCTTTTTCCTCTCCGAGAACATCATATCTTCTAGTGTGTACTCTCGGGGTGTGATAAAAGTTGGTATGAAAGCATAGGTTATGAAAGTAGGAATCCAAAAGTCTCACAATGCCACTTCTAGTAGATTCTCATTGGTGTTGAGGAGTATTCCTTGATGTTTACCAAGTTGTCTAGGTATGCTCAATCCTTGCTATCTAACCCTTGTGATGACATTAGTAGGTTTCTGACCGGTTTTGCCAACCTAGTTAAAGAAGAGTGTTGTACGACCATGGTCAACAATTACATGAGCATGTCTAGGCATATGGTGTATGCTCAATCCATAGAAGAGTCCAAACTTAGTAGGATTTCTAGAAACTTGAAGAGGAGTGGATCAAGTGAGCGAGACCAACCTAGGTTCAAGAAGAGGGCTCCAATTCAAGACAAACCTTAGGATACTAAGGTCAAACTTTAGAAGGGTAGTGGTTCTCAAAATTGTAAGCCTACTTGTGTTGCTTGTGGGAAGAAGAACTATGGGAAATGTCTAGCTGGTACGCAAATTGCTTTGATTGTGGTAAGGATGGTCATAAGGAGAGGGATTGTCCTACTATTGCGGATGGAGGAAAAGAAGCCAAGCATGTTCATCCAAGTGTTTTGGGTGATGATGTTCGAAGGAAAAATCTCTTCTATGCACTCAAGGCTAAAGGATCAAAGCCGAATGATGAAAATGATGTGGGTAAGTTATATTTGCTACTTTAAATTGTTACGAGTTACTCCTAAATTACGTAATGTGTATGGTATGGTATTGTTATGTGCTGCTAGTATTGAGTTTCTTGTCTCTTGATTGAGTTTAAAACAAAGCAACTTTCATTCGAGGACGAAAGTTGTCCAAGTGGGGGAGAATGTAACACCTTTAAAACGACATTGCCCAGACAAGATCCTAACACTTGTGTCTTGTTTTTTCTAAGTCCTAAAACGAGTTTAAATAGTGTTAGGAGGCAGTGTCTAAAGTTTGGTGAAGTTTGAGGGTCAAACCCCTAGAACGTCCAGGACCTTCAAAAGGTTTGCCTTGAAAAGTGCTTGTGTGCCTTAGGGTGTTTTGTCGAGTTTTACGTATTTGTTTTGAATTAAATTGATGTGGGAGGTCCTAAACTTGTATACAAACATATTTCGGTTTAAAACGTCCAGGTAAAATTCCCAAACTACCAACCAAGGATCCTTGCGGAACTACCCATCTCGATTGCAAAAGCTGCCAACAACAGTCCCACCTACGTAAGGATATCAATGCCTTGTAGGCTGGTTGACGCCCGTTAGGTGGTGGGAGTCGATGTTGACTTAGCTTAGGGATCTTAAGCTCCAATTTCTCAAGCTCTTTTCCAAGCGACGGTGAGCATCAAGCCCAAGGGTATTTTGGGTTTTCACCTACCTTACTAATATTATTTTGAACGACTTATTAATGTTATTTTGGGTATTTTAAATGGGTTTATAAATCTAAAATACTTAGATGAATTCATTATTGTAAAGTCAAAACCCAAAATATCTAAAGAACTCTCTAGAACTCCATTAGAGCCAGAACTCAAGGTAGAGCTTGGATTGAAGAAACATTGTTGATTGTCCATCAATTCTCTAAATTTTCATGGTCTAGCATCAATTAAATTATTTTTTTAATCCTTAAATATAATTTCTTCAAAGGATCCAATCTTCAAAGTATTTTCCAGAGACTTTTCAAAAGATGAAAATGTCCTATTTTGACATCTAGTCATGGTTTATTGCATAAATCATTTTGAATCATTATATATTGATTGAATTGATGTTAATTCGATGATTTTGACCTAAAAACTCTATGAACCCATGCGATTCATGAAACCCTAGTTTTGACTATTTTATGGGTTATTTGATTGTGTCTTTCTGCTATTAAATTATTGTGTACATTGATTAGGACTATTGAATTATGAAATAATTATTTTAGAATGGTTAGTAGGCTGTCATAATTTAATTAATGCATGTTGTGTTACTTTGAATTCAGTGTATATTATGAGTATTGGATCGAATTGGTGATCATGACCATTGGTTAGGGCCTTTGAGTATTTTATTGGGTGATTTGGCTATGGATTGGAGTTGTGAGTTCGGAATGGTAGTACGTTGACCTGAATTTCTCTATATTTTGTAGTAATGTTCTTATATGACGATGATGTTTGGTATGGTCCATTTATTCTGGCGGTGCTTCTGAGATACACTTTTGAATTATTTGTCTTCGTTGGCATTACTTTATGTATTATGATCTTATCATGATATTACTTGATTAGGTGAGTAACGTTAAGGTCTTGATGACTTATGTGTTATGTGAAGTCCAAACATGAATTCTCCTAGTTGATGATATGTATCTCTGGTACTCTATTGTGAAGTTTTATGTTATACTTAATGTTGAAGTACGATGCTTATTAATTAATTATATGAGACTTGTGATGGTTTATATTGAAGATTTTATAGGGGTGTGTAGGGTTACTTGCAAGTATTTCTAGGTATTCCTATGTGAATCTTGAATGATATGCTATATTTTGTATAGTGAAGTATGTGTGTTTTTTGTTTTGGTAGACTTGTGTTCCTTACTTGATACATGTAAAATGTGAGTATGAGTTCTTGACTTAGTATGCTAAAGCTCCTTAGTCTTGTACGTGTGTTTAGTATGTGACCTTGAACATTAGAAGGTCCTTTATGTGGAACTTTCAACGTAGATGGAAATTTATGATATCCTTGAAGTTGAAAGTTGTAATTGTATCCTTCTTGTGTTAATGGTGGAATTAGGGTTGATTGGATGTAACAACACGAAATCATACTTAGGAAAGTCATTGATCTATCCTATTGACCATTGTAGATAGACTTTGTGGACCTTCTTTGGTAAGGTGTTTTGCGATTGGGTTGTAAACTGGATATTGACCTTCTTGATGTACTCCTTTTTGGAAATACACTATGAGAACAAAGACTTGCACCGAGTAAGTGTGCTGGGGGAGTTGATATAACTTATATACATTAGAGAACAAATAAACCCTTGATATTTCTTAACGATGTGCCTACATAGGATGTGTCTTAGTTCAACCATTGGCATGCAGAACAACCTATATCAGAGAAGGTGCATGACTCTAGATTCCATGAATAGCTAGTATGGTCTATGTTGGTTATTATTTATTCTCATCATGTTGGATACCTACTAGATTGGAGAGGTTATACGAAGTTTAGGTTGTGGTATGAGAACCTATCTAGACATTGCACGATTAGTCTTTGAAGATGTTAGTGTTTCAGTCCCTTCATATTCTCAAAGACCATTACTTTAATGTCCTTATGTTTTGAACGTGTCTTAATGAACTAATTGAAATAATGACTTAAGTTAGAAAGAATGATTGATGAATAAGTAGTTACCTATAGTAGTATATAGATTGTTTAGTTATGGTGTGAAGGGGGAATATGAATGGTCACTTCATGTCCTACCTAGGGAAGTCTAGAATAACTCTATATAAGGAAAGAGAATTGATAAGGTACACATGATCTAAATTTAAGTAGTCATAAGGATCATTTAGGTAAGCTTGGAGAGGGTGTATGGACGGTCTCTTCTTACATTACTTTAGTAAATCTTTTGATAACCTTTGGGAAGAGAATGTCATCCTATATATTATTATGTGAGCAATAAGAATAACCTTATCTTTTGTAGTCTAATGGATCTCTTTGGTGTGTGTGAAGCAATTGTATGGGCGGTAACTTCATAACACACTGAAGAGAGCCTTAGAATCACGTTTGGTAGGATGATCTCATATTTATGTGTATTGATGTATTTTTGATTATTTCTTGTTGTGTGTGAGTTTCATTTAAAGTTATAGTGAAGTTACTATAATGATTATTGTAATGTTACTGTAAGATTATATAATTTCCATATAAATTAGATATGATTTGGAAAGTGTTCTACATGTGATGCTTGGTGTTTAAATGTGATTCTTATGATTATATGACGAAGTTTTATTTAAAAAGATCATATTTTGCATAATTGCTTGTTTCCCATGATTTTATGCATTGTCATACTTATTACATGCACTGTACTAATTCCATATATTTTGTCTATATCTAAACGTGTAGGTCGAAGGTTAGAAGCGTCCTGGCACAAAGCTTTGAAAATAGGACTTTTCCAAGCAAAGTTGAAGTATGTCCTTACTTGACTCGAGGACATAGTAAGCTAATTATTTTTATATTTTGATTGTATGGGTCGTATACCAAATATTCATGAGTCTAATATTTGCATATGTTAAGATTAAGTATTGACCTATGGTTTTATATAAAAGATATTATGAGATATTATTTATGTGAAGAGTTTTATTTCCGCACTAACTTTCATACGTATATGCAATGAATGATGTCAATGGGGTTGTATAAGGCCTCCAAGAGGTGAAGTACGCCGTGTTCACTCCTAGAACATCATATCTTCTATGGTGTACTCTCGGGGTGTGACACGAAAGGACTATACTCTCCTAATGGTTTCTTAATATTCATGCAAGGTGTATTTCAAAGACTAGCTTGAGATAGGATTCCATGGTAGCTTAGAGTTGAGGATTTATGCTCTCCTCTGGTTAGCTCACATCTACATGATTGCTTGCATGGGGGTTATGTTGGTACTTTTGTATTCTTTCTTAGTTAGCTTTGATTGTATGTTAAGATGTTTTCCATCGTAGTAGGTCTATTATGTTAGTATGTTAAGATTAATAGAAAAAAATGGAAGATAAGTTATCTTTGATTAGCATAGCCTAGAGAAGTACTTAGTAAGGATGATAGAATAGGATAACATTCTTACATGGCACAAGTATGACTTGAATCTACGTATGACATGACCTCTATGTGATGTATGTTTATATTGGGTAGTGGCTAAGATTATAGTTTTTTGTCAATGTAAAGTAGGTGCATTAGTAACACCTAAAGTAGATGAAAGGGATTTAGGGTGATCTCAATATATGCTTAGTAAGTGATCTATATTGGAATGCCTCTCCTACATTTCTCAAGTGTGCCTTGAGGTGATCTAGTGGCATGTGCTAAATGTCATGAAGAATTTCGGTATTAATTATGAAAGTTGATTATGATCAAGAATCACCACAGAGAGGTACTTATCTTATGTAGTAGTATGGGATGTTACCTTGAACTTACACAAATATACTTGGAGGTGGTTTGTGAAGTAGTTCACTTGAGTAAGAAGAACAAATGGTCAAAGTATGAACTTGCGTATGCTTTATAATGATGTATTATGCTTATAATATTCGTGTTATGTTCATTCTATTATCTCTTATGATTATGTCTATTGTTAAGTAACCCTTTGAGATATCTTATGTTTGGTAATCCATACTTGGTACTTTTGTTACTAACGCTTATTTTACCTACATTTTAATGCAATATATGGTGTTGAGAAGATTGAGTTACTTTGAAGGGTAATGTTTCCAAAGCTTACAAGGAGTTAAGATTGTCGAGTCCCCATTGAATAAGAAGACAGAACCCCTATGTTCCTTTACTATGTTTTAGACTTTTATGGGCTGCGTCCCAAGACATTATTACTCATGTTGTCATAGATGGTTTTTTTGACATATGTTAAAAAGACTTCCGTTTTATAATGTGATATCCCCAATATGTTATAAGGAAAAAGATTCAATTTTCTACTACTTTTCATATATATGAGATGAAATATGTCAAAGGGCTTGTACAAGATCTCCGAGAGGTCAAGTATGGTGTTTAACTTCTAGGAGGTGCTCCCCGATAGTTATAAATACCCTCACTTTTTTCGGTAACTTTCATTAACTAGACAACCTAGCTTCAAAAGGATATATCTCACTCATCCTACCTCAAATATTAACAAAATCGATGGCTTTCGAAAGATAATTGAACTAAATTTCAATTTCCATCTCATGGATCACCTAAATCACCTTGTACTGAGAGTTATGCTTGTTTAAAGTTTACCCATATTTTAGAAGAACTCAGGGAAGTACTTCAATGAATTCTCTCTAGTTCTTGTTGAAACTCAATGTGCTAAATTTAGTGACCTTAACACTTAGGATAAACTTAAATTACATGGTAAAAAAATTACACAACGAAGTACGGATTGACTCTAACCTCAATTTTTTTGGGTGTTAAAATATCTCCCTTTGGTATCATTCTTCCTTGAATAAAGACCGGACTAGGTATGGATTGGGGTTACTCTTATCAAGGTTTGATTATAATGGTACTCTCTAACTATATTCAAGTTTAATCTAAAATCTTAGAGTTCGGGGTCTACACCTCTCTAAAGTGAATCTCGTCCCAAGACTATTACTCCTTACCACCACATTCAATCATAATACTCTAACATCTCCATGGACTCCTACTCACCAACTCCTTCGTGTTAGAACCCAAGGTCGTGAAAGCGTGTACTTGACCTTGAATGTATCTCATTCAAGCCCTTAATGTTTAATCATCACACAAAACATATAATAATGTAATAAATTTAAATATATTAAAATGGAAGTATATAGGAAATCTAGACTTGTCTCATTACACAATATAAACGTAAGAGTACAATATTAGGGACTTAGTCCTTATTTTAGTAGAAAATAGTATCAACATACTAACACATGATAAAAACTAAAAATGATAAAATTCCCATTCTCAAACTAGAGGACTCACAAACAACTTCAAGATAGTAATCAAAGTCTTCAAGGAACCTAAATAGAAGTACCTGCACCTACACTTAGAGTAGATGGAAAGAAAAATTTGTTATCACGTAAGTACGAAGTACAGAAAACTGCATAAAAATCATTTAATATTCTAAAAGGAACATTTTAGTCAAAATTATACATTTATCAAGTTTAGAAACCATTTATGAATATAAAGATATAACCCAAATCATACTATCATATTTCAACATAGCCCTTCATTGGATAGTAGAACAATTACCTTAGCAACCTTATGAACACACTTGTGCAATATATAGTTGGCTTCCCATAACACCAACCATACCAAGTGCCCTCTTAAAGTCACCTTAGTAACACATATCTACTTTAGACATCATGATAACCAATAATCAAACATAAAGAGATAATCATATTCATTAATTAAACATTAGGAAAGTCATACTTTATCAACTTTCTAAACATAAAGAATCTGCATATCATACCATAGCATAAAGATCCAACCAACAATCCCTTTTAAAACTACTTGCGCAATATAAATGTGAAGTACATACCCCACTACTACTAAGAAACCTCATCAAAAATTCAGAAGCATAGTTCAAGTCATATTCATCATATTATTACATAGGGTTAATATCATTAACCGAGATAAATCATGTGGGTTACATGGAATCCAGTGTCATATAACCCGACACAAAAAGAAGTCTTTCTACTTGCCTAAGGTAGAACTTTAAATATATAGCTATAAGGTGTATCAACTAACTAAGACCTATGTGGGCACATCGTTACAGAACAAGGAGATTGCTACTATAAACCTTTACTTTCTAAACATAGAAGTTTTCCATATCATTAGACAACATGTATATATAATTGGAGACCGGACATACTAAACGTAGAAGAAACGTACATTGGAAGCCGGAATTGCTAAACGCAAAAGCATCCATCTCATATTCAGGTTCACTCGATGCTAAGGATAAATCTTTAAAAGAAACTTTAATTCTTCAATTAAGTTGATGTTCATAGGAGAATGCACTAGGGTACTCAACTAATACATATCATATTATCTCAAAGATTCATTAGGTGAGAATAACCTTACATCCTTAGAATCCATCAATATGTGAGAAAGCCTCTCACATTTCTTCTATTGTGATTTCATGTGAATCGCCTTTCAACCAACACAATATCATTGTAATCATCCAAGAAAATTCATACATAGTCATGTGTAGTTGTAAGGGAAACTAGTTATTCAGAAGTACCATTATTCAGACATTAGTCATATAATCTTTATCTTACAAGTGAGGCATAAGTGCATACATGACCTTCAACAACATATATAAACCCGATCCATCTACACCATAAAGGTACATAAATCATATCTTGAAATCGCACTTATAGTTACTACTTCATGAATGAATAAAACTAGATGAATTGATTAACTTATCATAGAAACAATCATATTTACTCATAGTGCATCAAGAAAGCCATCATAACTTCATTGAATTGGGAATGTGGAGAGGCACATGGGTTCATGGTGATTTTCACAATAAGAACTCTTAAAGCATCAGATTCATCATAAAGTAAGACAATTAAGGTAATGAAATCATTTTCATGAAGATACCATGGCTAGAATACAAACCCTAGGTTTTAAACATTATCCTATGTTTAAAAAGTACTTTGGAAGGGATTCGTGGAGAAAGGATTTCAAGTAATGAGAGGCCCCATACATTAATTTTTGATTACCCACAAAATTGGAGTAAAGATCTTGGACCTTGAGTCATATTCTTCATGTTCTTGGATCTTCAATAATGGAAATCTAGAGAGAGAATTGTTGTAGAGTAATTGGGTTTTCTTTAATTTGTTTTGAATATGATTTTGTGAAGGAATTTCAAGTGTAAAAAGGTTATATACTTATGAGAAAATGAATAAAAAGATAGGGATTGGCTCTCCCAAAGTAATAGTTGTCCCCTAAATGGGCAGTTTCTCTAGGAGATGGGGAGGGTCAATGGATGCACCGCCAATCCATTGGGCGACCAATGACCTATCTCTCCCTTTGATCTAGTAGATAGGTTAGGAGGGAAGGTTTTCCACTAGTCAAGGAGAGATCAATTGTCCAATCGTCAGGGCACATGGGAAATGCTACTACTAATCGCAAAAAGTGACCAAAGATAGGTATTGTTTTCCTTCATTTTCTTAGATAGTTTTAGGTTTTTTCTTTCATCCTAGTGTTTCCCTCAAACATTTTGGTTTATGTTTAGTCTTAAACTTCATCGAAAGTTACATAAATTCTCACATAGATCTAATTCAACTTAGAGACTAACTTAAAGTCACGCTAACCCATGTGTCATGACTCTAGTTCAACCTATAATTTTTTGAGTCGTTACTTTATCTACCACATAGTAACATTCGTCCTCGAATGACACATTAAACACATCAAAGGACTAAAAACTAAAGACTAGCAGTCCAAAAGGCATGAAACTTAATAATAATGCAAACGCCAGGGAGGAAACATCAACTCCATTCTCAATACATGACAATACATTACAAAGAAGTAAGAACTACATACACAACCCAATATGTATAAGGCTTATCATTTCATATTATCTTAGGAGGAACTACCTTCTCCCACTCAATTAATCTGAACATAATAATTGAAGATACAATATGCAAGATCAACATAACTATGCATGCTCAATACAACATCTCATGTTGTCCAATATGCAAACATTATACAACATGAGAAACTTATAAGTTATCAAAACACAATATACATACTAAAAATGAATTCCCATAGGAACATTCATACATTGGGAGATCATGAAAAAAATCAAGCAACTAACATGACTCCAAATCACTAGAAATTCAATAGGAACTACTTAACTCAAGTTTTCGTAGGAGGATAAGTAAAAGAATAAGGATAGTTGGACTTCATATCGTCCTGTTACACCCAAGTAGAAACCTCAACAAAGTGATTTCTCCATAGAACCTTAACAGAAGATACTTCGCTACTCCTCAACCTCTTAATTTGTTGATACAAAATAACGACCGGGACTTCTTCATAAGCAAGGTTCTCATACACGTTTAAGCCTTCAAAAGGAAGTATGGACATCGCATCACCAATGCACTTCTAAAGTATGAAGATGGGAAATAATGGGTGAACCAAAGGCAAATCACCAGGTAAGCTCAATTCAAAAGTAACCTCTTTGACACGCCTCAAGATTTCATTAATGTCTACATATCAAGGACTAAGCTTCTCTTTCCTACAAACCTCATTGCGCCCTTCGTAGGCAAGATTTTTAAGTAGACTCAATCATCAACATCAAACTCTTGATCTCTCTTTATATTGTCAACATATGACTTTTTCCAATTTTGAGTTATTTTCAAGTTATCTCTAATAAGTCAAACTTGTTGAATGGCGTCATAAACTAACTAAGGACCGAGAAGGGAAAATTCACCTACTTCAAATCAACACAGCGATAAGCTACACCTTCTCCCATAAAGTTCTTCAAATGGAGACAGAAATACTTGAGTGATAACTATTGTTCTAAGAAAATTATATCAATATTATATGGTTATCTAAATTACCTTTGAAGTCAATAACACATGCCCTCAACATATCCTCTAGTGTTTTAATGGTGTGTTTCGCTTGACCATCCATTTGATTGTGAAAAGTGGTGCTAAGTTTCACACTTTTACCAAGACCTATTTCGAATGCTTAAAAAAAGGATGTAGTAAATTGAGTACCTATATTTGAAATTATAGACAAAGGAACTTCATGATGCCTCACAAATTCTTCAATACATAACTTAGCATAATACTCTGCCGAATATATAACCTTGAAGGGAGTGAAATGAGCTGATTTGGTCATCCTATAAACAATGACCAAAATAGAATCATATTGCCTTCTAGTACAAGGCAAGCCCACGAAAAAAATCCATGTTGACCTCTTCACACTTCCAAATGGGAATTTCTATACTTGAGACAAAACCTGCTTATCTCAAGTACTCGGCCTTAACTTGTTGACAATTTCGACATTTGCCTACAAAATTTGTTATATCCTTCTGTCTGCCATTGTACAATAGACCTCCCTTAGATAAACGTACATCGTGATGGATCCTAGATGAATAGAATACCGCAAACCATGAGCCCCTTCTTGAATTCATTCGCTTAAGTTATCAGCATCCGGAACACACAACCTACCTTTGTAACCAAGTAACCCATCTCCCCTTTGGGAAAAAGCCTCAATAAATTTCCATAGCACGAATCCTTTCAAATCCATCAATACATGTTCAAGGTGTTATTAAGACTTCACATAAACCAATAAGGAGAATTTGGAAATATATTAAACTGTGAAACAATTTTTAGGAGAATCTCCAAATTGTTCATCCAACTAGGAAAACCTTGGCACATCACGAACTAACTCATTTTTCTCACCATGTATGTGGGTCACACTAATCATAAACATTCGGCTTACGAAATCCGCAACCATATTGACTTTTACGGGGTGGTAAAGAAAGCTCATATCGTAATATTTCAAAATCTCTAACCACCTTTTTTGTTGGAGATTGAAGTTTTTTTGGATAAACATATATTGTAGACTTTTTTTTTTATCAGTAAACACATCTACATGGATCGCATAAATGTAATGTCTTCATATTTTCAAAGAAAATACTACGACCGCTAGTTAAAGATCATGAGTAAGATAATTCTTATCATGGATATTGAACTACCTTGCGGCATAACATATAAGCTTAACTCATTGCATGAGAACACAACTCAAACCTACTCTAGAAGCGTCACAATACACTACAAGCCCATCAGTACCCTCCGGGAAAGTCAACATAGAGTATAGGTAAGCTTATACTTTAATTCATGCAAGAATTTCTTAAAAGCTTCAATCTACTCAAACATAGCTTTCTTTTTTGTTAGGGTCGTCAAAGGAGAAGCAATAGAAGAGAGTACTTCAAGAAAAAGTTTAATAGTATCCAAATAAACCCAAAAAGCTTCTAATATAGGTCAGTGATAGATGTCTAGATCAACTTTTGATGTATCCCATTATCTTCGGGTCAATGTTTATACCTTTTCTTGATACTATGTGACCACAAAATTCCATGGATTTCAACAAAAATTATCACTTACTAAGCTTTGCAAACTATTGGTGATCTATGAGGGTTCGAAAGACAATCCTCAAATCGCTCATATTATCATCCTTGATTCTAGATTAAATTAAGATATCCTTGATAAAGATAATCACGAACATGTATGGATATTCCCATAAAACCTTTTCATGAGCTTCATAAATGTCTTGGCTAAAAGACATCACAAGGAACTCATAGCCATTTTAGGAGTGGCAACCTCTCTTATAGTAAGTTGGTGGTAGCCTGAACAAAGGTCTAACTTTGAAAAGTGACTAGCCCCTACCAATTGATCAAACCAATGATAAATTCTTAGAAGAGGATACTTATTCTTTATAATGATTTTCTTTCAATTGCCGATAGTCTATACACATTTTAAAAGTACCATATTTCTTTTTCAAAGACAATACAGGAGAACCCCATAGTGATATGCTTGCTTTAATAAAACCCTTTCTAGCAAATCCTTGAGTTGTTCTTTCAAATCCTTCAACTCCGTCCAAGCCATCCTGTATGGAGGGATAGATATGGGTTTAGTATCCTGCAAGAGATCAATTATTTGAGAGTTGAATCTCGTGTCTTTTTGGAGATAAAAGGAGAAAATGATGGGACTTCTTAGTTGGTTATGGGTCTTGTTTTACTGGTGGTTCGCGGTGGAAATTTGCTCAAATTGTGGCCCAAAAATATCGGTCAATCTATGTAGACAAATTTTATTTGTATTTTAATTAATGGCATAACTGTGAAGAATGTCAAGATGAATCTTAAGAAATGTAAAAAATAAAATTAAATATTCAAAAAATATAATGAACGTAAGGAATGACATGTAAAAATGCAATTTTAAGATTAACTAATAAGAAAATCCTAAATTTTAATAAATAAGAACAATTATTGATAAACTTATTTAAAATTATAAAAAATATATTTTGAACTATAAAATAAATCAAGCTTAAAAGTTACACATTTCTAAAAAGTTAGGCAAATATTTAATGTCAAAAATTGTGCTTTCGGTTGGATATGATTGATGAAAGTTATTATGGACAACAAAAATTGACAAACCTTATTTTGGCCGAACACATGACATTTATATAAAATTATTGTTGGAATGTTGTGCAACACTATCCTAGAGTTGCCTTCAAAAGGTTCCACACTATTGTGTATCCTTGTTGAAGTAGTGCACATTTGTGGGTAAACTGAGAATGCATCCTCTTTGATGGTCTCGAAAAATCAAAGATGAAACTGATTGGTATTGAAAAAATTACAGAAATCTCTTACGATAAGACTAATTAATAAGATGAATTGGTAGGATAAAAATGCATGCTCTCTGATTGAACGAATGAAGATGATGATCCATCTATATGATTTTTAATATATGTCGATCGATAGGACAAATGAAAAAGGATGATCCATTGGTAGAATTTTGAATGTATGTCTATATGTAGGATGAGCGAAAAAAGATAATCTATTTGTAGGATTTTTAATCAATGTCCATTGGTAAGACAAGTGAAAAAAAAAAAGAATGAACCATCGGTAGGATTTTGAATGTATGTCGATCGGTAGAATGAATTAAAAAAGATGATACATGGGTACGATTTTAAGTATATTTCCATAGGTAGGACGGATGAAAAAAAAGATTCATCAGTACAAATTGGATAGTATGTCCATCGATAAGACGATCCATCGGTAGGATCTTTAATGTATGTCCATCAGTAGGACGAATTAAAAAATATGATCCATCAGTAGGATTTTTAGTGTATGTCCATAGTTAGGACGAATAAAAATTCTTTAAACAAAAGGTTCCTCCGAATTGAACATGGAATGGATATGGTGCACATCCTTCACCTCCGAATTGATGTTACTTAAATGCAAATATCTTTTAATGCATTTCACCAACTTGAACGTGAATAGATAAGGTGCACATCCTTCACCTATGAAGAAGATGTGACTTAAATGCAAATAAATTTAACGCAAGATTCCACCTACTTGAACACGAATAGATAAGGTGCAAATACTTCACCTCTGAATAGATGTGACTTAATTATAAATATGTTTCAATGCATGTTTCATTTGACTTTAACGTTTAATAGGTAGGGTGTAACTCCTTCACCTCCGAATGGATGTGACTAAAATACAATGGCCTTTTCGGCGATTGAAAATGCAATGGACTTCTTGGAAAATTAAAAATGCATTGACCCTTGTTAGAAATGAAAATGTAATGAATAATGAATCACTGATACTCAAATGTAACGAGGTGGATGTATTGTGATTGTCCAACTGTAACAAGGTTGATGGCTTGGTAATTGTCAAACTCTAATGAGGTGGATGGCTCGATGGTTCTACTGTAATGAGGTGGATGGCTCGGTGACTGTCCAATGTAACGAGTTGGGTGGCTCATATGTCTTTACAATGTCATCATCTTGATGTTTTCATATGTCACTGTATTAAAAAAGGAACGGTTAGTATACTAATTCTTGCATAAGCTAGAAACGTAATCAAGAAACTTTAAGGCGGGATTCAAAAGAGAATGTGTACGAAGTGTCTAATCCCTTTGACAGAAGTGAGTCTCATTTTGATATTGAACACTTTTTTTCATTGTAACTAATGTCTTATTGGGGATTCGTAGGAGGAATTGCTGGCTTGCGATGACAACTCATAATATTTGCAGGTTGACTTTGAGATTCAAGTGCTGAAGGATAATTTGAAGTTGGCTATAAATCTTCTTACATTATTTATTGGAATTTTTCAGGAAACTCTTTACGAGTTAGAATTTTTGGTAAATCTCAGAAAGATCTTTAATCTTGACTTAAATAGATATTATAAGAAATTTTATCCCTCTCTTTATTACAAGGATAAAGGAAAATCACATTGGGCATATGATCAAGTTGTATTGCACCTACATATCGTGTTGAGCCAAGAATCATGTCAAATATATTTCCAATCATGTAAATGATGAATAGTGCAAAGAATGTGGAACAAGATCTTAAGTATAAAATACACAATATGAACATGATTAAATAGAAAAATAATATTCACTGCGACATTCAAAGTCTAAAACAGGATATAAAACATTTTTGAGACGAACAACTCAATGAGGTAAAATAGGACTCTCACATATACAAGATTAACCCAATGACACGTTTTACAATATAAACCCAAAAAAACCAAGAAAAAATCTTTTTTTCTTTCATGGAAAGACATTAAAAATGATTTCAAAAATATTAAAGAGTAGGTGCTTGCTCACTTTTTTTGGATGTTTTCTTCCTTTTTGTGAAAAACAAAGATTGTTATGAGACAGTATAATCTTGACTATAATTGGTACCATAGTTAGGATTGCAAGTTAATCTCTCCTTCTTCTTTTTTCTTTTTTTCTAACTATGATTGAATTCAAGGTAATTCCTATAGCTTCAAGTGGTACCTTAATCATACTTAAGGATCATCAAAATCCGTGAATTATTCTTCAAACAAAGGTTTTGAATTGCTCTTATCATTAGGTTTCATGTTCCCTCACAACAAAGACAAATCCTATTTCACACATTTGAAGCATTTGATTTGAGGACATTTTTCAATATGCACTCACACTCGCAAGAATGTTCAACGCATGAAACTGTGATACCATATGCTTGACCCTATTTTCATTATCTTGTAATGTATGATTATGGATGAGTAGGATATTTATTTGGGATAACAGTAACTTAATTCCTCCTTTAGCATCACACTGAATTTGTGTTTTTGATGATTGATACGTTTTGACATAATATTCTCTTCATTTTCCTTCCCTTTTTCGACTTTCGTTAAATTTTCAATGATTGGAGCATTTTCTTTTTTCACCTCTTTGTTTCGACTTCTTCTGCGTACTATTTCTTGGATCTTTTCTTTTATAATACCCCTTTCTTTAAATTTTTATCCTCTTTAGTTGGTGTTTTTTCTTTTCCACCTTCATTCACCTTGTAAGGTTGTTTTTGTTTTTCCTTATTTCTTTCAATATTTTTTCTTTCATTCAATTTCGTTCTTTCTGTCGAATTCGTTTTTGTTTAAAAAAATTCGGGAGGCTTAACATTTTTTGCATTTGGAGACTAATTTTTTCCCCGCTTTGCTTACTCTTGGTGAAATATGATACTTTTGTTTGATTGACTTCCCACATTTAATTTGCTCACACTTTGTGTACTCAAGAAGAGTGGGCCAAGAAAGGAATAGTGCATATAAACACTCAAAAGGGCAATGGCTAGAATGTGGGTGTCCAAACAAAGGCTTCGCAAAGTGCAAATACTAGCGAGTAAAGTCATTTTATAGGATTTGAAAGAAACAATAAAGTAAAAAAAAATCCCACAATCCTTTGCCGAACAAAACATTCTCAGGATTTTGCCTCGAAATGTAGGCCAAGTTCTAGATTATCAGTGTAATGCAATTGAAATTTTATCTAAACTCTCTCTACACCATCCACATGAAACCGTAAGGTTGGTTTTATTCTTGTCTGCAATGATTGAAAGTGAATTTTCAAGCATCACAAAAGTACAAATAAGAGGTACCACAAGAATCTATGGTTTACCACAAAGTTAGTCCTCTTCATCATATCAAATATATATACATGCTCCTAACTGCATTTTGTCCCAACTTAGCTTAAGATATGACGCTTACAATATATACACAATGTTTTTTTATAGAATGAATACTGAACCCAGGAAGGGTTACTTACATATCTCATCGAGATGAGAATTAGGCGTGTGTATTTCATGCAGGTATGAGTTTGAAAACATGAACAAACTATTTTAATCACTTTTTTTCTTAGTTTAAAAGAATGAATACTGAATGCAAGATGGACTGCCTACGTATCTCACTGATGTACCATGGTTTCACGGTACTTTCAATGCTTTTTCCTTAAGTTTAGTGTGTGTCTAAGGCATTTTAATAGTATTTTTATTGTATTTTTTTCTTAGTTTGCATGAAAACTGTCCAGAATGAAAACACGGAAGAACTATGCTGAAATTGCATAAGTGATGACCTACGGAGCCATCGACGGTCCGTCGACCTCTCGACGGTATATAGGTGGCAACCGTCGTCTGAAAAATATGTTGCTAAAAAAAGATCGAGGAAGTTCATACCAAGTGTAGGGCTACAGAAGCTATCGACGAACCGTCAATCTCCACGACAGACCATCCTGCACATCCGTCATTGCTAACAGAAAGTAGCCCCAATACCCGTCTTGAAAAGATTCTAAGTGTGGAAAAACGGAAGCCATCGATGGACCGTTGTGCACTCAACGGATCATCATCCTTGTCCGTCGATGGTAGCAGTTAGTTGGAGAAGAAACTAACTGAAATGGGAGGCCTCGACGGTCCGTCGGTCCGGTCGCTGACAGAGACGTGTTTTTGGGTAGATTTTCCTTAAATAGGTTTCCTTTATATGTTAGGAATTATTTATTATAAATACTTGTAAAAACCTTATTTTTGGGGTTAGACTATTTCTATTTTTAAGTTTTATTATCCTATTAGTTGAACTTGAGATTTTGGGAAATATTCTACTTTCCGGAATCGTTTGTTTCAAGACATTGATTTATTGAAGTATTTTGTTGGATTTTCTTCAATCTCATCAAAGTAAGTACATGACTGCTTTTCTAATCTATATGAATCGTGTGATTGTTAACATGGGTAAATTAATCGATACCTAGGGTTGTGTGAACCATGGGAAAATAACAAGGTAAAAACTAACTAAAAAAAATTCAAGAATCTTGCATGTATTGATAATTATTTTGTTTAGAATTATTTTTAACGAGTGCACGCGTTAGAACACTCCTTTTTGCTACTTGTCCGACCAAGGAGGTAGATAATAAGAAAGTAATTCAACATAAACTTAGTATATATTATCTAATAGGCTAGTGCCGATTGGTGCGAAGTAAAAACTAAGTCATACATTGATTATGATTCTTAATATGTGGTAAAGGTAAGGTTTAGTAAAGCATACATACGTAGCCGGACCAAGGTGCGGAGTGAAATTCCATAGTTGCCGGAACAAGGAATTAGGGATACATAACTCACCACTTTGCATGCAAGATACTAGGAAAGAATTGTTATAGCTAGAATTGCCGCGGTATGAACCTGTGGGGAACACTTCTGCCCTAGTTACTCTCATCACTTGATAAATATCAATTATTCATACTTTCTACTTGTTTGCTTAGAAATATTTAATTTCTTTAGTCATTTAAAACCACCCAGTTTTTACATGTTTTTTTCGAAAAGCACTTGATTAAATAGAAGTAATTGTAGGTTAAAATTAAGTCTAAATAATTTCCCTTGTGAGATCGACCTTAGCTTCATAGTTGATTAATTTACTTGATATGACTGCTTATACTTCTTTTCGAGAAGTAAATTTGAGCGTATCACTCATCAAGATGAGAATCACATTCGCGTAATTTGTGCAATTAAGTCTTTGAAACTATGCACAAACTAATATTAGTATTATTTTTTTTTGTTTTTTTGACTTATTGAAAAAATAATATCAAACCCAAGAAGGGTTGTCTACGTTTGTCATCGACATGAGAATCAAGTATGGTTAGGTCATGTAGATATGACTTTGAAAAGATTCACACTATATTATTTTATTATTTTTCTTGCTTTTGAAAAAATTGATACAAAATCCAAGAAGAGTTGCATATGAATCTCATCAAGATGAGAATCGGGTGCACGTAGTTCGATTAAATATGACATAAAGTAATTTATAAATTTAGTCAAACTCGGAGTGATTCCTTGTATCCTCTTAATTATAATCCTTTGTACTGCCTCTTGAATGTGGTTTCTCATTTTTTTATTTTTTTTTACAGTAACAACTAATTGTTGTATGCTTTTGAATATCTCTTGTGACTATGTCTTGTCCCAATTATATGACCATTACCGACTGTTTTTAGGGACGACTTTCCTACAAAATATACGAAATGAGTGAATGCAAAGCAATAATATTTTATTTTTTTTAAATAGTGTAATTTCATAGTCAAGGTCTATCCAGATTTTTCTTCTTTACATTATATTGATGTCTTATGAAATACAAAGATCAAGATTTTGCAATTTCTCTTGTCTCTTGCAACTTTGAACGAACAATGACGTTAAAATTTTGATAAAAATGAACCTCATGCTTAAAAAAGAAAAGAAAAACTCAAAAGGTAAAAGTGTTAGTCCGTGTTCATAATGGAAAATGCAAAATATCACATAGTGAAATAATTAAACACAGAAGCACTGCTTTAATCAAAGATAAATCTAATTATATCACAAAGCATAGACACAGTTATCGCACATCCTATACTAGTATTTGACCCATTTTTTTTATTTTGAAGAATGACCTATCGATATGGGGATGTATTAAGTTATTTGACAACATCATCTCAAAACCCGAAACTATACAAACTTTATGATAAAATTGAATGGGAATACATAATCAGGAAAAAGGGGATACAAATAATCAATCCAACGCAAACGTACCATCCGAAGTTATTCCTCCATCGATGGTCCTTTTGTTTGATTTCTTGTCATCTCTAAATGACAATGACAACGTCTTCATATGCGATAGAAATTTGATCTTTCATTGACTTTAATGAACTGTTAAACTCCGAACACCAAGAGACAATGTTTTGCCAAATGACGTATACATCCTTCAAATTTAACATATAAATATGATTGTAACTTATTGAATAATTGTCCAAATAGACATAAGGTGGGCCTATAATTGGCCCAACACGTCTTGGGTCAACTTAGTTAAAAATGCGCTAAATTCAGAATTTATTTCCGCTCTACACTAGGTGGATAAAGAGTGGCATCTGAATACCGGGAACCTAAATAGACAACAATGACTGGAACTCACAAAAAACATTTGAATGTATGACGAATCAAATAATTATCGATTATTCTAGAAAAGGATCGAGTATGAAAAGTTCAATTGCGATTATGCAGAAACCGTTCTTAAAATACTACACATACAACAGAAAATATCTAAATGCAATGATAGTTATTGAACTAAATCAGTAATAAATTAATAACAAGTACAATATATACAATAATGAATAAATGACAAGCACAATATATATATACAAATAATCAACGTAATATACAAGATACAAGATGTAAAATAATTAAAGACAAAACTCATCAATTCAAAAAAAAATAAACTCATGATGGTTAGAACCTTTACATCCCCAACTAAGTCGTCATTCCATTTAAATTCCTACTTTATTCAAACAGGGCGAAATATCGTAGTAACTTGACGAATAATCAATGAATTCAATTTCAAAATAATTTTATGAATAAACGAATTTTATAAGAAGTAGTCACCTAATTTTAGAATAAAATAGGAAACTATTTAAGTGATCTATAAAATCAATAGATTCTAGATATAAGGGGTTCAAGTTATTACAAAAGAAAGGTTTTAGGCATCTTTCGAAATCCGCAACTATATATCGGTCCAGACTAAATTCATTTTATCAATAGAGGAGGAGATAAAATAATATACAAATTGTATAGGCATACAATTTACACGAATAATAAATTAAACCAATTAAACAAGAAACGACCTGATGTTTGCCTATCATGAACAATATACGTAATAATAAATAAATAATTATAATTCGATTTCCATTGGAATAACTTCAATGGGTAGCGACTTCAAGGTACATTTTAACACACATAGTAATAATGCTAAAAATAAATAAATAAAATAAATAATTGAAAACAAAACAAGTCTTATTAACATGGACGGCTTGGAAAATCAATGATAATTTCTTAATCGACCATTTTTAACATATCAGAATATAAAAACATCAACTGAATTTCCGTCTTTTAAAATGGGGAGGCCTCGAAAACCGATGGAGAAATTTTTGTGATTGGCAAATTACAACACACAACTTATATAAATCTAAACTAAAATTCTGTCTTTTTCAATGTGAAAGACTCTAAATTCGATGGATAGATTTTCGCATTGGCCAATTACAACACAAAAATGTACACTAAAATTCCGTATTTTTCAATGGGAAGACCTTCAAAATTGACAAAGAGATTTTCTTATTGGTCAATTTTAACATGAAAATTAGAGTAATAACATATTAAAACAATCAATAAAAAAAGATAAAGGTCTAAAACCCCTCATACCTATACCCACAATCAAACTACACCGTCCATCTTCACGGTGTCCTATTACCCACCTGAAATTTATATTTTTCTATTTTATACACAGCTAAATGTTGACTTGTCATGAGAAGTGTTATCACCTCCTATGGGTATGTTAGAAGGTGAATTTCGACGAATATTAACTCTTTCTCCAACAATCCTCTTCCCCACCCTTAAATAAACCATTGTTTCTTCTTCCCGACCATTAACCCTTGTTCTTTTTATTAAAAAATCATGATTGTCTCTCAAAATTAGTAGGGTTTAGTTGTTAATGATCACTTCTACTTCAAATCTTGAATTTGGGGGTGGTAATCTAGTCTACTTTCTTATTTAGGTCTCTAATTTAAATTTTAAATTTTCTCTAAAAATTAATAAAAAAAAGGACAAATGAAAACTTGAATAAGCTTTATATGGATTCGTTAGATCATCAATAGAAATCCATATGCAAATGGTGAAGGAGATGATGAGAATATTTTTTTTGTATGTTTTACGTTTTAGGAGAGATATGGGAAAAAAACCAGAATTGACAGTCGAAGAAGTGGGGGGACTCGCGCGTGCAATCACGTGGATTATTCGTTTGGTTTATATGTTAAGGTCAGCGTTTAAGTGTGTAGAAAATTGAGAAATATAAAGTTCAGGTGGGTAATATAACACCCGTAAAGTTGGAGTGTGTAGTTCAAATTTCAGGTATAAATTGAGGGGTTTTAAACCATGAACTTTACCAAACTAAGCATATCGAAATTGTTTAATGATTAAACTAATACATGAACAAGAAATAAAATAAAAACAAGAGAAAACCAAACACGACACATAATCAAAAAACATGATCTAACTAAATAATATTTAAACTTAATATAGCAACAACAACATAAAAAAAAAATTAAATCGTCTAAACTACCTCATTTTTTGGAAAATAAGAGAAAAAAATATTGATAACAAAATATTAAAATTCAGTTCAAAATAAGACATAAAAAAATTACATAGAATAATGTCAATTAAAATCATTTAATGACAAAGCAACTGAGAAAATATAAAGTCAACAATAAAGTAAAAAAATGATATTAAACAGTCCCAAAATATAAAGAAACAAATATACGAATATATATATATATATATATATATATATATATATATATATATATATATATATATATATATATATTTCAAAAAGATTACAGAACTGCCAAAGAACACAACATAAATAATACTATTATGAACTAAAACGAGCCACTAAGATCTAACAAAAAGGCGTTAGTGAAGTCTACGGGAAAATCTTGAAACTTGCCAGATCTGAAGTTAATTAGTAATTGGAGCTTCCGGCTATGATCAATAGAAAACTATCTCTAGCCTTACAGCTTTGCTCTTCACTTTCGTTTTACATCTCTCTATTAAATATTACATCTTCTTTCTTCAGTTTAGTTGTCATCTCTCTTTCATACGTTACATCTTCTCTACTTTTCTTCTATTTTAATCTGAATTAACCAGTGCTCTCATCATTGTTTGATGGAGAAAATGCCGTGCAAAAGCCGTAGGCTTAAGAAATCTATTGTAGTGGTTTATAGTACGACCACTACACCTAGAGGTGAAAACGAATTTATTAATAGAATTAACAAATGTTTCACTATGGATTATTCATCATCCTACAAAGTTCAAAAAAGATGTTTCTGATCTTTGTACAATTTTAGGGGTATAATATCTGTTGTGGTATCCTTCTATAATAATTTTTGCAAGTATGTATATTTTCATTATTCATTTTGATCTTTTAATAATTATTTTCTTATTTTGGCAGGTTATAGTCAATTGTTCATTTTCTATGTTCTATGGTTTAACTTTTTCTAACCATTTTATTCGTAATGTAATATTCTAGTTTCCTTGGTAAATTTTAAATGGTATAATTAGCGGTATTCCTCCTATAATTACTTCTTTTTCTGTTATTTCTTCATTTGTATTTACTATCTCACTAGGTAGTCCGGGGCACAAGTGTCCTGTTTTTATAATTTCTGTTTCTAATACCAACTCTCTTGTTATGTAATTTTCTTCTTGTCCTGTATTTATTAAAATTTTATACCTTCTTTGGTCTATTATTCCTGTTATGAAGTAATGGTATGGTGTTATTTCTTCTTTATCTAATAATTTTTGTGGGATTTCATAATTTCTTCTAGATGTACTCATTCTTGATGAGGTAGCTCTTGTTAATGTATTTGGTACGCTTGAAGTACTTAATCTTTCTTTTACAATTTATAAATCTTCTTCTATGTCCATTTCTTTAAAACTATAATCATTATTATCAATTATGGTTATTGCTTTTTCAAAAGGATTTTCTACTTTTATTTTATTAATATTATTTCTTGCTGTTACTTTGTGTTTTGTTGTTAATATATATAAGTTTTTACATCTTGCTGTAAATATCTTACTTCCTGGTGCTAGCTCTATTCCAGACATCTTCCAATATAATACTAATGACTTATCTATATTTCTATCTGTTAAAGCGACTGAATAGTTGGCACATATTATAAATATAAATTTTTAGTATATTAAATTTCCTCTTACTGCACTGATTACGCTTTTTTATATAGGGTATATGATTCTATCATCTGCTAAATATAGTTCAATAGGTGTATCTATTCCTTCTCTAAAACAAGCTTTTATTAATATTTCTGTTTCTCCTAAATGTACATATTTTGTAGGTGTTTTAGCTTTTATATCTTGTATATCTTTATTAATTATCCTGTTTTTTAGTATAGGTATTTGTGCTTTTCCTTTTGTATATTTACAATCTATGATGTGTTCTTTCTGGCTAACTACGTAGTATTCTTCTTTTTGTCTTTTAAACCAATTTCTTAAGGTAGGTATTTCAAGTACTTTTTCAACACTTAAATCTAATTCTTTTCTTTTTATTTGTTCAAAAATTGTATTATCAAGTATAATTTTTTGTTCTGATAATTCTTCATTTTGATAATCTTCTTTAGATATTATTTTTATATCATCTTCAGACATTATATTTCTTCATCTATTTCATCATTATCTAGATTAATATTTTCTTCTTCATTTTCAGTTTCTATATCTGATACTTCATATATACTATCGTTTTCACTTAATTCATAGTCTATATATTCTATTTGCATATATTCATCATCGCCTATGATTACTTCTGCAGTTTGTTTTCTTATTGGATCTTTAGGTAATTTACAATCTCTAGCTAAATTTCCTATCTTTCCACAATTGTAACAAGTACAATGTGATATTTTTCTTTTTGGTCTATATGGTCTTTTTATTTTATAATTTTTTACATAATACTTTTGTCTTGGTTTTTTGTATTTATATCTAGTCTTAGTCTTTCTATAATTTTTATATCGCCTAGGTTTTTGCTTTTTATAATATTTATTTGTACATCCGAACTGTGGTGTTGTTCTAACTTTACAACAAGCTAAATTTTTAATTAGTACTTTTTCCATTTTTATTTTTTCCTTTTGGTTTTCACATAGTTGTACAAACCATTGATATAAGAATTTTATTCTAGCTCCTAAAGTATCGGTTAATCCTTCATCATTCCAATCTTTAATTATTTTTGTACTAAATGGTTCTGGTTATTTTGTGAAATATTGTTGTCTTATTTCTTTTGCTTCATTTATATTACATTTTGCTTTATAGTAAAATTTTTTAAATTCACATGTATATTCTTCTATGTAACACATTTTATATATAGCTATTTTTGTCATAAGTTGTCTATTTATTATTTTTTTCTCTATTTTGTTCTCTTATATCTGTGGTCATACCACCAAATTCATTTCTTATTGCTAATTCATATTTATCTAGTATATCTATATTTGTTGCTGATGGAGATCCATCTATTTTCTTATAAATTCTAAGTGTCTTGAACGAAGAGATGAGAAAAAAAACTCAAGGTTCCTCTTCGTCGGATGTCCTGATAAGTGGCCCAGGGGGAGAAATAAAACTCGGGGTTCTCAACATAGAGAACAAAATAGGAGCAAATCCAAAGGAAGACTTAAGGATATTGAGTGCTATCATTGTGGCATGAAAGGTCACACAAAGAAGTTCTGCAGGAAGTTGAAGAGGGAGAACAAAAACAAAGAGGAAACTAAAGAAGATGGCAATGAAAATTTCCTAGCCACCGTCAGCACCGAAGATCTTGTTACCGTTCTTGATCCAAACATGATAAATATTGCTTGTGATGAGTCAAGCTGGGTTGTGGACACTGGTGCCACATCTCATGTGACATCAAGGAAGGATTTTTTCTCTTCCTACACTCCTGGTGATTTTGGAACCTTTAGTATGGGTAATGAGACTGTTTCTAGGGTGGTTGGTATTGGTACAATTAGTTTGGAAACTAGTGTTGGAACTAAACTAGTTTTGATCAATATGAAACATGCTCCTAATGTTCGTTTGCACCTAATTTCTGTTGGTGTTTTAGATGATGAAGGATATGTTAGTACCAACGGTGATGGAAAATGGAAGCTCATTAGAGGTTCCTTGGTTGTGGCTCGTGGTAAATAACGTCATGGTCTATACTGGACTACGACATCTACTTCTGTTGATATGGTGAATGCAGTTGAGAGCGATAGCTCTCCAACATTATGGCACAAGAGGCTTAGCCATATTAGCGAGAAAGGACATAACGTTCTAGCCAAGAAGAAATTATTGCCAAATTTCCAAAGTGCTAAGTTAGAAAAATGTGAGCACTGCATGGCTGGTAAACAAAATAGAGTTTCCTTTAAGTCCAACCCTCCTTGGAGAAAGACAGAGCGTCTTGAGTTAGTGCACTCTGATTTATGTGGTCCAATGAAGACAAAGACATTAGGTGGTGCACTCTACTTTCTCTCTTTCATTGATGATTGCTCGAGAAAACTTTGGGTCTATGTCTTGAAGACTAACGACCAAGTTCTACGTGTCTTTAAGCAATTTCAGGCTATAGTTGAAAGAGAAACTGGAAAAAAAGTGAAATGTATTCGTACTGATAATGGTGGTGAATATTGTGGATCATTTGACGAATACTGCAAGCATCAAGGTATTTGATACAAGAAGACTCCTTCCAAGACTCCTCAGCTTAATGGTTTGGCTGAGAGGATGAACAGGACCTTGATGAAAAGAGTTAGATGTTTTATTTCTTAAGCAATATTGCCAAAACTCATTTTGGGGTGAGGCTTTATTGACCGTTGCACATGTTATTAATCTATCTCTTGCTATTGCTTTGCAAAGTGATGTACCAAATAGTGTTTGGTATGGAAAGGATGTTTCCTATGACCATTTGAGAGTATTTGATTGCTAAGCTTTTGTACATGTGCCGAAAGATGAGAGGTCAAAGTTAGATGCCAAGACAAGGCAATATATCTTCATTGGATATGGCCTAGATGAATTTGGTTACATGCTATATGATCCAATTGAAAAGAAACTTGTGAGAAGCCGTGATATTATTTTCATGGAGAATCAAACAATTGAAGATATTGACAAAGCGGAGAAGTTAGAATCTTTAAGTTTTGATGGTATAGTTCATCATGATGAAGTTCCTCACATAAGTGTGCATGATGTTGTTGGGTTAGATAATCATTGTGACGCCCAAAATCATGTATCGAATAAACATGTTGATGTTAATAATAACAATGATATTTTTATTGATGATCCTGTTGCTCATGAAGTTGTGGAAGAATCAAATATTCCGCTTCGGAGGTCCACAAGACATGGGTTTTGTTCCTTTCGTTATTCACCCAATGAGTATGTGTTACTCACTGACGGGGGAGAAGCTGAATGTTATGAGGAGGTCATGGAAGATGAGCACAAGCATCAAGAGATTGAAGCCATGCAAGACGAGAGGAAGTCTTTGCATGAGAACAACACTTATTAGTTTGTAAAATTGCCCAAGGGCATGAGATCTTTAAAGAACAAGTGGGTGTTCAAAGTTAAAGTTGAAGAACACAACTTGAAGCCCAAGTACAAAGATAGATTGGTTGTTAAAGGATTCGGTCAAAGGAAAGGTATTGACTTTGACGAAATATTATCTCCTGTTGTGAAAATGTCCTCGATTCGCACATTTCTAGGTTTGGCTGCTAGTCTTGATTTAGAGATTGAGCTGATGGATGTGAAGACGACTTTCCTTCACGGTGACCTCGAAGAAGAGATTTATATGGAACAACCTGAGGGCTTCAAAGTAGATGGTAAAGAAAATTTTGTATGCAAACTCAAAAAGAGACTATATGTCCTAAAACATGCTCCCAGAAAGTGTACAAAAAGTCTGAATCTGTTATGGGGAAGCAAGGCAATAAGAAGAGTTCTTCAGATCATTGCGTATTTGTACAAAAATTTTCTGACAATGATTTTATCATCCTTTTGTTGTATGTGGATGATATGTTGATTGTGGGCAAGAATACTTCCAAGATTGACGAGCTGAAGAAAGATTTGTGTACGTCTTTTTCTATGAAAGACTTGGGTCATGCAAAGCAAATTTTGGCCTTGAGAATTACTTGTCTTAGAGATAAAAGGAAGATTTATTTGTCCCAGAAGAAGTACATTGAACCCGTACTGGAGCGATTCAATATGAAGAATGCTATGCCTGTTAGTATACCTCTTGCTGGTCATATGAAATTGAGCAAGAAGACGTGTCCTACAGTTAGGGAGGAAAAAGAGAACATGGCCAAAGTTCCATATTCCTCCGTCGTTAGAAGTCTAATGTATGCAATGGTGTGCACTAGACCTGATATTGCTCACGCAGTTGGTGTTGTCAGTAGATTTCTCGAAAATCCGGGAAAAGAGCATTGGGAAGCTGTGAAGTGGATACTCAGGTATCTTAGAGGAAGCTCAGATGAATGCTTGTGTTTTGGAGCATCAAATCCAATCTTGAAAGGCTATACAAATTCTGATATGGCAGGTGACCTTGATAAAAGAAAATCCACTACTGGATAATTATTTAATTTTTTAGGGGAAGCTATATCATGGCAGTCAAAGTTGCAGAAGTGTGTTGCACTATCTACAACTGAAGCTGAGTATATTGCGGCTACTGAAGCCGGCAAGGAGATGATATGGCTAAAGCGATTTCTTCAAGAGCTTGGTTTGAATCAGATGGAGTGTATTGTCTATTGTGACAGCCAGAGTGCAATAGACTTGAGCAAGAACACCATGTACCATGCAAGAACAAAACACATTGACGTCACATATCATTGGATTCGTGAGAAAGTGGAGAATTAATCAATTCACGTTAAAAAGATTCACACAAGTGAAAATCCTACAGATATGCTAACCAAGATGATACCGAAAGACAAGTTCGAGTTATGCAAAGAACCAACTCGAACTTGTGGGGTTATGAGCTCTCTCTAAAGAAATTGGAGATACCTTCTTCCAGTATATGGGACTGGAGGGGGAGATTTGTTGAATCCATCCCTTTTTTAGTCAACTTTAGCTATTTAATTGGTACAAGCAATTGTTAAAAAAGAAAAGTAATTGGAGTTGAAAATAAAAGATTTGGTGGTTGGAAAATTGGTAAGATTTGCAACCATTCTTCACTTTGCTATATTTACATATGTCATTAGTGACATAGGCATGGTTTTATCCTTCTATAAATAGAGCATTCTTGCTCATTTGTAGAATACACAAAGTTAGAGAGAAAAACCATTTTGAGAGCAAAGTGAGGTATTCCATAGACTATACAGGAAAATAGTCTGTGAAGAAAAATGTTGTTCCTTTTGAGTGTGTAGTAGTCACTTTGAGTATTGTATTCTTGACTACACAGTGTAAAATTCCTTACTGTAGTAATATCAATTGCTTCTGTTGGCCCGTGGTTTTTCCCCTTATTCAGAAGGGTTTCCATGTAAAATTCTTGGTGTCGTTATTTTCTCATTTTATTTCCATTATTTTTACCATATATACTTTTGTGCTTGTCCGCGTTTTCCCAACAAATAGGTGTGTATCTGTTGATTTTGAAATTAATAGAAAATCTTCTACATTGTAGGACTTTGTTATCTCCAATATGAGTGAATCACAGTTGGTTACTCTTAAAACGGGTCAAACATATGTGTCATCATTAGTAGAAGTTGAATCTAAAAATATTTGTGTCGGGCCTTTGGAAGTTGCTAAAGTTGTAACAACAAAGTTCAATCAGTTTTTTGTTATTGAGGGTGAAAATACATACATCATTAAAATTTCAATACAGTCGTATGTATATTTAAAGAAAGTATGTCCAATGACCATAAACTAACTTAAGTGAATCAGGTGGCATATCGATGAACACAGTAAAGTACTGTATATGGAGGCATCCTTATGTAAAGTACAAGGTATTTGATGTGTACAATGAAGTTATCCTTCAGTTTAAGAAATGGGTAAATAGAAAATGTCCAAGAAATGTGGCAAGTATGTATTGTAGTGTAATTGTATTTTACCATTTGTTCATTCAATTTATATGCTATTACTACTCATTTTGTTATATAGGAAAATCAGTTTCTTCACTGCTGCTTAAAACCCATTGATCCTCCTTTAGAGATTGGTGTTGGTAGGGGTGAATTTGATGGATTGTTTTCACCCTTTGTCTTATCAAGGACAGTCTTAGTAATTTCTGTGTAACTCTAGATTAAAGTTAGTATTGACATTTCATTCTTCTAATTATTTTAAAGTGTTTGGTAAGTATCGTTTTATTTAGTAATTGGATTGTGTGTTTTAGTTTGTGGGACAATTGTTTTTTATGTGAATGTTAGGAAATAAACCAATGACACAAATATAGACTCCTAAATTTAGTTTAATAGTTACAATGCAACAAAATAGAATTTAAATATAGTAAAACACGTAATTTTAAGAAAATAATAAATTCTTCAATAGAGTTGTGATACTATTAAATTTGTGGTTGCTGACTAAGAAAACATGTTATGAAACATTTGGATGTGATAATATATTATCTTATCATATTTTTCAAGTATGGTCTTGATAATACTGCAAGAGTTACTACTACAGAAAACCTTTTTCATTAATTTTGTTGGTCAAATCCATGATTTATGGGAGGCCAATGACAAAGATGAAAGTCTTATTAGTATACATCATGAGGTTGCACAATTATATGAGGTGATAGTATTCTTGCAAAAACATCATGGGTGAATGTTGTATCATGTATGCATTCCAATCAATAATATTGTTGCATTGCAGTGGTTTCTGGTTGTTTTTTCCATAAGTAAAAGGTTTTTATACATTTATGATTTTTAAATTGATATGAGATAAAGCATACAAAAGCAGTAACAAATTAGTTAAAGAATTATCTAGAATGATACCTTTGTTCCTAGATATTATTGATTATTATGCTTTAAGGAAGGAAACTTGATTGGAATGCAGATGTGCATTATGCTGGAAGACCATTTGGTGATCCTTTGACATATAATAATCTTGATAACACCCCACAATAACATGAAAATTTAATTCAAGTACTGTATCTCCTTTTTGTTGTTGATTACACTATGTATTGTACTAATTATGCCAGTTGGTTAATATTTGTAGGCACTGTGATCTGTTTAGATGTGCTTTTGTTGAATATGTGTGTTGTGGAGATACAAAAATATCTCTGTCGTGTTTCAATGTTAAAAATCTTTGGTTGAGATATGGAATATTACTGTGGGAATACGAAAAAGATGAAAATTGATGTTGCATTTTTAGTGAAGATAAATCTTCTAAGAAAATTTGTTAGTTAAAATGGAGGGTCAAGAAGCATAAAGTGTTATTTCATAAGACAGAATTTCATGAATGTTTTATGATTTTAAATTTCTTTTGTTATTTTTGATAGTACTTTAATTGCGTTAATGATTTTAATTTCGTTGTTTGAAATTGCTTTTTATTCTGAGATTATGCATTTATTTTATGTTTTTTGGTTAAATTTTGAGAAACTTTTGTAGTGTGATAATGGGTGCAAATATATGTGTTTTGCAAAATGTTACATCTAAATTAGGGTTTTACCATTACGGAAAAATTATACTAAATAGTTGTGTATGATTGATATGTGTTTACCCAGTTTTCTACTTCTTTAACATATTGTGTTTTTTAGGATTCTAACGCTTATTAGTTTTAATATATGTTTATAATATTCAAAAAAATATACTTGTCTAGTGAAGAGTCTATTAAGTTTTAAGAATAGATATTGGAGTACATAGACTTTCCAATGTCCAATATTGGGCATAATTGAGAATTTTGGCTAAGGGGTGTTAGCCAATTTCTATGTATTAAAATAAAATTTGAGGTTCAAATGCCCCAATTCAAGCTTGTTTAGGAATTGTACCTGCAATGAAAACCCTAAACTAAAATGCTTAATTCCTTAACTCACAATTTATGGACAAGGCATCTTATTGTCAAGCCTAGGTACCATAGCAAATGCTCATCTAAAATGATCATGTAGAGTAAGCAGTGCCAAAGGATATAGTAAGGGTCCTTTGGACAACAAGATATGAGCAGCAACACATGTGCATGCACATGTGCTAACTGGCCAAGGGACAAGCCCAACCGAATTCAGTAAGGGCGGTTAGGGAAAGGCGAGCGCACGGCTAAATCCATTTGGGGCCTAGCTTCCTAACAAACTCTAGGATCTAAGTAACTTACCTAAAGAGATAACTAACCTAGGATGAACCTAAATTAACTAAATAGCGCACCCTACAACCTAAGACCTAACCGGGTGACACTAGCGTAGTAACTAACTCAAGAAACATCCTACTACCTAACCTAGGATGGTACAAAGGGGTTGATTATGGTCCTAATTACTTAGAGGTACTTTAGTAATTACCCTAAGTCACTTAATTAATTAAATTAGCAACTTAACTAATTAATTCAAAATCACGGTGTCACGACCCAAATCGAACCGCGAGTAGTACCCACACTTATCCTACTATGTGAGCGAACCAACCAATCTAAATCCCAACATTTCAACCATAATAAACAGAATATAATGCGGAAGACTTATAACTCGTTAATAAAAATAGATTAATACTTCTAAAAACTCAAATACTTATTATTATTCCCAAAATCTGGAAGTCATCACCACAAGAACATCTATCCTCAAATTACTAAAACTAAGAGTATCTAAGAAACTAAAAAATAAATAACAGCTAGTCTATGCAAGAACTTCAAGGCATCAAGACATGAAGAAGAAGATCCAGTCCAAGCTAGAAGCATTAGCTCACCCTGAAATCTGGTGTAATGAAGAGTGGCTAGAGTTGCGGTTGCGTTGAAGACGATGACACGTTTGCTGCACTCCACAATTAACAAAGAGAAACAAATACAAGTAGGGGTCAGTACAAAGCACAAGTACTGAGTAGGTATCATCGGCCAACTCAAAATAGAAAACGGTATATATCAGGTAATAACATAAAACCAACCAAATACTTAACAGGTGATAGCATCACGCATAAGAATCATTTGCAACAAAAACTAATCATATCTATGAGGACTCAAGCCTCCACACCATACTCATTTGGGAAACAGGTTCTTTAGATTGACTATATTAACATATTTCAAAGATTCATTCTCTTTACTATCCTGGTGTTGGAACGTGACACTCTGATCCTTAAATACTATCCTGGTGTCGGAACGTGACACTCCGATCCATATATTATCCTGGTGTCGGAACGTGACACTCCGATCCATCAATACTATCCTGGTGTTGGAACCTGACACCCGATCCATATACTATTCTGGTGTCGAAACATGACACTACGATCCATCAATACTATCCTGGTGTCGGAAAGTGACACCCAATCCTCTATTACTATCCTGGTGTCGGAACGTGACACCCGATCCTCTAATCTCATTACTTTAGTTCATCAAGCCTTCTTTTATACCAAGGCATCATCATTAACAAAGTAAATTTAGGATTTAAGATTCAACAG
The DNA here is from genome assembly GCA_027704805.1 of Solanum corneliomulleri. Classification (NCBI taxonomy): domain Eukaryota; kingdom Viridiplantae; phylum Streptophyta; class Magnoliopsida; order Solanales; family Solanaceae; genus Solanum; species Solanum corneliomulleri. Next base: position 40,957,887 of record JAKWIY010003056.1, read on the forward strand.
CCTCATCATGCTAATTCATCAACATTTACGTAATCACATCATGCAAGCACACAATTAAGCATATAGCAGACTTTACAATACTACCCAACACATTTCATTCGCTATTAAGAGTTTACTATGAGATAGTATAAACCATAACCTACCTCCACCGAAGAATTGTGATCAAGCAATCTACTCTCCCAAAGCTGCATTCTTCTTCGTTTTCTCTCTCTCTTGATCGTTCGTTTCTCCCTCTCTTTGTTCTTTCTATTTTTCTTATTCAAACCCTTTTTGTTTTACCCTAATTAGCATATAATTAAGTATAAAGATGGTAAAAGTAACCCACTATTTATTCCAAGGTTATCTCCTTTAACCCCTAAGTAATTGAATTATTAACATTAATCCACTAACTTTATAATTAAAAGAATGAATAGTCCAAAACGCCCCTTAAAACATTTAACAAAAATCTGACCCAGTCAGAGTTACGCAGCCTTTGACGGCCCGTCGTGCCTGCGACGGTCCCTCATGCTGCTTCTGTCACAAAGTTTAGAGACTCAATTCATTAAAGAGTCTGTGACGGCCCGTCATGTCTGCGACGGTCCATCCTGCCATTTCGTTGCGAAGTTCAGAGAGTCGATCTCAGTACCCAAATTTCTAAGTGTTTTGGAACGAAACCCCCTCGACGGTCCGTCGTGCCCATGGCGGTCCGTCGTGGGATCCGTCGACCCAGACAGTGATTACCAGAAATAAACTCTACTGCTCAAAACGACTAAACAGGTCGTTATAATAGATACCAATTTACCCATCGTTCGTCCTCGAACTATCACAAGAAGAAAACAAGGGCGAAAAGGAGTACCTGAATCTGTAAACAAGTGTGGGTATCTTTCTCGCATATCAGCCTCCTTCTCCCAAGTGGACTCTTCAACTGGTCGATTCTTCTATTGAACTTTGATGGATGCAATCTCCCTTGATCTCAACTTGCGAATTTCTCTATCTAGAATGGCAACAGGCTCCTCCTCATAAGACAAATTCTCATCAAGCAGAACCGAATCCGAACGAATGATGTAGTTTCCATCCCCATGGTATCTTTTCAACATAGACACATGAAATACCGGATGCACTCCTGACAGTCCTGGGGGCAAGGCTAATTCATAAACTACCTCCCCCACACGCTTCAGAACTTCAAAGGGACCAATATATCTCGGGCTAAGCTTACCTCGCTTACCAAGCCGCATCACCCCTTTCATGGGTGAAACTTTCAGCAAGACTTGTTCACCCTCCATGAACTCCAAGTCTCTAACCTTTCGATCTGCATATTCCTTTTGCCTACTTTGCGCCGCTATAAGCTTTTCTTGAATAGATTTCAGTTTCTCTAATGAATCCCTCAAAAGATCAGTACCCCAAGGTCTAACCTCAAATGCATCAAACCAACCAATGGGAGACCTACATCTCCTCCCATACAATGCTTTGAATGGTGCCATACCAATACTTGAGTGATAGCTATTATTGTATGAGAATTCCGTTAAGGGTAAGAAGTTATCCCAATGACCACCAAATTCTATCACACATGCACGAAGCATATCCTCCAACACTTGAATCGTTCGCTCAGACTGACCATCGGTCTGAGGGTGAAATGCGGTACTAAGATACAACCTAGTACCTAATTCAGGATGCAATGTTTTCCAAAACATAGAAGTAAACTGCGTACCTCTATCTGATATGATAGAAAGTGGAACCCCGTGCAATCGAACAATTTCTGAGATGTACAGTTTGGCTAACTTCTCTGCATTGTAAGTCACCTTGACTGGAATGAAATGAGCAGACTTAGTTAATCTGTCAACAATTACCCAAATAGAGTCATACTTACCCATTGTCTTTGGAAGACCAACCACGAAATCCATTGCAATTGTTTCCCACTTCCATTCAGGAATGGGCATTCTCTGAAGTGTTCCTCCGGGCCTCTGGTGTTCATACTTTACTTGCAGACAATTTGGACATTGAGCAACAAACTCAACAATGTCACGCTTCATTCTATTCCACCAAAAATGTTGCTTTAGGTCACGATACATCTTGGTTGCACCAGGATGTATAGAATACCTTGAACTATGAGCCTCTGTAAGAATAGTGTGAATCAAATCATCAACGCGGGGTACACATACCCTTCCCTTGATTTTCAAAACACCTTCCTCATCGATTGTTGCTTCTTTAGCCTCTCCTCGCAACACTTTATCTCGGATCCGGATCAACTTCTCATCAGTAAACTATTTTCCTTAATTTTGTCAAGAAAGGAAGATCTTGCCTCCACACAGGCCAAAAATCTCCCTTCTCATTTACTTCTAACCTCATAAGGTCATTAGCAAGAGTCTGAGCCTCTCTAGCCAATGGGCGTCTAGAAACTTGCAAGTGAGCTAGACTCCCATGCTTCTGCCTTCTACTTAAGGCGTCTGCCACAACATTAGCCTTTCCCGGATGATACAAGATAGTGATATCGTAGTCCTTCAGTAGTTCCATCCATCTCCTCTGTCTCAAATTCAAATCTTTCTGAGTAAAGACATACTGTAGGCTACGATGATCCGTATAGACTTCACACTTAACCCCATATAGATAGTGTCTCCATTGCTTTAATGCAAACACTACCGCAGCCAACTCCAAATCATGGGTCAGATAGTTACGTTCATGCACGTTTAATTGCCTTGAAGCATAAGCAATTACATTCTTCTCTTGCATTAGCACTGCACCCAAACCAGAATAGGATGCATCACAATAAAAAATAAAATTCTTACCTTCCACTGGCAGGGTAAGAATTGGTGCAGTAGTCAACAAGGTCTTGAGCTTCTGAAACTTTCTTCACACTCATCCGCCCATAGAAATGGGACACTCTGCTTAGTCAAATTTGTCAATTGGGAAGCAACAGAAGAAAATCCCTTGACAAATCAGCGGTAGTAGCTAAATAAACCAACAAAGCTCCCTTACTCTGTAACATTAGTGGGTCTTGCCCAACTTTCACTGCTTCGATCTTGGATGGATCCACCATCACTCCATCCTTAGAAACTACGTTCCCTAAGAAGGACACTGAATCTAGCCAAACTCACACTTGGAGAATTTGGCATAAAGCTTTTTCTCCCTTAACATTTCCAATACAATTCTCAAGTGCTCCTCATGTTCTTTCTTGCTCTTTGAGTATATACCAGTATATCATCAATGAATACAATGACAAAGAGATCCAGATATGGCTTAAAAATCCCATTCATCAAGCTCATGAAAGCAGCAGGGGCATTCGTAAGCCCAAAAGACATACTAAGAACTCATAATGCCCATACCTGGTCCGAAAGGCAGTCTTGGGCACATCCGTTGCCCGTATTTCAATTGATGATAACCAGATCTCAAATCGATTTTTGAGAAGGTACAAGCACCTTGTAACTGATCGAACAAGTCATCAAGCGAGGAGGAAGAGGATACTTGTTCTTAAGAGTTACCTTATTCAGTTGTGTAGTAATGCGCACATCCGAAACCCCATCCTTCTTCTTCACAAAAAAACAGGAGCACCCCAAGGGGATGCACTGGTCTAATGAAGCCTTTTCCTAACATTCTTGAAGTTGAGCCTTTAATTCCCTTAACTCCGCGGGAGCCATTCTATAAGGGGGTATGGAAATGGGGCGAGTACCCGGTTCAAGATCAATGCAAAAGTCAATATCTCTATCCGGTGGCATACCAGGAAAGTCTGCAGGAAACACATCCGGAAACTCACGGACTATCGAAACCGACTCAATTGAAGGTACTTGGGTAGTATCATCTCTGAGGTGTGCCAAGAAAAATAAACACCCTTTACTAACCATTCTCTTAGCACGAACAAAGGAGATGATATGAACTGGAGTGGAAGTGTAGTCACCCTCCCTCACTAACGTATATGTCCCAGGCTTGGCCAACGTTACAGTTTTTGCATTACAATCTAAGATCGCAAAATTCGGAGAAAGCCAAGTCATACCTAGAATTACATCAAAATCATCCATTTCCAAGATAACAAAGTCTACATGGGTATTGCTTCCCGCAAAAGTCACCAGACAAGACCTATATACCCTTTCAATTATCACAGACTCACCCACAAGAGTAGACAGTTGAATAGGCATGTCAAGTAATTCACAAGATAAATTAAGACAAGTAGCAAATGAGGAAGATACATATGAAAATGTGGAGCCAGGATCAAATAATACAGACGCCATGAATCACAAACAAAAAGATTACCTGTGATAACAGCATCAGATGTCTCCGCTTCAGACCGTCCGGGGAAAGCGTAACAATGGGCCCTATCGCCTGTCTGGTGTTGCCCCTACCATGTTGTGCTGTAGTGGCTCCAGTTTGCCCGACATCCCGGCCGTTTTGGTGACCACCATTACCTCGACCACCACGTCCTCCAGAATGACGGCCTCTTCCATGACCACCTCTACCTCTGGCTATTGGAGGTCTGTAACTCTGTTTTGGACAATACCTCTTAATGTGTCTAGTCTCCCCACACCCATAACACTCTAAGGATTCAAGCATGGGTCTTATGAGAATGACGAAGTCTGGGGATAACCTCCAAACTCAGAGAAATGTTGACCGGTTTCGGTGGACCCCCAACTACAGTCTGCAGTGAAGACTGAATAGGTCGGGCTGGGTAACCTCCTGAACCCTGCCCTCTGGAGTAAGAACCATTAAACTCATCTCCCTTACGAAACCTTTTTGATGTCGATGCCATGGGGAAGTCATCTAGCTTCACTCCCTCCACCTCTATCACGAAGTCTACCACTTCCTGAAAGGATTTTGCTGTAGCTGCTACCTGTAAGGCTGAAATCCGCAATTCTGTCCTCAACCCCTTCACAAAACGGCGAATCCGCTCTTGTGGACTGAAACAAAGCTGGGTGGCATACCTGGATAATGCACGAAACTTAGCCTCATATGCAGTAACCGACATCTTGCCTTGCTCTAGGCTCAAGAACTCATCTCTCCTCCTATCCGTCAAGGTCCGGGGAATATACTTCTCTATAAATAAGCTAGAGAATGACGCCCAAGTCATGGGTGGTGCCTGTGCGGGTTGACACTCAACGTTTGACCGCCACCACATTTTGGCATTTCCCTGAAACTGATAGGTTACAAACTCAACGCCAAACCGTTCCACTATGCCCATTTTATGTAGTATCTCATGACAATCAACCAGAAAATCGTAGGCATCCTCAGATTCAACACCCTTGAAGACTGGAGGTTTCAATTTCAAGAACTTACTGAAAAGTTCATGCTGATCACTTGTCATTATAGGCCCTGTAGTCAAACGAGGAAACGTGCCTATTTCCAATGAGGCATCCATGCGGGGAGCCACAACAGCTGCCTGTTGTATTCCCGGAACCTGAGGTGCCGGTGCAGAAAACACTGGAGGTGTCTGGCCTTGATTAGATAACCCGCTAAGATAATCAAGAACCTGATTAATCATCTCTGGGTAGGTTGGGGTTGTAATTCCTCATTCTGCACTTGTTCATTCTCCCCTTCCTCACCCTCTGTTACCACTTCCTCAGTCGGTGGAGGAGTCACAACCCTAGTACCAGATGGGTCAAGTGCTTGTCCTCTTCCTCTAGAGGACGTACTCCCGCGACCTCTACCACGGCCTCTTGCCACTTCTCCTCTTCGAGCTACAGCCCCAGTGGCTTGCTCAGACTCATCTTGTCTTCCCAGTGTTGGTGTTGGCGCAGTTGTTGCTCTAGTTCTAACCATATGCAAAATAGAGTGAACATGGTCTGATACCAATTTGTATCACCTAGATACCAATTGGATCCAAGTAATAGAACGAAAGAAAGAAAGAGAGAATGGAATTTTCCTAAAGTCTTATAGCCTCTCAAAGAAAAGTAAAGGCGTCCCCCTACCGTTCCTTAAGACTCTACTAGACTCGTTCTTGTGTGATGAGACAAACGAACATAATGCTCTGATATCAAGTTTGTCACGACCCAAATCGAGCTGCGAGTGGCACCCACACTTATCCTACTATGTGAGCGAACCAACCAATCTAAATCCCAACATTTCAATTATAATAAACAGAATATAATGCGGAAGACTTAAAACTCGTTAATGAAAATAGATTAATACTTCTAAAAACTCAAATACTTATTATTATTCCCAAAATCTTGAAGTCATCACCACAAGAACATCTATCTTCAAATTACTAAAACTAAGTGTATCTAAGAAACTAAAAATAAATAACAGCTAGTCTATGCTAGAACTTCAAGGCATCAAGACATGAAGAAGAAGATTTAGTCCAAGCTAGAAGCATTAGCTCACCCTTAAATCTGGTGTAATGAAGACTTGCTAGAGTTGCGGTTGCGTTGAAGACGATGGCACGTTTGATGGACTCCACAATTAACAAAGAGAAACAAATACAAGTAAGGGTCAGTACAAAGTACAAGTACTGAGTAGGTATCATCGGCCAACTCAAAATAGAAAACGGTAAATATCAGGTAATAACATAAAACCAACCAAATACTTAACAGGTGATAGCATCACACATAAGAATCATTTGCAACAACACTTATCATATCTATGAGGACTCAAGCCTCCAGACCATACTCATTTGGGAAACAGGTTATTTAGATTGAGTATATTAACAGATTTCAAGATTCATTCTCTTTACTATCCTGGTGTCGAAACGTGACACTCCGATTCATAAATACTATCCTGGTGTTGGAACGTGACACTCCGATCGATATGCTATCCTGGTGTCGGAACGTGACTCTCCGATCCATCAATACTATCCTGGTGTCGGAACGTCACACCCGATCCATATACTATCCTGGTGTCGGAACGTGACACTCCGATCCATCAATACTATCCTGGTGTCGGAACGTGACACCCGATCCTCTATTACTATCCTGGTGTCGGAACGTGACACCCGATCCTCTAATCTCATTACTTTAGTTCATCAAGCCTTCTTTTATACCAAGGCATCATCATTAACAAAGTAAATTTAGGATTTAAGATTCAACAACCTCATCATGCTAATTCATCAACATTCACGTAATCACATCATGCAAGCACACAATTAGGCATATAGAAGACTTTACAATACTACCCAACACATGTCATTCGCTATTAAGAGTTTACTATGAGATAGTATAAACCATAACCCACCTCCACCGAAGAATTGTGATCAAGCAATCTACTCTCCCAAAGCTGCGTTCTTCTTCGTTTTCTCTCTCTCTTGATCGTTCGTTTCTCCCTCTCTTTGTTCTTTCTATTTTTCTTATTCAAACCCTTTTTCTTTTACCCTAATTAGCATATAATTAAGTATAAAGATGGTAAAAGTAACCCACTATTTATTCCAAGGTTATCTCCTTTAACCCCCAAGTAATTGAATTATTAACATTAATCCACTAACTTTATAATTAAAAGCATGAATAGTCCAAAACGCCCCTTAAAACATTTAACAGAAATCCGACCCAGTCAGGGTTACGCAGCCTGTGACGGCCCGTCCTGCCTGCGACGGTCCGTTATGCTGCGTCCGTCACAAAGTTCAGAGACTCAATTCATTAAAGTGTCTTTGACGGCCCGTCCTGCCATTTAGTCGCGAAGTTCAGAGAGTCGATCTCAGTACCCAAATTTCTAAATTCTAAGTGTTTTGGAACGAGACCCCCTCGACGGTCCGTCGTGCCCATGACAGTTCGTCGTGGGATCGTCGACCCAGACAGTGATTACCAGAAATAAATTCTACTGCTCAAAACGACTAAACAGTGCGTTACACACGGTGTTAGCTAAAAACCTAAGAAAATTTCCTGATTTGGCTAAGTCAAATGTTCTCCTATTTTTAGATAGTTTAGGAGAGGCGTTTTGGTAATTAGATAATTGATTTATTTACTTAACTTAATTATAAAGATGAATTATTCAATATAAGTTTCTAAGACTTAGACTCACGTTCAATAACTAGAAACCTTTGACTAAAAACAGTGAACAAGCGGGTGAAAAACAGAAAATCTCTTAGGCAGTTTCAAGGCTATTCTTCAAGATCTTTCTTGCAAAGTACAAGGTGATCTTCTTAGTTTCAATTCTACAATAAGGTATGAGTTTTATATCTAGATTCCTTTCTCCAAGAGGCTTTTCAAACATTTTAATTCAAGTAAACGAAACTAGGGTTATTCCCAATGATTAGAATGTTCATCTCCCTAGTTATCCCTATTTCCGATTCTAGTAGTATATATAATGCAAAATCTCGAGCATGTTGTTGGTATGTGGTGCTAACTGATCATTATTTTTTTGTTTCTATGATTTAATAATGTCGAATTAAACGGATAGATTAGATCCGTATTTTTAATGCCAAATTGTGTTTGAAAAGATGAAATTGTGATAAGTTGTTTATGATATTCAATTTATAGTTGAAAAGGAATGAAAGTTTTCAAATTCCTCTTTGTGTTTACAGTAGTATGTTTTTAAGTGTTGGAATGCAACGTTTCTAAGAAGAAATAAGATGTGAACCAAAGATAATTAATGAATCTTCAATGCCAAATAAACTTTGTAGCTTGGCCAATCTAACATTAAATTGTTCTGATAAGACATTTAAATGTTTAAAGTTGTCTTACTTAAAATAATGGTTTAGATTACTATGATATGTCAAACTTCGGTTTATGCCAATAAATTGGTTTACAATGTTATTTCCACAATAATATATAAAAATTTGCTAATGACTAAGCTATACAAAATTAAGCATGATCAATATAATACAATAAATTTATAATCAAGAGTATGCCAATCAATGGGACAAGTCCCAACATACCCTACCCAAATGAACTATGAATATAGTAGTACATTGAATAAGTTTATAACATTCATAAAGAATGGTATGAGGCTACATAATGACATTGAAAAAGATAAGGCTAGTAATTAAATAAAAGTTATGAAATTGACAAGTATGGGATGTTAAAGAAAGTGAGACAAGTCTCACTTGCACCTAACCAATAATTTTAAAAATACTCAAATAAGATGTTGTAAAAAACGTGAGACAAGTCTCATTAACACCATGATGATAATGTTAGTTTTAAGTTCACATTCATCAAGTAAAGAAAGGGATGACAAGTCATCACTTGAGCTAAACATACCTCATATTAGCACCAAGCTTCCTTAATGTACGAGTAAACTCTAAAAGTTAAAAAGTATAAAAAATTGAACAAAGCACCGATAGACTAGCAATGAGATTGTGCAAGCACATATAAGCCTCATGAGATGAGGCTACCACCAAGGTGGATAATTAGTCTCCAAAATCTCATTGTTTTTGAACTATGTTGCAAGCATATGAACTAGTAAATAGATTCCACCTAAGAGATCTAGGTAGTATTCGTTTTCACTTTTGCAGGTGGACCACCCCCTTTCAATGTGGGGAAGAAACTTGATTTCATGTTTAGCTCACATGATCTATGTCGCTTAGTGCTGAAAAATAGTATTCGGTTTCACTTTAGCCGTGAACCACCTCTTTTCGGTGTGGGGAAGACACTGGACTTGGTTTCAATTTAGCCGGTGAACCACCCCTTTTAAGTATGGGGAAAACACTGGATTTCATGTTAACTCACATGATCTAGGTTCAGTTTGATTGGTGAACCACCCCTTTTCGTTGTGGGGAAGACACAGCATTTCATGTTAGCTCACATGATCTTAATGCTAAAGATTTCTTTAAGAAACTAAGAAATAAAGAAGAAGAAGTGTAAGTTCAAAGTGAACTAAGAAATCAAGATCTTAAGTATATCAATCATTTGGTTTGATAAGAATGAAGTTTTTAACAAATAATGGGCATAACCAATATATTTAATACTATGCAAATGATCAAATAATGGGCATATCCAATAAATATATGTCAATAAAGAGAGAAAAACTTAATGACTCAATCATTTGGAGTGTGAATCTATGCCCAATCATCTTTATATTATGTAAATGATAAAATAATGGGTTTAGACAATAAAGATTGTCTAATAAAGATTTCATGCCTAATTTAGCAAGAATGGAAAGAATAACATTTTGTAAGGTTAGTCAAACCATTTCCTTAGTCTTTTGGATTACTTATATTATTCATTGTAGGTATGGGAATACAATGATTCATTGCACTTGTATGTAAAATATAAGATCAAACGAGATCGTTGAACTACATAACAACAAGAAGAAAAAGATTAAAAAATAAACTAAATATGGAGATAGAAGCTCTCGGTCTAAGGAAGCAAAAATATTAAATTTTGCTCGAGTTGTTCTAAATTATGTTCATGATTCCAAGGTCTTATTTTCATATATAAAATGAATTGTATGCTTTAATTTCATGAAAAGATGTCATATTCATGGCATAAATCACAAATAACAATTTAGGAAGCTATAGTGACTTCACTTTCCAAAAACGACATGTTGCTATAGGAAGAGCTTTCATTAATCATTGTTAATTTATGTGCATACACCCATATATAGTACAAGTTTTACTAACCCATGTGCTATTACATTTCTATAGGAAAAGGTCCAAGAGAAGATTGAATATTCCTTCAAGCGGTTTGGATTTGCGATTTCCAGACTTTGGTAGGTCCTCTTAAGTTTGAGGATGCCTACGTTTATTATTCAAGTTTTAGTAAATTCGACATAGCTAGTTCATGTTGTCCCTAGCGTTTCATTTCCAACATTTGTTCAAGCATTTGTTTTACGGTCGGTCTTGAAAAATATTATTAATATTATGATTCCTTATTTCAATTGTTTAATCTATATATAGATGGTTGTTTAGTTTGAGCTTATTAAGATATCACTATTATGCTATAATTATATGAAGTCTAAGTATACTTTAATATGTATTAAAAATAATTAAATTTTCCATTAATTTAACTATATGACTTTGATAAAAGTTAACAAGAGTCTTGTCTGCGACCTTTGAAAGGTTAACGATGCCGGTCTAATCTAGGGTCTATATTCGGGTGTGACAAACTTGGTATCAGAGTATGAAAATTAAATTACCTAGGAACAAAGGCTAAAAACAACCACGTTGCGTAGTTTCTAATTATGGTTTTGAAGTGCACCACAATCGTGACTTAGAGACTAAGTGAAGTTAGGAATCTTCCATTCTTCTACTCTTTATTGTGCTGCATAGAGTTTTGACTTTTTTGTGTCATTATAGAATCTTACTTCCTTTTTGTGTGTGTGTAGAATAATGAATACAAGGAGAAACGCAGGCAGAAGAGTTGAAGAAGCAGCTGATAGAGGAAACCAAGCTCCTCCCAAGCCCTAGCTGTTGGAGTACAAGTGACTGTCAACCTGTTGCGCTGATAGATGAGAAGTGAGAGAAGCACTAGGTCAGATGGCCCAATCAATCACTGCTCAGTCATAGGCTATCACTGCCAGAGTAACGAATTTCACTAGAATGAATCCTCCAGTCTACGTTGGGTCCAGAACTAATGAGGATCCCCACGAGTTTGTGGGTGAGGTATATAAAATTCTTTTGCCATGGGTTTTAGTTAAAAGAAGAAGGCTGAGTTGGAACTCAAAGATGGGGCTCAGGTGTGGTACAAAGTATGGGCAGATAGTCGAGTACCAGGAGAAGTCCCCATAACTTGGGACATTCTCCAGACTGCATTCCTGGAGAGGTTCTTTCCCATAGAGTAGAGAGTTGCTAAGGTTGAGGAGTTCATCAACCTACGACATGAAGGTATGTAAGTAAAGGAATACTCCTTGAAATTTGTTAAGCTTTCCAAATATGCTTCTTCCCTGGTGTCTTATAGTAGGGATGGGTTGAGAACGTTTGTGACTGGTGTATTGGAGGATATGGAGGAGGATTGTGGGGCATCCATGTTGCATGATAACATGGACCTTTGTAGGCTAATGGTACATGCACCACAGATGGAGGAGAGTCGTCAGAGAAAGAGAGACCTAGAAGAAAAGAAGCCTAGGACGATAAACGGACTGGTTATAGCACTGGTAGGAGTTCGTTTGGAGTCCAGAACAGGCCCAAGTTCAAGAAGGGTCACCAACACTCAAGTTATCCTTCTCCTTCAAGGAACAATAATATAAAAGTGGATAAGTCCTGCCCAAAGAAGGGCAATGATGGAAATACCCTGCGTAACAGCAAGACGTGTCGTAAGCATGGCCGTTTGCATGAAGATGAGTGCCTTGTTGGTGCTAATGCCTTCTATGGGTGCGGTAAGAGCGGGCATATGATAAGGGACTTACCACATGCGAATAATAAGGCAAAGTAAGATACTCACCCTCGTCCTAATCCTACTACTGAGCTGAGCCACCCAAGAGAAACAAGTTCTATGATTTGAAATGTAATAAGGAGTTATAGAAGTAAGCTGATGTGGTCACTGATACGTTGCATGTCTTCTCCTTTCCTGTGTATGCATTATTAGATCCATGATCCACTTTGTCATTTATTTGTTCTTTAGTAGGTAGTAAATTTGACTTGCTTCATGAGATCCTGCATGAGCCTTTTCTAGTTATTACTCCCATAGGAGAAAACATTAGAGCTGGAATAGTACAAAAAGATTGCCCAATTAATGATCTTTGTAGAGTTACCGATGCTCACCTACTAGAATAAACCATAAGTGTTATGCTACCATAGACCGTCGAAATAGGGTAGTAAGGTTTCAGTTTCCAAATGAGTTAGAGCTGGAATTATAAAGGCGTGTTTCAAATCCAAAAAGCCAAATTGTTTCCAATTTTAAAGCCAATAATAGGTTATCTAAAGGGTATTTATACCACTTAGTCAGAGTCAATGACTTATAGCATGAGGTTCCTTCCATATACTCTTATGTCCATAGTGAATAGGTTTCAAGATGTCTTTTCAGAGGATTTACAAGGAATTCCTCCTGAACGCGAAATTGATTTTGGTGTTGATTTAAATCCCAACACCAAACCAATTTTTGTTCTTCCATATAGAATGGCTCCAGCTGAAGTAAAAGAGTTGAAGCTTCATCAAATCGAGCATATCCCATGGGGTACTTCAGTGTTTTATGTTATGGAAAAGGATGGAACCCTTAGAATGTTTATTGATTATCGGCAACTCAACAAAGTAACTATAAATAAGAAATACCCTCGTCCAAAAATTGATGATCTATTTGATTAGCCCGAAGGTTAAAGTTTATTTTCTAAATTAGATCTCTAGTTAGGGTATCACCAAATTAGAGTAAGACAAGAGGACATTCCTAAGATTTCTTTCCGTACTAGGTATAGTCATTACGAGTTTCTTATCATGTCATTTTGTCTCACTAACGCACCAGCTAAATTTATGGACCTTATAAATAGGGTCTTCCGTTAGTACCTTGATTCTTTTGTCATAGTATTCATAGATGACATCCTCCTATACTTTAAGACCATAGAAGTGAATGAAGAATATTTGAGAATGACATTGCAAGTATTCACGGAACATTAGTTGTATGCAGAATTAAGCAAATGTGAGTTTTTGTTGAGATTAGTGACCTTCCTTGGTCATGTTGTGTCCGACCAGAGTGTAGAGGTTGATTCGAAAAATATTGAGGCAGTAATGAATTGGCTGAGACACCTCGATCCTACATACATCGAGAGTTTCTTAGGTTTGTCTAATTACTATCGTAGGTTTGTTGAGGGATTTGCCTCTAATGTTGCTCAATTGACAACTTGAACAAAGAAGATAGCGAAGTTTGAGTTGTCTAAAATTTATGAAAAGAGCTTTCAAGATCTCAAAGACCTACTCACTTCAGCCCCAATTCTCACATTTCCGAGGTGTGGTGCAGGGTATGTGGTGTACATTGATGCGACCCGAGTAGGTTTAGGATGTGTTCTTATGCAAGATTACAAGGTGATTGCATATGCATCAAAATAGCTAAAAATCTATGAGAATAATTACCCTACCCATGATCTTGAGTTTGTTGCTGTGGTATTTGCGTTAAAACTTTGGAGACATTACTTATATAGTGAACATGTTGATTTATTTACTGACCATAAAATTCTTCATTATGTTTTACACAAAGAGAATTGAATCTTCGTTTGAGAAGATGGCTAGACCTGCTTAAGGATTATGACATGAGTGTCCACTATCACCAAGGTAAGGCCAATGTAGTGGCTGATGTGTTGAGCTGATTGAGCATGGGCAGTATCTCATATTGATGATGACAAAAGGAGCTGGTTAAAGAGGTACACCAATTGGCTAGGTTACGTGTATGACTTGTAGATATAGGAAGTGGGGATGTTTAAGTTCATTCCAGTTTCGAATCCTCATTTTTTATAAATTTTAAACATAAGCAGCATCTCGACCTTGTGCTCATGGGTTGAAAGACTCAATGTTTGAGTAAGATGAATGAATCATTCTCCCTAGCGGAGGATGGTGTGATTAGATACCAAGGTAGATTTTGTGCGTCCAATATTGATAATCTGAGGACTAATATTATTGCAGAGGCTCAATGCTCCATGTATTCTATTCATCCAGGTTCCACCAAGATGTATCATGATCTCAAGGAGATCTATTAGTGGAAAGGTATGAAGTGAGATATTTTTATGTTTGTGGAGGAGTGACCCAATTGTCAAAAGGTTAAGGCCGAACATCTTATGCCTGGAGGTCTTACCCAGTCGATTGAGATTCCAACATGGAAGTAGGAGTCTATTAATATGTATTTTGTAGTTGGGCTGGCCAGGATCAGGAGAATGCATGATTCCATTTAAGTCATTGTTGAAAGGATGAGTAAGTCTGCTCACTTCATAATTGTGAAGTATACTTACTAGCCTAAAGATTATGACAAGCTTATATTGATGAGATAGTTAGGTTGAATAGGATTCCTTTATCTATCATTTCGGATAGGGGAGCCTAGTTCACTTGTCAGTTTTAGAAATATTTCTATAAAATCTTGGGTACATAGGTAAAGCTTAGTATTGTGTTTCATCCTTAGATGGATGGACACGTAGAGCGTACCATTTAGACCCTTGAATATATGCTGAGAGCATGTGTTACTGACTTAAATGGGAGTTCGGATAATCACTTGCCACTAATTGAGTTCTCTTATAATAATAACTATCATTCAAGTATTGGGAAAGAACCTTTTCTAGAACTATATGGAAATAAATGTAGGTCTCCAATTTAGTTGTTTGAGGTAGGAGTTCATCCATCCTTGGCCTTGAGATCATACATGATGCTGTGGAAAAGGTGAGAATGATATGGCATAGATTGGCTACTACTTATAGTCATCAAAAATCCTATGGTGATAAAAGGAAGAGAGCTCCTGAAATTGGGTTAGGTGATAAAGTTTACCTGAAGATATAACCCATGAAAGGGGTGATGAAGTTTGGTTAGAAAGGGAAGTTAAGTCGGAGGTACATAGGTCCTTATGAGATCTTACATCGGTAGCGAATGTTGCCTTTGAACTGAAATTACGAATTGACTTGGTTTCTGTTCATCCAGTGTTTCATGTTTCGATGCAAAAAAGGTGTCTAGGCGATCCAATTGTGCTTGTTGAGGGGTTAGGAGCCGATGAAAACCTTTCTTACGAAGAGGTTCCAGTTAAAATTTTAGATTGCCAAGTGAAGAGGCTGAGGAACAAGGATGTTTCCACCATAAAAGTGTTATAGAGGAACCACCTTTTTGAGGGAGCAACATGGGAGGCTAATGTTGATATGAGATCCCATTACCCTCTCTTGTTCAGTTCTTCAGGTTGGATCTATTCTTCTTGTGTTTGATTTTGTTTATGATATTTCAAATTTTTGGTGCATTAGTTGGTTTTGGTGTTTTAAGTCCATAACTGTGTGTTTTGTACTTGCACTATATGAGTTAATATGAGTTCATGCTCGCATTCATTATTTTTGTATAGCATTAACAAGTTTTTTGTGTTGCATGAGTTGTGATGTGCGTTGAGTTTAAGTAAAATTGGGAAGGAAGTTCCTCAGTCTCACATATGAAGCTTCAAATAAGCTTTAAGTGATATGCATAATCCAGAGTAGGTTGTGAATCATATATTCACAAAGATAAAGTTTCAAGTATGTTTATGTGTTTTCTAAAATGCCCTCTTCGTTCATAATGATGTGTAGTGTCATTCGGCGATAAATGTTCCTAAGGGGGGGGGGAATATAACATTCCAGAAAATGTACTCGTCTAGTAAAGAATCTATTAAGATTTAAGAATAGGTATTAGGGTACATAGGCATTCCAATGCCCAATATTGAGTAATATTGGGCATATTAGAGAATATTGTCTTAAGGGTATTAGCCAATTTCTATGTATTAAAATATACTTTCATGTTCAAATGCCCCAACTGAAACTTTTTTAGGTTTTATACCTACAATAAAGACCCTAAACTAAAATTCTTAATTCCTTAATTCACAAATTAGGTACGAAGAATCCAAGTGTCAAGCCAAGGTACCATAGCACATGAACGTTTCAAAATGATCATGTAGAGCAAGAAGTTCCCAAGTATATAGTGAGGATCCTTGGGACAAAAAGAAATGATCAGCAACACATGTGCAAGAACATGTGCTAGCCGGCCAAGGGACAAGCCGAACCGAATTCGGTTAGGGGAGTTGGCCGGCAGGCGCGCGCATGACTCAAGCCATGTGGGGCCTTGCTTTCTAACCAACTCTAGGAGATAACTAACTTACCTAAATAGCTAAATAATCTAGGACTAAGTGAAATTAAATAATAGTGCACATGACAAACTATGACTTAACTAGGTGACACTAGCCTAATAACTAACTCAAGAAACATCTTAGTACCAAAACTAGGATGGTCCGAAAGGGTTGATTATGGTCCTAATTACTTTGGGGTACTTTATATATTATCCTAATTCACATAATTAAATGCATTAGCAACTTAATTAATTATTTTAAAATAATGGTCTTAGCCGAAACCGTTAGAAATTTTTAGATTTGGATAAGTAAAATGTTCTTCTATTTTTAGTCAATTTAGGAGGAGCATTTTGGTAATTAGATAATTTATTTATTTAATTAATTTAATTAGCCTAAGTTGAATTATTCAATATCAGTTCTGAAGACTTACACTCATGTTCAATCATTAGAAAACCTACGACAAAAAATAGTGAACAAGTGGGAGAAAAACAGAAAATCTCGTTGGCGATTTTTAGGCTATTCTTCAAAAATATTCGTGCAAACTACAAGGTGATCTTCATAAATTTAATTCTACAATAAGGTATGGGTTTTCTATCTTGGATTCCTTTATCCAAGAGGCTTTTCAAATGCATTTAATTCAAGAAAATGAAACTAAGGTTGTTCCCAATAAATCGAATATTCATCTCCCTAGTTCTCCCTATTTCCGATTCTAGTAGCATGTATAATGCAATATCTCGACCATGTTGTTGGTGTGTGGTTCTAATTGATACTTATGTGTAGTTTACTATGATTTAATAATGTTTAGTGAGACCTATAGGATAGTTTCGTATGGTCAATGCCTAATTGTGTTTGAAAAGATGAAATTGTGATTAGTCATTTCTGAAATTTAGTTTATTGTTGATAAGGAATGAATATTTTTGAATTACTCATTATGTTTGTAATTGTTGGAATACAATGTTTCCAAGAAGATATAAGATGTGAATCAAAGCTAATTAACATATCTTAAATGCCAAATTAATTTTATAGCTTGGCCAATCTAACACTAAATTGTTCTTATAATCCAATTAAATGTTAAAAGTTGGATTTTTTAAAATAAAGGCTTAGATTACTATAATATGTGAAAGTTTGGTTTATGCCAATAAATTGGCTTACAATGTTATTTTAAAAATATGATATAAAAATTGTCTAATGATTATGTTATACCAAATTAAGCATGACAAATGTAACTCAATGAATTCATAATCAAGAGTATGACAATCATTGGGACAAGCCCCAACATACCCTTTCCAAATGAACTATGAATATAGTAGTACACCGAATAAGTTTATAACTTTCATAAAGAATGGTATAAGGCTAACAAATGACATTGAGCAAGATAAGGTTAGTAATGACATAACTAAAAGCTTATGAGTTAATTGACCAGAGTAGGGTGTTAAAGAAAGTGAATAAAGTCTCACTTGCAACTAAATGATAATATTAAAGATACATGTATAAGAGGGTGTTATAAATCGTGAGACAAGTCTCATTAAAACCATGATGATAATGTATGTTTTATGTTCACATTCATCAAGTATAGAAAGGGATGAAAAGTTATCCATTGAGTTAAATATACCTCATATTTGAAGCAAGCTTCCATTATGTATGAGTCAACTCTGAAAGTTAAAAGGTATAAGAAATTGAGCAAAGCACCGCTGGACTGACAATGAGCTTGTGCAAGAACATATAAGCCTCATGAGATGAGGCTACCACCAAGGTGGATAAGTAGTCCTTATATACCCTAGTCTTTGAACTATGTTTCCAACATAGGAACTAGCCAATTTTCCACCTAAGAAAGCTAGGTAGCATTCTGTTTCACTTTGGCAGGTGAACCAACCCTTTTTCAGTGTGGGGCTGACACTGGATTTCATGTTTAGCTCAACTGATCTATGTCAGTTAATACTCAAAAGAAAATATTCGGTTTCACTTTAGGCGTGAACCTCTTTTTTTTAGTGTGGGCAAGACACTGGACTTGGTTTCACTTTAGACGGTGAACCACCCCTTTTCAGTGTGGGGGCAGACACTTGATTTAATGTTAACTCATATGATCTATGTTCGCTTTGATAGGTGAACTATCCCATTTCGGTGTTGGGCAGACACTTGATTTTATGTTAGCTCACATGATCTTAATGCTAAAGATTTGTTTAAGAAACTAAGAAAAAATAAGAAGAAATGTAAGTTCAAAGTGAACTAAGAAAGAAAGAGGTTAAGAATATCAATCATCAATGTTTGATAAGAATGAAGTTTTTAACAAGCAAGTTATGGGTATATAGAATAGTATTTATATCATGCAAATGATCAAATAATGGGCATAGCCAATAAATATATGTCAATAAAGATAGTAAAACATAATGACTCAATCATTTGGAGTGTGAATCTATACCCCAGCATCCCTATATTATCCAAATGATCAAATAATGGTCTTAGCCAATAAAGATTTCATGTCCAATTTAACAAGAATGGAAGGAATAACTTGTGGTAAGGTTCGTCAAATCATTTCTTTAGCCTTTTGGATTATTTACTTGATTCATTGTAGGTATGTGGCTACAATGAATTATTGCACTTTTAAGTAAAATATAGAATTGAAGAATATCATTTAACTACATAACAAGAAGAAGAAAAATACTGAAAAATAAGCTAAGTTTGGAAAGGGGAGCTCTCGGCCTAAGGGAGAAAAAACATTTACTTTTGCTCGAATTGTTCTAAAATTATGTTCATGAGTCCAAGGTCTTATGTTCATATATAAAATGATTTTTGTTCTTTAAAGTCATGAAAATATTCATAACATTATTCACAAATAACGATTTAGGAAAGTATAGTGACTTCACTTTCCAGAAACGACATATTGTAATAGGAAGAGTGTTCCTTGATCATGCATAGTATTTATGTATATATGTGCATAAACCCATATTTATTACAAGTGTTTACTAACCCATTTACTATCACAATTTTTAGAGGCGCAGGTTCGAGTTAAGATTGAAGCTTTGTTAAAGAGATTTCGATTAGCGATCTCCTGACTTTGGTAGGTCCTCAACAGTTCGATGATGCCTACCTTTATTATTCTAGCTTTAGTACATTAGACATAGCTAGTGGATGTTGTTCCTAGTGTTTTATTTCAAACATTTTTTCAAGCGGTTGTATTGAGGCCGGTTTGGCAAACTACTATTAATATTATGATTCCTTCTTTCAGTTGTTTAATCTATTTATAAAAGGTTATTAAATTTGAGCTTATTCATATAGCACTCTTATACAGTAATTATATGAAGTCTAAGTATACTTCAATAAGTATTAAAAAGTTTTAATTTTTCCACAAATTTAATTGTATGATTGTGATGAAAGCTAAGAAGAGGCTTGTGTGCAACCTCTTAAAGGTTAACGACGCCGGCCTCATGATGGATCTACATTCCGGGTTGATAGTTTTATGTTGTGTGTAAAGTTCAAAGCTTTTTTATACTATATTCAACCATTATCATCATTCATCATTTGTGCATAAATTTGTGAATGTTTACCACAATTTCTGTAGGAATTTGGTTTATTTACCATTCCAAATCAGCATCAGAATATCATTCAATATGTTCATTTTTATCAAAATTTCATGATATGTGCACGTATTCCGGAATATTTCATGATATTTATTGAATAATACCTTTTATAACAAATATGACTTCAAAAATATGAATAAGATAACACCAAGTATGAATCGTTGATATACAGTAATGAAATTAAAAAACAATACATCTAATAAAAATAATCTAGATCAACTATATAAATGCATGGTAAAAAATAATAGAAAAACATACCACAAACCTAATTATCATGAGATATTTTTGAATTAGTCATTTTTTATGCCCAACTGATGTACCGTGGTTTCGGGGTACTTTGAATGCTTTTTCCTTTAGATTTGTGTGTCTCTAGATCCTTTTTTGTAGTAGTTTTAGCATGTTTTTATCGTTGTTTTGCAGGAAAGATGTCCTAACCCAAAATTCAAAAGGCATCTAAGATTTAGAGAAGAGGTGTCCCACAAAGGCCATCGACGGTTAGTCATTTCATCAATGGGCCGTAAATGGTGACCGTGGACTGATAGTTATGGCATCTGGATAAACTCGGGGAAATCTGACCATGTGTAGGGCTACAAATGGATCGACGTTCCGTCGATTGATCAATGAACCATACTATTGAATTGTAGATACGTTCAAAATTATTCCCATTACCCGTAGTTGAAGAAAGTCTTAGTATGAAATGACGACATCAAGGAACCGTAAATGCAGTGACAAACAGTGTTGTTGGTCCGTCGATTTATTGAAAGAAGATGCCAACTGAAGGATAAAAAAGATGCTAATTCTAGACTGAGGGAGGCAGTCGATGGTCCGTCGTTTCCTCGACGGACTATCAGTGTAAGTTGTCGATTACAGTCGTGTTTTCTAGGCAACTTTCCTTATTTTAATTCCTTTTAATGTACAACTATGTTTTTAGTAAAAGGGGGTAAAAACCTCATTTTTGGGGTTGGATTCTATTACTATTTTTCTTTGTTTGTTTTTGGAGATTGGGTTTTGTAACTTTGGCATTCATTCAATTTCCAGATTTGGTTTTCAAGTGATCTCTTGTTATTTAAAGTTGAATTTATGGATTTTCTTCGAATTGTCAAAGTAAGTTCATCTTTTATTTTTTAATAACTATGAATTGTGTTCTTACATGCTTGGGTAACTAAATCCACAACTAGGGTTGTTGGAACCATAAATGATTAACAAAGTTGACCTTGTTTAATAACAATTCTAAAATAGGTTATTGCATATATTGATAGTTCTTTCGCTTAGATTTATTTTTAACTTGTGAATGCATTAGAACTCGCCTTATCGCTACTTGCCAGACCAAAGAGGTAGTAAATAAAAGAAATTATCAACATAGATTTAGTGGGATACTATCTAATAGGCTAGTCTCGATTGGTGAGAAGTAATAGATAAGCCATACATCGAATTTGATGCTTAATATGAAGTAAAGGTAAGGTTTAGTACCTTATACACACATAGCAAGACGAAGGTTTGGGGTGAAATTCTCTAAATGTCGGACCAAGGATATAGAGATACCTAACTTATCACTTTTCATGGAAAATACTAGGGAAGAATTGTTATAAATGAACGTATGTGGAAAAATTTCACCCTAGTTTCTCTCGCAACTACATAAAAACCAAAGTTATACTCCTATAAGTTGTTTTACTTAAAGTTATTGAAGAATTTGGTTTCACAAAATCCCCCTTTTTTTAGTTGTTTTCGTAAAGAACTTGATTAAATAGTAATAATAGTACATTGAAGTTAAGTCTAAATCATTTTCCTCGTGGCAATGACCCCAACCTACTAGTTGTGTTGTTAACTTGATACAACCGCATATACTTCTTTGAGGAGGTGTAATTTGAGCATAGAGTGGCGTTTAGATTAACTCTAATAACACTACTAAAGTTTAGTCAACGATTTCCTAATTATACTTTTTCTTTTGTTTTTTGTTTTTCTCAGGTCTAGCTATAGTGTATGCCAAGTACACAAAGCCGAGGAGAACCGCTAATTTCGTTAGACCCTGAACTTAACCATACACTTCGAAGAATGGAAAATCAACAGAACCAGGTAAATCTTTGTAATGGATTAATAAGGAATCTTGCACCACCTAATGATGCACACAATCTGGTAGTCGCAACCTTCCATCCCACGCACTGAATAGTTCTATAGGGGCAGTGTCAACATTAATGATTCTGATGGGCCTCTAGTCTTACCTCCTCTACCCCATGCACACTCATTCATCGCGACTAGTAGTTTGATACAGATGCTCACCGTGAGGGGTTGGTATTTGCGACTACCATCAGAGGATCCCTATGCTAACATAACCAACTTAAGGTATGTACGCAAAATTTGAGTGGGGAGGCCAAACTTAAATAAGAATGTCATTGTGTTGTAGGAGTTTCCTCTTTCATTGACAGGAGATGTAGGGTATGGTTTACTGAGAAACCCTATAATTTCATCTAAACTTGGGATTAGTTGAAAGATGTATTCCTTGCCAAGTACTATCTAGTGTCCAAGAAGCTATAACACAAGGATATGTTGAACAAATTTGTGGTACTATCGGGTGATTCGATAAGTAGATCCAGTAAGAAGTTCACTACGTTTTTTAGGTGTTTCCCAAACTACTGTATATATGATGAATCGTTGAAAGAGTAATTCTATTGTGGTCAAGATGATACTATAAAGTAGTACCCGATACTATTGAGAGGGGTTCTTATGGTGAGTGCACTTATGCCAAAATCATAGAAAAGTTTGAGAAAATTTCTCGCAACAATAAGGGTCGAAGTACTAGAAAATCATATGGGTCGAAATACTAGAAAATCATACACTAGGATAAACACCTTTGAAGTGCAAGCTACACACAATCCGGCGAAATATTATATTCGTGAAAAGATGGCTCAAATGAGAATTAGGCTCGGGTTGGTATTGAAATATGTCACTGGAGGTGAAGACAAGGTAAATGTAGTGAATTGCTTGACTATATAACCATCGCCAGTAGTTGAGTACTATCATAAAGAGAATACTTATGTAGTGAATGATCATGCAAGGGGTTTCCGACAAAATACCCAGGCTACAATCAGGATAATTGGTGTCAATGTCAAGGAAATTAAGGTCGGAACTATGGTAATGACAATAGAGAAGGTCAATATGTTCGAGATGGAAACTACAACTCTGAAAACAACTTCAAGAGTGGTAACTATGGTAAGTAAAATTATAGGAGTGGACCCTATGTTCCACCAAAAAATTGGGAAGTTTCTCCTAGGAATTGTGGAGGTAGTACGAGGCGAGTTAAAGATATGTTGTAGAAGATGATGAGGACGTTTGATGCTATTGATGAGCACGCCAAAGAATTTAGAAGTGATTTAGCTATCATTGGGCAAAATATGGATGTACACACGGTCTTGATTAAGCATCTTGGGTTACAAATAACCCTATTGTATACTACTGTGAACCCACACCAACCGAGTATTCTTCCTAGAAATACCTTTAAAAATCCTAAAAATGATGGATACTTCATGACAGTCACTACTCGAGGGGGTAAGCAAACTATTGATCAACCAAGGCCATCTTTGGTTGAAGACGATATTAGAAAAGATGAAGAGGTGGTAGAAACTAATGGAGATTTTTTGGACAAAACTAGGAAAGAAACAGTGGTCCCTCATAAAGTGTTCCCCATTTTATGACCTCCACCACCATTCCCTCAAAGATTGGTGAAGAGGACTAAGGATGGTAAATATCGACGTTTAATCATTATGTTGAAAAAACATTCCATCAATGTCTCTTTGATAGAAGCTTTGGAACAAATGCTTCCAAAGCCCAGTTATGCTATGTTCATGAATGATATGGTTACAAAGAAGATATTGGTAAAATTTGAGGATGATGACCGAATTCAACATTGTATTGCTATTGATACAAGGTATCTTGCATAGAAGAAGGAAGATCCGGGTGCTTTCATTATTCCATGTACCATCAGATTATTACAATTTTCTGAAGCACTCTGTGATATAGGTTCAAGTATAAACCTTATGCCTCTTTCCGTTTATAAGATATTGGGTTTGGGTGACTCAAATACCAATGCAATGGCATTACAAAAGGACAATAAAACAGTGAATAGGCCCATTGGGATACTCCATGATGTGCTCGTGAAACTGTAGTCATTTATATTTCCAGCCAATATTGTGATTCTTGACTGTGAGGTGGACTTCAAGGTCCATATTATTCTTGCGAGGCCTTTCCTTGACACTAGTCGCGCTTTGGCTGATATGGAGAAAGACCAGATAAAGTTGAAGTTGAATAATTAAGAAGCAACATTCAATAATTTTAGGTTCATGAACTAGAGTTCTGAGCTCCAAACCGTATCTGTTTTATTAAACATGGTTGAGAGTACGCCTGAGGAACGAATCGAAAAACGTGTGGGCATCGAGGCTATAGTGGCAGTGATCATGTATTTTGCAGGTGATGGTATTGAAGAGTATGGGTCTTTGGTTGCGGCACTTGAACGAAATGAATATCGGTCCAAACGAAAGAAATTTGAGCTAGATATGAAGCATCGCGAGTCTCCAACCGCAAGAACATCTATTGAGGAGGATACAAAGTTGGAGGTTAAAGCTCTACCACCTTATCTGAGGTATATATTATTGGGTAGAGATGACACTTTGATGATAAAAATTGCAGTGGATTTGAATGTGCAAAAAGTAGAGTGTCTGGTGGAAGTTTCGAAATGTTCCAACAATCCACTAGTTGGACTATTGCGGACGTTATTGGGATCCCTCCCGATAATTGTTCACACAAAATCAAACTCATGCCCTATCACAAGCCCAATATTGAAAACCAGAGACACTTGACTCCCTCTATGCAAGAGTTAGTGAAGACGATCATTAAGTGGTTGGATGCCAGAGTCATATACCCTATTGCATATAGTAGTTCTGTGTGCCTTGTTCAGTGTGTGCTGAAAAAGGGGGGAAAGACAGTAGTGCCTAATGAGAGAAACGGGCTTGTTCCAATGAGGCTGGAGATTGTATGGAGAGTTTATATGGTTTACCAGAAGTTGAATTCATGAACAGAGAGGGACCATTTTTGTAACAACCCTAAAAAATGGATATGATAAGTAATGCTTAATGTGTTTAGAATGCCTATGATTAGACCAGGGTTCACATGGATTAATGCGCGTAAAACAAGACCTCGAAACTCTTACGACAGAGAATCCAACAAACTTGTGGAGTTATTTGAGCTAGTAAAGGTAGGGCCAAGCCATGTAGGGCTCCCAAATATGAAGATTTACCCGGATGAGTCTTTACTGGACTTAATAAGGGAAAATCATACTTTTAGAGGGTCTAGGCGTAAAATGGTGTTTTTCCAGGATAAGGGTAGTATCTTATTTACCCTAAATATATAATGAATTATTTAATTAATAAGTTGGATAAGCATATTGGGGAGAGACGGCAGAAAATGGGCTTTTGAAGTGAAGTCCTTCTCCACCCGGGTTCAAACCTAGGTGGAAGCAATGAATTAAAGTTGTATTTATTTAAGTTGTTAAATAAATATAATTTATTAATATTAATTATTATTATCTGATTTATAATAAAAGGTAAATCAGATTTTTATAATAATTAACTAAACCTTATTTGACGAAGTCCTAAACTAGACTCCTAAGACTAACGTAACTCTCTCCTCTCATGCTCATCTCTCTATCACGTGTCTATAACTCGTTCTCTTTGCCAAATAACGTAAAATAAAATAAGGTAAACCAAAGTTCTTCACACTTGAAGAACTCACAAACAAAAATTATAAACAAACAACTAATCAATCACTTAGGCTAAGAGAAGGTTTTCCGTCAAGTTTGGTGTTGAACTTTTGGTGTTGGACGTGCATTTGGAGATATTTTTTAGTGGCAGAAATTCAAGTTTTGAACGTCAAAAATGTATGGGTTCTCTTCTCTCTTTATCCCTTTCCCAAGAGACCTCTTAAGGTTCAGACAAATCTATTCCAAAAACTAGGGTTGTTCCCCGTTTGATGTCCCTGTCACTAGCTATCAATGATTCTTAGGTTGGGTATGTTTGGTAATAGGTATTAAGTGTGTGTTGTGTTTTCGTGAAGAATAGGTTCATGAATCTATGTTTGAAATTGTATGAATGAAAATCCATGTTTTTCGGATTATATGAAAGTGTGTGAAAAAAGTGAAGTATGGCCCATAGCCCTTGGGTTTAAGGCTAAAAAATGATGTATTTTTACGTGCACAAACTTAAGTTAATCGTGATATTCGTATGAAATGTTATGTGGCTGAATTGAGTGAGAAACTCTTGGCTAAACTAATCCATGAAAATATACCTAAAACGTTATAAATGATCCATGAAGTTTCCCTAAGAACTATTGTGTAACTTGTTGAAAAACACGCTGAAAAATTTTACAAAAATGTCCAGCCGCAATTGACAAATTTGGTCATGTTAAAATGGTTTAAAATGTTATGAAAAATAAAGAAAAAGAAGTGAGTTCACTTAGGGTCGAACCTATGACCTCACCATGTTAAAAATCATGTAAACAAAGAAGTAAAAATGAATGTGGAGAAGGGGATTCCAACCATGGCTTTGGACTGGAAAATGATTTATGAAAATAAGAAATCAGAGGAGTGGGATTCGAACCCTGAACCTCTTGGTCAAGCTAAAGGAAAATTGAGAAGAAAATAAACTGAGGCGTGGGGTCGAACCCTGGACCTCTAGGCTGTAAAGGAAAATAAAAAATAAAGAGAAAAGAAATGTGAGACGTGTGAATTGAACCCATGATCTCTAGGAAGTAAAAGAGGTTTTTAAGAAAAATAAACTGAGGCTGTGGGGATTTGATCCCACAACCCCGTGAGCTAAGAAAGAGAATTTTCAAAGAATAGAAATAAAAAAGGAAATGTTGATATTGAATCTCGATCTAGGTTCCAAAGGTCGTGTGGACTGAAATTAAAAAAAAAACAAGTTAAGTTTTCTCCAAGGGATTTGAAACTGGGTTCCCTAGCAAAAATTCCGTATTGATACATAAGTCACACATGAATTAAATATTCAAGAATAATGTTGCCTACTTAGATCGAAATTACGATCTTGGCATACATATAAGATTCA
This sequence comes from Solanum corneliomulleri, assembly GCA_027704805.1. NCBI lineage: Eukaryota > Viridiplantae > Streptophyta > Magnoliopsida > Solanales > Solanaceae > Solanum > Solanum corneliomulleri. The sequence continues at coordinate 40,985,100 of JAKWIY010003056.1, forward strand.
TAAGTCTTGTACCACATAATCTTAAGAAGATATCAATCAATTAAACGACTAAGAATGAAGCGTCATGGATTATATGCATAGACCCATAAGTGTAACAAACGTTTAAAAATAAATGAACCTAAGATGTATCTAATTAAATGATGTAACTCTAGAAGGGTTAAGTAAAAGTGTATAACACACTAAATGGCAAAGTGCGTTGGCACATGATGAAATAATTAATGAAATGATGAAATGAACAATGAATTGATGAAATGAACAATGAAATGATGAAACCCTAGAAGGGTTAAGTAAGAGTGTGAAACACACTAAATGGCCAAGTGCATTGGCATATAAGTAAATGAACATTCAAATAAAAAGGGGCGAGTAATTATGAAGATCAAAAGTGCCAATGTTAATGAATGTGGTGGCAACATGATATGAGGTAATGTAAAATATTAGATCAATCTCAAATTAGCCTAAGTAGATATTACTAAAAACGTACTCACCTATGAGAGTGTAAAGTTAATGAAGAGACCATTCTCTATGAACACTCTCATGAAAGTATTGAGATTAACAAACTTAATAATAATAATGAGATGAGAAATTATCTATTGACCTATTATGTCCTCATACTAGAAGTCAACTTCCATGATGTATGAGTTGAATGTAATGGAACTTAATACTGAGCACCAATAGACTAGCTATGAGTGGTGAAGCCTTCTTTCGGGAGCGTTCACGTATCTCTCATGATATGAGACTTTTCGGCATGCCAGATATGGGTCTCTTTGTATATTCTAGTCTTTGTACCTATACAGTCAATATAGGGATCTGTCGGGGTTCAATTCCCAGGTATGGTAGCATGTTTTGGGTCACTTTTGTTGGTGTTTTCTCCTCTTTTCGGTGTGGGGGAGACACTGGATTTTATGATGCTCACATGATCTATGTCGGTTATAGTTAAAGTTCCCAATTAATGAATGAGGCCAGCCTCAAATGATGCACGTAATGAAATGAATAATAGCAAATGTGTTAGGATTGGATAATCAAGAGGTGAGCTAGACACAAGGAACGACACAAGGTCATTCTTGATCATTGCACAGTGAACCCGACGAAAGTCTTAAACTACAACCTAGGTATAGTTGGTCTTTACGCTAGCCCATGAAATAAATGAAATGAAGTACGTATAAATGAACGAAATAGACTCTGTATTTGCTAAAGCAGACTCCCTAGTTGAGGTCCCATATATTGAGTCCTCATTTTTGGCAAATCTTAATGTCAAGTCCATGATTTTAAGGTCTCATGGCATACAAAAGAATGATATGAACAACATTATGTATTATAGGAATTATGATATGTGTTATGTGTACGTTGTTCTGTGGTGCGTGCAAAATGTTAAGTATGATGATGCATGTTACTCTCATGGCATAATTTTCCTAATAAAATGTTTGAAAGCTCATAAACTTTCCTAATCCAATTTTGGGAAGTGTCACAACCCAAAACCGAGCCGCGACTGGCACCCACATTTACCCCCCTATGTGAGCGAACCAACCAATCTAACCCTTAACATTTCAATGTATATCAACAGAAAATAATGCAGAAGAGTTAAACTCATTAATAAAACAATTCAAACTATTATTATTATCCCCAAAATCTGGAAGTCATCACCACAAGAACATCTATGATCAAATTACTAAACTAAGAGTATTCTAAGAAGCTAAAATACATAAAAAGCTAGTCCGTGCCGGAACATCAAGGCATCCAGACATGAAGAAGAAGATCCAGTCCAAGCTAGAAGCATTAGCTCACCCTGAATTTCCGATGTAGTGAAGACTGGCTAGATTTACTGTTGAGTTGAAGATGACGACACGTTTGCTGCACTCCACAAATAACAAAGAAGAAAACATAAAAGTAGGGGTCAGTACAAACCACGGGTACTGAGTAGATATCATCGGCCAACTCAAAATAGAAAACAATATAAATATCAGTTAATATCATAAATCAACTATAAACTCAACATGTAGCAACAACAAGTAATATAATCATCAATAAGTACCATCAAGTTCATCCCTGAGGGCTCAAGCCTCAATACCATGCTCATTTGGGAATTAAGTTCATTATGTTGAGTATATTATCATCTTTCAAGATTAATTATCTTTCATCCTCTTGTGTCGGTACGTGACACTCCGATCCCCTACTACTATGTGTCGGTACGTGACACTCCGATCCCCTAATTCTACGTGTCGGTTCGTGACACCCGATCCCCTAATATGTGTCGGTACGTGACACTCCGATCCCTTAATTCTACGTGTCAATTCGTGACACCCGATCCCCTAATATGTGTCGGTACGTGACACTCCAATCCCCTAATTCTACGTGTCGGTTCGTGACACCCGTCCCACTAATACTATGTGTCGGAACGTGACACTCCGATCCACTAATCTCATTCTGTCAATTCATCTAGCCTTCTTTATACCAAGGCATCATCAATTCCATTACTTTAATTCATCAAGCCTTATTTTATACCAATGCATCATTATTAATAATGTATATTAAAGTTTCTTTCAAGATTTGGGATTCAATAGTTTTCATCACGCTTGTTTTTATCAAAATCACATAATCATATTCATGCAAGCATACAATTAAGCATATAGAAGACTTTATAATACTACCAACACATATCATTCGCTATTAAGAGTCTACTACGAATAGCATAAAAACCATAACCTACCTCCACCGAAGATTAGTGATCAACAAGCAATCTCCCAAGCTTTGTTCTTCTCGATCGATTCTCTCTCTCCCTTCTTGTTCTTTCTAGTTTTCTTATTCAAACCCTCTTGCTTTTACCCTAATTAGCATATAATTAAAAATAAAAGATGGCAATAACAACCCACTAATTAACTTAAGGTTACCTCTTTTAACCCCCAAGTAATTAGACTTACTAATATTAACCCTCTAACTTTATAATTAAAGAAGGAATAGTCCAAAACGTCCCTTAAAACGTGTAAAGAAATCCGACTCCAACTGGGATTACGCACCCTGTGATGGGCCGTCGTGCCTGCGACGGTCCGTCCTGCAGGTCATCGCCAAGTTCAGAGACCCAAATTTCCAGCAAGGGTCTGTGACGGTCCGTCACTCCTGTGACGGTCCGTCCTGCAGGTCCGTCACGAAGTTCAGAGAGTCGATTTTCAGTACCCAATTTCAGAATTTCTAAGTGTATTGAAACGAGACCCTGCGACGGTCCGTCGTGCCCATGACGGTCCGTCGTGGGGTCCGTCGTCTCAGCCAATTTTCCAGAAATAAAATCTGCTGCTCGAAACGACTAAACAGGTCATTACAATAGATACCAATTTACCCATCGTTCGTCCTTGAACGATCAAAGAAGAAAAACAAGGGCGAAAAGGAGTACCTGAATCTGTAAATAGATGTGGGTATTTTTCCTGCATGTCTGCCTCTTTCTCCCAAGTGGCCTCTTCCACCGGTCGATTCCTCCATTGAACTTTGATGGATGCAATCTCTCTCGACCTCAGTTTGCGAACCTCTCTATCTAAAATTGCAACCGGTTCCTCCTCATAAGTCAAATTCTCATCAAGCAAGACTGAATCCCAACGGATGATGTAGTTTCCATCCCCATGGTATCTTTTCAACATGGACACATGAAATACCGGATGCACTCCGGACAGCCCTGGAGGCAAGGCTAATTCATAAGCCACCTCCCCTACTCGCTTAAGTACCTCAAATGGCCCAATATACCGTGGACTTAGCTTACCCCTTTTTCCAAACCGCATCACCCCTTTCATGGGCGAAACCTTCAACAAGACTTGTTCACCCTCCATGAACTCCAAGTCTCTAACCTTTCGGTCCGCATATTCCTTTTGTCTACTTTGAGCCGCTAGAAGCTTTCCTTGAATGCACTTCACCTTATCTAACGAATCCCTCAAGAGGTCAGTACCCCATGGTTTAACCTCAAATGCATCGAACCTACCAATGGGAGATCTACACCTCCTCCCATACAATGCTTCAAATGGAGCCATGTCAATACTGGAGTGATAGCTATTATTGGATGAAAACTCTGCCAAAGGTAAGAAGCTATCCCAATGACCAACAAATTCTATCACACATGCACTAAGCATATCCTCCAACACTTGAATCGTTCGCTTAGACTGACCATCAGTCTGAGGGTGAAACGCAGACTAAGGTCCAACCTAGTACCTAATTCAGCATGCAATGTCCTCCAAAACTTAGAAGTAAATTGCGTACCTCTATCTGATATGATGGAGAGTGGAACCCCATGCAACCGAACGATTTCTCAGATGTAGATTTTGGCTAACTTCTCTGCATTGTAGGTCACCTTGACAGGAATGAAGTGAGCAGACTTAGTTAACCTATCAACAATCACCCAAATGGAATCAAACTTACCCAACGTCTTTTGAAGACCAACCACGAAGTCCATTGCAATTCTCTCCCACTTCCATTCAGGAATGGGCATTCTCTGAAGTGTTCCTCTGGGCCTCTGGTGTTCATACTTTACTTGTTGACAATTTGGGCATTTGGCAACAAAATCAACAATGTCGCGCTTCATTCTACTCCACCAAAAGTGTTGTTTTAGGTCACGGTACATCTTGGTTGCACCAGGATGTATAGAATATCCGGAGCTATGAGCCTCTGTAAGAATAGTGTGGATCAAGTCATCAACACGAGGCACACATACTCTTCCTTTAATCCTCAAAACGCCTTCGTCATCAATTATTGCTTCCTAAGCCTCTCCTTGCAACACTTTATCTCGAATTCGACATAGTTTCTCATCATCAAACTGTTTTCCCTTGATCTTGTCAAGAAAAGAAGATCTTGCCTCTACACAAGCTAACAATCCTCCCTTCTCATTTATTTCTAACCTCCTAAGGTCATTAGCCAGAATCTGCACCTGTCTAGCCAATGGGCGTCTAGAAACTTGCAAATGAGCTAGACTTCCCATGCTTCCGGCCTTTCTACTTAAGCATCCGCCACCACATTCGCTTTCCCGGATGATACAGAATAGTGATATCGTAGTCCTTCAGTAGTTCCATCCATCTCCTCTGTCTCAAATTCAAATCCTTCTGAGTGAAGACATACTGTAGGCTACGATGGTCCGTATAGACTTCACATTTAACCCGATACAAGTAGTGTCTCCATTGCTTTAGTGCAAATACTACCGCGGCCAACTCCAGATCATGGGTCGGATAGTTACGTTCATGCACCTTCAATTGCCTCGAAGCGTAAGCAATCATATTCTTCTCTTGTATTAGCACTGCACCCAACCCAGAATAGGATGCATCACAATAAACAATGAAGTTCTTACCCTCTACTGGCAAGGTAAGAATCGGTGCAGTAGTCAACAAAGTCTTGAGTTTCTGAAAGCTTTCCTCACACTCATCCGACCATACAAATGAAACATTCTGCTTAGTCAAGTTTGTTAATTGGTACGCAATAGAGGAGAATCCCTTGACAAATCGGCGGTAGAAGCTAGCTAAACCAACAAAACTCCTTATTTCTGACACGTTTGTAGGTCTCACCCAATTCTTCACTGTCTCAATCTTAGATGGATCCACCATCACTCCATCCTTAGAGACTACGTGTCCCAAGAAGGACACTGAATCTAGCAAAAACTCACACTTGGAGAATTTGGCATAAAGCTTCTTCTTCCTCAATAACTCTAACACCATTCTCAAATGCTCCTCATGTTCCTTCTTACTCTTCGAGTATATCAGTATATCATTAATGAATACGATCACAAAGAGATCCAGATATGGCTTAAAAATCCCATTCATCAAGCTCATGAAAGCAGCAGGGGCATTAGTAAGACCAAACAACATTACCACGAATTCGTAATGCCCATACCTAGTTCGAAAAGCAGTCTTTGGCACATCCGTTGCCCGTATTTTCAATTGATGATAACCGGATCTCAAATCAATCTTAGAGAAGACACAAGCACCTTGTAACTGATCGAACAAGTCATCAATGCGAGGAAGAGGATACTTGTTCTTAATAGTTACCTTGTTCAACTGCCGGTAGTCTATGCACATCCGAAAACTCCTATCCTTCTTCTTCACAAACAAAACCGGAGCACCCCAAGGAGATGCACTTGGTCTAATGAAGCCTTTGCTCAACAACTCTTGAAGTTGGGCCTTTAACTCTCTTAACTCCGCGGGAGCCATTCTGTAAGGGGGTATAGAAATGGGGCGAGTGCCCGGTTCAAGATCAATACAGAAGTCAATATCCCTATCTGGTGGCATACCAGGAAGATCTGCAGGGAACACATCCAAAAATTCACGAACTACCGAAACCGACTCAAGGTATTTGGGTAGTGTCATCCTTGAGATGGGCCAAGAAAACTAAACACCCTTTACTAACTAGCTTCTTAGCACGAAGAAAGGAGATGATACGCACCGGATTGGAAGTGTTGTCACCCTCCCACACTAACGGATCCGTCCCAGGCTTGGCTAATGTCACAGTTTTAGCATTACAATCCAAGATCGCAAAATTCGGAGAAAGCCAAGTCATACCCAGAATTACATCAAAATCAACCATTTCTAAGATAACCAAATCTACATAAGTGTTGCTCCCCACAAAGTTCACCAAACAAGACCTATATACCTTTTCAACCACCACAGACTCACCCACCGGAGTAGAAACACGAATAGGCATATCAAGTAATTCACAATGTAAATTTAGACCATTAGCAAATGAGGAAGATACATAAGAAAATGTGGATCCAGGATCAAACAATACAGAAGCCATGCAATCACAAATCAAAAGATTACCTGTGATAACAACATCTGATGTCTCCGCTTCAGATATCCCAGGGAAAGCGTAACAATGGGCCCCATTATTTGTCTGTCCGTTGCCCCTACCATGTTGCGTTGTAGTGGCTCCAGTTTGCCCATCACCCCTGCCGTTTTGGTGACCACCATTACCTCGACCACCACGTCCTCCAGAATAATGGCCTCTACCATGACCACCTCTACCCCTAGCTATCGGGGGTCTATAACTCTGTTTCGGGCAATTCCTCCTAATATGCCTAGTCTCCCCACATCCATAACATTCTCTAGAGTCAAGCATAGGTCTCTCAGAGAAGTGTTGACCGGTCTGAGGTGGACCCCCAACTACAGTCTGTAGTGAAGACTGAATGGGTCGAACTGAGTAACCTCCGGAACCCTGTCCTCTAGTGTAAGAACCATTAAATTCACCTCCCTTTTGAAACCTTTTTGATGTCGATGTCGTGGTGAAGTCATCTAGCTTCACTCCTTCCACCTCTATCACGAAGTCTACCACTTCTTGGAAGGATTTTGCCGTAGCCGCTACCTATAAGGCCGAAATCCGCAATTCTAACCTCAACCCCTTCACAAACCGGCGAATCCGCTCTTGGGGACTGAAACAGAGTTGAGTGGCATACCTGGATAATGCACGAAACTTAGCCTCATATGCATTAACTGACATTCTACCTTGCTCTAGACTCAAGAACTCATCTCTTTTTCTATCTCACAAAGTCCTTGGGATATACTTCTTCATAAACAAGCTAGAGAATGATGCCCTAGTCATAGGAGGTGCCTCTGTTGGTTGACACTCAACATGTGAACGCCACCACATATTGGCGTTCCCTTGAAGCTGATAACTCACGAACTCAACACCGAACCGCTCTACTATACCCATCTTGTGTAGTAGCTCATGACAATCAACAAAAAAATCGTAGGCATCCTCTGATTCTGCACCCTTAAAGACTGGAGGTTTCAATTTCAAGAACTTACTGAAAAGTTCATGCTGATCATTTGTCATTATAGGCCCCAATGAGGCATCCATGCGGGAAGCCATAGTAGCCGCATGTTGTACCTCTGAAACCAGAGGTGTTGGTGCAGAAACCGCTGGAGGTGCCTGACCCTGATCAGATAACCCGCTAAGATAAGCAAGAACCTGATTGATCATCTCTGGGGTAGGTTGGGGTGGCAATTCCTCATTCTGTGCTTGTTCATTCTCCCCTTCCTCACCCTCTCTTATCGCTTCCTAAGTCGGTGGAGGAGTCACCGCCCTAGTACCAGATGGGCTAGGTGCTCGTCCTCTTCCTCTAGAGGACGTCCTCCCATGGCCTCTACCACGGCCTCTTGCCACTGATCCTCCTCGAGCTACAGCCCCAGTGGCTAGCTCTGACGCATCCTGTCTTGCCGGGGTCGCTGCTGGTGCGGTCGTTGCTCTAGTTCTAACCATCTGCAAAATAGAGTGAAGATGGTCAGATACCAATTTGTATCACCTAGATACCAATTGGACTCAAGTAGTAGCACGAAAGAAAGAATGAAAGAATGGAATTTTCCTAATGTCTTATAGCCTCTCAAAGAAAAGTAAAGGCGTCCCCCTACCGTTCCTTAAGACTCTACTAGACTCGTTCTTGTGTGATGAGACCAACGAACCTAAGGCTCTGATACCAAGTTTGTCACGACCCAAAATCGAGCCGCGACTGGCACCCACATTTACCCCCCTATGTGAGCGAACCAACCAATCTAACCCTTAACATTTCAATGTATATAAACAGAAAATAATGCGGAAGACTTAAACTCATTAATAAAACAATTCAAACTATTATTATTATCCCCAAAATCTGGAAGTCATTACCACAAGAACATCTATGATCAAATTACTAAACTAAGAGTATTCTAAGAAGCTAAAATACATAAAAAGCTGGTCCGTGCCGGAACATCAAGGCATCCAGACATGAAGAAGAAGATCTAGTCCAAGCTAGAAGCATTAGCTCACTCTGAATTTCCAATGTAGTGAAGACTGGCTAGATTTACTGTTGAGTTGAAGATGACGGCACGTTTGCTGCACTCCACAAATAACAAAGAAGAAAACATAAAAGTAGGGGTCAGTACAAACCACGGGTACTGAGTAGATATCATCGGCCAACTCAAAATAGAAAACAATATAAATATCAGTTAATATCATAAATCAACTATAAACTCAACATGCAGCAACAACAAGTACTATAATCATCAATAAGTACCATCAAGTTCATCCCTGAGGGCTCAAGCCTCAATACCATGCTCATTTGGGAATAAAGTTCATTATGTTGAGTATATTATCATCTTTCAAGATTCATTATCTTTCATCTTCTTGTGTCGGTACGTGACACTCCGATCCCCTACTACTATGTGTCGGTACGTGACACTCCGATCCCCTAATTCTACGTGTCGGTTCGTGACACCTGATCCCCTAATATGTGTCGGTATGTGACACTCCGATCCCCTAATTCTACATGTCGGTTCGTGACACCCGATCCCCTAATATGTGTTGGTACGTGACAACTCCGATCCCCTAATTCTACGTGTCGGTTCGTGACACTCCGATCCACTAATCTCATTCTGTCAATTCATCAAGCCTTCTTTATACCAAGGCATCATCAATCCCATTACTTTAATTCGTCAAGCCTTCTTTTATACCAATGCATCATCATTAATAATGTATATTAAAGTTTCTTTCAAGATTTGGGATTCAATAGTTTTCATCACGCTTGTTTTATCAAAATCACATAATCATATTCATGCAAGCATACAATTAAGCATATAGAAGACTTTATAATACTACCAACACATATCATTCTCTATTAAGAGTCTACTACGAATAGCATAAAAACCATAACCTACCTTCACCGAAGATTAGTGATCAACAAGCAATCTCCCAAGCTTTGTTCTTCTCGATCGATTCTCTCTCTCCCTTCTTGTTCTTTCTAGTTTTCTTATTCAAACCCTCTTGCTTTTACCCTAATTAGCATATAATTAAAAATAAAAGATGGCAATAACAACCCACTAATTAACTTAAGGTTACCTCTTTTAACCCCCAAGTAATTAGACTTACTAATATTAACCCTCTAACTTTATAATTAAAGAAGGAATAGTCCAAAACGTCCCTTAAAACGTGTAAAGAAATCCGACTCCAACTGGGATTACGCACCCTGTGACGGGCCGTCGTGCCTGCGACGGTCTGTCCTGCAGGTCGTCGCCAAGTTCAGAGACCCAAATTTCCACCAAGGGTCTGTGACGGTCCGTCCTGCAGGTCCGTCACGAAGTTCAGAGAGTCGATTTTCAGTACCCAATTTCAGAATTTCTAAGTGTATTGAAACAAGACCCTGCGACGGTCCGTCGTGCCCATGACGGTGCGTCGTGGGGTCCGTCGTCTCAGCCAATTTTCCAGAAATAAAATCTGCTGCTCGAAACGACTAAACAGGTCGTTATAGGAAGTTCACTCACTTTCCTAATCTCATTTTGGCAAGTCCACTGACTTGACCTGCAATAATCATGTTGCTAGGAAACAACTATTCTTACACATGCATGTCCTTGGTATGTTATTGCATATACCCATACTTAGTACAAGTGTGTACTAACCCTATAAAATTCTAAACTTTTAGGTGCAGGCACAACTAGATGCTAGAGCTACAAGAACAATACTACAGTTATCCGGACATTGAGCATCCACAGGACATGGTAGGCCCTCATGCTTTCGAGGATGCTTGACCATTTACATTCTAGCTTTGTTGTAGGATTGAGTTAGTGGAGTATGTTCCACAAGAGATTCTTTCCCGTTTGTGTTTTGACATTTTATGGGTGCCATTTTGGCAAGTAAATCTTTATCATTACCATAAATTATTTCTTTCATTTGACGATATTAATGTTAAATGGTTGATGGTGAAAAATTACGTAAGTAGTAGAGTGTTTAGTAAGCATGTTAACAAACAAAAAGTTTAAAAATTTTGGCTAAAATTAATCTAGACGAAGTAAGAATGCGGTAAGTAGGCTTGTTTGTGATCTCTGAGAGGTCCACAACGTCGGTCTCGTCTGGAGTCTAGACTCTGGTCGTGACACTAGTCCTGCTACAAGGGGTGTTACCAATATTGCCATATACCACGTGACCACATTATCCGCTTAAGTGGGAGATAACCTATGCCTGTCTAGCAAATAAAAGAACCTGGCTGCAAAAGTGAGTGTGGCCTTCTTGATAATCCCTCTATGGTCCATTACCTAATCCTCCCTCTCCCTATCGTTTTCCAAATACTGATCCAACAACTTTTTTGTCGCCTCTTCATGCTTAATACTCCTCTGAACTCACTACTCTGTGCTACCTGCCACCGATGGACAAATTTTAAAGTATTGGTCATCTGTGAGCTAATGGTGGTGTCGTATGAGAAATTACAAATGGTAGACTCTTATATATCCACTTGGCAATCACACACTAGTGGGTACGGTTGATGAGCCTATTTGGCAGGCCTTGCCCGCCTATCAACAGACCCTCATATTGTAGTGACATAAAAAGCATAAAACTCCCTTACTATCTCCTCACTGTAGGAGCCTAAATCCCGAGCCATCTAGTCAAACATGTTTAGGTTGAACAATGTATGCACCTCTCGGTGACTGCGTATAAACTCCTCGTGAGGACTCAGCACTCAACCATAAGTATATGGTTCATTAACCCCTTCTTATTCAAGGTTTTGGCATTCCTGTATGCCTTATATAGGACATCAACACACCAACGTTTGGGTTCCTTAGCAATATGTGCGAGGTCATCTTCTCGGGGTGCAGTAGCAGACTCGGAGCTGGTATCCTTATAACACGAGGCTTGGTCTTTGTGGACCTTTAACCTAGTAGCTCCTTGAGAGGCCAAACCGGAGTCAATGGGCCCTTTTGACCAAGAAAGTTGGGTCGACCCTGATGCAGAGACAGATTTGGAGGCTGATGCAACTTCAGAACTAGAGGTAAGCCCCAGATTTTAAAACGGTCAGTATGCGCTCCTCATAGACTAAAAGTTAGTGACTATGTGGGGAACTACCTTCCAAGGGTTACCCCTATTGAATTAGCAGGTGTATTTGGGGTTGTGGCACCCGTAAGGACATATTTTTGGTGTTCCTTGTTATCAAAGTCGACAATCATCTAACGAGCTGAATTAGATTTTCCCCTTCAGTAGATGATATCCTTTTAGGGAGCTATTTGGACCCGTAGAGAAGTTGTTTGTCTAACCTTAGCATTACTACCCACTAGAGACTCACCGTGCAAAAAATATTTATAAAGTAAACAACACAGTTCTTGTTCTACAGATTCAGATCGACGGGCATCATCGACGGTCCATTAATGGGGTCTGTCCTCTGACACTTGGGGGTTAGCGGATATTATTATTATTCTACTTTGTGTTTGGAGATTTGTTTCGCAAACTTTCACAATCAATTAATTTCAGTTTTGATTTGAAGATTTTACTTGCAATTCAAGTTGAATTTATGGATTTCTTCTTATTTTTGAGTAAATTCATGATTTCTTTATTAAAAATTATGAATTGTGTTCTTGCTTGCATGGGTAAAAAAATCCACAACTAGGGTTGTGGGAACCATGGGTAATTAACAAACTAAACCTAGTTAATTTGAAGTTCTCAAATAGGTTCTTGTATGTATTGATAATTCTTTCTATTAGGAGTTTTTTTAACTAGTGGTGCGCGTTAGAACTAGATTTGTTGCTACTTGCCGTACCAAGGAGGTAGTTAATAAGAAAAGAATTATCCAGATAAATTTAATGTGATACTATCTAATAGGCCAGTGTTGATTGGGGCGCGGTAATAACTAAGACATACGTAGCTAGACCAAGGTACCGGCTGAAATTTTCTAAATGTCGGAACAAGGATTTAGAGATACATAACTTGCCACTTTATATGCAAAACTCTAGGGAATAATTGCTATTGCTAGGAATTACTGCGTTATGAACCTACGGGGAACACATGTACCATAGTTGGGCTCACAACTTGATAAAAATTCAATGTTTACTTTTTCTTACTTGTTAGTTTAGAATTGTTTAAAAACCTTAGTTATAAAAAAACAGTTACTTACTTGTTTTCAGAAAGACCTTGACTAAATATACATAATAGTGACTTGATATAAGTGTAAACCATTTTTCTAGTGGGATCGACCCCAACCTACTAGTTGGGTTCTCTACTTGATTACGACCGCTTATTCTTCAAGGAGGTGTTATTTTAATGTATAAATTTTCACGTAAACAATCATATCTTAGCTTCTCTTTGATCACGAGGAAAAGAAATTCCCATGAAGGTCCTCCTCAAACAAAGTCCAGCTCAAAATCGGTTACACGGAAGCAAGAGTTAGAGAGAAACTTCCTAGAGATAAACTTAAACGCACGAACTGAGTATGAAAGATGTGAGGAACTTCCTAAATGTTTCAGCCTCCTAATCATAGATGTGGCACGCTTCACACTGATAACTACGACTCTAGAGACAATGCTTCAAAGACTCCACGAAACTCTTGAAAGATGGCTCTGATACCAAGTTCGTCACGCCCTAAGCGTACACCTAGGGCAGGACTGGCACTCGATGACCATTACTGACTTCGAGCAGAACCTTGGCCTGGCTTACTTCACTTAGCATATGAAAAAGATAATACTTATAATGATCAAATAACTTAACTAAACTGAATAATAAAATAACTGGGAATGTTTTAAAGATTTAAACATTCGACTTTGCCAACTGGCAACCCAACTCTTTAACATAAGAATGATAATGTAAATATTCTTAACAACTAACTGTCTATGAAGCCTCTAACATGACTGAGATGGATTTGGGACAAAAACCCACAACATCCTAACAAACTAACTAGAAAGTAATAAAAGATTTCCTCCAAAATGAGCGGAGCTCACCACCTTACTGTAGAGTGCTTAACTAGATCAACAGTACAGTCAATGTCGATCCTCATAACGTACGTATACATAATGATAAAATGCAGAGAAAGTGCTAACAATACATTTAATGTACGACTATGTGAGTTGAAATGCTAAAGAATAAAACATAGACTTGATAGGACAATCTGAAGAACTTAGCTGGATCAACTCAACTCTAGAAGACTGAATTCATTTCAAGATAAAGAAATTTAAAACAAGTGTAATATAATCCAAAGATACAATGTGAAGGCAACTCTATATGTATTCAAAGATACAATATAACTCTTAGATGTATGTAAAAATATAATTAACTGGGTATATAAAATATATTTAACTTTTGTGGGAGTTTCTTTAACCGAAAACCATCATTGAAGAGTTATAGTGATGATACAACGTTTTTCCTCACACTGCCAGGGCCATCTTATACCTTGCCATATGTATAGAACTTGAAGTACTTAGTAGATACACTAGTCTATGTAAAAAAAAAACTAACGAAATAATTTAAAAGTATGAGCTTTTTCTACACATGGTGGCTACATGGTTTATGGTGGTTGGGAGTTATCTAAAAGCTCCATCATATCGGTGCTCAATACTACTCAAAAAATTATAATTATATGAGCTCTTATGTTTTAAAACATGGTTACTTGTGTGTTTTGAGATTAATGCTCAAAACTTAGCTCAAAATATACCTTTGAAATCTTAGTTCCCTTCTTGCTTTATTTTGAAAGCTATTACTCTTTTCTAAAAAACTAGTCCAAAGGCTCTTTGGAAATATCAATTTTGTTTTTATTAAATGTGAAATATCTTTAGGAATAATTAGTCCCAATACACTGATTTGAATAAAACAATTTAGTTTACTCTGAACAAAACCAAATTGTGTGCTTTAAAAACGAAACTAAAACGTTTATAAAAGACATATGAAACTTAAAATGAACTTCGTCTCCTTATCTTGACTATTTACTCAACTATATACTTTTGTTTTAAAACAAAGTGAAATTAATTTGTAGAAGACTTCTTCAAATAACTCTAAGAACTTCTAAAGTTGGCTCTTAACTTTCTTTGGATTTAAATTTACAGATTTAAGGATAAATATATGTGTTTGGCTCTTAAATTTCTTTTGAGACGGGTTCAATGAGATGGAGGAATATTGAAATTCTGGTTCCAAATATGTCTTTTAAGGTAGAACACCTCGTGTCGGCTCAACCACCTGCAACTGAATTTTCAATTCAGGGAAAAGGTAGCGCAACACGCTCCCATGTCCAAATTTCATTTGTCAAAATATCTTCTTTGTTTTTCTTCTCCAACTCAGCCCAGCTCAAGTATTTCTCTTAAATTACATTTAGATATAAATACCTAACAAGTGTATCTGAGAACCTAACCTGAAACTACCTTAGAATGCAACATAACGGATTCAAAACATTTTAATTTAGGCTTATTCGATAGCAAACACTTGAATTCAAGAATGGGTATTAAGATATCAATATTCTAATGCTTTTAGGACAAATCTAAATTTTAATTAAAATTCTTAGCACATGGGAGAATGGTCCCAACGATATGAGAGCCTCACATACATGATAGGTATAATTCCTTGACGAAAATACCAACTATCTTTATCAATCTTGATGATTTTTTCCTTTTTCTCCCTTCTTTTGTGCTCTCTCCTTAGACCTAGCGTGAAATTCAAAATTCTAGAACTGACTAAGTTCAGACTTTAGCCCTATTTAATTCCCAAAAAACGGATTAAAGGAATAGGGTAATAAAAAGACTAAATACCCTTTAAAATCTTGGATTTGGACATTTCTTTAATCCAACAACGCAACTTACAAAAGGTGTAACAAACTAATACCAACTCAAAATTGCGCAAACTTGGCGGCGTTGGAAAAACTGTTCCAAGAGCTTTCTAATTATAATTAGAAGTAACTCTAACTCATCCTGAGATAGAAGTTATGGTCATTTTAAAATGACCAAAAACTCACTTTTAACTTAGAATTTTCCAAATTATCCTTGCAATTTCCAAATTTCACGATTTCAAAATTTTACACATCCTTATAGTTCTTTCTATTTGCGAGATGTTTCAATATCTTCGCCTTGGAAACAGTTATCCTCATATTAGGTCATTCTTAAAAACTAAAAAATAGGTCACATAATTGAGAGGTGTGTTTGTTCACATAGTCTAGCATAGTCACAACACAGAAGCAGGCACGCCCCTAGAATTAATGCGTTAAGCTTCACTAACATAGATTATTTCAACCAACAAAATAGAAACTATTAACACTAAATACTACATATGAGCATGATGTACTTGTAAAGCAAGACCGTGATTAAATAAGTATTCGATGAACATGAAATATCAACGACCAACTTATATTACTATATAACACTCTGGAAGTTCCATGACTTAGAATAAAGTGTTTCCTATTAAATAATGTTTAAAATGATTAATACAGACCTATATTAATATATAAAACAAAATGGCAAAAGGTTAGAGACAAGACAACAAAGAAAGACCTTGACGTCCGAAAACTAGCTAATTTGAACTAGTAGACATCCTTATGTTTGGAGAAGGTCTGGGAGTGTCAAATGAAGAACCAAAATTGTAAAAAGACTTTAAATAGGTAATATGTAGTTAAAAGGGTCCAAACAACCGGTAATGACACACCAAGGACCACTGAAATTGTTCTTGGGGAGGACCCGAACATAGGCGAGCAGGCTGCCAAAGCGCCTGCGTGCAGCCATGAAATGAGGGTTGCTGCAAGATTTGAAGAAAAAACGTGGAGGCCCAAAAGTTTCCTTGCAACGCGGATCCTTCACGAGGCTTACTTCTTCAACCCATATTTCAAAATTTAAATATGTAATTGACCCCGCGACGCGCAGCCCCTTCGTTGATTCGTTAGCGTCGTTTTGAAGTCAATTTAACTTCACAAAAAGACCCATTTAAGTGTGGGGTCTTTTGAGTATTTCTGGGGACAAGTTTATGATGATTTTAGGTCAGTATTAGACCAATTTCACTCGCTTCAAATCAGATTAAACAAATCCCTCTCATCTCTCTCAAGAACTCTCTATTTTCAAAAACCATTGAAAAACAAGAAAAGCTTAAGGAAGAAGACGAATACTTCAAGATTGTCATTCAAAATTCGTGAAATATTCGTTAATAAGGTATGGGTTCTTCACTGTGTTTATTCTTTCCACAATAGGCCCTTTCAATATGATTTTTAAGAATTCAACTCCTAGGGTTTTAACTCTACAAAATGGGTTTTCTTTCTAACTCAAAATTTATGACTAATGATGAAAAGAAACGAATTTTTATGGTTAATTAAGTATGTATTATTGGGTAATTGGTTTGTGATGTTTAATTTTCGTGTGAAGCATGTTCCTTCTCTAAATAATTGTTTTGATTGGGTTATGTCTATCACTTTTTAAAATTTAAGCTTTGGGATTGGAACTATAGGTTGTGTGAACTATTTAATGACCCTTTCTCTTATCCCTAACTATGAATTGGTCTTGTGTATGACTAGAGTGATTGGGATTGGTTATGTTGTTGAGTATTTCACTAAATTTTTGGATGATTGTTATGAATTGAGTGTAAGTTCTTGATGAATATTCTTGGAACCAATTATATAAGTCTCCTAAAGTCATAATTACTCTATTATGTTGATGTTGGTTATAATTGATGTACCTATGAAATTGAAGTATTTATAATGTGTTTATGCATATATATTGTCCTATGAATATGTTAAATGTGAGATCATAATAAGGATATGATAAGGCAAGTTGATGATGTTTATCTTGTTTGCCTTACACACTATGATTATGATATGAGAATCTCACAAATGAAGGTTGTGATGAAAGGAAATTCTTATCTAAACCTAAAAAGCTTATGATCATGTTCATACGAGGAGTTAATCTCCTCTGTCCTATGATAAGATTTATGATAAATTATGACTTAAAAGGTCATTCAAAAAGGGACTTTCGAGCACTGATGAACTATATATGAGAAGTGTCTCTTCCATAGTTTGAAGGTAGGTTCAGAATGAGTCTCATGAGATTGAGACTTCCATGTAATGTGGAACTAGGAGTCTCTAATATATCTCCGAATTCTTGAACTATGTTTCCTCCATAGGAATACTCTCTAGTGGATCCACTTAGAATACTATATTCATGTGTTGGTTCTACCATCGCAAGTAGACCACCTTTTTTTGGTGTGGTGTTTCATGACACCAGATACCATGTTTAGCTCAGATGATATAATGTCGGTTAAGGCAATTGTTCCCTCAAGTAAAATAAAAGAAAAGTAAATACACATTTACTAGGGTGACTTGAGGAGCCTACTTAGTATACGTAGGGTTATGGGACTCTACCTAGACATTGTACACGTTGACTCTAAAGAAAATTCCTTGGAGATTGTTCCCATGTAACATGAAAT
This sequence comes from Solanum corneliomulleri, assembly GCA_027704805.1. Classification (NCBI taxonomy): domain Eukaryota; kingdom Viridiplantae; phylum Streptophyta; class Magnoliopsida; order Solanales; family Solanaceae; genus Solanum; species Solanum corneliomulleri. The sequence goes on from JAKWIY010003056.1 coordinate 41,003,223, forward strand.
ATTTAATGCTTATTATATATGATGTTGTTCTTATATATTGTTGGCTATGTTGATGAACGTGTTATTGGTATATGTTCATATATGTGGTGATGACAACATATGTTCTAAGATATATATAAAGCAATGCATTTCTTATGGTCTCCTATCTTGTTTCCTTGATTATGTGGGGTTATGGGCTCACATGATCATTGCACTTGTAATCTGGGGATGAGATTATTGGTTAGTGTTTTACATGTTCTATTTAAATGAACTTATGAACACGGAATGTTAAAATGAATTGATGATGATATGTCTTTTCTTATGGTCATGGTTTATGTTGTTGTGATCCTTATCTCGTATATGCTCTCTTGTATGTACATTAAAGATTTTCAAATGACTTAGCATGCTTTCTAAAGAAATGGTGCTTTTCCATGCATATGCTTGATTGTTTATGTGCATATAACCATACTTAGTACATATTGCGTACTAACCCCTTTCTTTATATAACTACAAATGTAGGATTCATCCATTGAAAATTTAAGAAGGTCAATCGAACAAGATTGAAACTCTTTCTCGAAGTGTTGGTGGGTTCTCATGTTCAGGGATGTTATTTTTTATTATTCTAGCTTATTAAGACTTTAGTAGTTTTAAGAGATACTTTTTATTTCCTTTTATCATTTGGATTATATTATAGTAAGGCTTATATGGCATACTGACTTTTTATTAGCGATGTCAAAAACTCGTACTCTTTAGATGGTTTTTATGAGAGACAACTTTTAGAATTTCGTATTATTTGTTCATATTGCAATACAAAAATCCTAAGTAAGCTTCTATGTGAGAGGCATAAGTATACCTCACTTAGTAAAATGCCTCTTTTGTCAAGCAGATATGGTGTACTCAGTATGAGATATTCACTTATCCGTTCTCCTGAAATGGTTGGTTGATAAGTATAGCTTCTTCGATGATCTTATTATACCATGCATCCACAAATAAATGTTAGTTTTGGGCCACTCCTCTTCATTGATATCTTCAAGTCTTCTTTCTCCTTGTCTCACTATCTTTGAAAGTTGTTTGTTTGTACGAATCACCGTAGACAAAAGAGAAGATCATATTCAAATTAGAACATTTGCTAGGTATGTAATTTTGAAAAATAGTTAGAAAATTTCTATACCAATTAATTATCACGACATGCATGACACGAACAATAAACTTTTGTCTAAGATTTTTTCTATGATTGGTAACTTGTTGGTAAATTCAAAATTCCTTAAAAGTATATCAAATTAAGGCACTTGAAGTTGACTTTGATGTTCCGAGTACCCTTGATACAATTTTTTATGCCCTCCAATATAATTCCTTCGCAATTAGATGTTTCAGAACAAATCTAATGGTGATCACAAAAGTCATGATATTTTTCAAAATATTTATGCTTTCTCAAAATTATGTCTCAATTGCACATTTGGATATGATACTTGACCCTTGTGTGTAGGAAATAACTCTTCGTGTAGAATATTTGAGATCCTCTAAAATTTTTGTCCCAATATCCATTATGAAGGGAAATAGAAATATCTATTGGGAATATGACCGAACAGTTGTGGCACCTACGTATCCCATTGAGGAAAAAATCAGGTCAAACTTAGTTCCTCTCTCGGGGATTGACATAATAGAAAATTTTGATAAGGAGAACATCGAGAATGACAAAGGCCGCCTACGTATCTCATTTTTGAGAATTCAGGGCAAACATAGTTCGTTACAAATGGAATGTTTCAAAACTCAATCCGACAAATGATTACGAGAAAACTAAAAATGCAAGGAAGTCATGGAAAGAAGTATCATCCTTCAAATGTAGTATCTCTTGACAACATCTAAATTGATATATTTTTGCCATACTTGACCGTCCATCTCTACTAGAACCAAAGCTCCTTTTGATAGCATTTTGTGGACAACATATAATCCTTGCAACTAAAGTGCAAATTTTCCTTTGTATTCATCTTTATGTGGAAAAATGCATTTCAACACCAATTAGCCTACCTAAAATGTTTGAGTTACTTTCTTGTTAAATGCGTGAGTCATTCTTTGTTGAACAATGATTCATGTAAGCACGATAGGTTGTTAAATTATGGTGGATAATTTTGAATTTTTGACATATCCATTTCATCAAATGACTGGATGATAGACTCTGGTACCCGAAGACAACATATAAAATTATTGCAAACAAAATCTGCCATAATTTTCTTCGCACAACTTTTTAGGAAGCAACTTTGATCAACTTTTTATAGTAATAATTTGAAGACAAAATGAACTTCTGACCGTTGGAGCCAGCAGGCTTAATCAGTCCAATAACATCTATGCCCCAGGATGCAAATGGCCAAGGGGAACTCACCGCACTGAGCTCATGGCGAGGTTCTTTTGATAGATATCCATGTACCTGGAGCTTATGACATCTTTGGACATATCGTCCACAATCACTTTCCATAGTCATCTAAAAGTATCCTACCTTTAGATTTTCTTTGCCAATGTAAACCAATTCTTGTGGTCCCACACACTTCAGTTTGCACTTTTTCGAGCAATCTTATGGATTCTGTAGCATCCACATATCTCAGTAATCCCAGATCGGGAGTTCTATAAGGAACCTCTACATTTAAAAAATATTTGTTCGCCATTCTTCGGATGTTTTCTTCTGAATGCATGTGCTTATTCTGGTTATCTACCAACTTCTAAGTACTTTTTCACATTGATATACCATGGATTCCCATCCCATTCTGCTTCCACACGTGATTCACGTTCTCGTTGTTCTTATAAACCTATCTCAAGTGGATTGATATAACTCTTTTATGGGTGTTGTATCATGGAGGATGTTATTGCGAGGGCATCGACAGGCTCGTTCTATATTCTTTGTGTGTGTTTGAACTCGGTGTTCCTAAATTTTTTTCATAACCTCCATAATATAAGGAATTCACATGTTTGTATAACCAATTATCATTAATTCTTGAACATTTATGTCAAGAGCCATTCTAATGCCAAGAAACATGCTTCTTACTCAGCCATGTTATTAGTTCATAAGTATCTAAGCTTTGTTGTTGATGGATAATTTCGAAAGAATTCAAATATCAACACTACTCCAAATTCTAATCCTATAGAGTTCACCGCTTCTTCAAAGAAAATTCTCCATGTAGGATATGATTCTGATATGTCTTGTTCTTCAAAAAATGTGTCTTCATCAGGAAAATATGTTGTAACTGGTTCATATCCTTAACCTACTAGGTTATTAGCAATTTGATAGACCAAGTCTTGACCCTTAATTACTTTCTGAGTGATATAAACAATGCCGAACTCATTCAACAAGATTTGCCACTTTGAGAACTTTCATGTGGACATTGTTTTCCAAATTATGTAGTTAAGAGGGTAATTCTTGAAATGAGATGTGTTGTATAACGCGATATATAATGTCTTAATTCCTGGTCAACCCAAGTCAAATCACAATTGGTTCTCTCTAAGAGGGTGTAATGAGCTTCATAGGATGTGAATTTCTTTCTCAAATATTATATAACTCTTTTCTTTATTCCAGTCTCATCATGTTGTGGTAGCACACACCCGAATGCTTTGCCAGAGATGGATAAATACAATAGCAAAGGACAACCTACATTTGGTGTCACCATTACTGGTAGATTTGTAAGGTGTTTCTTGATGGTGTCAAAAGCCTTCTGACATTCTTTGATCAATTTGGTTGGTGAGTCTTTTCATAGCAACTTGAATATAAGCTCACATATCACTGTTGATTGATCTATGAATAAACTGATTTAATTGAGTCTCCCTAGAAAATACATTACTTCCTTCTCAGTCTTTGGAGTGGAAACTCTTCAATTGTCTTGATCTTTGAAGGATCAAGCTCGATACCACTTCTACTAACTATGAATCCGAGTAAATTCCCTGGAGGTACTCCAAATGCACATTTTGCCAGGTTGAACTTTAAATCATACTTATGTACCTTGTCTAAGAACTTTTTCAACTTTGTCATATGATCTAATCTCTCACGGGATTTTATGATGACATCGTCCAAATACATATCAATTTCTTTTTGGATCATATCATGGATAATTGTGGTCATAGCTCTCATATAACTGGATCGAGCATTCTTGATCCTGAATGACATCACTAAATAATGGTCGACTGCCAAGGTGTTATGAATGTTGTTTTTTCTGCATCTTCTTCATCCGTTAGACTATGGTGGTATCCCGCAAAGCAATCCATAAATGATTGAAGATCATGTTTAGTATAATTGTGGATCAATATGTTGATATTCGGTAAGAGGAAATGATATTTTGACTCACTTTGTTCAGATCCCGATAATCCATGCATATCATATTTTTCATCTTTCGATGCGACTTGAATAATGTTAGCAGCCAAGTTGGATACATGGTCACTTGGATGACCTTTGATTCGATCTACTACGTGACCTCTTCTTTAAACTTTAAACAGATATCGGGCTTGAACTTTCTGGTTTTCTTCTTTACTTGAAAATACTCTAGATTGATAGGAAGGTTATGCAAATCAATATCAGTGCTTAACCCTGGCATATCATCATAAGACCAAAAAAAACATGTAGATGTATTGTTTGAGTAGCTTGACAAACTCTTCTCTTTGTGTTACAACCAAATGGACACTGACTCTGGTTTCTCTGACTGACTCATCATCTCCCAAGTTTACTATCTCTGTATCGTCCAGGGTGGGATTTTAATTATTTTCAAGTTGCCTCATGTCCTTTCTGAGGTGTTCAAGAATCATTGTTTCCTTGTCATATTCTTCACATTTTGCTTCATTGACCTTATTCGGTTCACCGTGTTTGTGACATTTCATGACATTTACAGGTTAAGATCTTTTTTACTGAAAAGAACAATAAATCAACAATCTTAGATAAAAAATAAATTGACATAAATGGTAATTTTTTCCCTAATCCTAATAACACAGATTTTCAAAAATAAAACTTCAAATATTTTCTTTGTCTACAATGTCATTCGATTGATCATTAGTGGAATGCACATCAAATTCCTTAAAATCTCTCTATGTCCAACATCTCGGATGGTGGGAGTTATGGTGCATTCTGCCGAGATCAGAACACATTTGTCTTCATCAAAAACTCTTCCTATACCTTCCACTAGACCATTAACCTCATGCTCTAAAGCTATAGCAACTAATGACTGGTACAATTCTGGAATAGGCTTGGGTATATCAGGGGCATGCTTCTTCCTTGTTTTTATTTAAAAAAATCTTCCTCTGTACTGGTATAACAAATGCTGAAGCGGAAATTTATAAGTGGGATACGAAGAGGTTTGTATATACCATCAAAATTCATGCCTAAGCCATAAAAAGTCTAAAATCTATTCTTAGCATAGCTGTGGTTATCATTTTATACAGTAATGGAATTGGTACTTGTGGTGTTGTATCTTTAAATCATTGTTAATTATCTCCACCATATAAAATTCAGTGCTTTGAGAGGAATCTTAAATAATGGGAACAGAAAAACCATGGTAACTATGTCCACTCCCTTCACCATGGATAAAGATTTCATGATCCTTCTTGAAGAACTTCATGGATCAATAGTTTTCCAAGCTATAAGTTGTATCTTGTAGATATAACCATCCCCTGGAACTTAGTGACCAATTATGCGTGGCCCATTTTGATGCATAAGTCTACCTCCCCTATGGTATCTCATTGTGCACCATGAAACGATCTTACATTTATGAGATTTTTATAAATTTTTCAACATCATAATCTAGCTGAGTAAGGGTTGAAAATGGGCAGATATTGAGTCTTGAGCCATTATCAATAAATACTCAAGCTAAAAACTTGTTGCTGCATTTGACGGTGATATACAAGGCACAGTTGTGCATCAATCCTTCAAGTGGCAAATCTTCTTTCGTAATGAGATTTAGTTACTCACAATGACATGACTTACCATAGTTTCAACATTCTCACCACTTGTTCCCATCGCTACATACACTTTGTCAAGTACCTTTAGTAGTGCTTTTTGGTGGTACTCATAACTTATTGGTGTATCCCAAACTGAAAATTTCAGCTGGAGTCTTATCCAAATGCATGAAAATGGAATACTCCTTAGGTTACATTCTCTACAAAAACTTTTCGGTCTTACTTTCTGTAATCAACCTTTTTTGGTTCTTCTTTTTTGTGATTCCTAAGCTAGATCTTCCGAGACATAGCATCTTCTAGAACGTGTCATCCCCTGCGTTGTAGCTGCCTTGATAAGAAACTTTTCTTTGGTCAGTTCATTGATTCTTTCTTTTGCCAAAGTGAATGCCTGATGAGATGTAATTATTACAACAAACTTTGGATGGGCCTAATGTTTGATATAGTAGAACGTCCTGCATATGAAATAGGCCGTGAACATAACACTATGGATATTTTCACAAAATTTTACTATTAGTGCGGGAGGCCAGATCTCCATTCCAGTCATCAGTACCAACCGGAAACACAAACCTTCTCGTCCAGTCATAAAAACTATCAATATGATTTTCTTTACTAAAGTGTATGTATTCTATATTTTACGCATGTCAAAATGTTCCATTTCCTACATTAGTAAAAGAATATTGCAACCTTCAAAGAAGTTTGGTTCCCCTCTTTTACATTTCTCAAGAGCTCAAAATATGCCTACTAAAATCATGTGAACTAGAGTGAGTTCATTCCCGATAACAGCTTCAGAAAGTACACGGGTCATAAAAAATATGCAGATGCTAATATGACCATGTTCTCGTTGACACACTAATGTCCCTATAAAAGCCACAAAAAATGTGATAGGAAGTCTAGCTTTCCAATGAACATTAGTGCAATAGAATACTTTCTTGAACACTTACCCTTTCAACATTTAATACACTTCATTTCAAAAAAATTAATCTATTGTAAAAAATTTAAAAAAAATTATAATTTTTTCAATTCTTCGCAAAATTCTTGCCATTTAGCATCATTACCTCTAAAAAAAATTGATTGGGCAGTACTTTTTTAACGTGACTTCTTTAAAAGAATAAATTTCATTTTCCAACCCAACATAAGAACTCATGCTTTTAATTTACTTATCATAATTTCTGGCTTAAGTCATTTACAACCACTTAAAAATTATCAACATATTTTACTTGGACATTTTGACTTGAGCTTTTACCTATATTAAAACCCTCCAAGACCAAAGGAAAATGCCCATATCATTTGAAGAAAAAAAGATGCGTCAGTCACACATTCTAATGGGTGAGCTTATGCCGGCCATATTCCCTTCCCTGCTCTTAGTTTGATTTAAAGGAACCATTTTCGCGAGTAAAAAGAACATGTGGTTAACCGTTCTAGGTTGGGGGGTCAAAATTATATATATACTTAATTTATATGGGGCCCTAAGTGAATCAGACTTTACGAATTCTGCTTAGTAGGGACCTAAACACATGAATTTATTTTCTCAGAGTCAGACCACGCCTTATGACAAAAGGGGGAGAAAGGACGTATCACCTGAAACACTTTATTTATTTAAGAATCATTACTATTAGACACATATGCTGACATGACAAAAAAAGTGTGACTCCTTGAGCGTGTAAAGCAATAAAAGACATATTTTTGTATTTTTTTAATGTTACAACTTATAAATTTACTTTTTTTAAAAAAAAAAAAAAGAAAGTAAAAAGCCCTATCTTCTTCTTCACTGCACCATCCTCATAAGTACATCTATCTCTGTTTCTCTAACCCTATTTATTTATTATTCTTTTTCATTTATTTAAAGCTATTATTATATAGATATAAATCTCAAAAATTCTAGTAATGTTCCATTATTCTTTTATAAAAATAATATAAATTGATTATTTTTTAAGCAAGAGTCGTTATTCTTTATTAGATATGGCAATACGTTATTATAAATCCAAAATGCAGAAAAGCATTGCAATGCCAGCAGATTTTGACGAAGAATAAGAAGATGAGGGGCGAGGGGTGGGGGTAGGGTGGGCTTTGATGATTGAAAATAATTTGTTGTTCTTTTAATTCCTTTTTATCTTATTTCCATGTGTCATGGTTTTATTGGTTTTGTGTTTGAGACTAACACACTTCTGTCTTTCACCATATTTTCATTTTGTGTTTAATAAGTATAAATTTATTAAATATTAATGTGTTCAATAGGTACTAACCTAAGTTAAGATGTCTAAGTGTAATAGGCGGATTACTTTAAAGGGACACATTCTACTTATGCCTAATTTTATAGAAAAAATCTTTCTAACAAAAGGAGTAATATGTACTCCCTCCGTTATAAAAGAATGGTCTAATTTATTTATGTTTAGTTTGTTTCAAAAAGAAGAATTGATTTCCTTCTTTTTGCAACACTTAGACTTCAGTTTTCCAAGTAACCTATTTAAGACTACACATTAAAAAGAGTATGTTGATACATACATAACTTTAATTTAGAACCATAAAATTAAAAAAATTCTTTCTCTTTTTAATCTTCGTTTTAGATCAAACTTGGTGTATTTTTTTAAAACAAAGGGAGTAGTATTTAGTAGAGTTGGTTGGTGAGCGAGTCAAAATGTGTCAATAAAATATGTGCCTTTTACATAAATTTCATATTTTAAATATGAAACTACAATTTATTATTCTTTAGTTTTTAATTACAAAGTCGCTTAAAAAGTAACATAAAACGGATACACAATCTATAGCCTAGATACATTAAAGAGTATCTCAGATACATTATATTATAAACCACATACATAATATGTATCTCGGGTACATTGTAAAATAAATTGGAAGCATAATATGTAGATCGTATACATTAAATACTAACTCGGATACATTAAATAAATAAGGAATTTTAGTGAAATATAGAAATAGAAGGGGATATTGGAAATAAGGGAAAATAAGACACGTGTTCCATTTTCCAATGGCAACTGCACTTGAAGTTGGAAACTAATTGCATTGCTATTGAAAAAAAAATTCCAAAAACGATTGAAATTGAAGTGTTCACTGGATACTCCTTACTTCTTACCGCTCTTACAATTCCTGAGGGCAAGGATAGTGCATCACAACTAAAATTTCTTTATAATATATTCTCAAAATGATGTGCAGAATATGATTGATCTATGTGTCTAAATATAATGCAAATTATAGCTTAAAATCTTGATCGAGATACCAACGAGATTGGATGGTAGCTATTCAAAAGTCTAACGTGGTGCATAAAATCAATTTTATTCAGTCTCTGGCATTATTAACCATCGATGAACTCTTTAATTAGGTAAGAAAAAGTAAATTTACATTAAATTCTTTTATATCCAACTTGATTGAAAGAAACTAATTATTTATAATACAGAATGACAATGCAAGAAGTATTGATTTTGCTTTTGTTGACATCGATAAAGTAAACTATCAAAAGTACCATGAGAGAATGTTAGAACTAGTGTAAGCGGGTGGTAATATAGTATAAGATAATACACTATGGTTTAGGATAGTTTCTATGCCAGAGGAGTGTGTCAATGATACAATTTGTTAATAATTGTTCAATTATCATATATCTTATTTGATTAAATTGTGATATTAACTTTCTTTTGCATGGATATAATTTACTCTGTCCAACAAATATTTTTCATATTTCACTTAAAGGATGATTATACAGTCCGCAATCGTTCATTAACCAAACTATTTTTCTATGTAACCTGGAGAATGTAGTTGGTGAATGGATGGTAACGGTCGCTAACTGCCCCAACCCAGGTTGTCCACTTTACTCACCAGTCCAATTGAAATAAACCACTCAATTAGTAAACTAGCAAAGAGTGAAATTAAATCTCTCAATTTAGTGCATTTGCCTAAGTTGACCAAAAATCCAATGCGTGTTGGGAACATTAAAAAAGCACCTTGAGTACAAAAGTGGTTCACAACCTAAATGGACAATCATACTTATGCATATTTAAATTGAAGGATAAATATTCCATTTGGCAAGCCATTGTCTCTTTGGGTAGAGAGTTTAATAGTACGTTCGAGTCGAAGAACAATAAACTTATCATTGCATACCAAATAGTGGATATCATTTTCCTCATCAAATGAGTGGAAATATACAAAGTAAATAATAAAATAAAGTAAAACAACTAAGAATAAGCTAACTTTTGAAACATGTGTTATTAGACATGCCCTAACTTTTTGTTGCTACAAACCGGTTGAAGTATGTGCGGCTGTAAAAGCTTCTCATCAAGGAAATAATGGAAAGTAACCATAATTTTTTCTTAATTTAAACTGGGTGCATTCATTTGGAAAAAACAAAAAAATAGGTCACATAATTGAAGGGTGTATTTGTTAACATAGTCTAGCATCCTAGTTACAACTCAATAGAAGGCACGTCCCTAGAATTCATGCTTCAAGCTTCACTTACATAGAGTGTTTCAAACAATAAAAAAGAAACTACTCACATGCAATACTAAGTATATGAATCATGTATGACTAAAACAAGACCCTAATTAAATAACCATTTGAAGAGCATGAAATATCAACGACAAACTTAAATTGCTAATTTTGGCAAGGATTGTGATTCTCTTTCTCACAAGTAGAGATAGATGTTGAAGTTTCCCAAGTTATATTGAGTGATATAGATAAAAGAAAATTAAAAAGGTTAAAATCAAAACATGGGAAGGTCCACTTAATATCCAATGAACATGAAGAACGTAAAAAGCAAAGAAGCTATAAGATAAACCATATCAAATCACATTTCTGTGAAGCCACAATCAAGCCTCCTCACTTAAAGAAGACGATATAGGCACATTATAACGCAATGATTCCTAATAAAAATTTCATATGTCAAGTAACTAGTTGTTTGAACATTTATTACTTCATTTGCAGGCACAAAATATCCTGATCCTCTTAATTATATCACCACAATGACTTATTTTATACAAGTCAAACTTATCAATGATAAAATATCCTATTTAACCCCAACAAAATTTGAAACTTAAAGAACCTCATCTCAGCCATGGACTTCCTGAATAATCGATTGCAACGAGTCATCACCAACAACAGATCGTAACTCTGTCATGAATTTGTTTTTCCATACTTTTTCTTCCTGTGAAAATCATTGTATTAGAAGTCAAGATCAAAATGATGGTCTAGAAATCAGATTCACCAACTATATATAATTATTCCTTGAATAAGCAAAGTAAAAAATGGAAATCTAAACTTACTTTATTGGAGCTATACAAACTATGAAATCCAACTTTTTTTGTGTGTGGAGTAAACTTTAACTACCTGGGAGCACCCTCTAGGAATCACACAGCGTACTCGACGTCTCGGAGGTAATATACAAGTCTCGTAGCATTCATTAATCACATATATATACAAAGTAGTGCAGAATTGAAAACATTTCACAAATTTATCTATAAGGAAACTCTTATATAACACTAAAGAAGAACTAATTCTCATCACAAGCCATCTCAGACACATCTCAATATCATAGGGTTGCACCCCATACATCAAATAGAAAGTATATAATATGAACTCCAACATAGTCTGTCAAAATTATAAAATCATAGGTGTAGTGCCCTAGGATTTGAGGGCCTACCAACTTGGAGAAACAAAATCCAAGTATCTTGAGAAATGACTTGAATCACCTCAGCATACTAAACCTACATTTTTTGGGAAAAATGGATAAAATATGGGCTTAGTACAATTAAGCACTTATATGACAATGCACAATATCATGTAAAAAGGGAAATTTCAGTTGAAACATGTTTTTCATGATATTTTTGTAAAATCTGATAAAACAAGTATAAAAGTCATCATACAAGGCAATCTTCAAGATAAAAGATAATACTCCCATTATCCACAAGATATGACCATGTTCATTAAGTAACCCATTCAGCCATTTAGACCCTCCATCTAAAGTTATCCCATGACCCACCTATGTAAGATAGGAAGATACCACACATATAACCTCTTAATACATCACTAGATGATCCTCAAGACTACCCTAAAAAGGATATTTCCTTTCCAACACAATCACAAAAAGTCAAATATAATTACTAGGGATAATAAAGGAGACATTCATGCATTTAAAGGACTTTACATAATGGTCATGGAAGACCTAGGGAACCTACTCTAGTATATTTAGAGCCTACTCGTTCCTTGTGTAGATAGCATGCCATACTACTACCTACACTTTGTAGAACTTATCATATATCTAAAGTGTACATACCACATTATTAAAATAGGCCTTAAACGACATAGACAGTACTAGCTAGGCATGGAATCCGGTTTCATAAGACTTCATAATGCTGAAGGTATTATATTTTCCAAAGGTAGAACTAGAACACATCCGATGTATGCACATGGTTTAGGGGATATCATGGTCTTCTTTGTACTCTAGTGTTATACTTCAGGTAGAGCTAATACCACAAGCATATACACACGGTTCTTTACCTTTGTTCTCATCGAGTAAGTTTATCCACATAATAGTATTTGAGAAGGTGTCATCTCTAAGTCCTACAAACTCATAATACCAATACCAAGAACTGGTCGACAAGGGCTACCTATCAAGGTTAATTATGATAGCTCTTTTGTTTTTCTTCCAAATGGTTTCATGTCGTTCCAGCCGGCCCATATTTAAGTACATCATTCCACTCAAGAAGGGGACAATTTACGATTACCACTTCAAGGCATTGTTTTTGACCTTCTTTTCTTATTCAAGGTTCCATATTAGTCTTTCATAGAAGGGTACCTAGTTCAGGTTTACCGATCCTAGACTTTTATTTATTCACTCATTTAACATCATTCAAGTACCAAGTAGGGATAATTCAGTCTACCAACACAAGATACAACATCAATCTATAAAGCTTCTTCTTAGTCCTTCATAATCATATATCAACACGAAAATAAGAAACACCTTCAATCATCTCATTATAGCACCCATTAAAGATCATATAGACATCACATAAGTACCTTCACATTATACATTCACATATACAATACAAACCTTCACGTTGTACACCCATATAAGCCATAACCTGATGATACTAGAATTCACATAGTAATGTCGACAATGACATGTCATAAAAATTATAGTAATTACACCCCACCACGAGAAGTGGATCATACTAATCAATTGCAATTCAATATCAATTCTACATTAAATAAGGTAATTCTTTCAACTTACCACCTTCAAATAGCCACTATCACGATTCATTAACAACTCCAACAATATTCACACAAAAATTGAACTTACCATTACTATGTCCATAAGTCTAGACCACCAACTCATCTTTATATCCACAACTCACCATGTATTGAGATGGATAATAATAAGAATCAATAATAGAATGAAATCTAAATACAATTCCATCCATAACCAATCATAATTATTAAACCCATTCTACAAGAAAAAATTAAAGAGTAAGAGAGTTCATGGGTTCATGAAGTTTTTCACTAAAATGATCAATTAAACCATAATATAGTCATACAATTTGTATGAACCTATTTTATGCAAGAACCTATTAGTTTTAGGAAGAATTCAAGTTCTGATCGTCTTTTGGAAATAAGAAAACTAATTGAGAATTGGTTCTAGAGAGGAATAAAACTCTAGATAAAGAGTAAACATACCTTAGTATTGAGTAGCCCAGCAAATTTGGGTTGAAAACTTGGAGAATCGGTCATATACCTTGAAGCATGATAGTTCTTTAATGGAGGATTTGGGAAGAAAAAATTTAAAGAAAATGGAGAGCTTTGATTTTAAACTTCAGGGTTTTGTTTTTTATTACTGAAGTTGGGGTAAAATTTACTAAAAAACCGGTTGTGAAAACCCCCAAAGTATCCAAAACAAACCTTCAGTAGTTGAACATTTTTTATGAAGTCTAACTTGACATTTAAATGACGCGGCCAAATCTGGGATATGGCTGAACATCGCGGAGGCACTTCCCAATCTTATTTCTAATAATAAATTTGATGCAGAAAAGTCATGATAAGCCAGTGGTGAAAAGGAAACTTTTTACGTTAAAGTGTCAGGGGCGTGTCGTGACTTAGCCTCTAAATATGGGACTGCCTGCACGATGCCTTGGAAGTCAATTAACAAAAGCTTGGGTCGTCCCCAAGGACCTTTTTGTTTGTCCTTAGGGAGTCGTGTCCATACATTTTGACCTTAAACTCTATTATTAAGACAATAGTATCACCTCTACTGAATTTTTACTCTTAACAACACATAAAAATACATACAACAAACAAGGAATCACAAGCACACACAAGATGAGTTTTTAGGTCTTTCGTTGACGTTTGACTTCAAAACTCTTTAGAACTAACTTCTTAAAGTTATTCTTCATTAATTTAATAAGTTACTAACTCAAAAAAAACCACCTAAGGCTCTAGTTGATCCGTTTTTCATTTTGGTGGTCTTACATGAAATTTATAGCTTTATTAGAATCAGTGGTCTATGAGCATGAGCATGACCATTTAGTCAACCTGTATTTACACATCACTGTTTCTTTAATATCGTTACATTTAAAAGTAATTAAAAGGAATGAATAACTAAAAGGAGCAATACTTAAATGATATATCTAAATCAGATTTGTAATCGACTATAAACAAGGGTAGAATGTAGGTGTTCATAGTGTTACACCATACAACATGCCACTTTGGATTTATTAACTCATCAACTCTAGTATCAAAATACGCACTTGACAGAATAAACTGTTAAGATCCTAACTAAACCTTCTAAAGCTTTCCAAATATAATTTGCCATAACATGATATGATTTTCAATATTTTCATCTATCTCACACATTATTTCACTACACACACAACCAATAAGAAGTACCAAAAGGGGTAATACGAGTTAGGAAAGAGAAGAGGAAAATTGAGGAAATCAAAGTGGTGATGGAAGTAGGCAGTTCATCTAGGAATGTGGAATGTAATAGATTAGTGTCTTGTCTCTGCGCCTACTGAATTGCTTCCACAAATGTTTCCTGGGAATGTTTTCAATAGTGTTCCTCCTCATTCCCTAATGACCCTATCCTAGGACACTTTGGTTGAAGCAATTCAATAGGCACATCTACAACACACTGATCTATCACATTCCATGATGAAATGCCTAGTTCCCTCATCACGTTGTTTTCCCCACTTTCCCTCTTCCTCTTTCAAAACTCGTCTTTCAGCTTTTGGTACTTGTTATTAGTTGTGTGTATAGAGATATTATATGCGAGATGTAGGAAAATGATGAAAAGCATTTCATGTTTTGTCGAGTTATATTTGGAAATCTTGAGAAGTTTGAGATAGGATCTCAACAGCTATTTCTGTCAAGTTTGAATTTTTATACAGGAGTTCATAATTTATCAATTCTAAACTGCATGTGGTATGTTGTAGCAATAAGAACACCCACATTTTAACCTTGTTTATAGTCAGTTATAAATATGTCAGGTAAGTATGGATAATATTCTTTATTCATTCATTTTAATTATTTTTAAATGTCATACGAGAAACGGAACAATCAAATGGAAATACAGGTCAATTGAATCGTGGTGTGGATTCTCATAGCGCATTGATTCTAATGAAGCTACATAGTTCACTCCTCAACAAAAAAATAGGAGTTCCAAAGTTTGTATAGCTCCTATGAGGTAAGATTGGATTTCCCCTTTTTAATTTTGTTTATTCAATGATTAACTATATATATGTGATGAATCTAGTTTTAAGATCATTATTTTACTGTTAACTTTTAATACAAATAGTTCACATGAAGGCAAAGTAGGAAAAAATATTTTTTATGACATTGAGTTCGTCTCAATTATTCTTATCTGACGTTTAATACTAATTTTTCATCAATATGTACAATATTTTTATGGAGATCTTCTAAACCCTCAATGAAGACATTAGGGTAAGAATTCTTATTCTAAACAACAATAGAAGCGATAGGCAACTTCATTCTCACTTTCCAAAATGATTCCTATCATTTAATAAAAATCAAAAGTCAATTTACACCCTTGCAATTCTATTTAAATTATAGCCTCGCCCCTCACAAAATCTGAAACAGCACATCCATGGCATTTTTCAATAGCTCCACCCATGATCCATCCTTAAACACCATTAACCTCACCGACATCCCATGCTCCTTGAAATTCTGGTGGTGTTGAACCAACAACTAAGCATGATTAATCGATCGAGACAAGGAATCAACTAGTTTTTTGGAATAGGAACCTCAACCCTTACTTTCATCTCATAGACACAGTCGTCTCCGCTTCCACATAATATATTCTAGAAAGGAACAACAATGTTCACCTTGTTACCATTGAAAACATCATAACTGAACCCGCTTCATCATATGCGATCATCGAAGTACACGAAACGATCGAAGCTATCGACATATCTTCAAATTTCTTTGAGTGATACATACTAGGGGAGAAGAAGTAACTTAGAAGGAAGAACTGGATGTTGGAACAAATGGGATAATGAAGAAAAAGGAGACACACGATACAACCAATTTCTCTCATAGTAAGAAAAAACTAAAATTTAAACTATTTTTGAGAAGAGGAATAAAAGCAAATGACCATGTTAACCTCAATTTAACTTTACTTCAACGGTAACATTTTCTTTTTAGCGTGAGATAATATTTGGATAGTTCAAAAATTATTGACACAAGAAATGTCATTGTTGACTAAACTAGATTAGTAATTAATGATTTTACTATACAAAATGTAGTTGTATTTTATACTTGACCATTTTTTCACATATAATTTTTTATAATTACCAAGTCTATAAGGAAGAATTTATTAATTAAATTTTTAAAAATTAATATTTTAATTTTTGTTAATGACCCATAAGTTTTTACTATGTTTATTTTTCTAAAAAGGAAAAAGAACAGGAGTCATTGAGAGGCGGACCCACATGCTTATGTGAGGGCATGAACACCTATTTACTTTGGGGAAATTTTTTTATACATCTTATGCCATAATTTCACTATCTTTAGATCACTTATTAAAATTTTCAAGTATAATACATTTTCAGAGAACTACATAGAGAAGAGTCGCCATTTAATTTTTAAAAGAAATTAAGAAAACTTAAATTTAAAAGACTCTAACAGATTTAATCCTATAAATTTAGAAAATGGGTAAGAGGTTCTTACTTATGCCTTAAGAATGTTTTTAAGGCATTTAAGGTGTTCTCTAGCTTGCGATTGTCTCATATCATACCATCTAAAAGATCATAGAAATTTGGGCATATCCCTAAATCAATGTAAAGAAGCCACATATAGGATTATACAAATCGTACTGAAAGGATTGTAGAATGAATTTAAGAGTCTTAGAAAACAAAGAATGTCCATAAGCGAGATATTGGTATCGCCCTCTAAAAGTTAGGACCCACCCACTTTGATGGTAAAGGATATCCAAGTCTTTTCAAGTCGTCTCAAATGAGCCTTAAAAGACCGGAACCTAAAAGGTTGGGGAAAAGGAAGAAATGGGGTTAGTACGCCCCTTGTACTAAGTATGACACTATATGAACATATATTTATAAAACATGCGAAGAAAAAGACATTTCAATAAGTATGCATTTCAATAATTATGCATTTTTCATTTAAAAAATTCATGCATATACAACAAGAAACAACACTTCACATTTATTAAGTCAACGCATGTTGATCACATAACCCCAACATCATGTCTAGTCCAATCAATCATTTCCTCTGTACAAGTAGATAAATATCCAATCACTCGATCTAAATATCCAATCACTCTACATCTAAGTCATATTAAAATATAAGCAGGAATAAGAGTACATTTCATGATAACAAAGCAAGACAATTACTCATGAACCCCTATCAAGTCAACAGGTGCAATGACCAAGTATAGACCCATAACATTACTGAATCAAGTAACCCTACAAGAATCATGATTTAATCCCTACTTAACATAACATTATATTTAGATATACCTTTCATCTTACTTTAACAATACATACCAATACATATCAATAAGTTAATAGCCACCATATAGTATCCATAATATGCAAGTCCTTCATATACCTATCATATATCATCATAAGCATAACCATACATAAGAACATCCTCCTAAGACTCCCCTCAAGGATAATTAGTGCAATGCTTAGATACTGTCTCATACCATTACCTAGACTAAGCTAGACCCCTTAGGTTATCCTAGTTAGGGTTCAATCCTTTTGATTCATTTTACCTTTTAGGAACATCTTTATCTAACTGACCTAGACCACATGAGCTAGTGTGAATTCAGTGTCAGAAAACCCTACACCGAAGGAAGGCGAACTACTTGCTAAGGTAGTACCAAAAAAAAAAACACAGCAACTACGTGGATCCACTAGCTAGTTTTCCTATGGGGACAACATAGTTCAAGAATTAGGAGATATAGTTGGGACCCTCTTTATGCCACATGCATTGTAGTCTCGAATCTCAAGACTACTTTAGTGCTCCTACCTTCCTATGTAGGAATAGACACTACTCACTCTAGTTCACTCCGTGCTAAGCTAGAGTCCCCTTTTGAAATGTCTTCAAGACAATAATTATCAACCATAGCTTAGTTTGGGTCATCGGGTCTAACCCTTGTATAATCATCCTCATAAATAGCTCAACAAGAATTGCATGAGTATAAATCCTTTCATTACAATTCATATATGTGAGATTAATACATAAGCATTTCATATCATAGTCAGGCACATTGGTGATCATCACCATCTTTTTTAACATATACACCTTAATAAACCTCAAAATATAATCAAGACATTTTAATTCAGCATCATACCACCGTATAAATCCTAATACAAGGATTTTCCCCATATAGCATAATTGCTTAATCACAATTAACCACAATTCGAAGTAAAGGATAGAGATTATAAGACTTACAAAGTCTCCTCCATAGTTCATAATAAATATCTTATCATAAACCCTCAATTCAATCCCATTTAGATGTACAACATCATAATTCAATAATCAACATGATAACAAGGCTAGCAGAATCACCACATTACAATTCATTCCTAGATCATTGCTTAAGATAACACACTTAGGTTAATTCACTTTCTAACCTAGATCATATTCATGAACTAGAATGAAAGATTATTATTCATTTCAATTTGTTCATTATTAATGTAACGACATCATTTAATAGCAATTAAACCAATAACCAAATCAATTGAATCAATTTCAATCTAATTTATGTCAATATGTAACCTAGGGTTAAGGGTTAAGGATCATAATATACAAACTATACCAAATAATCAAGATATAGTATAATCAAGATACAATACATGTTAATATATCCATGTTATTCAATATAATACATACACAATTTGATTCATTACCCTATTTTCGAGATTGAGAAAAACTCACATGAAAACCTAACTTTTGAAAATATTTTCAAGGAAACCTTTGAGGAATGAGGTATCAAAGTTTAATTAGATCCAATACCTCAAGATTTAATGAAGATTTGATGGTTTAATCGTCCGTTTTCATCCCCTAAATCCCTCACCTAGCTAGTCTTCAATGGTGTCTTCTAAGAAGAAAGAGAATGAAGAGAGAAGTAAGAGGATTTGTTTTGGGAGTTGTATTTAATATAATGAGGGTTAAGGACTTTATATTGGGTCATAATTAACTTAATTAGACTCCATTAAACCCTAATTAATAACCTAACCCACTAAATAACTAAATTAAATGAATTAAAATGTACAGGGAATTTGACCCTCACAAATAGAACCTTGATTGACGGGCCATCTGTAAGTCGACGACAGGTCCCCCCCCCTCTCTGTCCTGCACACTCGTCACTTTAGTCAGAGACTTGTGCAGTAAAGGGATCCATCAATTTTGCTAACTGTGGTACGACGGTTGGCATCGATGCCTCGTCGATCCACACACTAGCCATTGAAGGACTCTCGTGGTTGCATAATTCCTAGGCAGTGCTGCCTCCTACATGCTAAGGTCTTCCTCAAGGTCCCTTGGTTGGTCCTTTGGAATTTGTACCCATACGTTTCGACCAAGAATCATCCTAAACACCTATTAACTATCCTTCAACAAATTTCCATGGACACTCCTAAAAATTCGTCAAATAGGCTTAGGCGCTCTAGTACCTCCTAGAACTAGTTTTCAAACGTCGTAGATACTCTTGGACGTTTTGGTTCCTAGACTCCCTAAGTGTCCTATATTCAGTAAGATAGGTCTTGAAATACTATTTTGACTCCATGGCACCTATGTAGGCTTTAAGAATCGTCTTGGATTTTTGAAATATTACAGTCCTAGGGCTTACATTTAGCATTTTGACTATTTTTAGGAAAATGACTTAACTTGAAAAAATGGATAAAAAGAAATGATTTTTTAATTTTTAAGAAAAGAGGACATTAATTGAAATAATTTAATTAAATTGCAAATTATTATGACTTTAACAAAACTAGATTAATTAGAAATATTATTTTTTAAAATCATTTTAAATAATAATTTGAGCTAAATTAGTTAATTCAACCATGAAACTATTTTTAGTTAGTTAAAAAGAAAGTTTTGACTGAAGATATCAAATAAAAGTATGAGAGTTGATCAAAAAAGATTTTGAATGTACTAACATAAAAGAACATAGTTCATCTTTTGGGAATTTTAATTAAGCTAGCCCTAAAATTAGTTAGCAAATAAATTAGTAAGAGTTAGACAAACTAAAAAATATTAAAATAGAGAGTGAGACGGAGGAAGATTTGGGTCTTTCTGATCTTGAGCTTTGGCCTCATTTCCCTGTCCTCCACTATTGTAAAGGCTTCCCAAAAATCTGATGGGATTTTAATCGTCTCAAAAAAAATATGAGTTAATGACATACATATACAACTGTTATGAAAAATTAGCAGTAAATACCCCATAAATAAAAAGCATTTAATAGACCAAAAAAGAAAGAGCAGCAATTATCTCATATTATCCACAACAGACTATTAGTTTTTTTTTTTTGGTTTTTTTAAAAAAAAATTCTTGTGAAACTAACAACCACACTCTATTCAATTCAAATAGCATAACTAGATGTATAAATCTATATGTTATCCACTACAAATGGATACCTTTTCAAAAATATATACTTTATGTATCCAATTAATTATAATAGGTAAAAAATTTACTAAATTACATTTTATCACATAATTGGATTTTTATCACGTAGATGAACAATCATGTATACAATACATTCATATATACATAATTGTGTATTCATTCACTAAAAATGTAACCATTGAATTGAATAATCTTCAATCACTTGAATGTATTTTTTATCAATTGAATTGTCACATCCGGGTTTAACCCCTAGGCGTAACCGGCGACGTCGTCCTTTTCAACAAGTAAGACTAGCCTCTTAATCTCATATCATTACATTCACAGGTTGAAAAATGCGGAAAAATTAAAACTTTCATTATCACTACTACGAGGTTTACATAGACCTATACATACACATAATATATATTTATATCGAGTATACATAGATCCTTTGTATAGGAAAAGAACATACCCTCCTACTTTTATTGCACATACATATATAGAAAACATAGAAATAGTCTCAACGATTGTCTCATTTAATATTATCTCAACGAATATCAGAATATAGGCATAGCCCGTATATTAATCCCACAAGACTAAATATAGGTCATACAAAATTAGCATACTCAATTGAAAAGGAAGGAAATGAAAGATTAATTTAGCTCATAACAAGTCCGTACACTAGATGACGACATTACCCTTGGAAGTTTAGAACCTACACCACTTGGATAAAAGGAAGAATCCAAGCCTTCAACAATGTCATTTTCCAAACTCTTCAACGACCGGAACTTATAATGTTTGGGAAAAGGTAAGAAAATGGGATTAGTACTACACATGTACTAAGTATGAGACCTTATGGACATATACAAGCAAAACATGCTAAAAGGGGATTTTTAGTTAAAACATGTCATTTTACCATTTTAGGAACTTAATGCAAAGTCAGGTAAGTCATATCAACACACCAAACATAATTACTATCTCAATAACTAATATTTATTCCATCATACTATAAACCATGATTTACTACAACCCTATCATTAAGGAATAACATCAGAAGAATGAATAAAAGTCAATCATATCATGATAAGAAAGACAATTACTCACAAGTATTTATCAAGTAACCAAGTCCAATGACAAAGCAAAGCCCCATAACCTTACTCAATCAAGTATCCTCAACAAGAAAGAATGTCCAATTTTTAACTATACATATAATGGCATTTAGGTTTACATTTCATTATTAACATTATAACCCAAGGCATATTCATAAATGAACTAATCAACATATAGTATCAACAATGTGTCATGGTAATCATATATATATTATATATTATAATAACATAAACATATATAAGAACCTCCTCTGAAGACTCCCCTAAAGGCTAACTAGTGCAATGTTTAACTAGAGTCTAATACCCATACCTAGACTAAGCTAGAAACCTTAGATTATCCAAGTTCGAGTTGAAGTCCTTTAATTCGTTTTTCCTTTTGGGAACATCTTGCCTTAACAGACATAGACCACATGAGCTAGTGTAGAATCCGGTGTCATAAAATTATACACCGTATGAAAGAAGACTACGTGCCAAGGTAGTACCAAAACATAAATCATAGCAACTATGTGGATCCACTAGCTAGTATTCCTATAGGGGCAACATAGTTCAACAACTACGAGATATAGTTGGTACCCTATTTATGCGCCATGCATTATAGTCTCCAATATCAAGAGTAATATAGTGTTCAAACCTTCCCAATGTTGGAAGGGACACTGTTCAATCTTGTTCACATGGTGCTAAGCTAGTGTCCCTTTTTTTAATTGTCTTTAAGCCTTTAATTATCAATCATAGCTTAGGTTAGATCATATAGGGTACCCCTTGTATAATCATCACAATCAATATCTCAATGAGAATTGTATTAGTCATTTCATCATAATTCATATAAAGTGAGGTTAACACATTAGCATTTCATAGCATATCAAGGCACATTGATAGTTTTCACCATCTTTATATCACATACACCTTAATCAACCTCACAACATAGGAAAGACATTTCAATTCAACATCATACCACCCTATAATCCTAGTATAAGGCACACTCCAATGTAATATCATTACTTAACAACAATTAATAACAATTTGAAATAAAGATAGAGATTCAGAGACTTACCAAATCTTCCTCATAGTCTATCATCAAGATCTTACCATCAACCCATGACTCAACCCAATTTGGGGAGTAACATCATCACAGAGTCATAACCAATAAGTTGACAAGGCCAGTTGTATCTCTAAAAACAATTCAACAACTAGAACTCAACTTAAGACAATATACATAGGCTAATTTAACATTACAATTCATATCCTAAATCACATCTCAAGAAATAGAATGATAGGCCTATAATTCATCTTAATGTAATCACAATAATATCATAGAATAGTAATCCGATAAATAGCCAAGTCAATTTAATGATAATAATACAATATAGGTCAAGATCATAACATAGGGTTGGGATGGAGGATCATATTCTTCAATTTAAACCAAACCTTTAACAATTACCATAATCAAGGTGGAATTATGTTAATCTATCAAATATAACCTAAACAAATCATCAACAACTCAATTCATATTCTTCAATTTAAACCAAACCTTTAACAATTACCATAATCAAGGTGGAATTATGTTAATCTATCAAATATAACCTAAACAAATCATCAACAACTCAATTCATAATTTCAATTTCGTAGTTGGATGAAACCCATTAAAAAATTCAACTTTTGAAATCTATTTTGAAGGAAACCTTTGAGGAAAGAGACTCAAAGGTGAAGTAGATCACATACCTTAACGTTTGACGAAAACTTGATGGAGAATTCATCCCTTTACAGTACTCAAACCCTAATCCTTGCTAGTCTTGAATGGTGAGTTCAAGTACAGAGAGAAAGAAGGAGAAGGATGAGAGTTTAATTGTGAGTTGTCTTTGAATAATAAGGGTTGAGGGTATTTATATTGGGTATTAATAAACTTAATTAAACTCTCTTAAACCACTAATTAATAAATCACAAAACTCGACCCTCATAGACGAGACCCCGATCGAAGGGTCACCTTTGAGTCGAAGGTCCCTCACCCCTCCGTCCTATACACTATTGATGAGGTTAGAGACTATGCAGGCGAGGGGCTTCCATGCATTGGCTATGTTTGGGACGACGGTTGCATCGACGCCCCGTCGATCCACACATAGTCTGTATCTTGTACCTCTGCACTCCATCGATGAGTTCAGAAGTTTTGCGGCTGAAAGGACCTTCTCAACAATCCTATGTGTGGAATGACAGTGGCATTGACGCCCCCTTATTCCACACGCAGGCTGTCTTCTGTCCCGCCGAGGCACACTGCGAGGCAGTGTGGTCTCAAACGCATGGATCCTTTTCAAGGGACCTTGGTTTGTCCTTTGTTAGTCGTACCTGGATGATTAAAACATGAATAAACTCAAATACATATTACCTACTCTTTCACAAATTTTCGTACATTTCGACTCTGAAAAGTTTGTCAAATTGGCTAAGGCACACTAAAACCCCTTTGAAGAAACTTCCCGGAGTCATGGACCTTCTTGGACGTTTTGGTTCTTAAGCTTCTTAAATGACCTATATTCATTAAAAATGGACTTAGAAAGAGTAATTACAGCTTATGACACCTATGTTAGGAACATTCGTCCTCGGATGACACTAAAGTTCTATTGAAGGAACGAATAAACTAAAGACTAGCAGCCCAACCAATCAAAAATATCAAATCAACATAAACCATGTCATTTCAACATGGAAAATATCAAAACTCATATTAACACACATAAGGCAACACCTCATCATGAGGCATTTCCTTCTCACAACACTTATGAGCTCAATATACATTACATGAGTCAATTAGCACAAAGTTCAACATAAAAACATGCTACAAATCATTTCATAATGATTCACCATATCAAAATGCACAACATAACTCAAAACAAGAAAAAAGAAAAAATTTCAAGTTTTCAAAAAGAAATATTGTAGTAACTTCACTGTAATGTTTTCAAAACTGCATAATATCAAATAGTGCACCCAAAAATCAAGAAATCTTAACTTCTATTCATATTTATACTATAAAAAAGAATGACTAACCTTAATTCTTTAAAAGATGAGGGTAACGGGATTTCATATCGGCTTCAGCCTCCCATGTTGCACCCTAACCTAGATAATTCTTCCATAAAACCTTTACGGAAACGACTTCTTTATTCCTCTAATTCTTGACTTGTATATCAAGAAATTGAACTGGGACTTCCTCATAAGAGAGACTATCCTTGATACCAAGACCCTTAATTGAAAGAATGGAGTCGGGATCACCGATACACTTTTTCAACATAAAATCATGGAAAACCGAATGAACCGAAGCCAATTCACTAGGAAGTTTCAATTCATAGGCAACCTTACCAACCCTTTGCAACATTTCATAGGGACACACATAACAATGAATCAACTTCCTTTCCGTGCCAAATCTAACCACCCGTTTCATTGGTGAAAATTTTCAAATACACGTTATCACCTTCTTTAACCTCCAAATCCTTTCTCCTATGATCGGCTTAAGACTTTTGCAGACTATAGGCCGTTTGCAATCGGCACTTTATGATATGAACCTTTTCAAAACTCTTATAAATCAACACGGGACCAATAAGCGATTCTCACACACTTCAAACCATCCAATAGGAGACCTACACCTCCCACCATACAAGACTTAATAGCGAGCCACGGAAATGGGTGAATGAAAACTATTGTTATAGGCAAACTCCACCAAAGGTAATTATTTATCCCAATTCCCTTTAAAATCTATAATGCACGCCCTAAGCATATGTTCAAGGGTTTGTATTGTATGTTCTGCTTGACAATCTATTTTGGGATGAAAAGTGGTGCTCAACTTCACGTAGTATCCAACACTTTTTGGAATGACCTCCAAAATCTAGATGTGAATTGTATGCCCCGATCCAATATGATGAATAATAGAATGCCATGGCGGCACACAATCTCATCTAGGTAGATTTTTGCATAATCCTCCACTGAATATGAAGACTTGATGGGAATAAAGAGAGAGGACTTAGTCAATCGATCCACAAACATCCATATGGAATCATATGAATTTTGAGTCCGAGGTAAACCTACTAAAAAATCCATATTGATGTTATCCCACTTCAAAGTAGGAATTTGGATCTCTTGTACTAAGCCACCTGGCTTTTGGTGTTCAGTCTTTACTTGTTGACAATTCTGACACTTAGTGACATACTTCGCTATGTCCATTTTTAGAACTTCCCACTAATATATGTCGATTAGGTCATATTACATTTTTGTCGAACCTGAGTGAATTGAGTAGCGGGACCTATGTGCTTCTTCTACGATCTGATCCCTCAACCTATCTACATCTGGAACAAAGAATCTCCCTTGGTACCTTAGCACACCATTCCCCCATAAGGAGAATGCTTTATTGAAGTTGCTGAGGACCGAATATTTCAACTCCATTAAATCTAGATCAAGGTGTTGTTTGCACTTCACCTCAACAACAAAAAAAGACTCGGAGTTATGATGAACTATAGCACACCCATCCAGATAACTCTCCAACCTCACCCCCAACCTAGTAAACCTATGTACTTCCTTTTATAGGTCTATCTTAGCTTCATCAAGATGTGATACACTACCCATAGTCATATGACGTAGCATTTCTGCAACTACATTAGCCTTGCCAGGGTGACAAAGGACCGTCATATCATAATCTTTAAACAACTCTAGCCACCTTATTTCTCGGATATTTAACTCCTTTTGTGTAAACACATATTAAAGACTCTTATGATCGGTAAAGACATCAACATGAACCCATACAAGTAATGCCTCCCTATTTTCAAAGCAAACACCACGGTCGCTTTCTCATGGTCATAACTGGGAGAGTTTCCCTATGTCCGTTAAGTTTCCTAGAGGTATAGGCTATAACTTTACCATGTTACATAATAACACACCCCAAACCCACTTGGAACACGTCAAAATACACAACAAAACCCTTTGTGTACTTCAGTAAAGTCAACACCGGAGTGAAAGTAAGCCTATCTTTCAATAATTGGATGATTTTCTCACATGCCTATGACCACTAAACTTCTTACTCTTTTGGTTAAAAGTAGTAAAAGGATACACAATAGACTCAAAACCATCTTTGAATCTCCCATAATAACCTGGTAGACCCAAGAATCTCTTAATTTCAGCTGGAGTCAAAGGTTTAGGACAATTCTCACCGCCTCCATTTTTCTTTGGTCTACCTCAACTTCTTCACTAGAGATGATGTGCCCAAGAAATGTCACCGACCACAACCAAAACTCTTTATATTTGGCATACAATTGATGTTCCTTAAGGGTTTGCAATACCACCCTCAAATGACCCATATGATACCTTCATTCTTCGAATATAGCAAGACATCGTCATTGAAAACAATGAAAACTGAATCTAGGTAAGTTTGAAAAACTCTATACATTTGGTCCATAAATGCCGGCGGAACATTAGTGAGACCAAAAGACGTGAACAAGAACTCATAGTGCCATACCTAGTTAAAAAATCCATCACGGGTATATGCTCACCTCTCACGCTATGTTTGTGATACCCTAACCTCAAGTCTATTTTTGAAAAGTAGCTCGCCCCTTGGAGTTAATCAAACAAGTCATAAATCAGATGGAGAGGGTACTTATTCTTAATTGTTACCTTGTTTAGTTGGCTGTAATAAATACACATTCTCAAGGACCCGTCTTTCTTCTTCACAAGCACAACTGCAGCACCCCCAAAAAGAAATACTAGGCCTTATAAAACCCTTATCTAATAAATCCTTGAATTGAACTTCAACTCCTTCAACTTTGTCGGAGCCATCCGATAAGGAGGAATTTATATAGTATTTGTATCAGGTAGAAAATAAATACCAAAGTCAAATTTCCATTTGGGAGGAATACCGGGAAGGTCATTAGGGAAGACCTCCGGAAAATCACTCACTACGGGTAACGACTCGATGGGAGGAACTTCGGAGTCTAGATCTTGGACTCTTACTATATGATAAATAAAACCTTTTGAGATCATTATGCATGCTTTTGGACAAAAAATAATATGACCTCTAGGAATAGAATTTCCCTCCTTCAACTCAACAACGGGTTCATTTAGGATGTTAAACCTCACCACTCTTGTCCTACAATCAATGGAGGAAAAACATGAATGCAACCAATCCATACCCAATAGAATATCAAAATCAAGCATATCGAGTTCTACTAGATAAACATAAGAAACTCGATTGGGCAACATTATTGGATAATTTCTATACAGCCTTTTTGCAACTACCGGCTCACCCACTGGAGTACACACTAATAAAGGTTCATGAAAATATCAAGTAAAATATCAAACTTTTTAGCAACTAGAGGTTTAACAAATAATAATGTAGCGCTGGGATTGAGTAAGGCAAATACACCAATTGAGAAAACTTTAAACATATCGGTCTCTACTTCGGGAGAAGTCTCTTGATCACCCCTAAATTAGAGAGCATAGAAGCGGTTCTTCTTTGGACCATCACTAGAACCACTTGCTTGAGCTTGACCACTACCCTTGTCTTGACTCTTCAAGTTTGGGCAATCTCTCATATTTTGACAACTCTTGCAAGAGCTGAAGCAATTATCCATCCGCATAAGGCAATCACTAAAGTGCTCTTTACAACACTTTCCACAAGTTGGATTCCCATTTTGTGAATTTGTACCTTTTCCCTTCTTGAATTTAGGGTTAGACACCCTATCACCACTAGATTTTGGGAATTTGGAAAGGACTTTATTACAATCTCGCTTATTAAATCAATACTTTTCTTGTATTTCAAGCCTATTTTTTCAAGAACCTCAATTATATGATCTTGCTATCTTAGCATATCTACTCTTTTGCTTTATCCCTTGCCTCTTCAACCCTTCGTGCATGCACCATAAGATGGGAAATATTCATGTTGTCATGTAGCATGGCCCAATGACAATCCTATTGTAAGTCCTCCGACACCCCGATCACAAGGCGACTCATTTTGTCTCTAGGATAGGAGAACAAAGAAGGATCATATTTGGACAACTTAATGAATTCGAAAGAGTACTCACTAACACTCCTTCCACCATGGAGAAGATTGATGAACTCCACTGCTTTTTCCTGCGTCATATCCCTATGGAAGATATGATCTAGAAAACCCGCCTTAAAGATTTACCAATTTACCGAACCACCCCTCAATGTCCTAATATCCCTCCATTGCACATACCATGCTTGCGTCACATCCTATGGTTGATAAGTAGACAACTCGACCTTCTCACTTGTGAAATATCCGTATCCAAAAGTATTTTAGAGACCTCATAAATTATTAGGGGTCTTCATCAACCTTAGACCCATAAAAAGTATAAGGGTTTATTCGAGTGAAGTCCCTTAGACGGGAAGCCATAGTAGGGACTTGTTGATGAGGACGGGGCACAACCTCCCGGTTTGCTTGAGCCGTCATTGCTTGGGATTGAGTTGTGGCCGCTTGTGCTTGAGTTGTGATTGCTTGGTACATTTGAAGAATAGCGACCCTCAGTGTATCTAACTTTGTTTTTTAACTCCCGAGATATAATTTCGTCTTCGACCTATTTATCCTCAATTTGGATTTATATTTCAGCACCTCAACCTGGATATCAGTTTATAAACATTATATAAAACATGTATACATCCCACTTCTTAGTCTTTTGAACTAATTTCCAGTAGCACTTAGGAGATCCAAAATCTTTAACTGGTCCCGAATATATAGAGGGGGGCTAAATCAATGGAGAAAGTTTAAAAGGAGGTGTCCAAGAGACTCGAGGAGAGTACTTATACATAAGGAAAAAGATAAGTAAACTAGAAAATTCTTTAACAAACTAAGTTAGAAGGTTTAAGGATAATCATACAAACAATTTGTCTTTCACCATAATTTACCCAACAAAAACATTACTATAAAAGAGCTATTGTCCTGACATTCTGGAATTATTCAATAGGAATGTAAAACATAACTTAAAGCCAATAAGAATTAATAAAATTTCATGACCAATATATACTTCTCATAATCAATAAATAAAGTCAATCAAAGTATATCTTCATGACAACCGATTATGAAATAAGGACAATTTAAACAATACTCAAAACTTTAGAAATATGCAATAATAAACAAAGGATTAAAGCAGATTAGTATCTTTGGAAACCGTCACACATTGATTTCAACATTTAAACACAAGGAGCACCCAAATGACAACTAACGAATTAGATTTAAATCAGCATCCCGACAGGTTGCATTTACATTCCTATGCCGAATGGGAAAATCATATTATCAAGAATCAATAATAAAGTATACAACACATGGATCTAAGTCGCGATGAGACATTCCATGTGAAAACAATATACTAAAATTAAGGAAACAATACAATCGAAGAAAAGAACCTTAGTACCATAGAAAATTATCAATCCCTAATGAGATTTAAATATTATAAGTTTAAATCAAGCATATTGCGGATTGATGATAGGCAAGGACGGACTAAAGTAAATAAAGCATTTAGAAACAAATATAGATAACCACAAGACTATGAGAATCAACACAATAAGAGTAGCAATAGATTGATATAAAATTTCAAAAATTCAATGTATACGAATTCTAGTCATGCTCGGTTACAAAAGTCTAATATCTCTAAAAGAACGAGAAATCCGTTTTGTTACAGGGAACTAATGAGAAAACATAACATATATAGGCAAATACTCTCGTACTAAAATTAGAAGATTACAATTTAAACCATCAACGGAGGTATAAAATCAAATCAGTTATACCAAACGACAAATTGCGGTTAGAATAGTAAAGAACATAATAAGATGAAGAAATATACATTTTTAGGAGCGACGGCTGGGGTGACGAGCTTGAAAGTAGAGATTTCCACACCTCAATTGAAATACAAATAACAAACAAAGAATCCCCAGGAAAAATCTATGCGAGGAATTTCTCCGAATTAAGATTAACTAATCATTTTTAATTTCAAGTGTAAAACAATTGTCTTTTCAAAACCTAACTCAAAAGCCGTCAAAATCCAATTTAAAAACCTATGTCTTTATCACTGAGGGTATATTTATATTTATAGGGATGAATGGGTGATTCAGGGGGGGATCCTCTTTCCCCTTTATAAGACCAATAGTGAAAGAGATATGAAAATCTACAAAAAAAGGGGGAAAGGTAACAATGATTTGATCGATTAAGTTGTTAGGGTTATGGGTTCTGCATGGTTTGATGAGGGTACTGATTTCATTGCGTGTGATCATAGGTTTGCAACTCATTTTGCACATTGGATTTGACTGTTGCGTGAAGAAAAAGAAGATGTAGGGGGGTACGTACTAGTGTTATATAGAACTGTTGATTGTTGTTCTATTAAGATGGGTTTGTGCCAGGCAATCATGAAAATTAGAATTGGGATGAAAATATGTTGGTTTGGGCTGCTGAATTTTTTAAAAAAGTCCCAAAAATAAGGTTTCCAAATTGAGATAAGGTGGGGGTATAAATAGGTCATAATTATAAAAGGAAAATGACCATTTGAATATCAATTATAGTTAATAGGAATTTAAGTAATAATATTGACTAAAACTTAAATAAAAGGATAAATATAATCAACTAACGAACTTCTTAATATAAAAAAACATAAAATAAATAACTCGATTATAAACTAACAACTCAAAATTAAACTACATAATTATATTAAATAGATATTTTATGTAAAAAACATTTAAAAAAAGTGATAAAACTTACAAACTATATTTATTTTTTATTTTTTTGTAATTCTGAAAAAAAACTTGTTAATTTAAATTATTTAAAATTGAACAAGATTGATTATTCATTTAAAATGTGGAGGTCAAAAATTGGGTGTCAACAGTTGTCCCTCGTTTGACATGGATTGATAAAAGAAATTCGTGGAAAATGAAATTTGATGAATATAATTTTGATTTACCACATCTTCATCTTCAGAAAAGGGATTTTTGTATGGACTTCACGAATTATGGTCGAACCTCGGTATCAAGTTTTTAATTAGATATCTCGGGCTACATAAGAATTCAAGTCACTTCAGATTACTCGAAATAATATTTAAGAGAGAATGTCAAAATACAATTGTGTTTTCAATATTGAGCCCACATACACATACTTAAATATTAGGAATCAGGAGATTTATAGTTCGACTCGATCGTTTGAAAGGAAACTAATTATGCTAGCCAACCTTCGATTCTGGAAGAGTAATAAGTAAGTCGATTATGAAAAAGGGGCTTGAAATATCTTAACAATGAATGTGGCGTGCTTCACACCCATAAATAAGAACTTACACATACATAATTTCCATAACTCTTGGTGTATTGTCACTCGGATTCAAAATTTGCTTCCGGTGAACACCAAAAAATTTCTTGACATGAAACTGAAACAGATAGACCTAAAGAAAAATCCACATGCCTTGTGATAGGCGTGTGGTATGATTGTGGTGAAAGTCCCTCGTTAGCTTGCTTCCTAAGAGTTTGATACCCCTCTTTGGAATCTGTCCCAGTGTACTACTACAAAAAAGTTACACATTGTGTTGCATCGTTTCTAATGTCGTTCGCAAATGTGGTTTGATTTGAGTATCATCCTTTCGGATAATCTAGACAACGACTGAAATAAAACTCATTAGCGTAAAATATAAATCAAACTGAGAGACATCATCAATTACCATGTTGGAACTTAACTGTTATCCCTGAATATTTTATGTCAACTTATTTCAGTTTTACATAAAGCAAATAAAACATGTATCTTATATTTGGGACATGACTATTCACTTTACTCTTTTTTAATTATCGAAGTAGTAAAATAGACCAATGTAATATTTTGATGGTTCTCTTGATTGTATGAATGTGATGTCTCTCTCGGCAGTTGGATATGCATTACACCTTTTGCTGGTTTTAATATGCAATGAACTTCTTGGTGGTTTGAATATGATGCCCCTATTGGATGTCTAAATATGATGGCCTTCTTGGCATCTTTGAATATAAAAACCTCTATTGGAATTTATGTATGCAATGATCCTTTTGAAAATTTAACTATCAATGACCCTCTCGGCGGTTTGAATATCATATCCCTTTTGGTGGTTTGAATATGATATATCTTGGCCTTTTTAATATGAATGACCCTCCTGAATTTTTGAATGTGATGGCCCTCTCGCTAAAAAAAATATGTAATGACCCTCTCGGCAATTATAATATGCAGTGACCTTCTTGATAATTTAAATATGAATGGACCTCTTGGCAGTTTGAATTTGAATGGACTTCTTGGCGGTTTAAATATGATGTCCCTTTCGGAAATTAAAATATGTAACGATCTTCTTGGCATTTTGAATATGATGGCCCTTTGGAAATATCAATATGAATGGCCCTCTTGGCAATTAAAATATGCAATGAACCTCTTGGCATTTTTTATATGCAATGACTTTTATCATGAAGGCCGCCCTTTATCAATATTTGATATGATGATAGCTACTTTTGCTCATAGCACCATTTTTATTGGTATCTCTCAACTTTAAGAAATAGATACTATTCTTTGATTTGATGATAGAATATTGTTGTCAAATGCATGTTTGGTCAAAAAGAGATGGTACACTCACTATCACATATTTGTTGGTATGCTCTCCTAAATGGTCGGTTGACAATTATAGCATCTTTGATGATCTTATTATACACTGCACCAAAAAAATTATGTCACAATTGCACATTTCAATATGTTATTTGATACTTGTTTGTAGGGAATAACTCTTCTTGTAGAATTTTTTAGATCCTCTAAAAAATTTTGTCTTAGTTTTCATTATGAAGGGATATATTAATGGGAATAAGATAGAAAAGTTGCAGCCCCTACGTATTCTATTGAGGTAGAGATCAAGTCAAACGTAGTTCCTCTCTTGGGGATTAAGAGAATAGAAAATTTTGATAAGGAACAAACTGAGGCCGACAAAGGCGCGCTACGTATCTCGTTCTTTTACAGTCAGATTTTTCATTATGTTTCCATATCTGCAATAGTCATTTGAGTCTTAATTTGATTATTCATATATCACTTTACTTATGCTCAAGTTTGGTTAAAATTCTTTCTTCATACATCTAATTTGTCTAGTTTGGTAAACATTTGATCTGTTTAAGTGTAAGTTTAGTTGCTTGTGCTCAATTTTTCCTCTTTTATATTTGAGTTTGATGTTTGAGTTAACTCTTTAAATTTAAATTTAAATTCAAATTACTTTTTTAGCATATGTAGTATACAACTTAATCACTATTTCTTTATCATATGTGAGGGTGAATCTTCTATATTAATATCTTATTTTCTTATTTTTTCAAACAATCTAAGTTAAGGTTGATGCACATCTCGTGCTACATCTAATCGGTAGTGTTTTATTGCGTAACAGGAAAATAGATTTGTTTTTTCTTGGTACTGGTTAATTAATTGATATATTATTTAAATGTGTTGCTATCCTTTTGTAAGCGTAAATTAAACTTCTATTTTAATCTTCCCTTATTTACTAGTAGTATATAAATTTTTTGCTGATAAACTTTAATTTGTTATATCCATTTTATTTTATTAAATTTTCCTTGACTTTGCTTACATGTGATATTGATTGAGTCCAATGCACTCTAATCCTTGGATTTTGTTGAGTTAAGATCCACTATAAAGTCAACTTCATCATTCAATGAATAAGAAACCGAATATAGGGCTAAAGCTAATTTAGAGGTTTGAAGAGTTAAAAACTGACTTATATACACTATTATACAAATAGTATACATTCGGTGTACAAAAATCAAAATTGGGCCAAAGCAGAAAAGATAGTCGTTTTTTAGCCCAATGATTCTGCACAAGTTTAGGCCCAAAAGGCCTAGATTCTTCCTCCCTATCTTTATTATTTGATCGTAATTATTTTTGTTTTATTTTTACTCTAAATATGATAATTAACTTCACTAAATATCTTTAAGACTAACCATAATTATTATAATTAAAATGTTCTAATAATCTGTTTACCCAATCATTTTGTAATAAGATTTACATTCTTTATAAATGCTAAATTATTTTTAACGCTTTAAGTTAATTTATTTCCAAGTGATTTTTATTTTTATTTATCTACTTTACGTATTAGTCAAAATGTTTTGGTCAAGTCGTATGTCAACCACGCATAAGCGGACACTTCAAGTGTGTATCATTTTCTAGAAGTGTAAATTGGACGTTGAACCCCTTTGAAATTTTCAAATGATGTTGTCTCGTTGAATCTTTTCAAGATTAATAATTTTATCTTAATTTATTCAAACACAGTTTAGTGGCGACTCAATCTTTAAAAATTGATTTTTCTTTAAAAATTTAAATTGATTTTTGAATTTTTTTTGTTGATATATTAGAAATGCCGACTCTGTCAGGGATTTAATTAGGTTATAACCATAATGAGTCAACTCTTTTTGACTATATGTTTATAATTGTTAAATTATTTTGCCTTATATATGTCTTATTTGTTTAAATTGTGATATTAATTGTCATTGCATGCATATCATTTACTATGTCAATTTTTTTTTGTATTTCACTTAAAGGAAGATTATATGGAATGCAGTCATTCTGTCACGCCTCGAGCTACCCCGAGACGCAAACACGAAACCTAGGACCACAATTGATCCCAAGCTAACTCTGTTGGCATAATCATGAGCATACTAAATCTACTAAACTATTGCTGAAGCTAATTCATACTTAAAATGAAATGATGGGGAATACCCATATTCTATAACTGAGATATTCGAAAACAATGAGTTTAATACAAAAGAAATATTAACTCAATACTAAGCTGAATCTAACTATATCTGAAAATAGCCTCTAAACTAGACTAGAAATACTAGGACAAGCCCCAGCTAAATCTAGCAAAAACTGAAACTAAATGACTAAAAACTAAAATGAAACTCATGACTATTGTCCTCGGCGAATGAAGACTCACCACTGAATCTGTTGAACATGATATCAGGAAATCGATCTATGTGTGATCGGGATGTTGCAAACTTGAACCGACATCACGAGAAGATGTAGCGCACGTATGTGTCAGTACTTGAAATGTACTGAGTATGTAGTATAGAGTAAAGCTGACATATAACATAACTGAACAAGCACAAAAACATGTATAATAATATGAACGTGATGTGTTGATTTCTAACATAACTCGATGCAATGACCAATTTACAACATGCTGAAAACTGAATACTGAATATACTTATAAATGGTCAATGTAGAGACTCTAACTGAACTGTGGGAGATACTAATATCCGATAATAAAACCACAAATGTGGAGTCCAATATATAATCCCCATCGATAGGACCCAATATACCCTGCCAAAGTTATAAAGGCATGCTGGCGTGATCACTAGACTGATTGCCCACAGAGGGACTTACAACCTACTAGGTTAGTAGTTCTGGGACTATTCGGTACTCTAAACACTACATAAACTCGGTATTATGCTACTCCTAATGAATTTTGTAAATTAACTAATTATACATGAATTTCTGTTAATATTGGATAGCTCGAAAATGAACATGCAAACTGACAATGCAACAATTAATCTATTAATTATGCTTTTCTAACTGAGGCATGTATATATCTGAAGTGTCTGAAATATATGACCTAGCATGTGTAATTCAAGAACTAAAGAAATACAAAGCTAGGGTTCTGAAATTCCTGCGATAATCTGAGTAATAACATCATAATCTTATTTGGAACATATATTTAATAAATTCATGAAGTTATATCGAAGTTCTAGAAACCTTAAGTTTAATCATTCTAAGAGAATCAACAACTGACAGAAACTAAGGTCCCAATGGGTGAAAAGAACCCACTAGTGAAATCCCGCATACCTGGTGATGAAATATACGGAAAAATACTTAAGTTTTGGGGCTGCAACTGCTGGAGCTTGTGGCATTCTTGAACTAGGGTTCTTGAGCTTTTTTTTCCTCTTTTGCTTCTAATTTTCTAAGTTTTGATTTAATGATTTGACTTGGATATGTTTTAATTATGTATCTAGACATAAAATTACTAAAATCTAATGATTTATGGTTAAAACTAGGTAACATAGGGTTTAAACGGAGTATAAAGGTCAAGAAGACCCCTAGGAAGGCTGCTGTCGGGCCTCACGACGGCAAAGACTATTCGGCAAGCCTTTACTAAAATTGGCATACTGTTTTACTCGAATGTCTGATTTACTAAGTTCAGTGGCGATGGAAATATAATTCAATTATCTATATTTGGGTAGGTCATGAAGACGTAATTAATTTTGTGCTAAGAGTTATGATAATTTTAAGTTGACCCAACTGCAATTCCCCTTAACTGGCTGCAAAGTTTCCACCTACGGACCATAGATCCACCTATGAACCATGCTGGTCATCCACAGCTCTTGTCAGAGAGTGGTTGAAGGGAGTCTTGATCGATGGTCACAGATATCGGACCTTCATTTTACCTACAGACCATAAGTCCGTGCGTCGTCCAAGACTTAAAAAATTTTTCTAGGCTGAAATTTTTAGGAGTTTCTGATCCCATTGACGGTTGTGCAGGACAGACCGTGGTTCAGGATACAGTCCATCGATGCCACCATAGGTAGAACCTGCAGATTTTTCTGAAAAACTAATTTTTGTTTGTTTAGGCTACTTGGTGTTACATTATCTCCCCTTTGGGAACATTCGTCTTCGAATGAAGACTAAACTAGCTGAAATGGAGAGATGTAAACCCCACTACTAAACACTGAGAAGTGAGTTTTGACTGAATTGAGTTCTGAGTACACGCAATTACGCTTAAAATGAAAGTACAAACTGAGGGTCAATGATTCTAAAACTGAATTTACGCATGAATGACTGTAAAACTGAAAAGGAACTATTACCTCAACATGGAGTGGAATCGGAAAGACAAATGTAAGGATACTTGGCTTTCTTGGCTGCTTCTACTTCAAAAGTGGCTTGCTCTCAGGATTGACTCCTCCACAAAACCTTGACTGAAGCGACTTATTTGTTTCTCTACCTTGTAAAATGACGGTCAAGAATCTCAACGGGTACATCTTCATAAGAAAGAATATAATTCACCACCACACTCTCTTATGACACTATAGAGGCTGGTTCACCCACACACTTCTTCAAGAGTGAGATGTGGAAGACCGGATGCACTACTGCTAATTTTGCTGGCAAGTCTAACTCATATGCCACCTTGCCAATCCTTTTAAAGATTTTGCAAGGGCCTACATATCTAGGACTGAGCTTCCATTTCTTTCCAAATCTCATTACCTGTTTCATAGGTGAGACTTTCAGAAAAACCTAATCGTCAACTTGGAACTCTA
Source organism: Solanum corneliomulleri (assembly GCA_027704805.1). NCBI lineage: Eukaryota > Viridiplantae > Streptophyta > Magnoliopsida > Solanales > Solanaceae > Solanum > Solanum corneliomulleri. The sequence continues at coordinate 41,041,631 of JAKWIY010003056.1, forward strand.
GTTCCCTTCTCCTTACATCTGCATAAGATTCTAACGAATTTGGGCTGACTTAAGTCTATCGCTAATTAGTTGCACTTTCTCAATAGCATTACGGACTGAATCTGGCCCTATCAAAGATGCTTCACCTACTTCAAACCAAGCAACATGAGATCTACATCTACGCCCATATAAAGCCTCATAAAAGGCCATCTGAATGATGTAATGGTAGATATTACTGTAGACAAACTCAATAAGAGGAAGGTGATCATCCCAACTACCTCTAAAATTGATCACACAAGCTCTCAACATATCCTCTAAGGTCTGAATGGTTCTCTGCCTCCCCATCCGTCTGTTGATGAAATATTGTACTAAGGTTAACTTGAGTACCAAGAACTTTTTGAAATGACTTCCAGAAATGAGAGGTAAACTGAGGAACTCTATCTTAGATGATAGACAAAGATATCCCATACAACCTCACAATTACATAAAGGTAAAGCTTGGCATATTCCTCTGCCAATATGTAGCCTTGACCGCCAAAATGCGAGAAGACTTAGTCACCCTATCAACTATCACTCGAATTGAGTTATGTTGTTTGCGATTACGAGGTAACCCTGTGATGAAATCCATATTAATCACATCCCACATCCAAGTAGGAATATTGATCTCTTGAGTCATACCTCCTGGTTTCTGATGCTCTACGTTGACTTGCTGGCAATTGGGGCACTTACTCACCAAGTATGCTTTATCCCTCTTCAAGACATTCGATTAATAGACTTCCCGCTAATCGCGGTACGTCATAGAGGCACCTGGATGAATAGAATACCTGCAGTTATGAGCTTCTGCAAGAATATGCTACCTCAACTCACACACATCAAGAACACACAATCTACCTTGGTAGTGAAGTACACCATATCCCCCTTGGGAGAAAACCTCCACTCTCTTATTGTTGACTGCACCCTTTAGTTCAAGATAGATCGAATCACTCTCTTTCTTTTCCTTAACCTCCACTACCAAAGACGATTCTGCCCCACTCTAAACTTTTACACCGCTGTCTGATATGATCATAAGGTGAACTGCCAAGCGAGCAAGCCCGTGAACATCCTTCAACAGATACTTTATTTTTTCCTCAACATGGACTACACTACCCATAGATAATCTACTAAGAGCATAGGCCACTAAATTCGCCTTTCTAGAATGATAATGCACACTCATATTATAATCCTTAAGGAACTCAAGCCTTCTCCTCTGGAGAAGGTTCAACTCTTTATGTGTGAACACATATTGATGGCTCTTATGATAGGTGAACACATCTACATGAACACCATACAAGTAGTGTCTCCATATCTTCAGTGCAAACACCACTGCAGCAAGCTCAAGATCATGAGTTGGATTGTTCTTCTCATGCACCTTAAGATTTCTAGAGGAATAAGATATAACCTTATCTATTTGCATCAACACAACCAAGGAAAACTTTTGATGCATCACAATAGATCACAGAACCATCTTAACCCTCTGGTAGTGTCAAGACAGGAGCTGTAGTCAATCTAGTTTTCAATTATGGGAAGCTCTTCTTACAATACTCTGACCTTTGGAACTTGACCATCTTTTGAGTCAACCTAGTCAATGGTGACACTATGGATGAAAATCCTTCCACGAACCTTCTGTAATAACCAACTAGACCTAAGAAACTTCTGATATCTGTACCAGAGGAAGGTCTGGGCCATTGTCTATCTTTTGTGAATCTACGCAGATCCCTTTCCTAGATACAATGTGACCAAGGAAAGCATTGCAAAAAAAAACTCACATTTACTAAACTTAGCGAATAACTGGCAATCTTGGAAAGTGTGCAGAACAACTCTCAAATGACTTACATGTTCTTCCTCACGCCTAGAGTAAATGAGGATATCATAAATGAAGACGCTAACAAAAAAGTCTATGTACTGTTTGAACACTCTGTTCATCAAATCCATGAAAGTTGCAGGAGCATTGGTTTGTCCAAATGACATAACTACAAATTCATAATGACCATACCGAGTTCTGTACGCTATTTTCGGAATATCAGTATCTCTGACACTAAGTTGGTGATATCCCTATCTGAGGTCTATCTTTGAGAAATGACTAACACCCTGAAGTTGGTCAAACAAGTCCTAATCCTGGGGATGGGATAATTATTCTTGATGTAAACTTGTTTAACTGTCTATAGTCAATGCACATTCTGAGAGAACCATCTTTCTTCATTACGAACAGTATTGGTGTACCCCATGGTGAAATACTAAGTCTGATGACACCGTTATCTAAATGATATTTGAAATACTCTTTCAATTCCATAAGCTCTGTTGGAGACATTCTGTAAGGAGGAATGTAAAGAGGCAGGGTATCTAGAAGGAGATCAATTCCAAAGTCGATTTCCCTTACGGGAGGAACCCCGTGAAGATCTTTTGGAAATACTTCTTGAATTTCACAGACTACTGGAACTGACTCAAGAGATGGGATTTCAAGGCTAGAATTCTTAGCCCGAACTAGATGATAGAGATAACCCTTAGATATCATTTTTCTGGCCTTAAGGTAAGAAATAAATCGACCCATAGGCGCTAGACTACTACCCTTCCATTCTAAGATTGCTTCGTGTAAAAAATCAAAACGAACAATCCTAGCTCTACAATGGACTGAGGCATAAAATGAGTGTAACCAATCTATGCCTATCAGGATATCGAAGTCTACAATTTCTAACTCTACTACATCTGCTAAGGTGACTTTTTGAGAGATTATGACAAGGCAATTTCAGTATACCCGTCTAGCTATAACTGCGTCACCGACTGGACTAGACACTTAGAAGGATTCTGACAGGGTTTCTGGACTAATACTAAAAGTTTAGTTCTATACTGAGTTACAAAAGTTAAAGTCATCTTTGTTGTCTTTCCATAGAGTGAACCATATGTTAGTCACATGCTTGAGTTTGTAGGATGCCAATCTCACCTATCACTACCAGCTACTAACATCACACCAAATATTTTCTTGACCTCATCAATGAAGTTCTGTGGGTCTTTACCAACATGGGACCCTAAAAACATAGGCGTATTCATCCTCACAGAATCACAAACTCTTGTTGCCACTAATAGGTCATTTCTTTTAGTAGGCACTAAAACCTACTGATTATTTTTGTTGGTCATATTTTGAGCCAAAAGTTTAATTGGTGTTCTGAAACTCTGCATTTGAACATCCTTATCTAGTACTAGAGGAACTGCGTTAGCATTGCATGCATTAGCATTCAATGCCTAAGCTCTACAAGAAAGAGTGGTCTTAAACGCACAACGTCAAGTTAGAATTGAATTTGATCATACCTTACGCACAATAAGAGAAACAAGAAACTCAATTTTTTCCTAAAACACTTCATAGCCTCCCTAACATTAGATGTGGTGCACTTCACACGCATGAAAAGGACTCTACTTAGTGCGGCTTTTTTAGACATCTTAGGACTCTTGAACCTAGTGCTCTGATACAAAGTTTTGTCACGCCCTGAGCTACCCCCTAGACACGAACACGGAACCTAGTATCACAAGTGATTCAAGCTAACCCTGATAGCATAATCATGAGCATACTAAAGATAATAATCTGTTACGGAAGCTAAATCATACTTAAAATGAAAAGATGGGGAATACCTATATTCCATAACTGAGATATTTTAAAACAATGAGTTTACTACAAAAGAAATATTAACTCAATACTAAGCTGAATCTAACTATTTCTGAAAATAGACTCTCAACTAGAATAGAGAAACTAGGACAAGCCCCAGCTAAATCTAGCAAAAACTGAAACTAAATGACTAAAGACTAAAATGAAACTCATGAACGCTGTCCTCGGGAATGAGGATTCACCACTGAATTTGTTGAAATGGAGATTGGGAAATTGATCTATGCGTGATCTAGATGCTGAGAACCCGAACGTACATCACAAGAAGATGTAGCGCACGTATGCTTCAGTACTTGAAAGGTACTGAGCATGTAGGATAGAGTAAAACTGAAATAAAACATAACTGAACAGCACAAAAACATGTAAAATAATCCAAATGTGATGTGCTGAATTTTGAGATATCTGGACGCAATGACAAATTTATAATATGCTGAAATTTAATACTGAATATACTGATAAATGGTCAATGCAGAGATTCTGAATGAACTGTGGGAACTACTTATAACCTATAATAAAACCACATGAGCTAAATGTGGGGTCAGATGTATACGCCCCATCGAGAGGACCCAATATACGCTTCCAAAGGTATAAAGGCATGATGGTGCGATTACTAAACTAACTGCCCACAGAGGGGACTTACAACCTACTAGGCTAGTAGTGTTGGGACTATTAGGTAAGCTAAACCCTATTCCAACTAGGTATTATGCTACTCCAAATGATTTTGTAAATTAATTGATTATTTCTGAATTACTGTAAATACTGGATAGATCGAAACTGATCATGCAAACTGAGAATGCAACAATCAATCGGGTAATTATGCATTTATCACTGACCCATGTATATCTAAAGTGTCTGAAATATATGACCTAGCATGTGTAACTATAGAACTAAAGAAATACAAAGATAGGGTATTGAAATTCATGCAATAATCTGAGTAATAACATGATAATATGATTTGGAACATATATTTAATAAATTCATGAAGGTATATCAAAGTTCTATAACCCCTAGGTTTAATCATGATAAGAGAATCAAGAACTTAATGAAACTAAGGACCCATGGGTGAAAGGAACCCACTAGTGAAATCCCACATACTTGGTCATAAAATCCATGGAAAAATATTTAGGTTTCGTAGCTAAAAATGCCGGAGCTTTTGGCGTTCTTTAACTAGGGTTTCTTGAGCTTTTTTCTCCTCTCCATCTTCTAATTTTTGAAGTTTTGATTGAATGATTTTACTTGGATATGATTTAATTATTTTTGTAGGCTTAAACTGACTAAAATATGATGAATTAGGTTAAAAACGACATAACTTAGGGTTTAAACGGAGTGTGAAAGGTCAAAAAGACACATGCGAAGGTTTTGTCGGGCCTCACGACGGCCAAGACTGACGGTCCGTCGTGCGCCCGATGTCTTGTCGTTGGGTCCTTCAAGAGGGCTTGTTCGACAGACCTTTACTAAAATGGGCATAACCTTTTACTCGGAGGTCTGATTTTCGCAAGGTTGGTGACTATGGAAAGGTAATTCAATTATCTATCTGAGGGTTGGTCAAGAGAGACCTAATTAAGTTTGTTCTAATTTTTATGATTATTTTAAGTTGACAAAACTGTATTTCCGCTTAACTGGCTGCAAGTCCACATACGAAACATGTTGGTCATCCATAGCTCTTGTAAGATATTGGTTGAAGGGAGTTTTGATCGACGTTCATGGACTACGGACCTTCGTTTCACCTACGGACCATAAGTCAGTCCGTCGTCCAAGGCTTATCCAATTTTTCTAGGCTGAAATTTTTGAGAGTTTCTGATCCCATAGATGGTTGTGCAGGACAGACCATGGTTCAGGATATGGTCCGTGGATGCCATCGTTCGTAGCACCTGAATATTTTTCTGAAAAAATAATTTTTTTTTTCTACGGGGTGTTACATATTCATTAACCAAATTGTTTCTGTGGGTACCCTGGCGAATGTAGTTGGTCACTAGATGGTAACGATCTCTAACTGCCCCAACCCAAGTGTTCCACTTTTGTCACTTGTCTACTTACAATAAACCCCACTCTTAGTCAACTAGCGAAGAGTGAAATTAGATCCCTCAATTTAGCGCATTTGCCTAAGATGATCCAACAATCAAGGCGCGTTGGGCACATTAAAAATAGCACCTTGAGTCTAAAAACGGTACACAACCTAAATGGACGATCATACTTATTTTGTTTAATTTTAAGGATGTATATGCCATTTTGTAGGCCATTGTATCTTGAGGTAGAGAGGTTCATAGTTTGTTTTAAACGAAGAAGAATCAAGATATTATTGCACACAAAAGCGCGGACATCTTTTTCACCGCCAAACGAGTGGAAAGATACAAAGTAAATTATCAAAATAGAGAAAAACGGTTAAGAATGAGGTAACTTATGAACTTGTGTCATTAGACATGCCATAATATTTCTTTTACAAAACGGTTTAAGTATGTGTGCTTATGAAATCTTGCCGTCAAGGAAAAAAAGAAAAAGTTACACATAATTTGTTCTCAAATTTAAAAAGGGAGCATTCAATTGGAAAAAACTAAAAACTAGGTCAGATTATTAAAGTGTGTGTTTGTTCACATTGTCTAGCATCCTAGTCAAAATCAAAAGTAAGCATGTCACTAGAATTCATGATTTAAGATTCACTAACATATAGTGTTTCAAACAACAAAAAAGAGAATACTCATATGCAACTCTCGGTATATGTATCATCTATCAGTAAAGCAACACCTTAATTAAAAAAAAATTGGAAGAAAATAAAATATCAATGACCAACATAAATTGCTAATTTTTGAAAGGATTGTGATTCTCTTTCTGACAAGTAGAGATATATGCTAATGTTTCCCAAGTTTCATAGAGTAATATAGATAAAAGAAAAAGAAAAAGGTTAAAATCCAAACATGGGAAGGTCCACATAATATCCAATGAAAAAGAAGAACGGAGACAGGAAAAAAGCTATAATATAAACCATATTAAATCATATTTATGTGAAGCTATACTCAAGCCTTCTCACTAAAAGAAGGCGGTATATGCACATTATAGCTAGACGATTTCTAAAAAAAATTCACATGTCAAACAACTAGTTGTTTGAACATGTTTTACTTCATTAATAGGCACAAAATATGCTAAGCCTTTTAATAATATTAGTACAATAATTTTTTTAAATAATTTAAACTTATCAATGAGAAAATATCCCATTTCACCCCAACAAAATTAGATACTTAAAAAACCTCATCTCGGACAGACTTACCAAAATAATCGAATGCAACAAGTCGTCGCCAATAACAGATCGTAACTGTGTCATGAATTTTTTTCCATTCATTATCTTCTTGCAAAAAAATTGTATTAGAAGTCAAGATAAAACTAATGGTCTTGAAATAAGATTCACCACACATATATAATAAATCCTTGAATAATCAATGTTATAAAGGGAAATCTAAACATACCATATCGGAGATATACAAGCTTTGGAACTCCAGCTTTTTTGGTTTGAAGAGTGAACTGTAATGACTCTAGAGGACCCCTAGGCATCACATGGCGTAGTTGACCTCTTAAAGATTTTATACAACTCTCTTACCATTCATACATCACATAAGTATAATAACAGTGGGAAATTTAAATTTTTTCACAATAAAGTCAATAAGTAAACTCTTTATAAAACATAAGAAGAAGTATCTATCATCACAAGCCATCTTAGAAAAATTTCAATATCATAGGGTCACATCCCTTACATCAAATAGAATGTTTAGAATATGAATTACAACATATTCTCACAATTTAAAAAAGAACTAACTATAAAATCATACGTGTAGTGTCCTTGGACTTGAGGACTCCCAAACTTTGAGAAAGAAAATCCAAGTGTCTTGAGAAATGAACTTGAATCACCTTAGCGTCCCTAACCGACATTGTTTGAGTAAAAGGAATAAAATATGGGGTTAGTACAATAGATAAATAACTATGATGACCATGCAAGAAGTCAAGTTAAAAGGGAAATTTTAGTTGAAACATGCTTTTCATGCTATTTTGATAAAATGTGGTAAACCAAGTATAGAAGTAATTATACAAGTCAATCATCAACATACAAGATAATACTCCCACAATCCACAATATATGACCATGTTCATTAAGTAACCCAATTATCCATTTACACCCTCCATCATAGTTTATCCCAAGACCCACCTAGGTAATATTTTAAAAGACCACCTATACTACCTATTCATACACCCCTAGATCTTCCTCATGACTACCCTAAACAAGGATCTTTCATTTTTAACACAACCACAAAATTCAACAATCATTTCTAAAGATACTAAATGAGACGTTTATGCATTTAAGGGACTTCACATAATGGTCTTGGAAAACCTAGAGAACCCACTCTTGTATCGGCAAAGCCTACTCTTGCCGTGTGTAGAAAACATCCCATACTACTACCTACACGTTGTAGAACCTATCCAATACCTAAATTGTACATCCCACATACTGAGAATAGGAATTCACTGACATAGCCATAATATCTAAGTATGAAGTCCGATGTCATAAAACCCTACACCGTGGAAGGTGTTCTACTTGCCAAAGATAAAACTTGAACACATCCCGTGTAGGCACATGATTTAGGGGATATCAATGGCTTTTTTGTACTGTAGTCTAATACTTGAGGTAGAGATACTACCACAAGCATATCCACTCGGTGCACAATAGTATTTGAGAAGGTAACATCTCTAAGTCCTACCAACTCATAAAAACACTACCAAGAAGGGGTCCACAAGGGTTTCCAATGAAGATTCATTTTGATAGATCTAATGAATTTCTTAGAGATGGTTTCACGCCTTTCCAACCAGCCTACATCTAAGTCCATCATTCCTCTCAAGAAGGGGGCACCATTACAGTTTACCACTTCAAGGTTGCGTTATTGACCTTCATTTCTTATTGAAGGTTTCATATTAGTCTTTCATAGAACGGTACCTACTTTAGGTTTACTAATCCTATAAATTCATTCATTAACTCATTAAAAATAATTCAAGTACCAAGTAGGGACAAATAAGACTACCAACACAAGATACAACATCATCTTTCACATTGTACACCTATAAAAGCCATAACATGATGACACTACAATTCACGTAATAAAGCCGACAAAGCAATGTTCATAACATTTATAATAATTAACAACCACCACAATAAGTTGACCAGACAAATCAATAGAAATTCGATATCCATTCAACATTAAATAAGGCATTTAATTTAAGTTACGACCTTGCAAAAGCCATAATTACCATTCCTTAACATCTCCAATGATTTCCACACAATAATGGAACTTACCGATTACCATGTCCATAATGCTAGACCACTAACTCATATCTATATCAACAATTCATCATATATAGATATTGATAAAAAAAAAAAGAATCAATAATATAAAGCAATCTAAATGCAATTTTATTCATAACCAATCACAATTATCAAACCCATGTTACAAGCAAAAATTACGGAGTTAGAAGGATCATGGGTCCATGGAGTTTTTCATTAGAAATCATCAATTAAACCATAAAATATTCATAACAACTCATTTTTAAACAATTTTATGCAAATATCTTGGAGTTTTAGGATGAATTGGGTTTTTGGTAATCTTTTGTATATTTGGAAACTATTTAAGAATTGGCTCGAGAGAGGAATGTAACTCTAGGTAAAGAGTGTCACGACCCAAAACCGAGCCGCGACTGGCACCCACATTTACCCTCCTATGTGAGCGAACCAACCGATCTAACCCTTAACATTTCAATGTATATCAATAGAAAGTAATGCGGAAGACTTAAACTCATTAAATAAAACAATTCAAAACTATTATTATTATCCCCAAAATCTGGAAGTCATCATCACAAGAACATCTATCTCAAATTTCTAAACTAAAACTGTCTAAGAACAAAATACTAAAAAGCTAGTCCATGCCGGAAGTTCAAGGCATCAAGACTTGAAGAAGGAGACCCAGTCCAAGCTAGACGCATTAGCTCACCCTGAATTTCCGATGGAGTGAAGACTGGCTTGATCTACTGCTGAGTCGAAGCTGACGGAACGTTTGCTGCATAACACAAATAACAAGGAGAAAACATGAAAGTAGGGGGTCAGTACAACCACACGTACTGAGTAGATATCATCGGCTAACTCAAACATAGGGAACAATATACATCAATAATAATGTAAATCAACTATAAACTCAACATGTAGCAACAACAAGTATTATAATCGTCCATAAATACCATCAATTTCATCCATGAGGGCTCAAGCCTCATTACCATACTCATTTGGGAATTAAGTTCATTATGTTGAGTAGATTAACACCTTTCAAGATTCATTATCTTTCTTCCTCTTGTGGGTACATGACACTCCGATCCCCTACCTCTATGGTCGGAACGTGACACTCCGATCCCTATATGTGTCGGAACGTGACACTCCGATCCCCTATATGTGTCGGTACGTGACACTCCGATCCCCTATATGTGTCGGAACGTGACACTCCGATCCCCTATATGTGTCGGTACGTGACACTCCGATCCCCTATATCTACGTGTCGGTTCGTGACACTCCGATCCCCTATATGTGTCGGTACGTGACACTCCGATCCCCTATATGTGTCGGAACGTGACACTCCGATCCCCTATATATGCCGGTACGTGACACTCCGATCCCCTATATCTACGTGTCGGTTCGTGACACTCCGATCCCCTATATCTACGTGTCGGTTCGTGACACTCGTCCCACTAATACTATGTGTCGGAACGTGACACTCCGATCCACTAATACTATGTGTCGGAACGTGACACTCCGATCCACTAACCTCATTCTATCCATTCATCAAGCCTTCTCTATATCAAGGCATCATCAATCCCATCACTTTAATTCATCAAGCCTTCTTTTATACCAAGGCATCATCATTGATAACATAGATTAAAGTTTCTTTCAAGATTTGGGATTAGATAGTTTTCATCATGCTTGTCTTATAAAAATCACATAATCATATTCATGCAAGCATACAATTAAGCATATAGCAGGGTTTACAACATCATCAGCACATATTATTCACTATTAAGAGTTCACTACGAATATCGTAACATAAACCATAACCTACCTCAACCGAACAATTGAAATCAACAAGAAATTCCCAAGCTTGTTATTCTCTTTGCTTCTCCTCTCGTTTGATTTCCCCTTTCTTTCTCTCTTGTTCTTTCTGTTTTGTTTCCTTATGTTCAAACCCTCTTTCTTTTACCCTAATAATCATATAATTAGGTGTGAAAAAGGACATAAACCCTCTAATTAACTTAAGGTTACCCCTTTTAACCCCTAAGTAATTAGAATTATTAATGTTACCCCTCAATCTTTATAATTAAGGAAAGAATAGTCAAAAACGACCCTTAAAACGTGTGGAGAAATCCTAAACTGCCTGGGATTGCGTGACCTGTGACGGGCCGTCGTGCCTGCGACGGTCCGTCACGGTGGTCGTCGCACCTCCCCAGGTTCCCATCGTCACCACGGACACTATGACGGTCCGTCACGCCTGTGACGGTCCGTCCTGCACGTCCGTCATGGCGGTCAGAAACTCGTTTCTCGAACCAAATTCTCAAACGTTGAAGTGTTTTGCAACGGAAACTCACGACGGTTCGTCGTGGATGTGACGGCACGTCCTGCAGGTCCGTCACAATTTACAGAGAGTCGATTTTAATATCCAATTGAAGAATCCTAAGTGTCCTGGAACGACACTCCTCGACGGGCCGTCGTGACCACGACGGTCCGTCGTGACACTCGTCGTTCCAGCCAGTTTTTCCAGAATTAAAAATCTGCTGCTCAAACGACTAAACAGGTCGTTACAATAGATACCAATTTACCCATCGTTCGTCCCCGAACGATCAAAAGAAGAAGAAAAAAGTGGCGAAAAGGAGTAGTACTGAATCTGTAAACAGATGTGGGTATTTTTCTTGCATATCTGCCTCCTTCTCCCAAGTAGCCTCTTCAACCGGTCGATTCTTCCATTGCACTTTGATGGATGCAATCTCTCTCGACCTCAGTTTGCGAACTTCTCTATCTAATATAGCAACCGGTTCCTCTTCATAAGTCAAGTTCTCATCCAACAAAACTGAATCCCAACGGATAATGTAGTTTCCATCTCCGTGGTATCTCTTCAACATGGATACATGAAACACCGGATGCACTCCGGACAGCCCTGGGGGCAAGGCTAATTCATAAGCCACCTCCCCTATTCTCTTAAGCACTTCAAATGGTCCAATATACCTTGGACTTAACTTACCTCTTTTACCAAACCGCATCACCCCTTTCATGGGCGAAAATCAACAAGACTTGTTCACCTTCCATGAACTCCAAGTCTCTAACCTTTCGGTCTGCATACTCCTTTTGTCTACTTTGAGCCGCTAAAAGCTTTTCTTGAATAGCTTTCACCTTCTCCATAGAATCTCTCAACAGATCAGTCCCCCAGGTCTAACTTCGAAGGCATCAAACCAACCAATGGGAGATCTACACCTCCTCCCATACAATGCTTCAAATGGAGCCATGTCGATACTAGAGTGATAACTATTATTGTATGAAAACTATGCCAAAGGTAAGAAGCTATCCCAATGGCCACCAAACTCTATCACACATGCGCGAAGCATATCCTCCAAAACTTGAATCGTTCGCTCAGACTGACCATCGGTCTGAGGATGAAATGCAGTACTAAGGTCCAATCTAGTACCTAATTCAGCATGCAATGTTCTCCAAAACTTAGAAGTAAACTGCGTACCTCTATCTGATATGATTGAGAGTGGAACTCCATGCAACCGAACGATTTCTGAGATGTAGATCTTGGCTAACTTCTCTGCATTGTAGGTCACCTTGACAGGAATGAAGTGAGCAGACTTAGTTAACCTATCAACAATCACCCAAATAGAGTCATACTTACCCAATGTCTTTGGAAGACCAACCACAAAGTCCATTGCGATTCTCTCCCACTTCCATTCAGGAATGGGCATTCTCTGAAGTGTTCCTCCGGGCCTCTTTGTTTCATACTTTACTTGTTGACAATTTGGACACTTGGCAACAAACTCAACAATATCTCGCTTCATTCTACTCCACCAGAAGTGTTGCTTTAGGTCGCGATACATCTTGGTTGCACCAGGATGTATAGAATATCCGGAACTATGAGCTTCTGTAAGAATAGTGGTGATCAAATCATCGATGCGGGGTACACATACTCTTCCCTTGATCCTCAAAACACCTTCCCCATCGATTATTGCTTCCTTAGCCTCTCCTTGCAACACTTATCTCGAATTCGCCTTAGTTTCTCATCATCAAACTGTTTCCCCTTAATTGATCAAGAAAAGAGGATTTTGCCTCTACACAAGCTAACAATCCTCCTTCTCGTTTATTTCTAACCTCATAAGGTCATTAGCCAAAATCTGCACTTCTCTAGCCAATGGGCGTCTAGAAGCTTGCAAATGAGCTAGACTTCCCATGCTTCCGGCCTTTCTACTCAAGGCATCTGCCACAACATTCGCCTTCCCCGGATGATACAAGATAGTGATGTCGTAGTCCTTCAGTAGTTCCATCCATCTCCTCTGTCTCAAGTTCAAGTCTTTCTGAGTGAATACATACTGTAGGCTACGATGGTCCGTGTAGACTTCACACTTAACCCCATACAAGTAGTGTCTCCATTGCTTTAGTGCAAATACTACCGCGGCCAACTCCAAATCATGGGTCGGATAGTTACGTTCATGCACCTTTAATTGCCTCGAAGCATAAGCAATCACATTCTTCTCTTGCATTAGCACTGCACCCAACCCAGAATAGGATGCATCACAATAAACAATGAAGTTTTTACCCTCTACTGGCAAGGTAAGGATAGGTGCGGTAGTCAACAAAGTCTTAAGCTTCTGGAAGCTCTTCCTCACACTCATCCGACCATACAAATGGGACGTTTGCTTAGTCAAGTTCGTCAATTGGGAAGCAATGGAAGAGAATCCCTTGACGAATCGGCGGTGGTAGTAGCTAGCTAACCCACAAAACTCCTTATTTCTGACACGTTTGTAGGTCTTACCCAATTCTTCACTGTCTCAATCTTAGATGGATCCACCATCACTCCATCCTTAGAAACCACGTGCCCCAAGAAGGACACTGAATCTAGCCAAAACTCACACTTAGAGAATTTAGCATAAAGCTTTTTCTTCCTCAACAACTCTAACACCATTTTCAAATGCTCCTCATGTTCTTTCTTACTTTTGGAGTATATCAGTATATCATCAATAAACACAATCACAAAGAGGTCCAAGTATGGCTTGAAAATCCCGTTCATCAAGCTCATGAAGGCGGCAGGGGCATTAGTAAGACCAAACGACATTACCACAAATTCATAATGCCCATACCTAGTTCGAAAAGCAGTCTTTGGAACATCCGTTGCTCGTATTTTCAATTGGTGATAACCGGACCTCAAGTCAATCTTTGAGAAGACACAAGCACCTTGTAACTGATCGAACAAGTCATCAATGCGAGGAATGGGGTACTTGTTCTTAATAGTTACTTTGTTCAACTGTCGGTAATCTATGCACATTCGGAAACTCCCATCCTTCTTCTTCACAAATAGCACCGGAGCACCCCAAGGAGATGCACTTGGTCTAATGAAGCCTTTGCTCAACAACTCTTGAAGTTGTGCCTTTAACTCTCTTAATTCGGCGGGAGCCATTCTATACGGGGTATAGAAATGGGGCGAGTACCGGGTTCCAAATCAATGCAGAAGTCTATATCCCTATCTGGTGGCATACCGGGAAGATCTGCAGGGAACACATCAAAAAACTCGCGGACTACCGAAACTGACTCAATCGATGGTACTTGAGTAGTGTCATCCTTAAGATGTGCCAAGAAAGCTAGACAACCCTTACTAACATCTTCTGAGCACGAATAAAGGAGATTATACGCACTGGATTGGAAGTGTAGTCACCCTCCCACACTAACGGATCTGCCCCAGGCTTGGCTAACGTCACGTTTTAGCATTACAATCCAAAATCGCAAAATTCGGAGAAAGCCAAGTCATACCCAGAATTACATCAAAGTCACCCATTTCTAAAATAACCAATCTACATAAGTGTTGCTCCCACAAAATTCACCAAACAAGACCTATACACTTTTTCGACTATCACCGACTCACCCACCGGAGTAGAAACACGAATAGGCATGTCAAGTAATTCACAATGTAAATTTAGACCATTAGCAAATGAGGAAGATACATATGAAAACGTGGAGCCAGGGTCAAATAATACAGATGCCATGCAATCACAAACCAAGAGATTACCTGTGATAACAGCATCAGACGCCTCCGCTTCAGACCTCCCAGGGAAAGCGTAGCAATGAGCCCCATTATTTGTCTGTTCGTTGCCCCTACCATGTTGTGTAGTAGTGGCTCCGTTTTGACCTTCACCTCTGCCGTTTTGGTGACCGCCATTACCTCGACCACCACGTCCTCCAGAAAAATGGCCTCTACCATGACCACCCCTACCTCTAGCTAGTGGGGCTCTGTAACTCTGTTTTGGACAATTCCTCCTAATATGTCCAATCTCCCCACATCCATAGCACTCTCTAGAATCGGGCATAGGTCTCTCGGAGTAGTGTTGACCGTTCTGAGGCGGACCCCCAACTACAGTCTGTAGTGAAGACTGAATTGGTCGATTTGAGTGACCTCCGGAGTTCTGTCCTCTAGAATAAGAACCATTAAACTCACCTCCCCTTCGAAACCTTTTTGATGTCGATGTCGTGGTGAAGTCATCTGGTTTCACTCCTTCCACCTCTATCACAAAATCCACCACCTCTTGGAAGGATGTTGCCGTTGCCGCTATCTGTAAGGCTGAAATCCGCAACTCTGATCTCAACCCCTTCACAAAACGGCGGATCCGTTCTTGTGGACTGAAACAAAGTTGGGTGGCATATCTGGATAGTGCGCGAAATTTAGCCTCGTATGCATTAACCTTCATTCTACCTTGCTCCAGACTCAAGAACTCATCCCTCTTTCTATCTCTCAAAGTCCTTGGGATATACTTCTCCATAAACAGGGTAGAGAATGATTCCCAAGTCATAGGTGGTGCCTCTGTTGGTTGACACTCAACATGTGAACGCCACCACATTTTGGCGTTCCCTTGGAACTGATAGCTCACGAACTCGACACCAAACCTCTCTACTATCCCCATCTTGTGTAGTAGCTCATGACAATCAACCAGAAAATCATAAGCATCCTCAGATTCTGCACCCTTGAAAGGGAGGTTTCAGTTTCAAGAGAACTTACTGAAAAGTTCATGTTGATCGTTTGTCATAATAGGCCCAGTAGTCAGACGTGGAAATGTGCCTATTCCCAATGTTGCATCCATGCGGGGAGCCATAGTAGCCGCATGTCGTATCTCTGAAACCGGAGATGTGTGGTGCAGAAACCACTGGAGGTGCTTGACCCTGATCAGACAACCCGCTAACATAAGCAAGTACTTGGTTGATCATCTCTGGGGTAGGTTGGGGTGGCATTTCCTCATTCTGCCCTTGTTCATCTCCCCTTCCTCACCCTCTCTACTACCATCCTCAGTCGGTGGAGGAGTGACCGCCCTAGTATCAGATGGGCTAGGGGCTCGTCCTCTCCCTCTAGATGACGTCCTCCCACGACCTCTTCCACGGCCTCTTGCCGCTGTTCCTCCTCGAGCACAGCCCAGTGGCTGGCTCAGTAGTTTTCCTGTCTTTCCGTTGTTGCTGCTGGTGCGGTCGTTGCTCTAGTCTAACCATCTGCGAGATAGAATGAAGATGGTCAGATACAATTTGTATCACCTAGATACCAATTGGACTCAAGTAATAGCACGAAAGAAAGAATGAAAGAATGGAATTTTCCTAAAGTCTTATAGCCTCTCAAGGAAAAGTAAAGGCGTCCCCCTACCGTTCCTTAAGACTCTACTAGACCTGTTCTTGTGTGATGAGACCAATGAACCTAATGCTCTGATACCAAGTTTGTCACGACCCAAAACCGAGCCGCGACTGGCACCCACATTTACCCTCCTATGTGAGCGAACCAACCGATCTAACCCTTAACATTTCAATGTATATCAATAGAAAGTAATGCGGAAGACTTAAAATCATTAAATAAAACAATTCAAAACTATTATTATTATCCCCAAATCTGGAAGTCATCATCACAAGAACATATACTCAAATTTCTAAACTAAAACTGTCTAAGAACAAAATACTAAAAGCTAGTCCATGCCGGAAGTTCAAGGCATCAAGACTTGAAGAAGGAGACCCACTCCAAGCTAGACGCATTAGCTCACTATGATTCCGATGGAGTGAAGACTGGCTTGATCTACTGCTGAGTCGAAGCTGACGGAACGTTTGCTATATAACAAAATAACAAGGAGAAAGAAAACATGAAAGTAGGGGGTCAGTACAACCACACGTACTGAGTAGATATCATCGGCTAACTCAAACATAGGGAACAATATACATCAATAATAATGTAAATCAACTATAAACTCACATGTAGCAAAACAACAAGTATTATAATCGTCCATAAATACCATCATTTCATCCATGAGGGCTCAAGCCTCATTACCATACTCATTTGGGAATTAAGTTATTATGTTGAGTAGATTAACACTTTCAAGATTCATTATCTTTCTTCCTTTGTGTCGGTACATGACACTCCGATCCCCTACCTCTATGTGTCGGAACGGGACACTCCGATCCCCTATATGTGTCGGAACGTGACACTCCGATCCCCTATATGTGTCGGAACGGAAACTCACGACGGTTCGTCGTGGATGTGACGGCACGTCCTGCAGGTCCGTCACAATTTACAGAGAGTCGATTTTAATATCCAAATTGAAGAATCCTAAGTGTCCTGGAACGACACTCCCTCGACGGGCCGTCGTGACCACGACTGTCCGTCGTGACACTCGTCATTCCAGCCAGTTTTTCCAGAATTAAAAATCTGCTGCTCAAACGACTAAACAGGTCGTTACAAAGAGTCATCATCCTTTAGTATTGAGAAGCCCACGAAATTTTGGTTGAAAACTTTAGAATTGGTCTTATTCCTTGGAGTTTGAAAGTTCTTCAATAGGGGATTTAGGGAGAGAGAATTTAGAGATAATTGAGAGCTTTAGATTTTCAAATTGAGGGTTTTTTATTTTGAATATTTAAGTGAAGGTAAAAGTTTCTCAAAAACCGTTAATAAAAATACCCAAAGTACCCAAAACACCCCTACACTAGTTGGACCTTTTTAATCAAGTTTAATTTGTCTTTTAAACAACGCGACCAAGTTTGAGACATCGATGCGCATCGCGAAGGCACTTCCCAATCATATTTCGGAAAAAAATTTGATTAAGAAAGGTTCATGAAAATCCCACGACACAACGGAAACTTTTTTCCTTCAATTGTCAGGTGCATTTTGAGCCTTATCCTCCAAATATGGGGATGCCTGCACACTGCCTTTGCAGCCTCTAGGCCAAATGAGGACCATTTGGTTGGTCCTTGGGGTGTCATTTCCAGATGTTTTGACCCTAAAGTCAATTAATAAGACAATTGGGTAACCTTCAATGATTTTTGACTCTAAACAACATATAAAAACACATACAACATACAAGGACACACACGCATATACAAGACTAGTTTTTGAACGTCTTGGTCATTCCTTGACGTTTGACTTCAAAACTCGGTAGAACTAAATATAAAGCTATTCTTCATTAATTTAGCTATTAATTAACTCAAAAAATCCGAATATTTATATTGGAGTTGATGACTTATTAAATTAGAGCTGCATGGGTTACGTTGTAGCAATATGAACACCCACATTCTACCCTTGTTTATATGTAAGTTCTGAATATATTAGGTAAGTATAGCTTATTTTCGTTGTTCATTCCATTTTATTATTTTTAAATTTCACGATGGAATGAAATTGTCAAGTGAAAATACATGTCGATTGAATTGTGGTGTGCATGCTCATAGCACATTGATTCTAATAAACCTACAGAGGTCACTCCCCCCACCAAAAAGCTGGAGTTCTGAAACTTGTATAGAGCCTATCATTTAAGTTTTAATTTTCCCTTTGTAAATTTTGTTATTAAAGGATATACTATATACAGATAGTGACTCTGGTTTCAAGATTATTATTTTGCCGTTAACTTCAAATACAAATTGTTCACAGGAAGGCAAAGTAGGAAAATAAGTTTTTCTGAGACATAGTTCGTCTCAATTATTTTTATCTAAACTTCAATACTAACTTTTCATCAACATTTACCTAATTTTATCGAGATTCCATGTAATCTCACTGAAGACCTTAGGTTAAAAATCCTTACCATCAATGTCAATCAAAGCAATGGGTTTCTTCAATCGAACTTTCTAAATTGATTCCTCTCATTTGATAAAAAACAAAAATCAATTTACACCCTTCCATTTCCATTTCAATTATAGCCTCGCAACTCACAAAATATGAAACCAACACATCCATGGCATTTTTCTCAAAATCCACCCATTGTCCATCCTTAAACACCATCCTTGAAATTTTGGTTGTTTTGAACCAACAACTGAGCATGATCACTCGATCTACATACAAGATTAATGAGTTCCTTGGAATAAGAACCTCAACCGTCACTTTCATCTCATAGACATCGCCGCCGCCGCTTCCACCTTCTATCTTCTAGAAAGGAACAACTCATAACTAAATCGGCTTCATCCTCAGCGATCATCGAAGCACATGAACAAATCGAAGATATTGACATCCCTTTAAATTCCATCGAGCGATACAGACTAGAGGAGTAAAAGGATATTATAAGGAAGAAACAAAAGATGATACAAACGGGATAAAGAAGAAAAATAAGGCACATCATACAAACAAGTTCATTTTGAGAATAAGAATAAAACTAAATGATCATCTTAACCTTAGTTTAACTTTACTTCAATTGTAACTATTTGCTTTAGTGTGAGAGAATATTTGGATAATTCAAAAATTATTGACCTAAGAAATGTTATTGTTGACCAGACTAGAATAGAAATAAATGATTTTATAATTAAATTCTAATTATATTTTATTTTTGGCCATTTTTTCATACAATATTTTTCTTCTAATTATCGTGCCTTTAGAAAAGAATTTATTAAAGAAATTTTCAATACTTATATTTTAATTTTTGTTTATGAGCCAAAAGTTGTTACTTTTTTTTATAAAAAAGAATATGAACATCAGTCATTGAGAGGAGGACCCACATGCTTACATTATGGCATGAACACCTATTAACTTTGGGGAAAATTATGTATATGTGTTATGTCATAACTTCACTATCTTTAGAAAAATCACTTTTTGAAATGCTCCAAGTGTAATATTATATATATAAAATACTTAAAAAAGAGTTGCCATTTAATTTATTTAAAGAAATGAAGAAAAATTTATTTAAAAATACTGTGACAGATTGAGTTATTATAAATATAGAATATGGGTAAGAGGTTCGTATTTACGATTAAGAAGGTTTTTAAAGCAGTTAAACAGTCCGCTAACATGAGGTTTTCCTACGACTTATATTAAATATTTATACAATTTTAGGAAGATGACTTAACTTGAAATAATTTAATTAAATGGCAAATGGTTATGACTTTAACGAAGCTAAATTTATACAATTATTATTTTTTGAATTATTTTAAATAATAATTTGAGCTAAATTAGTTAATTTAGGCATTGATGTTTCGTGATTTAATAACATTTCTAATCCATTTCACTTATGAGTTATGTTTGACTACAACCATTATGTAGTGATTTTAACAAATTTTGTGTCATATTTTGCAGGAAATATGTTCAGGTGGTAAAAGAAAGAAAACAGAACAAGGCCATCAGATGGAATCGATGGTATATCGTTTAATCGACGAATCGTAGGTGGTGGTCGCAGATAAGCAGCTCAGGATATTTAAGGAAAATCAGGGATGTCTGACTAAGTATGGAACCACGAGAGGCAACGACAATCCATTTATTTATCAAGGGACCAAACTGGTGAACCGTCGTTTTGTTTAGAGAAGGTTCCACTACATGTTTTTTGATTATTCTAAGTATGGAGCTACAGAGGAGCATCGATGGGATCGTAAATGGATCAATAGACCGTTATATTAGTCCGTCGTCTAATTAAGAGAGGGTGCCATCTAGGAAGAAAAAAATATTTCTATGTCCTGACTGATGGAAGCAGCTTACGGACCGTCAATTGATCGATGATCCGTTAGTTAGTTCATCAATTTATGTCGCGTACCTGAACAAAACTTTCTTTATTTGAATTCCTTTTTGATTAGAACTTTTTTTTATATATATGGTTTTAAAACTCGTTTTTGGGGTTAGATACTATTACTTTTGTTCTACTTTGTGTATTTGAGATTGGTTTTTGCAATTTTAGCAATTAATTAATATCCGAATTTGGTTCGAAAGATTTAGCTAGCAATTTTGATGGGGCATATTTGGATTTTTTATTCCTGTTAAGTGCATTCATGATTTCTTCATCTAAAACAACGAATAAGTAAGTAAACCAACAACTAGAGTTGTGGGAACCATATCTATTTAACAAAGTATTCCTTGTAATTAAGCAATCCTGGAATTGTGTAGTTGCATGCATTGATAATTCTTAAGTTTAGAAGTCTTTTTAATGGTGGCCAACGTAACAATTCGCCTTGTTGCTCCCTGCGGAACAAGGAGGTAGTAATAGGAAAAGAATTATAAACATAGAATTAGTGTGATACCATCCAATAGGTTATTGCGTATTGTTGAAAACTAAAAACTAAGACATACATCAATTATAATTTCTAATATAAATTAATTGTATGATTTACTAAATTGTACATATGTAGCAAGACCAAAGTACGGGTTGAACTTCTCTACATACGAGACCAAGGATTTAAAGATACCTAGCTTATTACTTTGCATGTAATAAACTAGTAAAGGATTTGTATTGCTTGGAATAGTGTGTTATTATCCTATGGGGAACACATATACCCAAATTACTCTCTCATCTTTATAAAAAAAGTCCATTTTTGCCCGCTTGATAAGCCACTCTATAAGCAATTTTTTTAACAAACGACAACACTTGTTTCGCAAAGACATTGACTAAATAGACATAGTCGTGAATTAATGTTAAGGATAAACCATTTTCCTCGTGGGATCGACCCCAACCTATTTGTTGGGTTCTTCACTTTTTAATTATCGCTTACACTTATTTAGGGAGGTGTAATTTGAGCGTATAAAATTTTTGCACCGGTGTGGGATAATCTGGATTTTAGGTTAATTTTAATAACATTATTTAAATTTGGTCAACTATTTCTAGATTTTACTATATCTTTTTATTCTTCTTCTCTCAGGCAAAATAGACGGAGCTAAGACCCACTCACTCCATACGATCCCGAACGAAATTGAACATTAAGAAGAATGGAAAACCAAGGGGTTCTTGTTAACCTAAAAGAGGGAATCTAGGTGATGGAGAAGGCCATCAAACTTCATTACTAGTTGAGGTACTCAACCAGGCACACGTTGATTATCAGTTAGGTGATGTCTTGAGGGTGCCACCTCGAATAGCCCCACAACCTCAGATTACTACAGGGGCAATGTGAACATCGTATAGTCTAATGGAACTCTTCTCCTACTCCTTCTACCAACTGAAAACATGTTCATGGTGGTCAGTAGCTTGACAAAGATGCTCGTGAGGGGCTTATTTTTGGACTGCCTTCGGAATTCTTACATTCTCATATAGCCAAATAGAAGTTTGTGTGCAAAAGTTTGTGTGGGTAGACCACACTTCGATAGAAATGACATTGTATTACTAGTGTTTCCTTTATCACTGACAGAAAAACTGCTATTTGTTTCAATGAGGTGTCCTACAACTCTATCTATACTTGGGATTAGTTGAAAGTTCTGTTCTTAGCGAAGTACTATCCAGTGTCAAAGAAAATCAACCACAAGGATAAGGTGAACAATTTTGTGGCATTACCTAGAGAGTCGTTAAGTAGCTATTTTGACAGTTAACTGCATTTGTGAGTGGTGTCCCAAATTATCGCATTGATGATGAGTTACTGAAGGAGTTCTTCAATAGAGGTCAAGATGACAACAACATAGCAATGCTTGATACTATTGCAGGTGTCTCATATGGGGAATGCACATGTGTTGAGATTGTAGAGAAGTTGGAGAATATATCTCACAACAATAAAGCTTAGAGAACAAGAAAGTCAGACAATGGGTGAAACACCTTCGCAGTATATGTTACAAAAAACTAAACTATAGATGAAATTCTTGAAGAGTTGGCATAAAAGAGAACTGAATTAGGGTTGATCTTAACCATTGAGCGGAGGCGCAAATAAAATGAATGCGGTGAACTATTTTAGTAAACCACAACAAGCGGAAGATGAGTATTACTATGACGAGGATACATATGCAGTTAATAATAAGACGGGGGGTTTCTGACAAAATTCCCAAGGTTTTAATAAGGATAACTGGCACAAAGGTAAAGCGAACAAAGGTCAGATCTATGGTAGCTACAATCGAGAGGGTTAGTATTTCATAGATGGGAACTACAATTGCCACAACAACTTCTACCAGAGAAACTATGGTAACATGAATGAACGAGGTAGGCCATATGTTCCCCCTTAAAATTGGGAAGCTGCCCGTAGGGACAGTTGAGGTAGTATGGGGCGGATTGAGGATATACCACGGGAGATACTTAGGATGTTTGAGGCGACTAATGTGAATGTGAACGAGATGCGAAAGTGACCTATTTGATATTGGAAAAAAGGGGGATGCACATATGCTCTCGATAAAGCATTTTGCATTACAGATAAATCAGTTACATACTATTGTGAACCCATGCAAGCTTGGAACTCGCCCAAGAAACACTATCAAGAACCCAAAGAATGATAGGCATTGCATGGTAGTCACCACTTGAGGAGGTAAGCAGACCATTTATCCACCTATGCGCCTGTAGTACAAGGTGATGTAACAAAGGAAGATGATGCAGAAAAATAGTGGAGTGTTGGTGGATACAATAACGAAAGAAGTAAAGTTATCCCAAAAAGTGGTTCCCATCCCTATACCTCCACCACCGTTCTGACACAAATTATTTAAGAAAATAAAGGATGGTAAATATCACCGATTTAGCACTATGTCGAAACAACTTTCCATCAATATTCCATTAATTGATGTTTTGGAGAAAATGGCTGGTTATGCAAAGTTTATGAAAGGTCAGTGCATTTTGAAGATAATGACAGAATGCATCATTATAGTTTATTACTACGAGGTCTATAATGCAAAAGCTGGATGATTTGGGTGCTTTAACTATTCCATGTACTATAAGATTGCTCCACTTTTCTAAGGCGCTGTGTGATCTTAGTTCCAGCATAAATCTCATGCCTCTGTCTATTTATATGAAGTTGGGCTTTGGAGATCGAAAGACCACTACGATGCGGTTACTAATGGCCTATAAAATTTTGAAAAGGCCCATAGGTATATTGCATGATGTTCTTATGAAAGTGAAGTCGTTAATCTTTCTAGCCGACTTTATAATTCTTTACTAGGAGGTTCCCATAATTTTAGGAAGACTATTACAATCCACTGGGCGTGCACTAGTCCATATGGAAAACTCACTGATGAAATTTAGGTTGAAGAGTTAAGAAGCTACATTCAATATCTGTAGGTCGAAATTGGTGAGCTTCAAATGGTAACTGCTATATCTTACAAGGTTAAAGAGTGTATCGGCAGTACAAATTGAAGAGCAACAAGGATTTGAAGCACTACCGCAGGTCATCATGAATTATGAAAGTTATGGTATTGAAGAGTATGATCCCTTGGTTGCTGCACTTAAACAAAATGAATCGGTCAAAGTCGAAAAAATTTAGTTGGATATGAAGCATCGTGAGTTTACACTTACGATACCATCTATTTTGGAGGACCATGATTTAGAGCTTAAGGCTCTACCACCTCATCTAAGGTATGTGTTCTAGGTAGATATTACACTTTTTCATTGATAATTGCACAAGTTGAGTGCTAGTAGAAGGGATGAAGAGGTTTGAGCGAGCCATTGGTTGAATTAATAGGGATTCTATTAGGATTACTTCCCGGAGTTTGTTCCCATAAAATCCAACTAATGTAGATCATAAACCAACTATTGAGTAAAAAAGAAGGTTAAATCAACCTATGCAAGAAAATACTGAAAAAGAGATCATCAATTGGTTGGATTCTAGAGTAATTTATCGTTTATAAAAAACAGTTGGGTGTGTCCTGTTCAGTGTGTTCCTTAAAAGGGTGGGATGATTGTGGTACCTAATGAATGAACGAGCTTGTTCTCTGCGGCTACTGACTTGTTGCAGAGTTTGCATGGACTACCGGAAGTTTAATGCTTTGACTGAGAAGGACCATTTCCCCATGTCCTTCATGGATTAGATGTTAGGAGGACTTAAAAGGATGTCATTTGGGTTAAGTTATGCACTAGCTACGTTCCAACGTTTTGTGATGTCGATATATTCTGATATGGTGGAGGACATTATTGAGGTGTTCATGGAAGATTTTTCTGTAGTTGCGACTCCTTTGGGTGGTGCTTAGTAATTTGTTTGAGTGTCTTAAGAGATGTGAGAATTATAATTTGGTGCTAAATTAGGAGAAATGTCACGTTATAGAGAAATAAGTCATAGTGTTGATCAATCGCATCTCGGAGAAGGGGATACATATTGATCAAGACAAAGTGGAGGTGATAGGAAGCTTCCCCCTCCTATCTCTGTCAAGGGGGTGAGAAATTTTATTTGGCATGTTGGCTTTTATTAGATATTTATAAAGGATGTTTTGAAAATTGCACATTCTTTAGGCAAACTGCTCGAGAAGGATTGTAAGTTCAATTTCATTGAATGTTGTCTGAAAGCATTTGGAGAGTTTAAGAGAGGTTGGCATCCACGACTATTATTATTTCACCATGTTTTTGAGTGAGTCATTTGAGCTAATGGATGATGTGAGTGGGGTTCCACTGTGTGGGGTATTGGAATAGAAAAGGGATAAAATCCTTCACTCCATCTATTATGTGAGTAAAACCGTGAATGAAGCCCAACAAAACTACACGGCAACTGAATAGGAACTTCTTGTGATGAAGTTCGCATTCTAAAATTTTGAACCTATTTAATTAGCACGAGGATCATAGTGCATACCGACCATTCTGCTTTGAGGTATGTGACGACAAAGAAGGATGTGAAGCGTAGGTTAATAAGATAAGTATTGTTGCTACAACAGTTTGATTTTGAGGTGAAGGATAGAAAGATGAGTGAGAATCAAGTGACCAACAACTTCTCTAGATTGGAGGATGATGCTATGGGTGAATTAGAAGAATTACTAAACTTGATGATGCATTCCAAGATTAACATGTATTGGTTGCTTCTAAGGATCCGATCCCATGATTTGCAGACTTTGCAAACTATCTTGCAAGTTATTTGCTTCCGTCATATTTTACCATCAACCAAGTGGAAAAGTTCATGCATGATGTGAAAATTGTCTTTTGGGATGAGAATTGAGTATATCATAGTTGCGCCAATGGGATTATTGGTCGTTGCGTACTTGGGTTGAGATTTTGAGTGTTCTGGAGACGTATCACTCCTCGCCTGTGGATGGGCACCATATTGGTAACCGATCTCTGCATAATATCTTGCATTGTAGGTATTATTGACCAAACTTTCACCAAGATGCTCATGATATTGGCAAAATCATGTGAGCAGTGCCAACGAGATGGAGGAATTAAAAAGAGGCAAGAGTTTACCTTGAATCCCATTATGTTTATTGAGTTATTTCATGTGTGGGTCATTGAATTCATGGGCTAGTTTGTGAGTTATCATTGGATAAAGTACATTCTTGTGGCAGTTGACTATGTGAAGAAATGTGAAGAAATGGGTGTAAGTGATTGTCCTCTCCAACAATGAAAGGAAGAGCGTCACCGCAATCCTAAAGAAGAATATCTTCTCCAGATTAGGTACATTTAGGGACATTATTAGTGATGGTGGCTCGCACTTTTGTAATAAATTGTTCAAAGGGTTAATGGAAAATACAATGTTTGTCACAATGTGGCTACTCCTTGCCACCCACAGACTACAAGGTAATTTGTGGTGTCCAATCGGGAGATCAAACATATTTTGAGAAAAACTATGAATGCCAATAGAATGGACTCAAGGAGTCTAGATGATGCTCTTTGGGCCTACCGTACTATATACAAGACCACCATATATATGTCTCCATACCAACTTGTATAGGGGAAGGCTTGTCATTTACCGGTCGAGCTATAGCATAAGGCGGTGTGGGTGATAAGGAGAATAAATTTGGATTGCACCGGAATATCAAAACAAAGGATAAATGAGTTGAATGTGCTTGATGAATTTTGCCTAAAATGATATGAAAGTTCATTCATCGACAAAGAGAGGATGAAGAAGTACCAAGACCAAAGAATTGAAAAAGAGATAATTTGTTGTTTCTGATTCTGATCTTCTATTGAATTCTAGGTTGCGCCTATTTCTGCGCAAACACAAGTCCAAGTGGACTGGGCCATTCCACATCACGAAAGTGTTCCACATGGAGTGGTTGTACTTGAGAACAAAAAGATTCTAAATATAGAGTCAATAGACTAGGATAATGACCTATCTGGGACATGGTGAGAGTGTTCATGAAATGGTTGATCTCAGAACCGGGGAGCACCCCTTATAAATAACATGACGTACTTGACCTCTCGAATGTTTTATAAAAGTCCATAGTTATCACTCATCTCATCGACATAATAAATTTAGTGGAAAATTTAAAACTTTTCATAGCACATCATATGCAAGAAACTTCACTTCATATACATATAAAATATAAGTCATAATACGTATATAGACTCTAAGTCTCTTTGCCATCTTAGACTCAACAACATTAGAATAAATTAGGTATATGACCCTTAAAACAACATACAAAACTGTACAATATTTAATAGACTTTACAATAAGTACACATTAGGACACCAATGGACTTAAGGATTCGTTTCTTTCAGCTTAGGAATCACCTATCAATCTCTTCATCATTGAAGACATCCTTTAAGCATCCATAGCCTACAATTTGTGTTAAAAGTATAGAATAATTATATTAGTACAAGAATGCACTATGTATGACAACCATGCATTTAAAAGGGACCTTTTTCTTCAAAATCATATTTGATGCCTTTTTCAGTAAATCCTTATGAAACATTTAAACAATAGAATTTACACCATTTTCATACTTCATAGAAACACAACAAAAAGCAAAACATCATATAAAAGCACATATAGAATTTAAAAACCCAATGTGAGGTCACTTTACAGTGAGCTCATTTCTCTTTAAAGTGAACTATTTCTTTTAATTCATTAGTATCCATAGTAAACCTTTAGGGATACTTGGTGCAATATATCAGCGTAGGACCACAAGGAAAATCATACATATCATCTACACTAGACAACACATACCATCATAGAAGTATAATACCAAATAGACATAGTTAAGTCAAGACCATCATCATATAGTCAGGAAGATCAACTTCATGCAGAAAGACTCCTATCGTGCACATCCTCATAACAAGTATACAAATACTATAATGTCATGCATAAGGAATACATATATAGTGACATGCATTAGAACACCTTCCTTGAACATCCTAACGAGCTACTTGTGCAATGTCTAGATGGGTTCATTACTTCCACCTATCCTAACTAACCTCCCTTAAGTCATTCTATTTATGGTCCTAGTCATATAACTTCCGTTGTCCATTTAACATTAGGGAAAGTATAGCCTTAACCGACATTGACCATGTGATGCTAAACATGGAATCCGGTGTCATAAAACCGCACACTAATAAAGGGTGGTCTAATGGCAAAAGCAGAACTAAATGAGACATAACTTTCTAAGTGGATCCACTAGCTAATATCCTATGGTGGCAAGATAGGTATGGAACTCGGAGGTACATGTTAAAACCCTCTTTATGACAAGATTACGCATTGTAGTTATTCACTTATGGAAACCCTATTTATGCCAATGGGTACATTGTGATTATCCACCTCACTAGATTTATGGTGACCTAGATTCCTACCATTGGAAGGGACCCACACTATTATTTCAGTTCACTCGTTGATAAGCTAAGTTCCTTTCTTTGAAAACATTTATTATAATCTTACTTTATAAATCATAGGTTTCGGGTAGTCATCCCCTAATATTCCTAAGTCATAGGTCTTAGATGGAATTCATCAACATAAATCTTGTAAAGAATCCCTTCACATGAATATAGTATATCTAAAGCATCATCTAGTTTAGGGTACACATGAATACACCATTCGAGACCCCTCTTTTGACTAGATCTTCATATATATGTGTGTGTATACTTATATGTGAGCAAATATTTCACATAACACGTTATGTCACACAAGTTCATGCATACATATTCAAACATATAGAAACTAAAACTAGAACTATTCTATCAAGGTACACATGTGCAATGCATAAAAAAAGTCCCATACCCTTTTCCCTAGTAGTACACCTATCAAGTTAACCTAGTAAGGAATACATAAACTACTTCACATACATATACTTAACATGCATAGTAGTAGATATTAGTTAATGTGAGAACAACCTTACATTTATACAACATGACCTATACTACTTGTAACATGCATGTGAGTGAGTCTCTGTGTATAGTGGTCCGCATTATCACGTAATGGCTATCAAGAACATATTGAGGCAGCCAACCCCTTAGAAAATAATATACCTTCAAGATTAAAGCACACTACACACAATAGCATAGGACAGAACCAACTTCATAATACACTTAAGACTCCTAACTTGTACTATTCATGCATTCACATAAGGGTACATAGGTAAGGTATGATTAACCATTTAAACTACTCAATGGCAGCACCTATACTTCACCCTAAAATTGATATACACTTGCTTACACAATAGCCATACAACCTAAATAACAACTACAATACGAAAGTAGGCAGAAGCTTCACATAGTATGATCATAAGCACATGCTCGTAAATTCATTAATTTTCCTTCATGTCCATGGTCAACACATATATATATTGAAAATAAAGTAAACACCGCCACCATAAGCGGGCCTTACCACACAATGCCATACAAGGCTTTATCAACTACAGTACTACACGTAAAGTAGAAGAGATAAGCAATCTTACCAATTTCTCACACTTTTATTATCATTGATAAATACACATTGTTCATCAACAATATATATATAGGGAAGTATATAAATTTACTTTAATCATAGAAGAAACCATGTACAAGTCGCTACAACATCATACTATAACATAATACAAGGCATATCATAAGTACTAGGAAGTGGAAGAGCGTACATCTTTAATCCAATTCACTTGGATTGATCTTCAATTATATTTCATTAACGGAATAAGTCTAGGGCAGTATATAATCATACACTTAATCATAAAGAAATCATTCTTAAAGCACTTCAATATCAAGCTGCAACATAGGCATTAGACTTGTTAATTCATTAGGGTATAGATAGGAATTAACCAACACTATTGATTCTCTAAGGTCTTTATCATCAATTATATTTAGCAATAATGTACATGTTAGGAATTAAATAATGAAATCATAGTCTAGATGAGACACTATTACAATTGCCATTAAGGTCGACACAAACATTCTTCATATAAGGAGGTCATGGAATGTAAGTTTATATAGGTTAATCCTATTCATACTATCATAAATTGACCCATACTGTGTCCATTACATATAATATGTCCTCATATATCGTTATAGGCAGCAGATATATACATAAATAATGATCAATTCATATAACAACTAACCTAACGTCAAGATCACAAGTTAATCAAAATCCACTTTAGATCATTAAGAAGCCAATGTTACAGTGAATCATGTAAAACTAAGTTAAACATATTCTAATCTTCATATATTGATCCTCATGGTTCCATTACACAAAATTAAACATTAATTCACGTAAAAACCAGTAGATAGAGGAGATTCAATGTAATAGAATCATAACTCAATCGATAATAAATCAACATCATAAAGACCATGCAAGGCTAAATCGTTTTTATGATAGAGCATGAGTCCATCATGCAATTGGATTGAAAAAAACATGCAAATCAGTATATAAACATCAATACATTCATAGTATTCATTTGAAATAAGTTTAAGAAAGAACCCATGGTAGTTTTAAAAAAAAGTATTTGATCATTTTTTTCTCTTTTGAAATCATTGAGAATGATACTCTAGATGCAAAGATAACTAGAGAGGAAGATCTTCATACCTTTGTCTAGTTGAAAACCAATGAAACTTGGTTATTCATTTATAGAAAACCAAGCTCCAAGCAGTTTTTGAGCTTCACCAACAATGGAGGTTTGAAGGGACATATTTCTGGAGGGAAAGGTTTCTTACATGTGAGAGGATTGTAGAATTGGGTGATCACCTTTTTGATAACGTATGTAGACCCAAAAAAAACTAAATAAAAATATTAGGTTCTGGTTGGGACGTGGGGTGAATTTCTCATTCACCCCTTAAATTAAAACAGAGGCTGCCTGCAAGTTATAGTGCACAAACGACGGAGGCAATGACGAGGCATTATGTTGTCGACGGTCGGTGCCTGGCTTCTCTCGCCTGGCACATAGATAAATTCTTATATTGTGACCTGCCCCAGAAAAGTTCCAGTCTACGAGATTCTCTTGACGGGCCGTTGGCGGACAAACGATCCGTCATTGGGTCCGTCAATGGATACTGCGCAGGCAGTGTCTTCGACAGCCTTGGGTCATTCTTTTGGGGCTTCATGTGGGGCCCTTTTGATATCGTACACGGATGTTTCCAACATGATTACATACCTTAATAAATTTTAGACTTTACACATAAATTTCATCCAAAACAAACACGTACAAGACATCCATACAGGCCAAGCCCCTTCAAGAAACACGTTGAACGTCTTAAGGGCTTTCTTTCGAACGCCTTGGACGTTCTTGGTCGTTTTACCTCCAAGTTTCTCGAAACTTCATATACAATCATTAAAAACCACTATAACTCATTGATATTCTTCAAAAGCTAATTAAATACAAATATAATCATGCATCGACACATGAGGCACATAGTTGACTAGTCATCGATGATTCGGTCGTCCCTTGAAGTTCGACTTCAACTTCAAACTCTACACACTGCCCCTAAACCATATTATAATACATTTTATTACCTTATATAATTAATACAAACATGTTAGGATCTTGAAAAACTATCTCATTTTGGGGTCTTACAATATCCCCCACTTGAGAACATTCGTTCTCGAGTGACACTTAGGGATCTTTTATCACAACAAGGACTTCAATGCATCATAGAGAAGTTCATACCATTAATAAAATCATCAATAAATTTTTTAGCACTCAATGCACACAAGAAAGCAAAACCTTTATTCACTCACTCATTAATGCATCAAACACAAAGGCTCCTATCATGTGCATAGGAGGAACATCCTTCTCCTAGTCCTAACATGATCATTACACTAATTCAGTAAGAAATCATCTTTGCATCTATTCTTTAAGTTACACATAGGAAGATTTCAACAACACTCAAGAAGCAATTTAGGCACTCGTACTTCAATGCACATTGACTTGAGTTAATTTAATCGACACGATCTTCATTAGTTAGGCCTAGTGCCATGAAGGTCATACTCAATTATACCATGCTTAGTGTTGTCCATAAAGGAATTTCCTTCTCCTCAACGCACAAACATATATCATGAGTTTCACACATTAGTAAAGTTAAAGGTCAATTTCCTCTTAAAATAAGAAATTCTCAACCTTTTACCAAGACATGGTAATGATTTCTTCCTAATGATGTCTAAATGGTAAGTCACACCAAGTACATCACAATAAGTAGGAAGCCATTTCACAAAAATTCAATCTATAACATAGTACTCACATTCACAGTAACCATAATTGAGAAGAATAACACAAATCATAGCTAACATGCTTTTACTTTTAAAGAATAAGCCTACAATTATTCATTCCAAATCATAAAAGTCACATAGCTTTCAAGAGACTCAACATATTTCATTTTAAAGAGACACAAATTCTTATTATAAGGCTAAAAATTCCATCTCACAAGTGACTTAAACAAGTTCCTCATCTTATCTCATGAAGTAAAATGCACAACTAGCATATAAAAATGTAATTTAAAATGAGAAAACATGGATTATATCACAATTTATCTTTCATGAAATTTTGAATCTTTACAATATCCTTAAGGTAATGTCAATCAAGACATACCAAACATGTAGAGGTCATGCAATTCATACATTAAGCAAAACTTTATTCATGAACAAGCTTACTAAAATATCAATAGGTTCAAGTTCAAGACAAAATAGAAGGTCAATAGTATAAAAATATCTACAACCTTACTACTCAATCAGCATCCCCCACTTAGGGTAAACCCAATTAAGAGAAAACTAAACCAAACTTAAGAGGATCTTAACTAAAAATCTTCATTTTTCATCACTTAAAAGTGATTACCATTTAGAAGGTGTTTACAGTAAGCAAACAAGGCATTCTAAACTTCATCTCCTAGGCAATTTATCCCCAATTATGAAGTTAGGTCATCTCATTCAACCACATAAGATTTTTATACAATACAATATACACCAAGGTCATACATCATTAGGGGATCAACAAGGAGACATTGCCATAAGGACTCTTTGTTTTCTTTCAACATGAATGTAAGGTAACTTCTAGGTCAAACAAACCCACATAATCAGCCTACAAAGATCAGAGTACACTCTCAACTCTAGGGGAAACACCAATCCCACAACATGAAGGGACTCACAACACAATAAGAAATTCTAAACAATGTTATGAATCATCATGCATAAGACTCTCCTTCTTCATTCCAAATAGCAAAGCTCCTATTCACATTCATTATCATGTTCATATACATCAATTCTATACAAATTTCAACCACAATTAATTAAATAAAGATTTAGTTCATTCTCTAAAAATGTTACAATAAGTTGCCTAGTTATACAGTGAGCATGCTTCCAAATATAAAAAAATGCAACATTAAGACAATTGATGGGACAAGCATGGCAATATAAGATACAAAACTTTACCAAGGGAAGCATACTATCATCTTATCTAGGATCAAGTCCATACAAAAGACTCCAATCCATACTAAGCAACTTATCAAGGACCACATGTATACAAAGGAAAAAAATTGAACACCTATAAGCACAAAATCTTAGGGTAGAATGCTTCCATATGTAGTCACCATGCATTTCAAGTTCAAATCGTAGCATAAGGCTACCATCATGCAAACCCATTTACGAACACATCATTCCAAAGGAACTCATTTTATCCATAATAACTACCAACATATTCTAACTATATCATGACATACATTATTCGACATATCTTTCTATTTCACATAAATTTCATATATAGCCATAATTGGCATCACATCATCAAAACATACAAAAATTTACCTTCACACATACTCATTCAAACCATGAAACTAAGATAAGTATTTAGACTCACCTTTTCTCCCTCAAGCATAGAACAATCTCATCCAAGCAATCACATATAAAAGACCACTGGACAAGAAAATATAAGATCGATGTCTGATAGAGTAAAGATCTATGGCACGACATGAGAATGATTAAGAAGGGAAACTCTATAGTCATATAGCCTCTCATACCATGTGATGTGTCATGAATCACCACCAATGATATGAGACTCTACTAGATGGGGCAATATGAGACTTCTTGTACCCTACACCACTTTTAAAAACCTCATGCTCTGACAGCACGTTCTTCAAAACCGGGGAGCAACACCTAGAAGTAACATGGCGTACTTGACATCTCAGAGGTCTTATAGAAGCCCATAGTTATCATTCATCACATCGGCTTAATAAATTTAGTGGTTAATTCAAAACTTTTCGTAGCACCTCATATGCTAGAAACTTTACTTTATATTTTTGTAAAATATAAGTCATAATACATTATAGACTCGAAGTACCTTTCCATCTTATACATAAAAATATTAGAAATATGTTAGGGATACGACCCTTAAGACATAATACAAAACTATACAATATTTAGTAGACTTTACAATAAGTATACATTAGGACATCCTTCGACTTAAGGATTCCTTTCGTTGAGTATGAGAATCACCTATCAATCTCTTCATCATTCAAGACATCCTATAAGCATCCATAACCTAAATTTTGTTTCAAAAGTAGAGAAGAATGGGATTAGTATAAGAATGCACTAAATATGACAACCATGCAAAAATATGCATTTGAAAGGTACCTTTTTCTCGAAAATCATACTTCATGCCTTTTTCAGTAAATCCCTATGAAACCTTTATAAATAGCATTTACATAATTTTCATACTTCATAGAAACACAACCAAAGGCCAAGCATCATAGAAAAACACATCAAGAATTTAAGCCCAATTTGAGGTCACTTTACAGTGAGCTCATTTCTCTTTAAAGTGAAATATTTCTTTTAATTCATTAGTCTCCAAAGAAATCTTTAGGGATACTTGATGCAATGTATCACCTCAGGACCACAAGGAAAATCATACAAATCATCTACAGAAGACAACACATACCATCATAGAAGTATAATACCACATAGACATAGTTAAGTCAAGATCTTCATCATAAAGTCAACAAGATCAACATCATGCATAAAGACTCCTATCATGCACATATTCATAATAAGTAGAAAAATACTACAAAATCATGCATAAGGAACACATACATAGGGACATTCATTAGAACACCTTCTTAGAACTTCATAATGAGCTACTTGTGCAATGTCTAGATGGGTTCTTTACTTTCACCTATCCTAAGTAAACTCCATTACGTCATTCTATTTAGGGTCCTAGTTATTTAACTTCCATTGTCGATTATACTTCAGGAAAACTATAGACTTAACCGACATAGAACATGTGATGCTAAACATAGAATCCGGTGTCATAGGACCCCACACCGATAAAGGGTGGTCTACCGGCCAAAGAAGAAACAAATAAGACATTTCTTTCTTTCTAGGTGGATCCACTAGCTAGTATCCTATGGTGTCAACATAGTTATGGAACTTAGAGGTACAGGTGAAAACCCTCTTTATGAAAATATTAGGCATTGTAGATATTCACTTATGGAAACCCTATTTATGCCCATTGAGGCATTGTGGTTATTGACCTCATGACATTTATAGTGACCTACCTTCATACCATAGGAAGGGACACACACTCATATTCAAGTTCATTCGGTGCTATGCTAAGTTCCCTTCCTTGAAAACGTTTATTATACTCTTACTTTATAAATCATTGGTGTAGGGGAGTTATCCCCTAATATGCTTAACTCATTGGTAATAGATGGAAGTTCATCAACCTAAATCATTTAAAGAATCTATTCACATGAACATAGCATATCTAAAGCATCATCTAGTTTAGGGTACAAATGAATACACTATTCAAGGCCCCTCTCTTCACTAGATCTTCATATATATGTATGTGTATACATATATGTGAGAAAACCTTTCACATAACACATTAAGTCACACAAGTTCATATATACATATTCATACATATAGAAACCAAAAGTAGAACTATCTTATCAAGGTATGCATGTGAATATATAGGAAAAGTTCCATACCCTTGGCCATACTAGTGAACCTATAAAGTCATCCCAGTAAGGAATACTTAACATACTTCACATACATACTGGTAGAAATTAGTGAATATGAGAACAACCTTTCATTTAGACACCATGAGCTACACTACTTGTAATATGAATGTCAGTGAGTGTGTGTGTACATTGGTAAACATGATCACATAATGACTATCAAAAACATATTGAGGCACCCAACCTCTTAGACCATAATATAACTTCAAGCATAAAACACAGGACACACAATAGAATAGAAGACAAGCCAACTTCATATTACACTTAAGACTCCTAACTTGTGTTAGTCATGCATTCACATAGGGTTTAATATGTAAGAGATTATTATCATTTTTGAAGTCATCAACGGCAGCGCCTGTATTTCACCCTAACATTACACAATAGCCATACATCGTAAATCACAACTAGAATAGTAAAGTAGGCATAAGCTTCACATAGTATCATCATAAGAACATGCTCATATATTCATCAATTTTCCTTTATGGAAATGGTCAGCACATATATAGATTTACAATAAAGTAATTACCACCATCATAGGTGGACCAACACACAATGCCATACAAGGTTTTATCAACTACAATATTATACAGAAAGTAGAAGAGATAAGCATTCTTACTAATTTCTTACCCTTTGATCATCATTGATCAATACACCTTGTTCATAAACCATTCATATATAGGTCAGTATCTTAATTTACTGAAATCATAGAATAATCCTTGTACAAGTCTCTACGACATCATACATTAACATAATAAAAGGCATCTCACATGTAGTAGGAAGTAGAAGAACATAGATCTTTAATACAATTCATTTGCATTGATCATCAATTATATTTAATTAATGGAATAATTCTAGGTCAGTAGATAATCATAAACTTAATCATAAAGAAATCATGGCTAAAGCAATTGAAGATCAAGCTACAACATAGGCAATAGACTTGTCAATTTGTTAGGGTATAGAGACGAAGTAACCAACACTATTCATTCTCTAAGGTCTTGATCATCAATCATATTTTATCACAAATGTACATGTTAGTCAATAAGTAATGAAATCATAGTCTAGATCAGACACAACTACAATTGCCACTAAAGTCGAATCAAACATGCTTAATATAAGGAGTTCATGGAAGGTAAGTTTACATAGGTTAATCCTATTAAAACTATAATAAATTGACCCATATTGTGTTAAATACATATAATTCATTCTAATATTTCATTATAGGCAGACGCTATAGACATTAACCATGATCAATTCATATAACAACTATCCTAACGTCAAGATCACAAGTTACAACTCCATAGACTTCAAGAACCTAGATTAATTCAAAAATACACTTATTTATTTTTATCATAAAAGATTTATATCCACAATTAAACCATGGTATTAACCTAAAACATAAGCTACAAGAACCACAACTTAATCAAAATCAACTTTAGATCATTAAGAAGCCATTGTTATAGTGAATCATGTAAAACAAAGCTAAACATATTCTAATCTTCATACTTGATACTCATGGATCCATTACACACAATTCTACATTAATTAACGTAGAAAACAGTAGATATAGGAGATTCAACGTAATAGAATCATAACTCAATCGATAACAAATCAAGATCATACAGCCCATGCAAGGATAAATCGTTTTAGTGATAGAGCGTGGGTTCATCATGTAATTGGATTGAAAACCACTTAAAAATCAGTAGATAATAATCAATACATTCATATTATTCCTTTGAAATCAGTTAAAGAAAGAACCCATGGTATATTTAAGAAGAAAGAGTTTGATCATATTTTACACTTTTGAAATCATTGAGAATGACTCTCTAGATGAAAAGATAACTAGAGATGAAGATCACCATTCCTTTATTTAGTTTAAAGCCTTTAAAACTTGATGAATCATCAATAAATCTCCAAGAAATTTTTGAGCTTCACCAATAATGCAGGTTTGAACGGAAATATTTTTGGAGGGAAAGGTTTCTTACGTGTGGGAGGATTCTAGAATGGTGTGATCACGTTTTAAATGACTTATATACACCCAAAAAAAACTAAATAATCCTATTAGGTTCAAGTTAGGACGTGGGGTGAATTTACCATTCACCCCTTTAATTAAAACAGACACTGCTTGCAAACTACAGTGCACCAACGACGGAGTCAATGACGAGGCATCATGCTGTCGACGGTCCGTTTCTGGCTTCCGTCGCCCGGAACATAGCAAAATTCTTATCTTGTGAGCTTCCCCATGCATGTTCCAGTTGACTATACCTTCTTGACGGTCCATTGGGGGACCAGCGGTCCGTCGTTGACTCCGTCATTGGACACTGCCCAGGTAGTGTCTTCGACAGCGTTGGGTCCTTTTCTTGGGGTGTCTTGTGGGGCCCTTTAGAAGTCATACCCAGAGGTTTCCAAATTTTTTAACAGAACTTAACCAATTTATACCTTCCACATAAATTTCATATAAAACAAGCACAGACGAGACGTCCAAAAAGGCTAAGCCCCATGAAGACACACGTTGAACGTCTTAAGGGCTATTATTCGAACACCTTGGACGTTCTTGGTCGTTTGACATCCAAACTTCTCGAAACTTCATATACCATCATTAAAAATTGTTAACTAATTTAGAGGCGTAAAAATCTCATGAAACACAAATATAAGCATGCATAGACATATGAGACACATAAGTGACTAGTCATTGAATATTTTTGTCGTCCATTGACGTTCGACTTCTAAATAACTTCAAACTTTACACACTGCATGTAAACCATATTATAAGACATTTAATGACATTAGAACTATAAGACAAACATGTTAGGCTCTAGACAACCTATTTCATTTTGGCGTCTTACAGTTGAGTGTTTTCATCTTGATGAAGTTTGAGCAATCAAAGGTCCTGCATCGTGCCGCGATGTTAAATAAAATGCTTCTTCGGAGGCAACCCAAGGTGTTTTCCGTGTAGAAAAAGTCATTTTGTTTAGTTGTTCTAATTTTTTTGTGCTAGTGTTAGAAAGAGATTAGTATAGGCTCAGAGTCTAAATTGTTTCCCAAAAAACACAAATAGAATTACCTATATGAGTTACATGTGGAGGAGGAAAAATCATAAATCTATAGAAAATGATCTGGTGAAGAGGTCTACGGACCCCATTGGTAGGCCGTCGTTTAATCGAAGGAACCTCTATGGTGTCTATAGATCCCGGGTAAGTCTAAATTTTTCTGAAAATAATAGTGATCGACGATCCGTCGAATTGGTTTCATGGATCCAAGTCTGCCAGTGATCTGACCCAACACGATCGGTTATATTAAAGGTCATCTCTTTCAAATTCCTTCCCTCTTTCCATTTTATTTCAAATTTCCTTCCTTAACCATTTCACCCGATAAATTATTCTCTCTTTCACTCCCAAATTTAACTACCCATCTCACAATATTAATTATCGCATAAATTTCCCCAAACCCACATATCCCCTCCCCTAAATTTTCTCCTTCGATTCTCAAGAGTTTGTTGATCAGGTTCAGGCGCATAGGCTACTTCGTCATAGTTCATATCCCTAAAGGCAACCAACAACACCAATTTACACTGCTGTGAAGTTATTTTGATTTTTCTTAACTTTGAATTCTCGTTCATAGTAAATAAAGGAATTTGGGAGTGCGTCTTGAACTTTGGACTTCACTAAGTTAATTTTCATGAATAAAATTGTGTTATTATTTCCCTGGGGATTATAGACTGTGGTTTTATAGCGAAATTAACGATCTAAAATGTGGTGTGTCTTACACTTTCTGAACGTTCAAACCTAGGGATCCATTTTTGTTTACTTAATGGGGTTCCAAAGTTGTACGAAATAGGAACCCTATGAATAACGAACTAGAATTTGGTGTGTTAAAAAGAATGATTTAATATGATTTTGTTAAAATAGGTCACTAAAGAAACTAAGTAATTGAACTTTATAAAGGCCTGTAAACTGTCATATGCCCACAGTACGGTGCCCAATCTACGGACAGTCTATTAGTCAATGGGTCGTTGATGGGGTCCACTGTTTGCAACACCTAGAAATAATCCTAAGTATGAAACAACAGAAGAAGAGTATGGTCCGTCGTTTGATCGACGTGCCATTTTACACGTCCATCGTTTAAATAAAAGAGTCTATTTTCAATCCATGCAAAAATATTTTTTGTATCAGACGACAGACGTGGTCTACAGACCGTCGATTGAACGATGGGCCATTGATGGGTTCTGTTCATCTTACTCAACAACAAAACTTTGTGTTTTGGTTTTCAGGTTTTCCCCTTTCCGGTGTTTATCGAGTGTGACGTTATGTCGATATGATACTAACAACTACTCGACAGGTACTATTGTCCCAAAAAAGGATTACTGTCAACTCCAAGAATGACAAATCAGTGTCATTTTCCCCTACTTATTGGCTGATCGATGAGTACATTGAGATGGGGCACGACCTAACCTATGTTCCTCCCGGTACAACAACACTGACAACATTCGCCCGAGCTAAAAGGTGAACCCCTTGAAAGGTGACTCCTTACTGAGTCACTACCTCCTAGTCTGATAATGAGCACAAACTAATAAGTTCACAAACCGAGGATGCTTCCAGTTCAGAGCGGAGCTCATCATCCGGCTTTGAGTCTACCTTCAAATCATGGTCGACCTAGTCTTCAGGGTCCGAAGCAGCAACTGCCTTTAGTTCCAACTAAGAAGAAGCCACTATACTAGAATGGGGGAAAAGAACAATAAGCCTCGTCTCATTAGGCCACTAGTTCGGATACTGTAGCAGATCCCCGAGCAGATGACCCAGCCTAGGTTGCAGACGAACCCAATAATTGGTGCATGGATGGGCAATGATAGGTATGTCGAGATGCCAAGAAGCTTACATAGAAAGGGATGATGACCTGAGTAGTTATTGAGAAGTGTCACGTCTTCACAAGTAATTTGGACACAATCCCAGAGTTGAAATGTCACTTCCATCTCCATAACGAGACTGGATGTCTTAGGAATTGCAAGCCAATAACAAGAAGGTTGTTCGGGAGTTCTACACCTCATATGTTGTTACCCTTCAAGGTCTATCGATAAGATTTCCAAACCTGCAAATCAAGTCCTTCACACATCCACCATGATTTGAGGAGTCCCGGGGAGATTCTTCTATGGTCCCACCACATGCACAACATGGAACCTCACACCCCAAAATTCGATTACTAGTGAGACATAGTCCGGGGAGGGGGAGGGAGGGCGAGTTTCAGACGAGTTAAAAGAAGTGGGAGGCACTAAAATTGTGGTTAGCCTGGTACATCGCAGTAGATAGGGAAAGGGATAACAAGTTTATAGATCCCCGAGGGCTCATAAAAAAGGCCACTCACTTTTGTGGCTAAATGTTTATTGGAGATGGTCTGACACTACCTATTGCCACATTGATGATAATGTACCTACATAGGATAGGGAGGTGATGGCGGCAGCACTGGTTGCTGGGCTAGAGATACACTTCGGAAAGATGAATAGAGTAGAGATTCACGAGAGAGCACACAAAACATCAACCACTTACCCCTCTCCGTATGTTTCTCTTTAGATGTGTAGGGACACTCGAGTGCCAATTTGGCACTGTGATAGGATCCCTTGACCGGTGGGGATATTTGATAAGGCCAATGTAAAAGCATTTCGCAGAGGGCCTCGAATTGAGGTTCCACCACTGAGCGAGAATTCGGAAAAATTAATTGAGCTAGCCTAAGTGGATGACCATGCCATACAAGAGTATGCGGATCCCACTCAGGCTTCCTTCTCACATGCAGCCAGTAGGCCCCCCAACTTGTCAAGATCCATGAAAGCGTCTGTAGCAAAAGTCCCTATACCTCGGGTCCAGAAGTTGGAGGAACATATGGCCACCCTGATTCATCACATTCAGCCGTGGATGTAGAAGTCCATAGAAGAGATAGAGGACCACATAGAGAACTGGGTGTCCAAGCTGGCAGAGCAACAAATTTAGACATTTCACAAACGACTTGATGCCTTTGAGCTAAGAACGACCAGACCCCGCCACTAACCATACTATCATTCATAGTTAGTTGGCCAGCCTGCAACCCGATATTGATACCATCATAAAGATATGGGGGCTGGCCTGGAGGGTTCCCCAACTAAGCAAGCTAAGGACACTATCCTGGAGGCCCTATTCAAGGCCCTTTGGAGCCAAAACCCGATCCATGAGTTCAAACCAAGAGGCACTGCTCCAGCCGCACCACTGAGGACGGTGATGAGGACCGTTAATTAAACAGAGTGTGGACAACGTTCGAGTAGGCTAGGAGGGACTTTTTAATAGATGAAGAGATACACCATAAGAAGGTGCTAGAGATGGCTTATTTGGCATTGAAATATATGCGTGAGAGAACTATTGAGGTTTATGGCACTACATATAGTGCCATTCATAGAGATTTGGGCCCTAGTTGTGGTGGACCAATTGATAATCTTATGGGTTTTAGGACATCGGACCCACTAGCATGTTGAGAGTACTTCGACGTGCGACATAGCTTTTCTTCGTCTACCACCTTGTGTCTTAGATTTCTTATTGCATTGGGGACGATTGCAAATTTTTTTGTTGGGGTGGGGTAAATAGAATTTGAGTGGTAGGGTGAAGTTAAAGTAGCACAACTCACAATCCTCTCTTATGGTTTTCTTGGCTGTGTTCTTTTTCCCTAAGAGACAGCTTAAATTTCTGTAGAACTGGCATTTCTTAGTGAGTACAAGTGTAGAAAAATGAAAAACCAAGCATGTTGACTAATAAAAATAATACCTTATCGATTGTTGTGTGTGCATGAATATTTTATGATAAGTTTAATGTGTTGGGTCTAAATATTAATTAAATGGGCACCCACTACATGACCTTCAACTAAAACCTAAACTTGGAAATCTGATAATTTGATAGTGCAACAATGTGCCTAGAGAGTGTGAAGGGATTCGTGTGTTCAACAGTTGGT
Source organism: Solanum corneliomulleri (assembly GCA_027704805.1). NCBI lineage: Eukaryota > Viridiplantae > Streptophyta > Magnoliopsida > Solanales > Solanaceae > Solanum > Solanum corneliomulleri. Next base: position 41,085,019 of record JAKWIY010003056.1, read on the forward strand.
ACCTGCGAAGGGAATAAACTCTAGAAGATCAGAATTAATCGTAGACTCTTGTCCGAAATATCCAATATCTACCCTAAAAGAAGTTGACCAAATGAAATAATTGTCCCTTTTTTTTTTAAACATGTTGAGCCTGTAGTAGACCAATTTTTTTATTCACAAACTCACCTTCCCATGGTCTAATGTTTTGTCCCCAGTACCTCATTAGAAAAGTGCACCTCGACCTAGTCCAAAAGCCTAAGTTTAGAGTGGCTAATGCATAAAGTAACCTCATCTTCACCTTGATTTTGCTTCGAGTATTGTGTACCTCAACCCATGTAAAATCTATTAGTCTATTATGAGAAAAGAACAAAAATGGGTATGAATAGAGTTTGATGTTGAAAAGAAGAGCTTAATTAGAAAAAATATTTGCCTCGTCGAATTCTTTTTGAAAGGTTTGAATAAGAAAAGAATAATAAAACAAAAAGTGGGAAAAGAGTTTATTTAGTAAAAGATGCAAAAGGAGAGAAAGTCGCATCCATAAAAGAAAAATAAGGCAAATGAATGAAGAGTTAAAGAAATAAGGGCTCAAAAAAAATAAAAAGAGGTAGCGCTCTTAGAGGTAATGTTATGGAGGGCAAAAAGTTACTAAATGTAACACAATGTACGACAACCTTACCTTGAGCCTATGTTACAAGCCATGAAAGTCCTACCGTGATCCTAGAGTATGGTGTTGTGAACCATAGCAGTAAAAATAAGGGCAATCATATGACATGGAGCACTAAATGTATTTGAACATTTTCTTGAGAGAGAATATTCAAACAAAGATCCTTGAACCTAAAATGCATAATAATTGTGCGAAAAATGAGGATTACTTTTGAAGAGAGAACACCAGTTGCATCATGAGAATGTTGGTGCCTTGGTTAGAGGAGGAACAATAGTGGTGTCCAATGAATTGTGAATTTGTGTCATGATATGATCAGTATGAGTTAGCTTTTCATGACTGAGAGCGTAAGCCTTCACTAAATAAATAAAGAGCCAGTATTGATAGTCATGTGATTACTAAAGCTTAAAATTGTATGCTTCTATGCAAGTCTCATTAAGGGTCATAGTGCGTCGCTTGAGGACAAACAACTTATTAAAGTTGAGGGTGTTCATATGTCATAATTTCACAACATTTCTAATCCATTTCACTTAAGTGTTTTGGGTGTCTAAAGCCTCTTTGTAGTGATTTTAACAAGTCCTGTGTCGTATTTAGCAAGAAAGATGTTCAGGTTGCAAGAGAAGAAAACAAGTTAAAATAATGTAGAACCAAACCTACTGAAAAAAAAAAGAAAGTTGTTTGTTCAATCAATGAACCGTAGTTGGTGGTTGTAAATGGGAAACTCTGGACATTGAAGGAAATTTGGGAAGTCTGACTAAGTGTGGAACCACGAGAGGCAACGACGAACCTAATGGTGAACTGTTATTTGGCTCAAAGAAGGTTCCACAGCATGATTTTAAAGATTCTAAGTATCGAGCTATGGAGGAGCATCGATGGCCAGTAGATGGATCGACGGTCTGTGTTGTTGGTCCATAGTTTGATTTAGAGAGGGTGCCATCTGGGAGAAAAAAATATTTCTAAGTCCTGATTGACGGAAGCAATCTACGGACCGTCAATTCATGGACAGTCCGTCATTTGGTTCATCGCTTGATGCCGCGTACCTGAAGAAAACATTCCTTGTTTGAATTCATTTTCTATGAGGACATTTTTTTCTATATATAGTGTATGAAAACCTCAGTTTGGTTTTAGCTACTATTACTTTTGTTCTTCTTTGTGTATTGGAGATTGGTTTTTGCAATTTTAGCAATTAATTGATTTCTGGATTTGGTTTGAAAGATTTTGCATACACTTTCAAGTGGGATTTTTGGATTTCTTCTTTTTAAGTAAGTTCATGATTTCTTGATCTAAGAATATGAATTGTGATCTTGCTAACACGGATAACTAAATCCACATTTAGGCTTGTGGGAACCGTAGGTTATTAACAAAGTAATCCTTGTAATTAATCAGTTTAGAATTCTTTTTAAACTAGGCTTGTGGGAACCGTAGGTACTTATAACTTATTACTTTTCATGTAATACACTAGGAAATGATTGTTATTTCTAGATATACTGTGTTATGATGATTTAGGGAAGACACATAACCTACTTACTCTCTAATGTAGATAAAAACCAAAGTCTACTTTCGTCCACTTGATAATCCATTGTTTAAGGAATTTATTTCACAACACCCCCCCCCCCACTTTACTTACATTTTTCAGAAAGACATCGACTAAATAGATATAATAATAAATTAAGGTTAAGTCTAAACCATTTTTCTCGTAGTATCGACCCAACCTACTAGTTGGGTTATTCACTTGATAATGATCGCTTATTCTTCTTTACGGAGGTGTAATTTGATTGTATGAAGCATGAAACTATTTCTAATTAATTAAAAAAAATTGAATAATGATTTTAAATAAAAGCATAAGAGTTGATACAAAAGATTTAAAATGTACTCACATAAAAGTACATCGTTCATATTTTGGGAAATTTAATTTAGCTAACCCTAAAATTAATTAGCAAATAAACTAGTAAGTGTAATAAATATTAATAAAATTGAATAGAGAAAGTGAGGGAGAAAGATTTGGGCCTTTCCGATCGTGGGCTTTTACCCAATTCCCTGTCTTGCACTGTTGTAAGGCTGCCCAAACATCATATGGGCTTTTAAACGGATTCGAAAAAAATTGCCTGAATTTTTTGGGGATTTCGGACCCATTTCTTATTTTTATATACAAACCGTATATTGTCCATACATCAGTGTATAGAACGTTATTTATTCACTCCGAAGACATGGTTTTCGTCTTTGTTCTGTATATGCGCAGTTTGGATCTATCTTTCAGCACCTCGATCTGTATATCAATGTATAAACATTGTATGTAGACCAATCCTTTGGCTTTTGAATTAATTTCTAGCAGCATGTTGGAGCTCCGAAACCTTTAACAGGTTCCGAATATATAGGTGGGATGAATCGATTGAGACATGTGAAAGGAGGAGTCCAAGAGACTCGAGGAGAGTATTCATGAATAAAAACAAAGGAGATGAATAAAAATATACGAGAAAATTCTTTCATAAACTATGTGATAAGGTTTCAGGAAAATAGTTTCATTAATTTGACTTTCACCACTATAAAACCAACAATCACAATACTATCATAGAGCTATTGTCTTGACACTTTGGAATTAATCATAGGACAAGTAAAATATACCTTAAAGCCAATAGAAATTTAGAAAATTTCATGACCAATATATACTTCTCATAATAAATAAAGAAAGTCAATCAAAGGATATATTCATGACGACCAACAAGATATAAGGACCATTTAAACTACAATCAACACTTTAGAAATATGTCGTAATTAACAGAGGAATAAGATAGATTAGTAGCTTTGAAAATTGTCACACATTGATTTCAATATTTAAACAAAGTGAGCACCAAAATGACAATTAAAGAATTAGATATAAAGCACCATCCCGAAAGGTTACATTGGCACGCCTATCTGTAATGACAAAATCATATAATCAAGCATAAATATTACAATATACAACCCATGGATCTAAGTTGAGATTCGACATTCCATGCAAAAAAAATATCATAAACTTAAGACAACTACTACAATTGAAGAAAAGCACCTTATTACGATAAAAATTATAACTCTAATCAGATTTTAATACTAAAATACTTTAAAACAAGCCTATAACAGAGTGATGAAAAACAAGGACGTACTAAATTAAAAAAAGCATTTCGAATAAAATAACAGATCACTGTAAGGCTATGAGAATTAACACAATAAGAGAAGCAATAGCTTGATACCAAATTATAAAAATTCAATATATACACATGCTAGTCATGGTCAGAATCAAAAGGCTAACATGTTAGTAAGAAGGAGAAATCCATTTCTTACTGGGAACAAATGAGAAAACAGAACAACAACAGGAAAATATTCTCATATTAAATGTAGAAGATTAAGACTTTAACCAGCAAAGGAGGTATAAAATCGAATATGATATACCATATAGCTAATTACGGTTAGAATGGTAAAGAAAAAAATTAGATGAAGAAATATACCTTTTTCGGAGGAGTGAACATTTATTAGATGAAGAAATATAACTTTTTCGGAGCAAGGACTGGGGATGCGAGCTTGAAAGTAGTTATTTCAACACCTCAATAGAAATATGTATAACAAACAATGAATCCCCACGGAGAATCTAAGTGAGGAACTTTTGGAAATATAAGATCAAAGAATATTTGTAAAATATCAAGTGTAAAACGATTATTTTTTCTATTGAAGACTCAAAATTCATCAAAATAAAATTTCAAAAGCTTTGTCTTTATCACTGAGGGATTTGTGTATTGAATTTCTTCCCCCCTTTCCAAGGTCAACAACGAAAGTGATTTGAAGTTATCTCCAAAAAGTGGAAATAGAACAATGATTGGACCTATTCGGTTGCAAGGGTTTTAGGTTCTACAAGGCATTTCGATGAAGGTAGTGGTTTCATCGCGTGTTATTCTGAGTTTGAAACATGATTTGCACATTGTAATTGATAGTGACGTGAAGAAAACAAAGACATAGGGTTCGCGTACTTGTATTATACAAAACTACTGATTGTTGTTGTATTGGAATGGTTTTGGCCCAGGTAATCTGGAAATTAGAATTAGGAAAAGAATGTGTTGGTTTGGGTTGCTGGAAATTTTTTAAAAAGTCCTAAAATTTTGGTTTGAAATCTAGTTAATGTGGGGGAAGAAATGGGCTTGAATTATTAACTATAGATTATAGTAAATGAATAAAATATTTAACAAAAGTGTAAAAAATTTATGAAAATTTTCATATATTTATAATATCACGCGATCGTAAAAATATACATATTTATTATTTTAAATGACAAAATTACTTTGAAAATAACTTGAAAGTATTTTGAATTTCATAAACTTATTAATTCAAAATTACAACCAACGGTAATAAAATATTTTAAATGTAAAATATTTGGAGATGATTTTTGAATATTCATAATATAGATTAATTATCTACATAATTATATTAAACATATATTTTATTGAAAATCATAAAATAAAATAAAAAAGTGTCAAAACTTGCAAACAACATTTTTTTGTAATTTTTTTTTTGTAATTTTGAAAAACTGATTATTTTAAATCATTTGAAATTGAAGAAGCTTATGAATAATTTATAATATGGTGTTCCAAAATAGGGTGTCAACAGTTGTCCCTAGTTTGACATGGATTGATGAAACAAATTCAAGCCAAATGAAATTTGAAGAATCCAATTTTGATTAACCACGTCCTCATCTTTAGAAAATGGATTTTCGTACGGACTTTTGGAATTATGGACAAGCCTCAGTATCAAATGTCCTACATATCTCAGGGTATATGATAATTCAGGTCACTTTTAGTTCGACACGCTTTCTTTAAAGCATGGTTATTGAAGGGTTCAAAAGTTATCTCGATATAAAATTATGAAGAGATCATATTACTTGTAAATAATAATTAAGAGAGATTGTTGAAATACAAATGTGTTTTCAATATTGTGTCCTCCTACATATACTTAAACCTTAGGAATCTGGATTTTTGTGGTTTGACTAGATTTTTGAAATGGAAATCTATTATTCTAGATAACCTTTGATTCTTGAAGAGTGAAAAAAAGTAGAGTATGAAAAAGAGGCTTCAATTATCTTGCCCATGAATATGGAGCGCTTCAAACCTTAAGTAAGAACATACACAGACATAATATCCAAAGCTCTTGGTATATTGTCACTCGTATCAAAAAGTTTCTTCCCATGAACACCGAAAAATTTATGGATGCAAAACTGAAACTGATAAACCTAAAGAAAAATCCACATGCTTCTGATAGGTGTGAGATGATTTTTGTGAAAGTCGCTTTTTAGCTCAAGCACTAAGAGTTTGATACTACTACTTTGGACTACGTCGCAATTCGTTGCTAAGAAAAAGTTCTACAATATGTTGCATCCTTTATTATGTCGTTCACACTTGTGTTTTAATTTGAGAATTCATTCTCTCAGATGTTTTCCACACTATGTGATAAAATTCACTAGTGTAATATATAATTCAAATGGAGAGATATCATCCATTACCATGTTGGAACTTAATTTTTCTCCCTAAATATTTTATGTCAACTCTTTTCATCTTGAAATAAAGCAAATAAAGCACATATCTCATATTTCTGACATCAATCTTCACTTTACATATCTTTGAATATCGAATTGGTAAAATAGATTGTGGAATATGTTGATGGTTTGAATATTATGTCCCTCTGCAGTTGGATACGCAATTGACCTTTTTATGGTTTGAATATGGAATGACCGTATTTGAGGTTTGAATATGATGGCCCCCTTGGCGGTTTGAATATAATGGCCTTCTTGGAAGCATTGATATAAATGCCCCTCTTTTAGTTCTGATATGCAATGGCCCTTTTGATAAATTATATATAAATGGCCCCCTCTCGGTAATTTGAATCTGTATAAACCATTTTAAGGTTTTATCTTTTATTCCCACTTAATTCATTTATAATTTTAAGTAGATTTTATTATTTCTTTATGTGTGACTAACAACCCTGTTCTTGGGGTATGATTTTGTAAATATGTGTTTATATTATTGCTGGTGTTGCATTTTGATTGGATTAGATGCATTTTGATGGCGATTTCACCTAGTGGTATTTTTTCAATTAATGGATTTGTAGTTGCAAATACAAAACCACTCGTGTGTTTTCGGCTTGTCCAAGAGGTAGGTTGAAAAACTAAGACCACTGGACTGATGGATTAAGGAGTGGGTCGACATGAGGTTCAGCCCTAGACCCATATCCAAGCACCCTCTATCAAATGGTTAGGGTCTGTGCAAGGCGTAGACTGGTTAATTTAGACGAGTGTCCGTATGTGGGGAATCGATTTTGATATGGGGTAAATTTCTCATAGGGAAGTTATTTTCACCTAAAGCTTAGCCTAGTCATAGTTTTCTTGCAAATTTTCCAATCAAAATCATGTAACCGTTAGTTTCTGTCAACATGTATAGTGGTCACACATCAAGAACACTTTTCCGTACATGTTTTCTCCATTATTTTTACTAAATTAACTACTTATGACAAAGCCACCTTTTCTTGATATTTGACGGTTCGGTGTGACAAATTAATCTTTTTTATTCTAATACTCGAACAAGTCTTGAACTATCACAATTTAGAGAGAAACAAACATCACTACCTCTCTTTTGGGGCACGACCCCAACCCTTTGTTGGTTTACTTTAATAGCTTAATTTTTAGACATTCAAATTGTAGGTTAGTGTTTTTCATCACGAAATATAAAGAGATATGCATATTACAGAATCACACACCCCATATAGACTAACTTCATCGCCATTAAGTAAGAAATGAAATTACCCTTAGGCACTACTGAACATCTTTTCTGCTCTGAGAGTAGATCATTTCGAAATTGAAAATTTACTACTCGAGTCCTACAATCAACTAAGTAATAATAAGCATGAAGAAATCCACACAAAGAAAGACATAAAAATCTACCATATTTAAGTTAATAAAATGAGCCATGATACTCTTGTGATTGACGGAAAACAGGACAATCACGATAGACTCTCTTAGCTAGAATGTATTCATCAACAAGTGTAGAAACCATAAATGCTTCACTAAGTTGGTCAAGAATTATATCAATGTTCATAGCAACATATGGAGTTACAAAAGATAAACTAACTGCTGGGTCTAGTAATGGTTAAATAGTAAAGTCAATGATTTTAATCATACCAGTAACAACATCTGGAGAATCCTCTTGTTGTTGAAGATTGTTGAGAGCATACAAATGGTTTGATCCTCCGCCAGTAACGGAAGTAGAACCCCTATGTGCGGCCCTATTTTGTGGAGGAATTGAGGAAGACTAGGCTCTATTACCGTCTTTACCATTGCTCTGTTGTTCCTATGACACTCTCTTAAAAAATGATCGTTCTTGCAAGACTTGAAGGAACTGGTCAAGTCATCACGACACACCGTATGTCGATCTGAAGTCCTACGAATTTTGACTATTATACACACATTGGTTTCTTGGTGCAGGTGCACTAGCAAATGATGAAACAGGTCCACTTTACTTTTGTTAGAAAGAAAAGTTATTCTCATTTCTTCTTTGTTGCCCAAACTCATTCTTTATCTATTAGCTCTCTTATTCTTGAACTCTTCCCCATCCCACAACTTCTCCTCCTAATCCTATTGAACAGGGGTCATCAACATTGCTATGTCCATGACATCATTAACATTGCAACCTTACTTTACTTACTCGATAAACGAGACAACCCAACAACAAACTAGTTCGTTCTACTACCCTTGTCAACAACCATCTCTTAGCTTCTCTTTGTTCACGAGGGAATGAAATTCCTCAAAAAGGCCTTCTTACACAAAGCCCAACATAAAATTATTTATGCATAAGCAAGATTTAGAAAGAAACATTTTAGGGATAAACTCTATCGGACGATGTGTGAGTATGAAAGAAGTGAGGAATTTCCTAAATGCTATACCCTCCTTATTATACATATTGTGCATTTCGCACCGATAACAAAAACTTTATCGACACAACTTCATAGACTCCCTACGATTCTTCAGAGCTAGCTCTGATACCATGTTTTTCACGCCCCAAGGTTACACCCTTGAGGGACTGAACACTTGATGACAATTGCTGGTCATGAGCAAACTCTTAGGATGGATTACTTAACTTATTGGAAGACAAAATTACACTTAAACTATCAAAGATCTTAATTGAATGGAATAATAGAATAAATATTTTAAAGATTAAAAAATTCAACTTGGCTAAAATAGCAAACCTAGTCTTCGACATAAGAATGATAATGCAAACACTACTGAACTACTAATTTTCTATGAAGACTTTTACATGACTTAGATGGATGTCTCACTACTGACTTTGGAATACTCAACTTGATCAACGGTGTGCTGGATGCCAATCCTTGTTACATGCGTCTATATCATAATATGATCCAGGCCAACTTGCATCAATACATTGCATCTACAAGTTTAAATTCTAATCAACCCAATAGAGGATTAATTGGAGAGTTTAAGGAATTTACCTGTCTCAACTGAACTCTAAGTGACTTAATTCATTTCAATGTAAGGCAATTGAAAACAAGTTCAATAAAAGCAAAGTTGTTAAAACATGATGTCAACTTTGTATATATGGAAATATATAATATAATTTTGATATGTATGTAAAAATACAATAACAGGGTATACAAAATACATTTAACTTCTGCAGGAGTTTCTCCAATAGACAACCATCATTTAAGAGATATAGTGATGATACAATATTTTGCCTAACGCTTTAGGGATGTCATATACCTTGCATTGGAATAGAACCTGAACTACACAGTTGATCCACTTGTGTATGATAAAAAGCACTAAAGGAATCATATAAAAAATTATGAGCTACTTTTCCTATTAACTACCTCCTTGGTCTGGCAAGTAGCAATAAGGTGTGTTCTAACAGCACTCATTTAAAAGATATCTAAGCGAAAGAATTATCAATGTATGCAACATATATGAGATTTGTTATTAAGGTAGGTTTACTTTGTTAATCACCCATGTTTCCCACAACCCTAATTGTGGATTTAATAACCAATGCATAGAAGAACAAAATTTAGTGGTGGATAAATAATAAATCATGAACTTATTCTGACAAATTCGAAGAAAATCATGAAGTTCAACTTGAAACAACTAGAATTAACTTGAAAACCAAATCCGTAAATTTAAATTAATTCTAAAGTTGCAGAAAACCAATCTCCAAAACAAACTAAAAATATTAGTAAGAGAATCCACCAACAAAAACGAGGTTTTACACCCTATTTGTAACAAATATTGTCCTAAACTAAAAATAATTCAAATTAGTAAAGTTTTCCAAAAAACACGGCTTCAACCAACGACCCCTACAACATGTCCGTCTATGAAACGATGGACCGTCAAATGCCTCCATAAGTCCATTCTTAGTTTTTTATTATCCTTCAAATATCATCTTCTCTGATCTAATCGATGGACCAACAACACGGTCCGTTGATGCTCCTACAGTCTGTCGATGCCTTCAATCGTTCCATACTTAGCTTTTCTTCAACTTCGAGTACTGGGATATTCTCTTCTCAGATCGATAATTTAACAAGACGGTCTGTTGATTAATCGAAGGATCGTCAACCCTTCCGTATGCCACACTTTTTCATATTTCCTCGAGTTTCTCGAGATTCCTGAACTTCCAGTCGACAGTCACCATTTACGATCCGTCCATGGCCTTCGTGGGTCACCTCTACATTAAATCTCAGTTGCCTTCTACATTTTAGTTTTGGACACCTTAACTTAAAAAAAAAGCGATACAATCAAGTTAAAATTACTAAAAAAAAGGCTCTTCGAACAAACCAATCTTAAGTAAGAAACATTGAAAGTAGCGTGAAACCACGGTACATCACATGTCCAAATTTCGCCCGTCGAAATATCTTCTTCTTTTTTGTTTCCCAATTCACCAAAGCTCGATTGTTTCTCTTAAATTACTTTTATATGCAGATACCAACAAGTGGAACTTATAACCTAACCCAAAGCTACCTTAGAATGCGGCGTAAGGGATTTAAAACTTCTTAATTCAGGCTAATTCGATAACAACACATGAATTCAAGAATGGGTATAAAGATATCAATATTCTAATGCTTTTAGGACCGATCAAAACTGAAATTAACATGATTTGTATTGGGAGAACGATCTCAACTTCATGAGAGACTCTCACATACGTGATAGGAATAATTCATTGGTGAAAATCCAAATTATCTTGATCGATCATGATGAATTTACCCTTTTTGTCCTTTCGTTTGTTCTCACCTCCTTTCTCCTTAGCCCAAGAGTGAAATTCCGAATTGGAAAACTGAGTATGTTCAGTCTTGACCCCCATTCAACTCCTAAAAATAGAATCAAATAATAATATAATGGAAAGTCTAAAATACCCATTAAAATCGTGGATTTGGACATTTCTTTAATTGAACAATCCAAGTTTAAAAGGGAGTAGCTAACTCATACAAACTCAAAATTATGTAAATTTACGACTTTTGGAAGATCTTTCTAAGAGATTTCAAACTATATCTAGAAGTACCTCTAATTAATCTTGAGCTAGAAGTTATGGTCCTTTTAAAATGATCAAAAACTCACTTTTAACATCCATAGAATTTTGCAGATTTCCTTGCACTTACCAATATTAATTATTTCAAGATTTGACACTTCCTTCTAGTTCTTTCTAGTTGCGAAATGTTACAATATCTCCTTTTAGAAACATTTGTCCTCGAATGAGGCAATTCTTAAGAATTAAAAAATACGTAACTTAATTGAAGGGTGTGCCTACTAAAATAGTCTCGCATCCTAGTCACAACTCAAAAGCCGATTCTTTTGAGTAATATATCTTGAAATAAGCATCCACGTCCTTAGAATTCGTGCTTGAAGCTTCAGTAACATAGAGTTTTTTAAACAATAAAAAGGAAACTACACACATGAAATACTACGTATATTCATCATGTACGAGCAATGAAAGACCCTGATTAAATAACCACTAGAAGAACATGAAATATGAATGATCAACTTAAATTGTTAATTTTGACAAGGATTGTGATTCTCTTTTTGAAAAGAAGAGATACATGTTTATGTCTTCCAAGTTACATAGAGTGATGTAGATAAAAGAAAAATAAAAAAATTAAAATCAAAGGTCCACATTATATCCAATGAACATGAAGAACGGAGATAGCAAAAAAGTTGTAAGATAAACCATATCAAAGCATGTTTCTATGAAGATATACTCGATCCTCCTCACTTAAAGAGATCGGTATATGCACATTAAACCAAAAAGATTCACAAACAAAATTTCACATGCTAAACAAGTAATTGTTGGAACATCATTGTAACAACTTCTTTATACAATATGAACATATCAATGAGAAAATATCTCATTTCACCCTAACAAAATTAGTCACTAAATGAACCTCAATTGAGCCACGAACTTCCTAAATAATTGAATGCAACAAGTCATCACAAACAACAGATCGTAATTGTGTCATGAATTTTTTTCCCTACTTGTCCTTCATGTGAAAAAATTGTATTAGAATTCAAGATCAAAATAATAGTCTTGATTCAGATTCACCACCTATGTATAGTAAATCTTTGGTTAACCAAAGTTAAAAAGCCAAATCCAAACTTATGTGATTGGACCTATACAAACTATGGAACTCCTGCTTTTCTGATGGAAGGAGTGAACTCTATAGATTTATTAAAATATATGCACTTGAATGTTTCTTTTCTCTCATGACTTTAAAAAATAATAGAAATAAATGAATAACGAAACGGAGCAATACATACCTGACATATGAAAATCTAATTCGTAAAAACTATTTAAAAAAAAAGGTTAGAATGTGGGTTTTTATATTGGTACACCATACCACAGGGTACTTTAGATAGATTAAGTCATCAACTCTAGCATCAAAATTCTCACTTGAAGAAAACAATTTTTAAGATCCTAACTCAATCTTCTCAAGCTTTCCCAATATAACTTGACATAACATGATATGTTTTTCATCATTTTCATCTATCTCTCAAATTATTTCACTAGACACACACACAACCAATAAAATGTACCAAAAGGGGACAAACGAGTTAGAAAAGAGGAAGAGAGAAAGTGAGAAGAACAAAGTGGTGTGCGAAGTAGGCAGTTCATCTAGGAATGTGATAGATTAGTGTGTTTTCTCCGCACCTACTAAATGGCTTCCACCAAAGTGTCCTTGGAATACTTTGATAGTGTTCCTCCTCGTTCCCTAATGACCCTCTTCTAGGGAACTTTTGTGGAAGCAATTCAGTAGGCGCAGAGAAAACACATTGATCTATCATATTCCTAGATGAACAGTCTACTTCCCTCACTACTTAAATTTGCTCACTTTCCCTATTTCTCTTTCCTATCATGTATTTCCCCATTTAGTACTAGTTATTCGTGTATGTGTAGTGAAACGATGTGCGAGATAGATGTAAAATTATAAAAAACCATATCATGTCATGTCAAGTTATATTGGGAAAGATCGAGAAGATTTAGTTGGAATATCAACAATTATTTTCGTCAAGTTCGATTTTTGGAAATGGAGTTGTTTTTTATTATATAATTCAATGGTTCATGTGGTATGGTGTAGCAATATGAAAACCCACAATTTACTCTTTTTTATAGTTAATTGTAAATCTGATTTTCATATGTCAGGTAAGTATTTCCCATTTTCGTTATTCATTCCATTAAATTACTTTTAAATTTCATGAGATTAACAGAACAACCATATGTAAATACATGTCTATTGAATAGTGTTGTTCATGCTCATAGCGCACTGATTCTAATAAATCTATAGAGTTCACACCACCCTCCCAAACTAAGAAAACTGAAATTCCAATGTTTGTATGGCTCCTATCAGGTATATTTTGGATTTCCCCTTTTTATCTTTGGTTGTTCAAGGATTTACTATATACAGGTGGTGAATCTAGTTTGAGATCATTATTTAATGTTAACTTCTACTACAAATTGTTTACAGAAGGCAAAGTTGTGAAATAAATTTTTAGGACACAATTTTCCTCTCAAGTATTCTTATCTCAAGTTCAATACTAACTTTTCATCAACATTTACCTCGTTTTTATCGAGATTTTTGAACCCTCAATGAAGACTTTAGGGTAAAAATCCTTACAATCAATATCAATCAATGTGATGGGCAGCTTCATTCCCATTTTGAAAATTGACTCCTATGGTTTCATAAAAATAAAATCAATTTACACCATCCATGTCCATTTCAATTATAGACTCGCCACTCACAAAATCTGAAACCCGCACATCCATGGAATTTTTCTTAAAATTAACCCACGATCCATCCTTAAACACCATAAACCTCACCCACATCCCACTCTCCTTGAAATTCCGGTGTTTTTGAACCAACAGCTGAGTATGATCAATTTATCTAGCCACGGAATCAACCAATTCCTTTGAATAGGAACCTCAATCCTTACTTTCATTTCGTAGACACGGTCGCCGCCACATCCACCTGCTATCTTCTAGAAAAGAACAACTATCTCCACCCTGTTACCATTGAAAACAATTGAAGCGAACCGGCTTCATCATCAGTTATCATCAGAGCACACAAATCGATCGAAGCTATCAACATTTCTTTAAATTCCATTGAGTGAAAAAAAATAGAAAAGGAGAAAAAACAAGAAGGAAGAATTAGAAGATTATACAAATGAGATAAAAAAGAGAAGGAACGCACGCGATACATACAAGTTCATTAATAGTTAGAAAAAATAATGTAAGTGATTTTGGAGAAGACGAATATAAGCAAAAGACCTTCTTAACCTTTGTTTAACTTCAGTTTAATTATAATAGTCTGTTTTTAGTGTGGGAAAATATTTCGATAATTTAACAATTGTTGATCTGAGAAATGTGATTGTTGACTAGACTAGATTAATAATTAATGATTTCAAGATAAAAAGTATAATTGTATTTTATATTTGACAAGTTATATACATAACTTTTTAAAAAATAACCATGTCTTTAAGGATGGATTTATTAATAAATTTTTAAAAATTATTATTTTAATTTTTGTTAATGAGCTAAAAGTTTTTACAATTTTTTTTTTTTAAAAAAAGGAATAAGAACAAGAGTCATTTAGAGGCGGACCCACATGCACACGTGAGGGCATGAGCACCTTTTAACTTTGAGAAAAACTATGTATATATGTTATGTCCTTATTTTACTATCTTTAAAAAAAATTCCTTTTTAGAAGTTCCTAGTATAATATAATTGTGCAAAAACAATTAGGAAAGAGTCACCACATACATTTTTGAAGAAATTAAGAAAAGATAGTTTCAAAAGACCGTAACAGATTAATTCTTATAAATGTAGAAAATGGGTAAGAGGTTCTTATTATGCTTCATTAAGGGTTTTAAGTCATTTAAAGTGTCCACTAACTTGTAATTGTCTTACGGCGTAGATTAAATATTTTGACTATTTTTAGGAAAATGATTTAACTTAAGAAAATAAATAAACAAGGAATTTTTTTTAATTTTTAAGAAAAGAGGACATTAATTGAAATAATTAAATTAAATTGTAAATGATTAATAAATTAACAAAAGTAGATTAATTAGAGTTATTATTTTTGAATCATTTTAAATAATAATTCGAACAAAATAAGTTAATTTAAGTATGAAATTTTTATTTTAATTAATTAAAAAAATGTTTTCATTAATGATGTTAAATAAAAGTATGAGAGTTGATAAAAAAAAGAGTTAAAGTGTACTAATATAAAAGAGCATCGTTCATCTTATGGGAAACTTAATTAAGCTAACCTTAAAATTAGTTACTAAATAAACTAGTAAGGAAAAGAAAAAATAATAGGTGCAAATAGAGTGAGTGACGGAGGAAGATTTGGGCCTTTTTGATTTTGAGCTTTTGCCTATTTCCCTATTATACACTATTGTAAATGCTGTCCAAAAATAAAAGGGGCTATGACCCAACATCAAAAAATAGCTGCCTGAATTTCTTGGGGATTTTGAGCCCTATCTAATTTTTGTATAGAGACCATATACTGTCCATGTATCGTGTATATATATATATATATATATATATATATTATATATATATATATATATATATATATATATATATATATATATAAACTCCTGAAACTTGTATTTCCGTCTTAGACCTGTATATCATCAGTTTGGATCTATATTTCAGCACCTCTGCTCATATATTAGTGTATAAACATTTTATACAACAGGTATACAACCTATTCATTGGGCTTTTAAGCTAATTTCCAGCAGCATGTTTGATCTCTGAAACTTGTAACTTGTTCCGAATATAGTGGGGGTGACTCAATGGATAATGCGAAAGGAGTAGTACAATAGACTTGAGGAGAGTATTCATGCATAAAAAAAACAATGGAAATGAAGATAATTAAATGAAAAAATTATATAATAAACTAGGTGATAAGATTTAAGGATAATTATTCCAAGGATTTACCTTTCACTAGAACGCTAATAGCTAAATGAGAACGAGAAATCAATTTCCTACTGGGAAGTAATATTAAAATAGAACAAAGACAGACAAATATTCTCTTCCTAAAAGTAGAATAGTAAAACTTAAATTAGGACATTAGGTATCAAATTAAATGAGTTATAAGAAACAACAAAACTACGGTCAGAATAGTAAAGAACGTAAATAAGATGACAAAGTATACCTTTTTTTGACTAACGACGAGCTTGATGTAGGGATTTCCACACCTCAATTCAAATATGAACAACAAACAAATAATCCCTTGGCAAATCTATGTGACGAACTTCTCAGAACATAATATTAAAGAATCGTTTTAAATTTTTAAGTGTAAAATAATTATCGCTTCAAAATAAACTCAAAAGCCGTCAAAATCCAATTTCAAAAGCTCTGTCTTTATTACTTATAGAATAGGTCTATTTATAGGGAAAAAGGGTTGTTTAGGGGGATATCCGTTGGGGAAAATTTGGTTTCATTCCCCCTTACCAAGGCCACAATGAAATATACTTGATGATCGCTTGAAAAATAGGAAAGGGAACAAATCTGATCGATTAGGTTACTACGTTTGATTTGTCTATCGAGTGAAGAAGAAGACGATAGGGTCGCGTAATTGAATTATATGCACTTGCTGATTATTGTTGGATTGAAATGTGTCTGGGCCGGGTAATTTAGAAATTGAAATTGGGACGAGAATACTTGGGTTGGACTGCTGGAAAATCATAAAAAGGCCCAAAATTTGTGTCAAAATTGAGTTAAGGGGCTGGTAGAAATAGGCTAGAATTATTAAAGGAAAATGACCATAGGAATTTCATTTATAGCCAATTGGGACTAAGAAATATAGCCAATATGAATTAAGTAAGAAATTGACTAAAACCTAAATAAAATGATAATCAACTTACGCGCTTCTTCATCTGAATAAAAATAATATAAAAAACTTGATTATAAACTAATAATTCTAATTTATATATGAAGTTAATAAAATATTTAACTAAATTGTAAAATATTTTGCGATGAGTTTCAAATATTTATAGTATAACTTGATTGTTAAGATATACATATTCAATATTAAAAATGACAAATTACTTGGAAAATAAAATATTAACTCAAAATTACAACCATCACTAATGAAATATTTAAACAATAAAGTATTTTCAGAAGATTTTTTAATACTAATAAAAATACATTAATTATCTACATAGTTATATCAAACTAAATTTTTTCGAATTTTGAAAAAAACTAATTATTATAAATCTTTTGAAATTGAAGAACTTCAATGAATAATTTATAATATGGGGGTCCAAAATTGGGTATCAACAATTGTACCTCGTTTGACTTGGATTGATGAAAGAAACTTGAGGCAAATCAAATTTGACGAATCAAATTTTGACCGATCAAATCTTCAATCTTTAGGACAGGGATTTTGGCATGAAATTTAGGAATTATGGTCGAACCTCGGTATAAACTTTTATACATATCTCGAACAATATGAAAATTCAGGCCACTTGTAGTTCGACAAGCTTGATTTAAAGCATGACTATCGAATTAGGCTTTTTGTAGTTCAACTCGATCGGTTGAAAAGGAAATCTATCATGCTAGATAAACTTTCAGTTCTGTAAGAGTGACAAGTCACTTGATTACGAAAAAGAGGCTTGCAATATCTTAGCCATGAATGTGTCTCGCTTCACACTCATATGTAACAACTTACATATAAATAATTTCCTAATCTCTTGGTTTACTGTCACTTGATTTAAAAGTTGCTTTTGATGAACACTAAAAAATTCTGCATGTGAAAGTAAAAACGATAAACCTAAAGAAAACCCACATGCTGTCTAATAGGTGTGTAGAAATATTGTAGTGAAATTATATCCTTAGCTTGTGTTCTAAGAGTTTGATACTACTCTTTGTATTATGTCTCAGTTCTCTACTAAGAAAAAGTTTCACATTGAGTTGCATCTTTTTTTGATGACCTTCGCACTTGTGGTTTTGTTTAATCCTTGCAGATGCTCTCGACAACGACTAAGATAAAACTTATTATTGTAAAATTGTTTTTGAATGAATTATATAACTTCATTTACCATGTTGGATCTTAATTGTTTTCCCTAAATATTTTATGTCAAATTTTTTCAGTTTGATGTAAAGCAAATAAAACATGTATGTCATATTTGCAATTTGATTGTTTGAATATGATTTCTCTCTCGACAGTTGGTATTGCAATGGACCTTTTCACGTACTTATATTTGATGGCCCTGATGGCAATTCTAATATGCAATGTCTCTTTTGGCAGTTTGAATATGGTGGCTCTCTTTGTTGTCTAAATATGATTACCTTCTCGAATACATTGAATATAATTGCCCCTTTTGGAATTTTTATATGCAATGACCCTTTTGGCACTTTAAATATCAATGGACCTCTCGACAGTTTTAATATGAAAGTCCCTTTTGGCGGTTTGAATATCATCGCCCTCACGGCGATTTTAATATGAAGCGCCCTGTTGGCAGTACGAAAATGAAAGACCCTCTTGTAATTTTGAATATGATGACCCTCTCGGTAATTAAAATATCTAATGGCCCTCTTGGAAGTTTGAATATGCAATGATATTTTTGGAAATTTAAATATGAATAAGACTCTCGGCATTTTAAATATGACCCTCCTTCTTGGCATTTTGAATATGACGCCCTCTTGGCAATCAAAATATTCAATAATCCTCCAAATTACCCTTTTGGCAATTTTAATAGGAATGGCCCTCTTGAAAATTTAAATAATGAAAGGATATTTTTTCATGTTTAATATGCAATGAATTTCAATATGAATTTCGTCCTTCATCAATATTTGTTATGATGATAGGTACTTTTTGTCTTAGCGTAGTTTTTATTGGTATCTAGATACCTATAGCGATACATACTATTCTTTGACTTCACGATAGAACATTGTTATCAAATGCCTCTTTGGTAAAGCACAGATGGTCAACAAAAATGTTAATTTTGGGCCTTTAATCTTCGTTTATACCTTTAAGTCTCCTTGATCCTTGTCTCATTATCTTCAAAAGTGATTTGATCCTATTAACCACCGTTGACAAAAGACAAGATCATTTTAAATTAAAACATTTGCTAGGCATGAATTTCATAAAAAATAGTTTGCAAAGTTCTCTCCCAATGAACTATAATGACAAGCACGACACAAAGAAAATATGTTTTGTCTCAGATTTTTTTCATGAGAGGGAACTTGTCGTCAACTTTAATACTCTTTAAAAGTATATTATAATAAGGCACTTAAAGTTTAGTTTGATGTTCCGAGTACCCTTGATTTAATTTTTGAGCTCCTCCTCAAAAATTCTTCCCTAGTTAGATTTGTAGAACAAATCTAATTGTGATCACGGAAGCCATGATATTTTGCCAAAAAAATTTAGGCTTTCTCAAAATTATGTCAATTGCACATTTCTATATGATAGTTGAACCTTTTTTTAAGAAATAACTCTTCTTGTAGAATTTTTCAGATCCCCTTAAAAACATTATCCTAGTTTCGATTAAGAGGGGATATTGAAATCTTATTGGTAATATGACCGAATTGTTATGATATCTACGTATCTCGTTGATAAACGAATCATGTCAAACGTAGTTTTTATCTCGGGGATTGACATAATAGAAAAATTATATAAGGAATTGGTGGAGACCGACAAAGGCCATCTACATATGTCATTCTTTAGAATTTTGGTTAGGCATAGTTCGTTAGAAAATGAATGTTTCAAAAAAAAATGCAACAAATGATTACGAGCAAACTATAATTACAATGAGATTACTGAAAGAAGCATCATCCTTCAAATGTTGTATCTCTTGATAACATCTCAGTTCATAGCTTCTCGCCTCACTGTACCATTTATTTCTTCTAGAAATAAACCTCTTCTTGATAGTACTTTGTGGACAACATACAATCCTTTTGAGTTATGTGCAAAGTTTCCTTTGTATTCGTCTTGATGAGTGAAAATGTCTTTCAACACTAATTGCCCTACCTCAAATGTTTGAACTCTTAGCGCGAGTTATTCTCTGTTGATACAACTGGACATGACAAAACACACTCATTCTTTTCACATTAATCAATGCTAATTGCTCACATTAGTCATGAACCCATTCAGCATAGTTCAATCCTTTTTTTTAATAATCCTTAAGGATTGTATCTCAACTACGAGTAGTATCACCGCTTCTACTTTGTATACCAATAGAGAAGGAGTTTCCCCAGATGAGGTCCATATTGTGGTGCGATAATATAACAAAGCATAAGACAATCTTTCATGCCAAGTTTTATAGTTTTCAATCATTTTTCTCAATGTCCTCTTCATATTCTTATTAGAGCTTCAACAGCTCCATTCATGTGAGGACGACATGCAGATGAATATTAGTAGGTAATTTCGAATTGTTGACATATCCCTTTCATCAAGTGACTATTTATATTTGCTCCATCTGGTACCCTTAAACAACATATCAAATAGTTGTGAAAGACATTGGACACAACTTTCTTCGTCACAACTTAGAAGAAAGAAACTTTGACCCATTTTGTGAAGTAATCAATGGCGACCAAAATGAACTTAGTACAATTGGAAGAAACATACTCAATCGGTACAATAACATCTATGCCCCAAATTGCAAATGGCCAAGGGGAACATACCACATTGACCTTTTGGGGAGGTACATTCATCCTATCTCCATCTACCTTGGATTTGTTACACCTTTGAACAAATCTTCCACAATCATTTTGCATAGTAATCTTAAAGTATAATTTTATTACCCAATGTAAACCAATTCATGTGTGTCCCACACACTCCAGTATACACTTTTTCAAGCATTGATTTGGCTTATGTAGAGTCATCACATCTCGTAATCCCTAGTCAAGAGTCCTCCCTTAAAGAACCTCTCCAATAAAAAGGAAGTTGTTCGCCATTCTTCAGAAATTTTCTTCTGAATACTAGTTTCTTTTTCTGGATATCTACCATCTTCTATGTTTTTTTTTTCACATCGATATACCATGGATTCTCATCGTTTACCGCTCTAAAAGTGAACAGTGTGATAGTTGTTCATTTAAATCTATCTCAAGTGGATCGATATAAATTTTGTATGGGTTTCGTATCATGAAAGATATGGTTGTGGGTGCATCAACAAGATCTTTTTAAATTGTCAGTGGGTATTTGAACTCGGTCTTCCTAAATCTTTTTCATAGACTCAGTTAAATTGTACATGAGGTATGTTTGTAGGACTCTTCACAGCCCATTCTCCTTGAACTTGATCAATCAACAAGTCTAAGTCACCAATTATAACTAATTCTTAAATATTCATGTTAAGAGACTTTTTAATGCCAAAAATACATGATTCGTAATTAGCCATTTTATTAGTGCATCAGAATCTATGCTTTTTCGTTGCTGGATATTTTTTCCCCAATTCAGATATGAACATTTCCCAAATTCCAAATCCTATAGAGTTCACTGCTCCATCAAAGAATATTCTCCACCCAGTATATGATTCTGATATGTCTTACCGTACAAAAAAATGCTTCTTCATCACAGAAATATATTCTAAGCAGTTCATATCCTTAATATACAGTGATTTTAGCAAGGTGATCGACCAAGGCTTACCCTGAATTGATTTCTAATTCATATACACAATGTGGAACTTACTTAAAAACATTTGCCACTTTCTAAATTTCTAGTGAGGATTGCTTTCTGAAATATTTAATTGAGCGGGTCCATTCTTGAAATGAGATTTTTTGAATAAGCTGACATATAATGTCTCAATTTCTGAGCAACCCAAGTCAAAGCAGAATAATTTCTCTATAAGAAGTTGTAATGACTCTCATACGATGTGAATATATTGCTCAAATAGTATATAACTCTCTTCTTTCTTAACCCTCATCATGTTGTCCAAGCACACACCCAAATGCGTTGTAAGAGAAGTTTAAAATACAATAGCAAAAGACAACCTACACGTGGTAGCACCATCACTAATTCATTTGAAACGTAACTCTTCATGGTGTCAAAAGCCTTCTGAAATTTTTCAGTGCATTTCGTTGGTGTGTCTTTTCCTGCGAACTTGAATATGGGCTCAAAAATTACTGTTGATTGATCTATGAATCGACCGATGTAAGAAAACTCATTACTTCCTTCATATTCTTTGGAGGAGGCAAGTCTTGAATATTATTCATCTTAGAAGGGTCAAGCTCAATACTTCTTCTGCAAACTATAAACCCGAGTAACTTCCTTGGAGGTACTCCAAATTCACACTTGGTTGGGGTTAAAATTCATACCATACATACGTACCCTTTCAAAGAACTTTCCAAGCATTTTAGTTGATCTGAAATATGGCGGAATTGTGTGATGCCATCGTCCACATACACTTCAATTTCACTGTAATTCATATCATTGAAAATGGTTGTCATTGCTTTCATATAAGTGGATCAAACATTCTTGAGGTCGAACGACATCACTTGATAATGGTAGACTCTGAAGGTGTGATTTATGTTGTTTTTTTAACATATTCTTCATCCATTAGAATATGGTGTTATCATGCAAAGCAATCCAGAAAAGATTTCAAGTTATGCTTAGAAAAATTGTCGATTAGTATATGGATATCCGGGAAGGGGAAATTATCTTTGGAACTCGCTTTATAGTCATCCTTATAATCCACACATATCTTGATTCTTTTAATATTTCTTGGCCTCTAGAAGAATGTTGTCTAGAAAAGTAAAATACTTGGTCACTTCGATGACCTTACATTCGATCTACTTTGTGACCTCTTCTTTTATCCTTTAACGTAGATCGGTCTTGAACTTTATCATATTGTTCTTTATCGGAAAATACTATTAATTGATAAGATAATACAAAACAATATGAGTGCTTAACCATGTAAAAAATCGTCACAAGAACAAGCAAACATATCGATGTATTGTTTGAGCATCTTGACCAATTCTTCTCTTTGTGTTGCTGCCAAATGGACACTTACTCGGGTTTCTTTGACCGACTCGTCATCCCCCAAGTTTACTATGTCTTTTTCCTCCGGACTAGGCTTTTTATCATTTTCAAGTTTCCTCATGTGTTAAGGTGTTTAGGAATCATGGGTTACATGTCTTGATCTTCACATATTTGTTCGTTGACCTTAATCGGTTCACTATTTTCATGACATTGACAGGTTGAGATTCATTTCTAATGAAATGAAGAATAAATCAACCATGTTATATAGAAAGAGTTTAAATGTATATATTAGAGAATTATTCACAAAGACAAGATAATCAATTTAAAATAAATAAGGATTTCATTAGAATTTTTAAAAGGCGTACAAACTATGTTCATGATTTGTGATTCATTTAGTTTTAAAATATTATGATGAAAACTAAAAGAAAATAAATGTTTATTTCGGCTCACATAAGAAAAACACCGATTTTCAAAAATAAAATTTAAAATCTTGTCTTTATCTACCAAGACATTAGATTGATAATAAGTGGAGTGACGATCTAATTCTCTAGATCTATCCAAGTACGGCATCTCAGATGATGGATTTTGTGGTGCATTCTACAGAGATCACAACACTTTCTTCCTCATCAAGGAACCTTCCCAGCACTTCCGCTAGACCACTTATCTCAGGCTCTAAAGCTTTAGCCACAAAAAACTGGTATAATTCTTGAATAAGCTTGGGTATATCACAATCATGGTTCTTTCTATTTTGTACTGCAAATAATTCTTCCTTTGTAGGGGTATAAACGACCCCTAAGCGGAAATTTTGAAATGGAATAGGAAGGATATTGTATATGCAATCCAAATTGTTGCCTAAACAACACCTAGTCTCAAAACTGCTTCTTTGCATAATCGAGGCTAGAAATTTATACACTAGTGGCACTAGTACTTGTGGTGTCCTATCTTGAAAAGCATCATTCATTATGTCCACCATGTAAAAGTAAGTACCTTTAGAGGAATCTTCAATAACGAAAATGAAAAAACTAGGGTAACTACGTTCACTCCCTCAAACATGGATGGCGATTTTTTTATCCTCCTTGATGAAATTCAAAAGTTGATGCAGTGTGGATGGGACTACTCCAAAATCTTGGCTCCCTAGTTTTCCTAGAAATAACATATAGCTTGTAGATATACCCATCGCCTGGAACATACCGAGAAATTCTGTGGGACTGTTATACCTCAGAAATCTGAGTACCTAGTCTAGAGACTCAACTATTGAATAACATTGAAATAGTGTTTCCAGGCCTAAAAATTTTAATTAAATTGATTAGGAAGTATTAAAGCCTAAAAATCAAGAAGTCTGTGTAGGACTCCCCTAGTAAAACTCTAAGGCCCCTGAACGAGGACCCAAACATTTGACCGAAAAGCTGTGAAAAAATAACATTACTTGACGAGTGCAGTATTACTCGTCTATGGACTCACACCCTAAAAATAGAGGTCGTGAGTCCATAGATAGAATTATGGAGGCTTGGATCCATTTGAGATTCTTTGATCCTACTGATGGGATTCAAGGATGGTCCCTCCATGGATTGATGGACCGTCAACCATGGGCTTTTTGGTCCCTGCAGACTGGTGCAACACACAGCCAAGCCAAGGATGGTTTGGTAAATTAAACCCTTGGCCATTTAAATGTAGGCTCGTTCTTATTTAGTTATTTTAGGTATATTACCTCATTAAAAAAGTCTTCACACTTCAAAATTCCAAAACCCCAAAGACTCCCACTTCTATATAGATTCTTTTTTCTTAACTCAAGACCGCCATTGAAGAAGAAGATCAAGCGTTCTATAAGGATTCAAGAACAATTCTTTACTTTAAAAATTTATAAGAATTGATAAGTTATTGAGGTATTAACTCTTTGGAATCCTTTCTCAAAGATGTTCTTCAAAATTTGGATTTCAATATTATCCAAAAACATTAGTTTTCACTCAATTTCGCGGGACTTCTTTCAAAAAAGAATATTTTTGTCTTGATTTGATTAATAGTGATGGACTGTGATCTTTTACGAGTTGATTAATGTTTTTCCTTCGGCTTTGATCTAATTTCCTAAAAATACCCATGAACATAATTTACTATTATATGATGATGATTTAAATATTTGGTGAACATAATTTATTTGGGGGTAAAGTCTTTGATGAGTTTCTTAGAGGCCATTCATAAGACTTTCAAGGTTATGAACACCTTATTATAATAATGTTGGTATATTCTTGATTGTGTTGCTCAATTGAAGTATTAATGATGAAGTTATGAATATATGATTATGCCATGAACATGATGGGTCTGAGATGATGATAGGTTCATTATTATAGGGGATTGGAGGTGATTCCCATTTGCATCTTATTTCTATGTTACGATGTAATGTTCTCACATAATATTGGGTTGTGATGAAAGGTCTTTCTCATCTTAAAACCTAGTAGCTATAATCATATTATATAACGGGATAAAACTCCTAAGACCTATGTTATGAATTAATGTTAAGGTATACTTAAAGATACTTCAAAAAGGAAATTTAGGTTATCATCGAGTGATGTTGACAATGAGAACTGTCCCTTCCTAAAAGGAAGGTAGGTTCACCAAATGTTCTCATGAAATGTCAACTACAATTTGAATTAGCATAAAGAGTGTTTATAATAACAACCTCCTACTTCCTTAACTATATGCCCCCATAGGAACCTTAGCTATTGGATCCAACTACATTTTATTGCCATGTATATGTCCTACCATGGCAAGTAGGATTCCCTCCTTTTTGTATGAGGGGTTGAAACCAGATTTCATGTTTAGCTCACATGGTCTAATATCGGTTATGGCGGAGTTCCCCAAAAGTATAATTAATGACTTAAAGTTAGCAAATGAACACTAACAAGGTTTTCTTAAGAGGTGTTACTTAGTGTAGTAAGGGGTATAGACTTTTATCTATGCATTGCACAAGTGGACCTTGAGGGGAGTTTTAACGTGGGTTATTTATGGACATATGTAATGAATGAAATGCATAATGTTTATCCTATATAATGTTGTTCTTATATGATGTTGGTTTAACTATATAAATATGATGTTTGTCCAAATTTTTATGTATGATGCTGACTATTATTTTGTTATGAGGTTATATGAGGTAAAGGCTACGCTTATGGTCTCTTTGCTGGTTTGCTTGGTTCATGTGGGGTTTTGGGGCTTCACGTAAACATTGCAGTAGTTTAGATGAATAGGGATAATGAGTAAGGTATGGTAATGTAATGATGAGGATTCTATAGTTTGAAACGTCGCTTATGTCTTTATTATGATATTACTCTTGAACATGAACATGA
The DNA here is from genome assembly GCA_027704805.1 of Solanum corneliomulleri. Taxonomy (NCBI): domain Eukaryota; kingdom Viridiplantae; phylum Streptophyta; class Magnoliopsida; order Solanales; family Solanaceae; genus Solanum; species Solanum corneliomulleri. The sequence goes on from JAKWIY010003056.1 coordinate 41,111,479, forward strand.
ATATGTCTTATTATTGTTATGTTATGGAGTTTTATATGTTCTTGGAATGTTCATGAAAGTTTATAAAGCTAACTTGGCATGATATTAAACAAAATGTACCTTTGTTCATGTTTTCAAATGATTAACTTGCATATGTTTCCATATGGTTTGTACTAACCCATATCCCTTATATTTTCAACGTAAAGTGTAGGTTCGGGATATTTAAGAGATTCCACTATTTTCTTTAAGAACTTGGATCACTTTCCCCAAGTTGGTGATTCCTAAAGTGCGAGATAAAGATGAATACTCTAGTTTCATATTTCCTATTTCAAAAGCTTTACTGTAATTGCTATTATGAGACATACTGTAATGATGTAAGCTTTATGTCCAAAATCTTTTACTCTTATGATTAGATGTTCATGTGAGACAAATATAGATTCTATTTTGATATATGTGAAGTGAAGCAGAAATTCATAGAACAATTATACTTTTGCACTTTTTATATTACATATGATGCAATGATATATGCTATGGTCTTGTCTGAGGCCTCTTTTAGGATGAAGACGTCAGCTACGTCTAGGGGGTAGTGTTCGGTCGTGTCAGTGACCCATTTTGATAGTCAAGTCTAAGTTTACTATGGTCACTCTTTGCGCACCCTCATATTCTCCTACATTCATGTGATTTTGATGAATTTTTCCAACATAATAATTTAGACGACTAAGAATTGAAATAGGCATATATTGAGTCATGAGACATTATCAATCAATACTCGATCTACAAACTTGTCCCTGCATTTAAAAGAGATATACAAGTCACAATTGTGCATCACTACTTCGATTGACAACTCCTCTTTCCAAATAGAGATTTGAGGACTCACAATGACATGACTTACTATAGTGTAACAATTCTCACCACTTGTTCCCGTCGGTACTTACACTTTTCCAAGTTGATTTAATAGTGCTTTAAGGGGGTACTCAAAACTTATTAATAGAGCCCAAAGAGAAATTTGAGATTGAGTCTTATATAAATCCTTAACAAGGGTATACTCGTTAGGATGCATTCTTCTTCAAAACACTATGGCCTTACCTTCTATGAGCGACCTTTTTCGGTTCTCCTTTCTTCATGTTTCCTGAGCTAGCTCTTCCTGGACATAGCCTATTCCATAATGTATCATCCCCTATTCCGTAGCTCATTAGACAACAAACTTTTCTTTGGGTCTTTCCTTCCTTCTTTGTTTTTGCAATGTGAATGCATGATAAGGTGGGGTTATTACAACAAATTTTGTACGGGGCTTTATGGTCAATGTGGACATGTTTTGTATACTTAAGTTGCAGTTTCTTTACCAACAGTAACATTATCGAGCCTATATTTTTCTTTTTCAATCATGTTGATTGTCACTCCCCCATGAATTGGCACTGGGTTAACACTTACATTGGGGCAGCGGCTTGGAGAGTGATACGCCCTTCTGTATCATGACCTTCCCCTCCATAATTATTGGCACATCATTGCTCTTCCTAGAAAACGATTGTTGTGGGATTAATTGTCCTTACTTCTACTGGTTTGATAAGTCCTGCCACTCTTAGATGCTCAAAGAGTTGGGTTCCTGTTTAATCCAAAGCAGTGAACATTAAGGGATGCTTTTATTTGAGGTTAGGCGGGGATGATTGTCCAAGATTTTAGTAGACTCGTGGATTGGCTTTGTGATTTCGTAGTGTATTTTTGTATGTTTGTGGATTTTAGTAGGTTGATGGGGATGGTTGGTATTTCTGTTGTGCATACTAGATTTGGACTGGAGCTTGTGGAGGTGGTTGGCAATTGTTTGCGGTGGAGAAACGATTGGAGTTTCTATTCTGTTCAAAAGCACACACATATACACGTAGTCGCTGAAGTAGTAAAGAGTCTCTTTCGATTCTAATATTCTTACCCGAGGGACTTCTAATCAACAATTACAAATTGCTCATGTTCAAATAAATTCACTCAAGCTGTAATTAATTTGACAAAGTTGTTTAGACTTATACTGAAACACTAACAAGACATCATTACTTTAGCCAAGTAATTTCAAACACGAAAAGTTCACAATTCGGAATGTATACTAGGGTTGTAGCATATGTCGGTTTCCGGTTTATGGATTTATTCTAGTATTATGGAATAAGAGTCATTGTTGGTTAGCAAGGTTTATATTAATATTACAATATATTTCAACCTTTTATCGTCTACCATCATTGACAACCTAACTACATCATTGAGCGGGGTTACGTATTAACCAACAACAGAGCATTAAGCATTCATCTTACAATACAACTTAGTGCGAAATATAGGTATAATTCCATCATATACACGAAAAAAAAACAAGAATTCACCCTAGAATTAACACACCTGTCACATTATTCAGTCTATCCCTTTATACATCTTCCAAGTAAAAGAGTGGACACAAAGTTTATCCTAATGTTAATCAATCATTAATATATTAAATTAAGAATGTAACCACAAATTATAAATTAACCCTTCTCATAATAAAACAAATTAATATTAAACTGTAAACCATAGCTACAACCTTAGAATAAGGGGTTTTCGCTACTCATAACAAAAAAATATAAACATCAAATGTTTTAGAATCCTACACGACTTCACCAAGATGAAGAAGAGGAAGGAAACCACTAGAAATGGGATCAAGATAATTTTTAATGTGTAACTCCCGACTTTTTGGAATTCCATACGTAATGAAATGACATTTAAACTATTTATAATCTAGAATAACATTCGTGGACTAATTTTGATGTCCAGTTTTGTGACAGGGACTTGTCCCTCGCACATATATGAACATCCCTGAAAACACTCTGCGACGCAGTCCTTATTGCTCACTCCTCTGCTAAGAGGAGTTCCTATCCTTATGGGCAGATTGGCTCCACATCGTGGATATGCTACGGTGTAATACAATATATAACTTCTTGTCTCTTTTCCTCTGCCACTTTGTCTTCTACTTTTGGACATTTTTTCCGGTGTACTATTTTTGCTTGTTTTCCATCGCTTTTCAACTTGAGACATCTAATCATATTTGTTACACGAAATAGTCTCAAAAGCCTCATAAAACCTAACTCCGACATCATAAATTCCCTCAAAATCGGCTATATATATTGGTTAAATTGGTTATTAGGCATATATCTACGCCTACGATCACCACCCCAAATTTATAACTTTTTTTGTCCTTCAATACTTTTACACTTCTAAACAACCGACAAATCTAGTACTGTATTTGTAATGGCATTTCAGCTTCCACCACAACAATTGTCGTAGATTCACGATAACATGACATACTATGCATTCATAAGGACTGCCCGAGCAATACAATCTATCCTCAAGAATAGAATCTTCTACACATCATACTTATCCAAAACATTTGAAACTATAGATATATCAGTTCTAAAATCTCATTAAATATTTGCCATCATAAAATTCAACACCCGATAACTCACATAGACGTTTTCACACAAAATGGGTGCGGGAAACAAGCTACACAAACACCCTTCAAATAACTAACTTGCTACAACCAATTAACCATAGGCTGTCCCTTAGTGTAATGCGTTACTACATTTGAGGACACGGAAGTTCAAGATCAAGTAGGTCTTCTAAGGGTTGAAATACAGGCTAGGGGACGGGTAGGAAATATTTATAATAAAATCAACAGTGACTGTATTCCCAAGTGCTTTAATGCAAAACAATTCAATTTTGGACCTTCTTCTAATAACCCCAACGTATGCTTCCTCTATTGGAACCATTTGGCACGTTGCTGTAAATTCACCTCTTTTCTCTATTTTTATTCTCAATTCAACCATTTGTCCTCTCCGTGTTTATTTTTTTTCCTTTTACATATATATATGCATATCAACAGATTTTTATTTATTTTATATATTTTTTATACAAAACAAACCAAAACTTATGTTGGGGTGAGCCACTCAACTTCCGCTTTCTTATTTATTGTTCAAACCAAGCGCTTAGGATCATTAGGATCAAATTTCTAGGAAAAATAAGGAACAGGTATAAGATTCACAATAGGCTACCAAAGAATAAGTTCAAGGCTCAAAAGTGCTGACTAAGGATATACATGAAGGTGGGTTCAGGGAGGAAGGAATACATAGGGTTATCAAGAAAAATGCATATATCAGTTACCAAATTCCTTATCCTTGTTTTTCATTATGCAGACACGTCAGGAAAGTTGTGGACCTCAATAAATAGCAAGCGCTGCACAAATCCTACTCACTTGGCATACATTTGACTCAAAATTAATTATTGTATACTATTTCTCAATTACTGACACAAATTTATTTTAGCACAAACGCGTCAAAAGAGTCATGTAAAAAATTCTAGATGTCTCAACAAAAGGTTATCCAATGTTGTCAATTGTCAATCTAATTCAAAGTAATTGTGTCGCCTCAGCTAAAACAAGCCCTATAGACTCAATTGACGAAACCAGCCCTTACGACGCTCATCATACTTCTATAATAGAGCGTTTTTGCTAAACTACGACAACAATTTAATTTTAAGAAAACAATTTGTTCTTCTTTTTAATGGTTCAACGGGTCTTTCCTTGGCTAATGATTCGAAAAAAACTACCAAGGAACCCAAAAAAATAGCAAACAACAACAGAAACAAAAAATAGAATAGTAAACAGCCAATAAACAACTATTTACATAGAAATAGACCCCACCCAACAGTTAACATTCAACACTGTCCCCACTGTGGCATAATTCAAAAGGAAAGAATAGTAAGGTAGGTGGACTTCCTAGATCTGTAATCTATATCGGTGTCACCGGTGACATCCTCAAGAGCCAAGAAATCTCCCTCCTCTACATCAGAATTGGATTAACTATCCGATGTAGTCCTCCTTCTATCCTCATAAGTTGGGATATCATCCAAAACCGGCTCCAACAATTCAGGTCCTAGTCCCAACATTTCCTTCTCATGTTCATTCAAGGGGTACTTCACTGCTAAATCGTCCAACTGTTCTTGACAGGTAGCTTGACACCCATTTTTATGATGCAGCATTTCCAAGACATACACGTGTGTTGTGATCATGTCATCCCTCCTAGTACGCTCTATTGTTGTAGGAGTGGGTCCAGTACAGTTTTTGGTCCCTTTTTGTTGGTGACATCCAGGGGTGTGGTGAATAGTGGCGCCATGTAATCCATGTTCTCCTCTGGGACACCTTCTTTCCTTTAATACTAGTGATCTGTCTACATAAAACATACCTTATCCCTAGGTTGACTCCTGCGCATTGTTAATTTTTGCACCACTCTTATGTTGATAGATTGGTTCTTCATCAGTGCATACACCAAGAAAACCCGGTCCTGTGTCCTCTTGGTAAAGTCCTGCCCCAGTATCAACTTATTCATGTCGATCGTCAATTACCTCAGCTCCTCTCTATTATTTATGGGTTAAGGGTAGGACTGTTGATAGCCACAATCCCATTCTGAAATCAATTGGAAATGGATTGGACCCTACACGGAGCATGAAGATATTCGTTGTATAGGGGGGTTGATGTTGACCCCCTTAGAACATCGGAAGAGGAATCTTCGGTCCTTAATATTTGGTTCAAAACTATCTGTGTCAGAGGAACCTTCACGACCCGCACTGTGAAATAATCAGAACATGAATCAATCTTCCAATTGGAGTAGAATTCCGGCAATATGATTAAATTGCACTCAGATGATTTTTGAAAGATGAAACCCATGTGCAGCTCGAGCAGACAATGCCTAATGTGTGGGAAATCTCTCTCCAAACTTATATCCTCAAGAACCACATTGGATAAATTTAGCTTTAGCTTTGGATTTGTACAATTTGCTGCCCTCCGGTATTGACTGCATTGTACCTTTAACGTTGAGTTTGTTCTATTGGGACGGTGGGTGCCGGGTGAAAAGTGGTGCCCATTCTGACTCTCTTGCAGGTACTAGATGCCACCGCCTTGCGTGAACTTTGTGCACTAGACATGGTAACCTACAATAAGACATACTTGATATTAGTCGTGGAGACTCGATAATGAAGGGCAACCCCACACTTACTTTGGAGTATTACTTCATAAACAACAATGTATTCAGACATCCCAATGTCATTTATACCATAGAATTCACACTATTCACCCCTTCCTAAACAGACAACCCAAACACTTTAGGTTATACTCAAGAGTTCAAACTAACATACCCATATGTTATGCCAAGCATTTCAATCAACTTTCCCTGAATTGCTACTCTAGAATTCACTTCCCCGACTTAGTAATGTCCAACACAAAAAGGAATTCCTAATTGTACTCAACCCTATGAAACCCAACAAAATTTTAAAGCAACGATAGCAACATAGAGATATAAAATCACAAATAAACCAACAAGTAAAACACAATATGAAAACTCATCAACCACTGACATAAAAATAGGCCCTAACTCTCACACATCATCCAAAAGAAATAAACAAAAGAGTAGGAAACATACCTTGTTTCATTAGACCCATACAAAGTGATGATCTTGGGAAGGAAATGACACTCCACGACATAGTGTTTTTCTTGGGAGGGGTTAGGGCTGAAGGGGAAAAGAGAAGAACCGATCGAAATCAGAATTGGGGTTAAAAGGATGGAATTGAATGTTAAAAGGGACACATATGGGTTTTTTTAACCCAATTAGCAAGCTAAAACCTAAATTTTTAACTGAAAAATTCTTAAAACTTACGAGGACCGCGCTGTGAAGCCGTTGCGGACCTGCCTTATTAGATGTCAATTTGTGGGAACAAAAGAAACAATGCATGGACGGAACATGTCCACGATGCGGATCTACCGCAGACTCCTATGGAATTTTAAACCTTTTACATTAGTTTAAAATGAACAACGTCTGAGATGAGGAGCTGTTGCGGAGTCCTCTAGAAATTAATTGCACTTTTTGGTCTGGGCAACTAGTACCTTATGGGAACAAGTTTGCGATTCGTCACTGTCGCGTATTACACCGGTTGTGCCCATGGATTCCTTCATCATATATATATATATATATATATATATATATATATATATATATATATATGTGCGAATTCCTATCACAAAAATTAAACTAGACTAGCCTATTAAAACAACACTATAAAGCAAACATTTGAAATCACAGAGTCTTTGGTTGCCTCCCGTGTAAAGATGGTTTTAACGTTGCAACACGACTTAAATCCTCGTCATTCATTTCTGTAATCAATCGTTCCATCTTCTCGATCAAACTCTTGTCCAAAATAATGTTTCACACTTTGTCCATTCACAATGAATGTGAATTTCTTCCCTTTATTCCATAGCTCTAAAATTTCATGGTCGACCATACGCTCTACCTCAAATGGTCCACTACATTTTGACTTCAACTTACCTTGAAACAACCTCGATCTAGGGTTAAACACAAAATGCATATCATGTCATTGTGTTTTCTTATTTTTATAAATTTGAATTTTCATAGGCATGGAGTCGTAATTCTTCCAACTAATGAAACTGACCCATCCTCTTCTTGTTGCATAGTTTTGGGTCAAAGTTAAAGTTCTTCACTGCCCAAGATACCTGATGTTCCAGTTAAACTTGTAGATTACATGCTTTGCCTAACACCAAGTTATAGGGAGAAGTCTTATATGATTTTTATAAACGGTCCAATACGCCCATAATGCAATCATAAAGATTCATTAACTTATGTTTTCTCTAGGTATTCACCATTTTTTCTGTATAATTTTGTTCACCTCCCAATTTGACACTTCTACCTGACCACTGGTTTGAGGTTGGTATAATGCAAAAACGTTGTGCCTAACTTTATATTTAGATAAAATGTTCTCAACAAATATTTTTAGGAAGTGCGTCCTCTATCACTTATTATTTCTCTAGGAGTTCCAAACCTAGTGAAGATGTGCTTTTTTAGAAACATCAGCACCACTTAAGCATAATTCATTTGCAACACCACTTCCTCAACCCACTTTGACACATAGTCCAAAACCAAAGTATATACTAATTTCCATTGGAAGGAGGGAATGGACCCATGAAGTCAATCACCCAAACATCAAATATCTCAACTTGCAAAATGTTGTGAAAAGGAACCTCATGTCGAGTTTTGACATAGATCACAACTTTTCACATAACCTGCATCATCTCAAAATAAAGTAGGCTAGAAAAAACCTTATTGAAGAACCTTGGGCGCAGTACGCTCACCTCCATGATGACCTCCATTTGTAGATGATTGAGAACTTTCCATCACTTATGTCATATTAAACTAAGACACACACCTCAGCATCATTTTTTCCATACCTTGCACAAAATGGGTTCATACCATATATAGAACCGAGCATCATGAATTAATTTTTTCCTAAATGTGATGTTGCACCTGGTGGAAACAATATGCTAACAAAATAGTTTTAAAATGTCCGCATACCATGGTATTTCGGTCACCTTTAGTTCCAATAGTTGATCATTGGTGAATTCCTCTGTAATTTATCTTTTCTCTTGCATTTATGACGAACTCTCCAATCTTGATAGGTGATCTTTATTCTTGTTATCATAACCTTTTCGATCCTTGATCTCAATGACAAACCCTTGAAACAACAGAATCCACCTAGTTAGTGGTGGCTTTGCATCCTTATTTTTTAACAAGTACCTGATAGCTGCATGATTAGTATAAACAAAACCATTACTACCTACCATGTAAAATCTAAACTTTTCAAAAGCATAGACAAAGAATGGAATTTCTCTTTCAATTACTATTGATTGGTTTGGGCTACATCCAATGTTTTGCTTGTATAATATACTAAGTGAAACTCCTTCTCTTTCCTTTCCCCAAACGCTGCTCCCAAATCTACATCACTTGCAATACAATCAGCTCAAAAGGAAGCTCCTAATTTTAGGGAAGCTAAGATTGGGGATTCAATGAGCTTCTTCTTCAAAATCGCAAAAGCTTGCATGAATTTCTTATTAAATACAAAATTAATTTCATTGTTTAGGATATTGCACATGGTCCTTGCAATTTTAGAGAATTCTTTGATGAATCTCCAGCAAAAAGCAGCATGATCTATAAAATTTCGCACCCCTTTCATAGAAATTGGAGGAAGCTTGTCAATTACCTCCACTTTGGCAAGATCAACTTCGAACGGTTTCTTTGAAACCTTATGGACGAACAATATCCCTTCATTCACTTTAAAATGACATTTTTCCCAATTTAGGATAAGATTGGTTTCCTCATATCTAGCCAGCACTCTGTCTAAATTACCCAACAACTTGTCAAAAGACGCCCAAAAATTGAGAAGTAATTAATGAATATCGAAATAAAATCTTGAACCATATCATAAAAGATAACCATCATGCCTCTTTCAAAAGTGGCCAAAGCATTGCATATCCCAAACGACATTCTCTTGAAAGCATATGTTCCATACAGGCAAATGAATGTGGTTTTCTCCTTGTCCTCTAGTGCAATTGCAAATTGGCTGTATCAAGGAAAAAAAATATACTTTTCCAACTAACCTGTCCACCATCTAATCAATAAATGGAACCGGATAAAGATCCTTTCTGGTGGTTTAATTCAATTTCCTGTAATCCATGCATATTTGCTATCTTGTCAGTGTCTTGGTTGGAATAATCTCATCTTTTTCATTGGTGATCACCTTCATGCCTCCCTTTTTAGGTACACACTAAACTTGGCTAACCTACTTGCCATATGAAATTGGCAAAACAATTCCCTCATCTATCCATTTAATCACCTTCTTGCACACCATGTCTTTCATCACTAGGTTCAGCTTGCACTACAGTTTATACTTGTGACCTACCTCCATGAATATCCTAGCATGCTTAAAACATTACCTATTCCATGCATGTTAGCTATCTGCCATCCTATCACTTTTTTGTTCCTCCTCCTCAATATTTTCAGAGATGCTTCTTCCATTAATTTGGACAGAGTAGATGACATGATTATACATAAAGATTCATTGGCACCTAAGAATGCATATATGGGATGAAAAGGGAGATCCTTTGGCTCTAATTTTTGTGCTTCCTCAATTGAAGGTTTTGGGTGTGGTTCCAAGACTCCGTTCAATCGATCCACAAACTTGCGAATTATACTAATATTCGGGAAATTCAGGATATTATAGATGCATATAATACCAGTACGTGGCCCTTGTGTCTTCTTCTTCTTCACACGACAGTCAAATCCAACGAGCAAAAAGAGTTGCAAACCAAAAATCACACGCGAAGAAACCACTACCCTTATCTAACTATCTAGCATAACCCGTAACCCCAGAAACCTAGTCGATCAAATCCTTGTTCCCTTTCTCCTTAATTCAAATATTCCAAATATCTTTAACTTTTGGCCTTGCAATGGGGGAAAGAAATTCAAAATTTCTCCAACGGATTTCACCCCTAAATCACCCTTTCATCCCTATAAATAACCGTTTACCCTCAGTGATAAAAATAAAGGATTTGAAAGATTTTGATGTCTTTTGAGTTTAGTTTTGAAGAGATAATATTTTTACTCTTAAAATTTTAAAATGATTCTCTAATCTTGAATTCCAGAAGTTTGTCTCTTAGATTCTTCCTGGGATTCATTGTTTGTTGTTCATAATTGAATTGAGGTGTGGAAATCGCTACATTCAAGCTCGTCGCCCCAGTCGTTTCTCCGGAAAACGTATACTTCTTTATCTTATTTATGTTCTTTACTATTCTAAATTAAATTGTTGTTGTGCATAACAGATTTGATTTGATACCTCCTTTGCTGGTTTAATTCTTAATCTTCTACTTTTAGTACGAGGGTATTTGCCTTTCTTTGTTCTGTTTTCTCATTACTTTTTAGTAGGAAATGAATTTCTCATTCTCATTATGCTATTAGCTTTTGTTCTCGAGCATGACTAGAATGTGTACATATTGAATTTTGGAAATTTGGTATCAAGCTATTTATACACTTATTATGTTGACTCTCATAGCCTTGTGGTGATTTGTTTTTTTCATAATGCTTTATTTACTTTAGTCATCCTTTCCTATCATAACTATTCTATAGTCTTGGTTTAAATGCTTTAGTATTAAAATCTGATTAGAGAGTGGTAATTTGCTATGGTACTAAGGTTATATTTTTTAATGTCCTTTTTGTCTTATGTTTATAATATAGTTTTAGCATGGAATGTTGCATCTCGACTTAGATGCATGGGTGGTATACTATATTATTGATGCGTGATAATATTATTTTCTCATTTGGAATAGGCATGTGAATGTAACCATTCAGGATGATGCTTTAAATCTAATTCTTTAGTTGTCATTTTTGTGCTCGCTGTGTTTAAATAGTTAAATCAATGTGTGACGGTTTCCAAAGCTACTAATCTATTTTATTTCTCTGTTAAATCTTATCACCTATTTTAATAATGAATTTTCTCATTTACTTATCTTCATCTCCTTTGATTTTTTATGCATGAATACTCTCTTCGAGTCTCTTGGACTCCTCCTTTCACATTTCTCAAATTAGAGAGTCCCACCCTATATATTTGAATCATGTTACAGGTTCCTGAGATCTAACATGTTGCTATAAATTGGTTCAAAAATCAAGGATTGAGTTGTATAAATTCTGTATACAATGTTTTTATACTGATATACACGTTTGTGTTTAAATTTAGATCCAAACTGCGGATATAAAGGTGAAAGACGAAAATTCAAGTCTCGGGAGTTTAAAAACAAAGTTATATACACTGATATACGAACACTATATGGTATGCCTACAGAAATCATATTTGAGAACAAAATCCCATAGAAATAAAGGCAGTTCATTTTGGAAGTTGGGTCAAAACCCATTTGTTTTTTGGGCATCCTTTACAATAGTGTAGAACAGGGAAATTGTAACGACCTGTTTAGTCGTTTTGAGCAGCAGATTTTATTTCTGGAAAATTGGCTGAGGCAACGGACCCCACGACGGACCGTCATGGTCACGACGGACCGTCGCAGGGTCTCGTTTCATATACTTAGAAATTCTGAAATGGGTACTGAAAATCGACTCTCTGAACTTCGTAATGGACTTGCAGGACGGACCGTCACAGGTGTGTGACGGACCGTCACAGACCCTTGGTGGAAATTTGGGTCTCTGAACTTGTTGACGACCTGCAGGACGGACCGTCGCAGGCACGATGGCCCGTCACAGGGTGCGTAATCCCAGTTGGAGTTGGATTTCTTTACATGTTTTAAGGGACGTTTTGGACTATTCCCGCCTTAATTATAAAGTTAGAGGGTTTATATTAATAAGTCTAATTACTTGGGGGTTAAAAGAGGTAACCTTAAGTTAATTAGTGGGTTATTAATGCCATCTTTCAAACTTAATTATATACTAATTAGGGTAAAAGAAAGAGGGTTTGAATAAGAAAATAGAAAGAGAAAGAGAGAGAGAGAGAGAGTCGAACGAGGAAGAAGAAGAACAAAGCTTGGGAATTTCTTGCTTGACCACTAGTCTTTGGTGGAGGTAGGTTATGGTTTATGCTATCTTATAGTAAACTCTTAATAGCGAATGATATGTGTTGGTAGTATTGTAAACCCTTCTATATGCTTAATTGTATGCTTGCATGATTGTGATTATGAAATTGTGATAAAATAAGCATGATGAAGCTATTGAATCCTAAATCTTGAAAGAAACCCTAATTCACTTGTTATTGATGATGCCTTGGTGTAAAAGAAGGCTGATAAATTATATAATGAGATTGATGATGCCTTAGAATAAAAGAAGGCTGGATGAATTAGGGGATCGGGTGCCACGTTCCGGTACCAGGATAGAAATAGAGGATCGGGTGCCACGTTCTGGTACCAGGATAGAATGAGGATAAGAGTGTCACGTTCCGACACCAGGATAGAATATGGATCGGGTGCCACGTTCCGGTACCAGGATAGAATGAGGATCGGAATGTCACAGTCCGACACCAGGATAGAATATGGATCGGGTGCCACGTTCCGGTACCAGGATAGAATGAGGATCGGACTGTCACGTTCTGACACTAGGATAGAATATGGATCGGGTGCCACGTTCCGGTACCAGGATAGAATGAGGATCGGAGTGCCACGTTCCGGCACCAGGATAGAATATGGATCGGAGTGTCACGTACCGACATAAGAGGAAGAAAGATAATGAATCTTGAAGAATGTTAAGAAACTCAATGTAATGAACCTAATTCCCAAATGAGTATGATACTGAGGCTTGAGTCCTCATGGATGAACTTGTTAGTACCTATTGATGATTATAGTACTTGTTGTTGCTACATGTTGAGTATTATAGTTGTTTTATAATATTACTTGATATATACTGTTTTCTATTTTGAGTTGGCCGATGATACTTACTCAGTACCCCTGTTTTGTACTGACCCCTACTTGTTTGTTTCTTTCTTTGTTATTTGTGGAGTGCAGCAAACGTTCTGTCATCTTAAACTCAACAGTAATCCTAGCCAGTCATCAGTATACCGGATTTCAGGGTGAGCTAATGCTTCTAGCTTGGACTGGATCTCCCTCTTCATGTCTTGATGCCTTGAACTTCCGGCATGGACTAGCTTTTTAGTTATTTTGTTCTTAGACATTCTTAGTTTAGTAATTTGAGATAGATGTTCTTGTGGTGATGACTTCAAGATTTTGGGGATAATAATAATAGTTTTTAATTGTTTTATTAATGAGTTTAAGTCTTCCGCATTATATTCCTGTCGATATACATTGAAATGTTAAGGGTTAGATTGGTTGGTTCGCTCACATAGGAGGGTAAATGTGGGTGCTAGTCGCGGCTCGGTTTTGGGTCGTGACAAACTTGGTATCAGAGCATTAGGTTCGTTGGTCTCATCACACAAGAACAGGTCTAGTAGAGCCTTAAGGAATGGTAGGGGGACGCCTTTACTTTTCCTTGAGAGGCTATAAGACTTTAGGAAAATTCCACTCTTTCTTTCTTCTTTCGTGCTATTACTTGAATCCAATTGGTATCTAGGTGATACAAATTGGTATCTGACCATCTTCACTCTTTTCGCAAATGGTTAGAACTAGAGCAACGACTGCACCAACACCGGCCAGACAAGAAACATCTGAGCCAGCCACTTGTGCTGTGGCTCGAGGAAGAACAGTGGCAAGAGGCCGTGGTAGAGGTCGTGGGAGGACGTCCTCTAGAGGAAGAGGACAAGCACCTAGCCCATCAGGTACTAGGGCGGTGACTCCTCCATCGGTCAATATTTCTCTGAGGTTGGAGGTTATTCCCAGACTTCGTCATTCTCACAGAGACCGATGCTTGAATCCCGAGAGTGTTATGGATGTGGGGAGATTTGACACATTAAGAGGTATTGTCCAAAATAGAGTTACAGACCTCAAATAGTCAGAGGTAGAGGTGGTCATGGAAGAGGCCGTCATTTTGGAGGACGTGGTGGCCGAGGTAATGGTAGTCACCAAAATGGTCGGGGTGATGGGCAAACTGGAGCAACCACAGCACAACATGGTAGGGGCAACGGGCAGACAGGTGATAGGGCCCATTGTTACGCTTTCCCTGGGAGATCTGAAGCGGAGACATCTGATGCTGTCATCACAGGTAATATTTTGGTTTGCGATTGCATGCTTCTGTATTATTTGATCCTGGGGCTCACATTTCATATGTATCTTCCTCATTTGCTACTGGTCTTAATTTACATGTGAATTGCTTGACATGCTATTCGTGTTTCTACTCCAGTGGGTGAGTCTGTGATACTTGAAAATTATATAGGTCTTGTCTGGTGACTTTTGTGGGGAGCAATACTCATGTAGACTTGGTTATCCTAGAAATGGTTGATTTCGATGTAATTCTGGGTATGACTTGGCTTTCTCCGAATTTTGCGATCTTAGATTGTAATGCTAAAATTGTGACGTTGGCCAAGCCTGGGACAGATCCGTTAGTGTGGGAGGGTGACTACACTTCCACTCCGGTTAGTATCATATCCTTTCTTCGTGCTAAGAGAATGGTTAGTAAAGGGTGTTTATCTTTCTTGGCACATCTCAGGGATGACACTACTCAAGTACCTCCAATTGAGTCGGTTTCGATAGTCCGTGAGTTTCTGGATGTGTTCCCTGCAGATCTTCCTGGTATGCCACCGGATAGAGATATCGATTTTTGCATTGATCTGGAGCCGGATACTCGCCCCATTTCAATACCCCCCTTATAGGATGGCCCCAGCGGAGTTAAGGGAATTAAAGGCCCAACTTCAAGAGTTGTTAAGTAAAGATTTCATTAGACCAAGTGCATCCCCTTGGGGTGCTCCGGTGTTGTTTGTGAAGAAGAAGGATGGGAGTTTTCGAATGTGCATAGACTATCGGCAGTTGAACAAGGTAACTATTAAGAACAAGTATCACATTCCTCGCATTGATGACTTGTTCGATCAGTTACAAGGTACTTGGTGTCTCTCTAAGATTGACTTGAGATCCGGTTATCATCAATTGAAAATACGGGCAACGGATGTGCCAAAGACTGCTTTTCGAACCAGGTTGGGGCATTACGAATTTGTAGTGATGTCTTTTGGTCTTACGAATGCCCTGCTGCTTTCATGAGCTTGATGAACGGGATTTTTAAGCCATATCTGGATCTCTTTGTGATCGTATTTATTGATGATATACTGATATACTCCAAGAGTAAGAAGGAACATGAGGAGCATTTGAAAATTGTGTTGGAAGTATTAAGGGAGAAAAGGCTTTATGCCAAATTCTCCAAGTGTGAGTTTTGGCTAGATTCAGTGTCCTTCTTGGGGCACGTGGTTTCTAAGGATGGAGTGATGGTGGATCCTTCTAAGATTGAGACAGTGAAGAATTGGGTAAGACCTACTAATGTGTCAGAAATAAGGAGCTTTATTGGTTTAGCTAACTATTACCGTCGATTTGTCAAGGGATTCTCTTCTATTGCTTCCCAATTGACGAACTTGACTAAGCAGAACGTCCCATTTGTATGGTCGGATGAGTGCGAAGAAAGTTTTCAGAAACTCAAGACTTTGTTGACTACCGCACCTATCCTTACCTTGCCGGTAGAGGGTAAGAACTTCATTGTTTATTGTGATGCATCCTATTCGGGTTTGGGTGCAGTGCTAATGCAAGAGAAAAATGTGATTGCTTATGCTTCAAGACAATTAAAAGTGCATGAACGTAACTATCCAACTCATGACTTGGAATTGGCCGCGGTAGTGTTTGCATTAATGCAATGGAGACACTATCTATATGGGTTAAGTGTGAAGTATACCAGATCATCGTAGCCTACAGTATGTCTTTACTCAGAAAGATTTGAACTTGAGACAGAGGAGATGGATGGAACTACTGAAGGACTACGAATCACTATTTTGTATCATCCGGGAAGGCGAATGTTGTGGCAGATGCCTTAAGTAGAAAGGCGGGAAGCATGGGAAGTCTAGCTCACTTGCAAGCTTCTAGACGCCCATTGGCTAGAGAAGTTCAGATTCTAGCTAACGACCTTATGAGATTAGAAGTAAATGAGAAGGGAGGATTTTTAGCTTGTGTGGAGGCAAGATCTTCCTTCCCTGACGAGATTAAGGGAAAGCAGTTTAATGATGAAAAATTGATCCGGATTCGAGATAAAGTGTTGCAAGGGGAGGCTAAAGAAGCAACAATTGACGAGGAAGGTGTGTTGAGGATTAAGGGAAGGGTATGTGTACCCCGCATCGATGATTTGATCGACACTATTTTGACAGAGGCTCATAGTTCAAGGTATTCTATACATCCGGGTGCAACCAAGATGTATTGCGACCTAAAGCAACACTTTTGGTGGAGTAGAATGAAGCGCGATATTGTTGACTTTATTGCCAAATGTCCAAACTGTCAACAAGTAAAGTATGAACACCAGAGGCCTGGAGTAACGCTCAGAGAATGCCCATTCCTGAATGGAAGGGGAGAGAATCGCAATTGACTTTGTGGTTGGTCTTCCAAAGACAATGGGTAAGTAAGACGACTCCATTTGGGTGATTGTTGATAGGTTTAACTAAGTCTGCTCATTTTATTCCGGTCAAGGTGACTTACAATGCAGAGAAGTTAGCCAAGATCTATATCTCAGAAATCGTTCGATTGCATGGGGTTCCCATATCCATCATTCAGATAGAGGTATGCAGTTTACTTCTAAGTTTTGGAAAACATTGCATGCTGAATTGGGTACTAGGTTGGACCTTAGCACTGCATTCCACCCTCAGACCGATGGTCAGTCTGAGCGAACGATTCAAGTGTTAGAGGATATGCTTCGTGCTTGTGTGATAGAATTTGGTGGTCATTGGGATAACTTCCTACCCTTAGCGGAGTTTTCATACAATAATAGTTATCACTCAAGCATTGATATGGCCCCATTTTAAGCATTGTATGGTAGGAGATGTAGGTCTCCCATTGGGTGGTTTGATGCATTTGAGGTCAGACCTTGGGGTACTAACCTTTTGAGGGATTCGATAGAGAAAGTGAAATCTATTCAAGAAAAGCTTCTAGCGGCTCAAAGTAGGCAAAAAGAATATGCAGATCGAAAGGTTAGAGTCTTAGAGTTCATGGAAGGTGAACAAGTCTTGTTGAAGGTTTCACCCATGAAAGGGGTGATGCGGTTTGGAAAAAGAGGTAAGCTAAGCCCAAGGTATATTGGTCCATTTGAAGTACTTAAGCGAGTAGGGGAGGTGTCTTATGAGCTAGCCTTGCCCACAGGGCTGTCCGAAGTACATCCGGTATTCCATGTGTCTATGTTGAAAAGATACCATAGGGATGGAAACTACATTATCCGTTGGGATTCAGTTTTGCTTGATGAGAATTTGTCTTATGAGGAGGAGCCTGTTGCTATTCTAGATAGAGAAGTTCGAACGTTGAGGTCAAGGGAGATTGCATCCATCAAGGTGCAATGGAAGAATCGACCAGTTGAAGAAGCCACTTGGGAGAAGAGACTGATTGCAAGAGAAATACCCACATCTATTAACGGAATCAGGTACTCCTTTCCACCCTTGTTTCTCTTCTTTTGATCGTTCGAGGACGAACGATGGGTAAATTGGTATATATTGTAACGACCTGTTAGTCGTTTTGTGCAGCGATTTTATTTCTGGAAAATTGGTTGAGGCAACGGACCCCACGACGGACCGTCATGGTCACAACGGACCGTCGCAGGGTCTCGTGTCAATATACTTAGAAATTCTGAAATTGGGTACTGAAAATCGACTCTCTAAACTTCGTAACGGACTTGCAGGATGGACCGTCACAGGTGTGACGGACCGTCACAGACCCTTGGTGGAAATTTAGGTCTCTGAACTTGACGACGACCTGCAGGACGGACCGTCGCAGGCACGGACCCGTCACAGGGTGCGTAATCCCAGTTGGAGTCGGATTTCTTTACATGTTTTAAGGGACGTTTTGACTATCCCCTCCTTAATTATAAAGTTAGAGGGTTTATATTAATAGTCTAATTACATTGGGGGTTTAAAAGAGGTAACCTTAAGTTATTAGTGGGTTATTAATGCCATCTTTCAACTTACTTATATACTAATTGGTTTGTAAAAGGAAGAGGGTTTTGAATAAGAAAATAGAAAGAGAAGAGAAGAGAGAGAGAGAGTCGAACGAGGAATAAGAAGAACAAAGCTTGGGAATTTCTTGCTTGACCACTAGTCTTCGGTGGAAGTAGTTATGGTTTATGCTATCCTATAGTAAACTCTTAATAGCGAATGATATGTGTTGGTAGTATTGTAAACCCTTCTATATGCTTAATTGTATGTTGCATGATTGTGATTATGAAATTGTAATAAAATAAGCATGATGAAGCTATTGAATCCTAAATATTGAAGAAAGAAAAAACCCTAATTCATGTTATTGATGATGCCTTGGGTGTAAAAGAAGGCTTGATAAATTATATAATGAGATTGATGATGCCTTAGAATAAAAGAAGGCTGGATGGAATTAGGGGATCGGGTGCCACGTTCCGGTACCAGGATGATAGAAATAGAGGATCGGGTGCCACGTTCCGGACCGGAATTAGAATGAGGATCGGAGTGTCACGTTCCGACACCAGGATAGAATATGGATCGGGTGCCACGTTCCGGTACCACGATAGAAGAGATCGAGGAGTGTTACGTTCCGACCCAAGGATAGAATATGGATGGGGTGCCACGTTCCGGTACCAGGATAGAATGAGGATCGGAGTGTCAGTGTCCGACACCAGGATAGAATATGGATCGGGTGCCACGTTACGGTACCAGGATAGAAATAGAATGAGGATCGTAGTGCACGTTCCGGCACCAGGATAGAATATGGATCGGAGTGTCACGTACCGACACAACAAGAGAAAAGAAAGATAATGAATCTTGAAGATGTTAAGATACTCAAGTAATGACCTAATTCCCAAATGAGTATGATACTGAGGCTTGAGTCCTCATGGATGAACTTGTTAGTACTTATTGATGATTATAGTACTTGTTTGTTGCTACATGTTGAGTATTATAGTTGTTTTATAATATTACTTGATATATACTGTTTTCTATTTTGAGTTGGCCGATGTTGGATACTTACTCAGTACCCGTGTTTGTTTTGTACTGACCCCTATGTGTTTGTTTCTTCTCTTGTTATTTGTGGAGTGCAGCAAACGTTCCGTCCTCTTCAACCCAAAAGTAATCTAGCCAGTCATCAGTATACCGGATTTCAGGGTGAGCTAATGCTTCTAGCTTGGACTGGATCTCCCTCTTCATGTCTTGATGCCTTGAACTTCCGGCATGGACTAGCTTTTTATTATTTTGTTCTTAGGACATTCTTAGTTTAGTAATTGAGATGATAGATGTTCTTGTGGTGATGACTTCCAGATTTTGGGATAATATAAATAGTTTTGAATTGTTTATTAATGAGTTTAAGGCTTCCGCATTATATCCTGTCGCTATACATTGAAAGGTTAAGGGTTAGATTGGTTGGTTCGCTCACATAGGAGGGTAAATGTGGGTGCCAGTCGCGGCTCGGTTTTGGGTCGTGACAGAAATGGAGCCAAACCCCAAGACCAGAAAGGCTCAAATCTTCCTCCCTCAATCTTTCAATTTGAAATTATTAATTTGTCTTAACCTTACTAGTTTATTTTATGATTAATTTTTATGTTAGGTTAATTGAATTTCCGAAAAGATTAATGATGTTCTTTTATGTTAGTACAATTCAAATATTTTTTAATCAACTCTCATACATTTAATTAACATTTTTAGTCAAAACTATTTTTCTGAATGAGATAAATTTTCATGATTAAATTAGATAATTTAGTTAAAATTATTATTTCAAATGATTCAAAGAACTAATAATTCTATTTAATCTATTTTTTTTTTTAAAGTCTTAAACAGTTGCAAATTTTAAAATTTTACTTCTTTATCTATTTTCTCAATTAAAGAAGTTTTCCTAAAAATAGTCAAAATATTTAATATAAGTCGTAGGACAGCCGCAAGTTAGTGACCCTTTAATTTCCTTGAATACTTTCGTGAAGCGTCAAGAAGAACCTCTTTCAAATTGTTTAAATTTATAAGACTTAATCTATTAGTCTTTTCAAATTATGTTTTATTCATTTCTTTAAAAATTAGGTGTTGAGTCTTTTCTAAGTATAATTTTCAAAATTTATTATACTTGGATATGATTTTTTTAAAGACAGTAAAATTAAGTCATAACATATATACATAATTTTTCCCAAAGTTTTTAGGTTTTCATGCCCTCACTTTATCACGTGAGTCCGCCTCTCAATGACTTTTGTTCTTATTCCTTTTTTACAATAAAACATAAAAAATTGTAATAACTTTTGGCTGATTATCAAAAATAAAAATATTATTTTTTAAATTTCTTTAATAAATTTGTACTCAATGTGGTCAACAATCACTTTTTTTTCAAGTCAATAATTTTTAAATTATCCAAGTATTTTCCCACACTAAAAAGAAACTGTTTCAATTGAGGTGATGTTAAAATTAGGTTAATATGGTCATTTTCTATTATTCTTCTTCTCCAAAATCACTTGAATTTATTTTCTTACTATTAATGAACTTATTTGTCTCGTGTGCCTTCTTTTTCTTCTTTATCTCGTTTGTATCAACTTTTGGTTCTTCCTTCTATGTCCCTTCTCCTCTTCTAGTTTATACCGCTCAATGAAATTTTAAGGGATGTCGATGGCTTCAATTTTTTTGTGTGCTCCGAGGATCGCTGATTGTGAAGCTGATTCCGTTTTTACTGTTTTTAGTGGTAACAAGTTGGAGATAGTTGTTCCTTTCTATAAGACAATAGGTGTAAGCGGCGGCGACAATATCTATGAGATTAAAGTGAAGGTTGATATTCCTATACCAAGGAACTGTTTTATTTCATGGCTAGATGTCTTATCATGCTCAATTGTTGATTGAAAACCACCGGTATTTCAAGGAGAATGAGATGTGGGTGAGGTTTATGGTGTTTAAGGATGGATTATGGGTGGATTTGGAGAATTATACATGGATGTTCTGGTTTTACATTTTTGAGTGGCGAGGCTATAATTGAAATGGAAATGGAAGGGTATAAATGGACTTTTGATTTTTTATCAAATGATAGGAATCAATTTTGAAATTTGGAATGTAGCTCCCAATCGCTTCGATTGATGTTGATGGTAAGAAATTTTATCCTAAGGTCTTTATAGAGGGTTCAGAAAATCTTGACAAAAGTGAGCTAAATGTTCATGAAAAGTTAGTATTGAACTTGAGATAAGAAAAATTGAGAGGAACTCTGTGTCATAAAAATTTATTTCCCTATATTGCCTTCCTGTGAAAAATTTGTATTAGAAGTTAAAGTCAAAATAATAATCTTGAAACCATATTCATCACATGTATATAGGAAATCCATGAATGCCATAAGATAAAAACGGGAAATGCAAACTTCTTATAGGAGCTAAACAAACTATAGAACTTCTTTTTCTTGGGGGTGGGTGTGGGGGAGTGAACTCTGTCGATTTATTAGAGTATATGCACTATGAGCATGAGCACCACCATTAAATCGACCTGTATTTTCACTTGACTCGTTCATTACTCTCGTTACATTTAAAAGTTATGGAAAGGAATAAATAACAAAAAAATGAGCAATATTTACCTGACATATGAAAATCAGATCTAGAACTGACTAGAAATAAGAGTAGAGTGTAGGTGATTATATTGCTATACCATACCTAATGCAACCTTGAATTAAATTGGTTTTCAAATCCAATGTCAAAATTCACACTTGACGAAAATAGCTGTTGAAATCCTTATTCAACATTCTCGAGCTTTCCCAATATAACTCGACATAAAATGATGTGCTTTTTATCATTGTCATGTATTACACACATATTTTCGCTAAAAGAACAACCAATAACAAGTACCAAAATGGAAAAGGCGAGTTAGGAAAGAGGCAGAGGGAAAGTTAGGAAAACAAAGTGGTGAGGGAAATAGGCAGTTCATATAGAAATATGATAGATCAGTGTGTTTTCTTTGCTCCTACTGAATTTCTTCAACCAAACTCCCCTAGGATAGGGTCATTATGGAATGAGGAGGAACACAATCGAAAGCTTTCCTAGGAAACTTTGGTGGAACAGATGAATCTATCAAATTCGTAGATTAACTATCTACTTCTTTAAATACTTTGTTTTCCTCCCCTTCCTATATCCTAACTAGTTTTTACCGTTTTGGTACTTGTTATTAATTGTGTGTGTAGTGAAATAATGTCCAAGATAGATGAAAATGATGAAAAACATATCGTGTTGCGTCGAGTTATATTGGGAAAGGTTGATATGGTTGAGTTCGGATCTCAACAGTTATTTCCATCTAGTACAAATTTTGATACAAGAGTTGATGACTTTATCAATCTAAAGTTGCATGTGTTATGGTGTATCCATATGAACACCCACATTCAAACCTTGTTTAAAGTCAGTTATAAACCTGATTTTCATATGTCAGGTTAGTATTGCTCCTTTTCATTATTCATTACTTTCAATTACTTTAAAATTTCACGAGAGAAAAGAAACAGTAAGGTGCAAATACAGGTCGATTGAATGGTGGTGCTCATGCTCATAGTGCACTAATTCTAATAAATGTATAGAGTTCACTCCCTCCACTAAAAAAGCTAGAGTTCGAAAGTTTATATAGCTTCAATCAGGTAAGTTTGGGTTTCCTTTTGAACTTTTGTTTTTTAAAGGTTTACTAATATAGGTGGTGAATATGATATAAAGACCATTATTTTGAACTTTACTTCTAATACAAATATTTCATAGGAAGGCAAAGTAGGGGAAAAAAATTTCAAGTGACATTTTTATTTTTTTCTTGGTGATGACTTGTTGAATTTAATTTATTCAGGAATTGCATAGATGAGATAAGTTTGTTTTAGTGTCTAATTATGTTGGGATGAAATAATATATTTTCTCATTTATAAGTTCAAATTGTTTAACATAAGTTGTTGTAATGATATTATAAAAAAGCACGAGATATTTTGTGCCTTTTAATTAATTAAAACATGTGCAAACAACTACTTGTTTCGCATGTGAAACTTATTTGGGAATCGTCTATCTATAATGTGTATATACAAACTTTTTTAAGTGAGAGGCTTGAGTATAGCTTCAGATAAATATGAGTTTATATGTTTCATCTTAAAACTTTTTTCCTTTGTCCGTTCTCATATTCATTGGATATTATGTGGACCTTCTCGTGTTTGGATTTTAATCTTTTTTTTTCTCTTTTATTTATATATCAGTGCATGTAACTTTGGAGACTTAAACATGTATCTCTTCTTTTTAGTAGGATAATAATAATTTTTGTTAGAGAATTAGCATGTCACAATCGGAGAGAACCCTCCAGTCGCGACCGGGGTAATCATCCTCTAAGAGGACTCAGACAAGCCCATAGCATTTTTCATAAAATGTAATCAATTCAAAATGCGGAAAAATAAAAAAACATTTACACATACTAATACACTTACACCTCCAACATCGAAGCTTAGTTGGGCTTTTCTTAAGGCAACATGAATAACACAATATGAATGTCTAAAACATGTCTCACATCAAAACCATATATAGAGCACAAGTACTGGACTTAGCCAATCCAAAATCAGTATGCCATATAGGCCTTAATACAATATAATCAAAATTATAAAAGGAAATAAAGAGTATCTCTTAAAACTACTGAAGTCTTCATAAGATAGAATAATAAAAAGATAGCATCCCCGAACATGAGGACCTACCAACACTTGAGAAAGAGTTCTAAGCTTCTTCAATCAACCTTCTTAAATTTCAATCACCGGACCCTACATTTGTAGTTATATAAAGTAAGGGGTAGTACGCTACATGCATTATGTATGGGTATATGCACATAAATTATCAAGGACATTATTGGAAACCTTTAATGCACATACAAGAGAGTATATATTAGATAAGTATCACAACAACATAAATCTTGATCATAACAAATGACATATAATATTAAAGTCATATTAACATTTCATGTTCATTAGTTCATTTAAACATAACATACAAAACACCTACCAATAATCAAATCCAATAATTACAAGTACAGTGATCATGTGAAGACCCATAACCCCACATTATCAAGTAAACAAGATAGGAGACCATAAGAAATGCCTTGCTTCATACATCTTATAGCAACATACACCAATAACATGTTCATCAACATAGACAACAACATATAATAATAATATCATATTTCATAAGCATTATACATTTCATGTTACATGGGAACAATCTCCTAGGACTTCCCTTAGAGTAAACCTGTGCAATGTCTAGCTATAGTCCCATACCACTACCTATACTAAGTAGACTTGTCAAGTCACCCTGGTCAATGTCCATTTATTCATACTTTACATTACTTGAGGGAACAATCCCCTTAACCGACATTGGAATATGTAAACTAAACATTGAATCCGGTGTCATTAAACCCCACACAAAAAGAAGGTGGTCAACAAGCAAAGGTAGAACTAAAACATGAACATAACCTTCTACATAGACCCACTAGCTAGTATTCTTATGGAGGAAATATAGTTCAAGAACTAGAAGATATATTAGAGACCCATAGTTAAACATTACATGGCATACTCTATCTCATAAGATTCATTGTGAGCCTACCTTCAAACTAGGGAATAGACACCTATCATATATAGTTCATCAGTGCTAAGGTAAAGTCCTTTTTTGAATAACCTTGTTAGCAGTCATTTATTACAAAACTTATCATAAACCATAGGAGATTAACTCCTCGTACAAATATCAGCATATTCTCTTTAGTTTTGGATTATAATTTCCTTTCATCACAACTTTCATTTGTGAGATTAACATATCATAATCAGAGTGTGTAAGGCATACAAGATTAACACCATTAAGTTGCATTATCATATCCTTTGATCTAACATTTAACATATTCATAGGCCAATATATACGCAGAAACACATCATACATACTTCAATTTCATATGTACATAATAGAGTAATCATAACTTTAGAAGACTTAGCTAATTTTCATCCAATAATCTTCGTCAAAAACTTATACTCAATTCATAACAATCACCAACAATATAGTGAAATATTCAACAACATATGCAATCCTAATCTCCCTAGTCATACAAAAGACCAATACATAGTTAGGGATAAGGTAATGGGTCAATTAAGAGTTCACTCAATATGTAGTGCTAAACCCAATATTATCATATTATAATGTGATAGATATAACCTAATCAAAACCATTATTTAGAGAAGGAACATTCTTAACACGAAAATCAAACATGACAAACCAATTACCCAATAACATATACAAAATTAACCATAAAAATCGTTACTTTTCATCATTAGTCATAAATCTTGAGTTACGAAGAAAACCCGTTTTGTAGAGTAAAAAACCTTGGAGTTGAATTCTTGATAATTATCTTTGAAAGAACCTCTTGGGGATACAATCCCAAGAGTGAAGAATTCATACCTTATTAATCAATACTCCACGAATTTTAAATGAAAATCTTGAAGTCTTCGTCTTCTTCCTTAAGCTTTTCCTTTTCTCAAATCGAGTTTTAAAAGAGAGAGTCCTTCAGAGATGAGAGGGATTTTTTAATCTGTTTTTAAGTGAGTGAAAGTTGTAAAAAACTGAACTAAAATCACTATAAACTCCTCCCTAGAATACCCTCACTTAAATGGGTCTTTCTGTGAAGTTATTAATTTAATTAAAAATGACGCAGACGAATCCACGATGTGGCTATGCATCTTGGGGTCAATTTCTTATTTTATTATTGAAATCCGGCTTGAGGAAAATTTTGGGCCTGCACGTGTTGGCTACGCTTCCGCAGCAGCCCTAATTTCCTAGCTGCACGCAGGCTGCTTTGGCAGCCTGCTCGCCCAAGTTGGGTCCTCCTCAAGGAAAATTTGCGTAGTCCTTGAGATGTCTTTATCGAACGTTTGGACCCTTTGTACTACATATTAACTTTATAAATTCTTTTTACATGTTTTTTTACTTCATTTGACACTTTCAAACCTTCGCCAAACATATGGATGTCTACTAGTTCAAATTAGCTAGTTTCCGGACATCAAGGTCTTTCTTTGTCCTTTTGGATCTTACCTTTTCGAATTGAGTTTAATACATTAATATAGGTCTGGAAAGATAATTTTAAATATTATTTAATAGGCAACACTCTAGTGTATGTCATGGAACTTTCGGAGTATTAGATTATCCATCCTTAGGAACATTCGTCCCTGAATGACACTTAAATCTTTTGGAGGGTAATAACAGACTCGATACTAGAAGCCCAACCGACAACAATGTATAATAATAATATTACAGATCATAGTAGTATTTCACAACTCCTTTCAACACATACCACAACATTACACATAGTAACTAATTTCATGATGCACAACATATGAGAGCTTAACATTTCATAACACATAATGACTAACTAGAAGGCTATCATTCTTCTCAAGAAAACAACAAAACAACAAAATATCAAGAAGAAAACATGCATACATATTCCAAATAGGTGCGAAATAGAGTGTGAAGATTTTTCATTAACTTAAATTTGGTACAACTTTTACCAAAACATTCACCAATTTATAAAACAAGTCAATTTTATATTTATTCATTATTTGCCTTATTAAGAGGAATGTCTAACCTCAATGAGTAAGGAGATGAGGGTAGCAGGACTTCATGTCGGCTTCGGCCTCCGATCTTGCACCCTCAACAAGATGCTTCCTCCATAGAAATTTTACGGAGGCAACCTCTTTGTTCCTTAAGTTTTTGACTTGGTAATCTAGGATCTCAATCGGAACCTCTTTATAGGGGAGGTTATCATCCACCCCTAAACCTTCATTAGCCATAATATATAGCTGGTCGCCTATGCATTTCTCGAGCATAGAAACACAAAACACTAAATGAACCGAATATAGTTCATTAGGTAGTTTCAACTCATAAAAACCTTTCCAACCCATTGTAGAACCTCATAAGGACATATTGGGGACTTAACTTACCATTCTTACTAAACCTCATCACCCCTTTCATAGGAGAATATTCAAATAGACATGATCGCCCATTTCAAACTCAAGGTCTCTTTTTCTATTGTCGGCATATGACTTTTGCCGACTATAGGGTGTCTTCAATGTATCTCTTATGACTTGAACTTTCTCTAAAGACTCATAGATAATCTCATGACCAAGGAGTGAGGACTTACCAGAATCAAACCATCCAATAGGAGACCAATATCTTCTACCATAAAGATTTTCAAAAGGTGCCATGGAGATGCTCGAATGGTAATTATTGTTGTAGGAGAACTCAATCAATGGTAGGTGGTCATTACAACTTCCATTAAAATTAATAACATAAGATATTAACATATCTTGAATGGTCTAATGGTACGTTCTGCTTGACCATCTGTCTGCGGATGAAAAGCAGTGCTAAGTTTCACTTGAGTACCTAAACCCTTTTGAAAGGCTTTCCCAAAACCAAAAGTCAATTGGGCATCCCTATCCGAAATAGTGGAAAAAGGAACCCCATGAAGACTCACAATCTCATTAATGTCGATTCTTGCATAATCTTTGGCAGTGTAAGTATACTTAACGGGATAAAGTGGGCAGATTTGGTAAACCTATCCACAATAAACCATATGGAATCATTTTGCCTCTAGGTCCGAAGAAACCCAACAACAAAATCCATATTGATGTCGTCCCACTTCCAAGTCGGAACATCCATGATTTGGGCTATGACTTGTTAGAAATTCGGACACTTAACAACAAACTCTTATATGTCCCATTTTAAACCATCCGACCAATAGACCTCTCTAATGTCATGATACATTTCGGTGGCACCCGGATGAAAAGAATAACTGGAACCATGGGCTTGTTCTAGAATTCGATATCTCAAATCCTCAACATCCAGTACACATAATCTCCCTTGGTAACTAAGAACACCATCCCCTCCTTGGAGAATGACTCATTGAGCTTACCAAATACCGATTCCTTTGACTCCATCAATAAAGGATCAAGATTTTGCTTGAATTTCACCTTAAACACTATTGATGAAACGGAGTTATGATGGACCAATAAAACCACAAGTGGGAGAATTTTCTAACAAGACAACTAAACGAGCCAACCTATGAACATCTTTTACAAGTTCTTTCTTCTCTTCTTCCATATAAGACACACTACCCATAGTCATACGAATAAAAGCATACGCCACCAAGTTGGCCTTGCCGGGGTGGTAAAGGAAGCTCATGTCGTAATCCTTAAAAAGTTCTAACCATCTTCTTTGTCATAGATTCAAATCTTTTTGTGTAAACACCTATTGAAGACATTTATGGTGTGTAAACACATCAAAATGCACATCATACAAATAATGTCTCAATATTTTCAAGGCAAAAACAATAGCTGCTAACTCAACGTCATGAGTTGGATAATTTTTCTCATGAACTTTGAGTTTCGTGGAAGCATAACATATCACCTTGCCATGTTGCATAAGGACACATTCCAAGCCAACTAGGGAAATGTCACAGTACATTACGAATCCTTCATTACCGTCCAATAAGGTCAACAATGGAGCGGAGGTAAGCTTAGATTTCAATTCTTAAAAAACCTTTTCACAAGCTTCCGACCACAAAAATTTACCTTCTTTTGGGTCAAAGCTGCCAAAAGAGTAGCAATTGACTAAAATCCATCAAGAAGCCTTATATAGTACACATCTAGACCCAAGAATCTTCTTATATCAATGGTAATCAAAGGTCTAGGCCAATTTCTGACTATATTTGTCTTGTTCAGCTCAACCTCTACATCCTCAAAATATATAACAAGTCCAAGAAAAGCAACCGACCTAAACCAAAATTCACACTTACTGGATTTCGCATAAAGTTAGTATTATTTAAGGATTTGCACGGCCAACATCATGTGACTCTGATATTCGTTTTTGTTCTTGGAATATATCAAAATATCACCAATGAACACAATCACAAATGATTCAAGGTATTGGATAACTCTATTAATCATGTCCATAAACTCCGTCAGGCATTTGTTTAACCTAAAGACATCACTTGGAATTGATAGTGACTAGGTATAGTTCGGAAAGTGGTTTTGGGAACATCTTCACCTCTC
Source organism: Solanum corneliomulleri (assembly GCA_027704805.1). Classification (NCBI taxonomy): domain Eukaryota; kingdom Viridiplantae; phylum Streptophyta; class Magnoliopsida; order Solanales; family Solanaceae; genus Solanum; species Solanum corneliomulleri. The sequence continues at coordinate 41,141,018 of JAKWIY010003056.1, forward strand.
ACCCTTAGTTGGTGATATCCCGACCTTAAGTCAATCTTTGAAAAGTAGCTTGCACCTTGGAGTTGATAAAGAAAATAAACAATCTGAGGGAGAGGAATTAGATGCTAAAAGATACATAGTGCCAAAACTCTAGATTCAGGACATTGGATTAAAAAGTAAAGAGAATTTTCCTAATCATCACATAGTATCTCATTCATGATTGTGGAGCACTTCACAATCATGAACAAGACACTATGAAATGTGGTTTTAGTGAGACATTTACCCTAAGTTATTTAACCTCATACTCTGATACCATGTTTGTGACGACTGGAGAGCAACCTCTAGTCGCGACAGGTATCATCATCCTCTCAAAGGGAATAAACAAGCCCTTACCTTTTTTCATAACATGTCATCTGTTTAAAATGTTGAAATAAAAACTTTTACATATATTAAGTGAGGTATACTTAGAACTCCTACCTAAAAGCTTACTTAGGCTTTTCTTATCGCAACTGGAATAAAAAATACGAAAGTCTAAAAGTTGTCTCACATAAAAACCAACTAAAGAGTATGATTCTTAGACTTAGCCAATAAAAAGTCAGTATGCCATAGAGGCTTTACTACAATATAATCCAAATAATAAAAGGAAATAAAGAGTATTTATTAAAACAACTAAAATATTCATAATCTAGAATAACAATAAGATAGCATCACCCAACATGAGGACCTACCAATACTTGGAGAAAGAGTTCCAAGCTTCTTCAATCAACCCTCTTAATTTTCAATGGACGGACCGCACATTTGTAGTTACATAAAGTAAGGTGTTAGTACGCCACATGTAGTAAGTATGGGTATATACACATACACAATCAAGGATATGCATGAAAAAGTACCATTTCTTTAGAGAGAATGCTAAGTCATTTCAAAACATTTAATGTACATACAAGAGAGCATATACGGGATAAGGATCACAACAACATAAAGCTTGATTATAAGTAAAGACATATCATCATAAAGTCATATTAACATTATATTTTATAAGTTGATTTATGCATAACATACAAAACACTTACCAATAATCCGATCCCAAGCTTACAAGTGAAATGATCGTGTGAAGTCCCATAACCCCACATAATCAAGTAAACAACATTAAAGACCATAAAAAATGCATTGCTTTATACATCTTATAACATAAGTAGTGATTATCGCATATACAAACATAGACCAATAACATAATCATAAACATATCCAACAAATATAAGAACAATATCATATGTCATAAGCATTATACATTTCATGTTACATGGGAAAAATCTCCTAGGAATTTTCATAGAGTCAACTTATGCAATGTCTAGGTAAAGTATTATGCCCCTACCTATACAAAGTAGACTCCTTAAGTCACCTTAGTCAATGTCCATGTACTTTACTTTTATTTACTTGAGGGAACAATCAGCTTAACCTACATTCGATCATGTGAGCTAAACATACAATCCGGTGTAAAGAAATCCTTAACCGCAAGAAGGTGGTTTACATGCCAAGGTAAAACCAAAACATGAACGTAGCATTCTAGGTGGATCCACTAGCTACAATTCCTATGAAGGGGACGTAGTTTAAGAATTAGGAGATATATTAGAGACCAATAGTTGCACATTCCATGGAAACCTCTATCTCATGAGACTCATTGTGAACCTACCTTCAACTAGGGAAGGCACACCTCTCATATATAAATCATCGGTACTAATCTAAAGTCCATTTTGAATAACCTTTTTAGTCATCATATATAATAAAACATATCAAAGGACAATGATGATTAACTCCTGAAATAAACATGATCATAAGCTCTTTATGTTTAGATGAGAATTTTCTTTCATCACAACCTTCATTTGTGAGATTAACATATCATAATCATATTGTGTAAGGCATACAAGATAAACAACATTAACTTCTATTATCATATACTTACCATGATCTCACATTTAACATATTCATAGGAAAACATATATACATAAACACATCATACATACTTCAATTTCATAGCTACATAAAATATAGGCCAACATAAACACAATAGAGTAACCAAGACTTTAGAAAACTTACCTAATTGCTTCCAAGAATCTTCATCAAGAACTTACACTCAATTCATAACAATAATGAAATAATATAGTGAAATAATCAACAACATAATTAATCCGAATCACTCTAGGCATATACAAGACAATTCATAGTTAGGGATACGGGAAAGGGTCAATAAAAAAATTCCCTCAATCTATAGTTCAAATCCCAAGGATTTTATGTTATCAAGTTATAGATATAACCCAATCAAAACTATTATTTAGAGAAGGAACATTCTTCATACAAAAATCAAATATTACAAATCAATTACCCAACAATACATTCTTAGTTTACCATAGAAAATTCTTACTTTCCATTATTAGTCATAAATATTTAGTTTTGAAGACAACCTTTTTTTGCAGAGTAAAAACCATATGAGATGAATCCTTGAAAATAATCTTTGAAAGGACCTATTGGGGATAAAATCCCAAGAGCGTAGAACCCATACCTTATTGAAGAATATTCTATGAATTTCAAATGAAAATCTTGAAGTCTTCGTCTTCTTCCTTAAACTTTTCTTGTTTATCAATGGAGTTTGAAAAGAGAGTGCTCTTGAGAAATATGAGAGTGATTTGTTTAGTCTTATTTGGATTGTGTAAATGTGATCTAAATTTGACCTAATATTATTATAAACTCGTCCACCACAATTCCCAAAAGACTTTTCACCTAAATGGTTTTTTTTGTAAAGTTAAATTGACTTAAAAACAATGCGGACGAATCTGGGAAGTGGATGCACGTCAAAAGGTCAAATTAATATTTTCTATTTGGAATCCAGGTAGAGGTAGTGAGCCTTGTGGATTCTCCGCGTTGCGAGGAAAATTTTGGGCCTCCACGTGTTGGATGTGTGTCGCGGAGCATCCCTCATTTCCTGGTAGTGTGCAGGCTACTCTGGCAGCCTACTCACCCATGTTCTGGTCTTCCTGAAGAACCCTTCGGGTGGTCCTTGGGGTCCTCCAAGACCTTCGCCAAACATAGAGACATCTACTACTTCAAATTAGTTAGTTCTCGGATGTCAAGGTCTTTCTTTGTCGTTTTGGCTCTAACCTTTACCAATTGAGTTTAATACATAAATATAGGTGTGGAAACATCATTTTAAACATTATTTAATAAGAAACTCTCTAGTCTAAGTCATGGAACATTCAGAGTGTTACATAGATATTTATGTTGGTCATTGATATTTCATGTTCTTCGAATAGTTATTTAGTCAGGGTCTTGCTTTACTTCTACACGATGCACATATGTAGTATTTCATGTGAGTAGTTTCTTTTTTAATGATTGAAATATTGTTTTTTAGTGAAGCATCAAGAATGGATTCTAGGGACGTGCCTGCTTTTGTGTTGTGACTATTCTAGACTATGTTATCAAACACACCCTTCAATTATGTGACCTATTTTTTATTTTTTAAGAATGTCCCCATTCGAGGAGAAATGTTCCCTAGGGGAAGATATTGTAACATCTTGCAACTAGAAAGAATTAGAAGGAAGTGTAAAATTTTGATATAATCGAATTTGGAAAGTGCAAGGAAATTTTGAAATTCTAACTTAAAAGTAAGTTTTTGGTCAATTTGGTAGGACCATAACTTCTAGCTCAGGATAAGTTAGAGGTACTTCCAGATATGGTTGTAAAGCTCTTGGAACGGGCTATCGAACGTTGCACAATTTTTTAAGTTTTCATGAGTGAGTTACACCTATTGAATGTTTCATTGTTTGATTAAAGAAATGTCCAAATCAAAGATTTTAAAGTGTATTTTAGTCTTTCCAGTACTATATTATTTTAATCCATTTTTAGGAGTTTAATAGGGTTCAAGTTTGAACATAGTCAGTTTTAGAATTTTGAATTTCACTCTAGGGCTAAGGATAATGATAGAGGAAAAGAAGAAGGGAGAAAAAGGGAAAATTCATCAAGATAGATCAAGATATATGGGATTATTGTTGCCAATTAATTATACCTATCAGGTATGTGAGGCTCTCATAATGTTGGAATCGTTCTCCCATGTGTAAAGAATTTCAATTTTAATTTAGATTTGTCCTAATATCATTGAAAAATTTATAAATTGATACCCATTCATTAATTCATGTGTTGTTATCGAATAAGCCTGTATTGGAAAGCTTTCAATCTGTTATATCACATTGTAAGGTAGTTTCAGGTTAGGTTCTTAGGTACACTTGTTAGGTATATATATTTAAAAGTAATTTGAGAGAAATAATCAATTTTGGGTGAATTGGAAAAGAAAATCGAAGATGAAATTTTGAAAGGTAAAATTTTGATATGGGAGTGCATTGCGCTACCTTTTTCCATAATCGAAAATTCAGTTGCACGTCGCGGAATTGACATGAGGTGTCCTGTCTTAGAAAACATATTCGAAACTAGAATTTCAAATATTCCTCCGTGTCACTGACCCATCTCAGAATTTAGCTATCTACAGTCATTCCTAAACCACATGAGATCTTTCAAAACACAAATCCTAATCATTAAATCGATAACTTCAAATCCAAGGAGAGTTAAGAGTCAACTCAAGAAAGTTGTTAGAGTCTTCTAAAGAAGTCTTTTACAAATTCTTTTCACTTTGTCTTGAGAATTTAAGATCTAGTTAAGTAAAGAGTCAAGATAAAGAGATGAAATTCATTTTAAGTATCATATGTCTTTTACAAACGTTTTAAATTCATTTTTAAAACTGATGTTTGAGTTTTGTTGAGAGTAAACTGAAGTCTTTTCTTCAGATCAGTGTATGGGGATGATGTATTCACAAAGAAGTATAAAATGGTTCCACATTTAATAACAACGGAAATGATATTTTCAAATCGGGCTAGTTTTCAGAAAAGAGTAATAGCTTTCTAAATGTAGCAAGAAGGGAACTGAGATTTCAAAGGTAGCCTTTGAGCTATGTTTTGAACAATAATTTCAAAACACATAAGTAAGCATGTTTTAAAAACATAAGAGCTCATATCATGATAATTTTTACAGTAATATTGAGCACCGATATTGGGGGGGGGGGGAGTGTTTAGATAAATCCCAACCCCCATAAACCATGTAGCCACAATGGGTAGAAAAGACTCATACTTTTTAGATGATTTCTTTACTAATCTTTAGCATAAACAAGTGGATCAACTTAGTAGTTCAAGTTCTATACATATGTCAAGGTACACGATGGCCATTTGAGCGTGAGGAAAAACATTGCATCAACACTATAGCTCTTAAGTGATGGTTGTCGGCTAAAGAAACTCCCACAAAAGTTAAATGCATATTATATACCCTGTTAATTTTATTTTTACATACATCTAAGAGTTGTATTGCATCTTTAAATATATACAAATTTGATATCATGTTTTAACAACTTTTATTTAAATTGAACTTGTTTTGAATTGCTTTATCTTGAAATGAGTTCAGTGTTCTAGAGTTGAGTTGAGCCAGGTATGTTTTTTAGATTGTCCTATCAAGCCTATGCTTTATTGTTAAGAATTTCAACTCAGATACTCGTACATTCAATGTACTGATACTAGTTGCCCTACATCATATAATTATGCAGACATAGGTAATGAGGATCGACATTGAGTGTATTGTTGATCTAGTTGAGCAATCTTGAATAAGTCTATGAACCTCGTCACATTACAGAGGACGTCTTTTATTACTTTATAGTTAGTTCGTTAGGATGTTGTGGGTTTTGGTCCTAACATCCATTTTAGACATGTTAGAGGCTTCATAGACAGTTAGTAGTTCAATAATCTTTGCATTATCATTCTAATGTTAAAGAGTTGGGTTGCCATTTGGCCAAATAAAAAGTTTAAATCTTAAAAAATTTAAGTTATTTTATTACTCAATGCAGTTAAGTTATTTGATCATCATAAGTGTCATTTTTGTCTTTCCCTGAGTTAAAAATTTAGGCTTAGGGTCTGCTCGAGGACAACAATGATCATCTATTGTCAGTCTTAGCGAGGGTGTAGGCTTAGGGAGTGACAAACTTGGTACCAGATCCAATTTTCAAGGGTCGTAGGAGTCTATGAAGCTTTGTTTGTAGAGTCTTAGTGGTCAGTGTGAAGCACGCCGCATCTATAATTAGGAGGCCGAAATATATAGTAAGTTCCTCACATCTTTCATTCTCTGTTCGTGTGTTAAAGTTTATCTATAAAAGTTTCTTTATAACTCTTGCTTACGTGTCACTGATTTTGAGCTGACCTATGTTTGAGGAGACCTTTTTGGGCATTTCTTTTTCTCTTAATCTAACAGAAGCAAAAATATGGTCTTTTACGTAAAAAGTGATACACTGAAATTACACCTCCCTAAACAAGTATAAGCGGTCGTAATAATGTAGAGAACTCATCTAGTAGGTTGGGGTAGATCCAACTAGGAAAATGGTTTAGACTCATTTCAAGTCACTATATGTCTATTTAGTCAAGGTCTTTCAAAAAACAAGTAATTAACGAGGGGTTCTTATGAACTACGGTTTTAAAACAAGTTTAATTAACAAACAAGCAAAAGTAAACATTGAGTTTTTATCAATTTGTGAGCCTAACTAGTGTATATGTGTTCCCCATAGGTTCAGAACACTGTAATTCCTAGCAATAACAATTATTTCCTAGTTTTGTGTTCTCTTTCTCTATATCGATGGAGTTCTTAAATAATGTTGTCATTCCTTGACTAGTAAGCAAAGCACGGTTTGTAAGTCCTTGTCCTCTGCCCTTTCATACACAACATGGAGAAAACAAATAATATTATCAGTTCTTTAGAGTATTTTTTTTATGAGCGAGAAATTGTAAGAAATAACAATGGCTCAAAGAGAAGTTGAGATTTTGAGACTAAAAAACAGAGCATTGTACAGAAAAAGTAACAAGGGCTATGTTTTCAATATGGAATAACTTGAGGGCATAAAAGTGATAAATGTATGATTCATTTCAATTCTCGGTTTAAGCAACAAAGCACAATATCGTAACAACCTGCTTTAGAACTTAGGTTTATACAACTGTGGAACCTAGTCATTTCAATATTGAAAGACAGTTTTGAGTAGAAAAAGCGATTTTACACTTTAGGATCACATGTAAAAGAATATACATTGAGAAATCATAACCTATTACCAATAATTTAGCATAGTATTTCATAGAGGATGAAGCTAAAAATTTTATGACAAGTACTAGCAGAAAAGATTAGATTGTTAGAATAGTGTAGTAGAGAAATTAAAAAAGTAATACAAAGAATAGGAAAAAGTTCATTCAGTCATGAAATAGGAAAAACATGTGATCTTCTATAGCTTTTGTACATACACAACTAGTCGCTTATGATAAAAAAAACTCCATGTTGGTAGACGCTTGTGATTAAAAAGTTTTTTATCATAACTAATTTATCCTTAATTTAAGAATGGCTGAGTCACATCCTCAAACTAATAAATAAAGAAAGAATCAAGTAAACTTGCAATTCACTCTATATACTACATTGGTTATATGTTTAAACTCAAGAACACCATAGTTTCCATCACTAAATCATAATAGAGGTGAATGTTTGTTTATGTTTAGGCATTATATTTAAATATATATATATATAAATGTTCTCATTTGTTATTTAACAACTTAAGACATCATGCTACAGGAGCCTAGGAAATGACTTTTGATTTTAAGAACATAAAGTTTAATACAATCGCCTATGAACTTGAGCGGTTTATGACATCTATTATGTTACTGCACCTTTACGTTAAAACCTGTTCTTTTAATCATTAGTGTCCTTTATTGGTAGCAAATGATTCAACTAGTAACACATGTGATTGAGTTATTATAAATATAATAATATTGTTTTTTGGTTTCCACTCCATGTTCGATATCCGTTTTGGAGCACCGACTAATTCGGACAACTGCTGTGTAATACTCAATTAATAGAGATGCACTCTCTTCAAAAAAAAATTCCAATTTCAGGTCTCAAAGTAAATATTCTGGTTAAAGGTTTATGAATTATATCCATCCTACCACAATCCTTAGTGATAAACATGATAAACTTATTGAATCTAATCTTCATGATGATATTAAACTGTACAGTTTAGACAGCAAACATGTTCAAAAATCTAGACTTACTATATTGAGTTTTTAAACTTTTCTTCTGTTTGTTATAAGTTTTCCAGTTGGGGAGATTTCATGAAGGAACGAATGAAGGTAAGACTATTGTTACCTTAAATTGCAAGTTAAGAAAGGAAAATTCAGCCTCCCAAGTTGAAAACAGAAGATCCCAATAAATTTGCGTTCAACGACCTATGAAATAAGGTTAAACACATTAGTTTTGCTTCAGTGATAATTAAATCTTTGACTGACTATGATGGAGTGTAAGCTTCACACTTGGATCAATTTGTATCTGTAGCACATTTAGTTATGTTATAGCAAAATATACTTAGCACCCTCTTTTAGATGTACATTAAGTTACACTATAGATATATGGGAAGCCCTTAAGTATTGAATTTGGCATACATATTTGTCTATTAACTATATCCTGATAGGGTATTCGTGACATACGACAACTGAAATAGGAGTCACTGTTGTGGAGTTTTATCTATGGATCTTGATTGTCCATTATAGTGTCTCTGTTTTTTAGTTACATGAGTTAAAAAAGAGGAAGAATAAATAGAGTAGCTTGAATACAACAATGACAAAAAAACATCAATAAAACACATAGAAGAAACACAATAACTTGATTTTAAGAGGAACCAACATGGAATTCTTTTTCAAGAAATACTGAGGTGCAATTGTGTTTTGAGGGAGCAGCAACAATTCAATCAAAAAGACGCTATTACGAGAAGAACTTCAAAATTAAGCAGGAAGAACAAAAAGTCCAGCATGAATACAATGATAACCAACGACATTAGTAAAACATATAAAAGAAACACAACAACTCGATCAGAAGAGAAACCAACCTCAAACTTCGTTTCAAGCAAAGTTGTGGTGATATTCTTTTATGAGCAGAGCAACAACAATACAAGGAAAAATGTGATTATGCAGAGGAACGTCAACATAAGATGAAGAGGAATAAATAAAATAAAGTATATAACTTTGAAAAAATGAAATCACGAAAACCTATAGAAGAAACACAACAACTCGATAGAAGAAACCCACCTAAAATTCTTTTTCGAGCAAAGTAGGGGCAAAATTATGTTTTATGCAAAGCAGCAAATATACCAGCAAATACACGCGATTAGGGAAAAGGAACATCAAGAAAATTCAAGATTAACAAAAAAACATGAAAAGAAAACTGATGACCTTAGATTTATCAGTTGGAATGAAGATCGATCTTAGAGCTTAAACTAGAGCATTAGGAGAGGCTGATGAAATTTGAGAAAAAAAGATGGTCTTTTCGTTTACCTTCAGTATACTATAGTTATAGCTCTTAAAATTTTGCTAAAACTAAAGGTTTTATTTTTTAATGTTTTAATATAAAAAATGCGAAACTTTTTTCCTGCTCAATAGGTCGTCAATATAATTTGGGACCAGTGAACTAATATTTTAAGGACTAGATTTAATACCTTCCCAATAAGATGTATTAATAGGGACCATAATATAATCTCTTCCTAATAGATATACTTTTAGAGACATGATAATTCACTCGTCCCTAAATGTTGGTCTTAAATGAGGCTTTTTCTTCTACTGTAATGTTGTATGTTATGTATTTCTAAATCCTTGATCCAGTATTTAGAGAATTTCACCCCGTACCTTGGTCAGGCTATTTGTGTCTATGCTACTAACCCTTACCTTTACTTCCAATTACAGATCATATTCAATGTATAACTTAATTATTACCTTACACCAATTGACACTAGCTTATTAGGTAGTATCATGTTAAATCTATGTCGAGAATTATTTTCTTATTAACTATCTCTTTCGTCTGGTAAGAAGCAGCAACAATACTTCTAACGCGTGCACTCGTTAAAAAGACTTCTAAGTGAAATAATTATCAATACATGCAAGAACCTATCTGAGAATTGCAAATTAGTTAGCTTACTTTGTAACTTACCATGGTTCCCACAAACCTAGTTCTGCATTTAGTTACCCATGCGAGCAAAATAACAATTCACAGTTTTTAATAAAGAAATCATGAACTTTCTCAACAATAATAAGAAATCCATAAATTCAACTTGAAATTACAAGTAAAATCTTCTAATCAAACACGAAAATTAATTGATTGCAAAAGTTTGCAAAACCAATCTCCAGACATAAAGTAGAACAGTAATAATATTGTCTAACCCCCCAAAAATGAGGTTTTAAGCCGCTATATATAGATAAAGTTGTCCTAAATAAAAAGAAAATAATGTAAGGAAAGTTTGTCGAGAAACGCGACATTGATCAACGACCCCATTGACGGATCGTCGATGGAACAACGATCCGTTGAATCAGACCTAGAATTTTTTCTTCACGAGCAAGCAACATCTCTCAATCAAAAAATGTACAGATAGTACGGTACATCTATCCATCTATGCCTCGTTTATGCTTCTCTATCGCCCCCTACATAGAATCATTAAGAAGTAAGGTACTGGAACCTTCTATAAACCAATCGATGGTTCCCCAGTATGGTCCGTCGATCAATTTACTGACCGTCATTTGAGATCGTGGTTTCACACTTAGTCATATTTCCATAATCTTCTCCCTTATCATGAAATTCACATCAACGTTCACCACCTACAAAACATCGATTAAACGACGGGATGTCGATGTCCTTCGTAAGTTCTTTTCATCACTTTTTCCAGCTGCCTTATGCGTTTTAAATCATGACATCTTTCCTACAAAATAACCACAAAACAATGCTAAAACTACAACAAATAGGCTATAGACACACACCACATTTAATAAAAATTCATTTAAAATACCTGAAACCACAATACATCAACACCCTCAACTTAAACTCTTTATTTGTGCTCAAGCGATACTCTATGACTCACAACATAACCTTTGTACACAAGTATATCCTTTTATGTTATAGGAATCACATGGATATCAACCCCGACTCCTTCTTTGATTTAGTGTAGGCTCACTCTCTTAAGTTCAACAAGCTAACACATTCCAATCATATCAAGCCAAAAACTCGCCATGCCTAGACACCTTTACAATTTTGCCTCTCACCAAGGTACAAACTTTCCGATATCGCAACTAGTTCTTTCACATAAATAAAAAATCCTCATTTTTCACACAGTTATCATGAATTTCGGTAAGACGCTCTTTCTTAAACACACACGCTCAAGAACAAGTTCAAATATAATTAGTACTCTTCGCAAAAGGCTTGCCCTTATTTTCACTACCTAGGTTCACCACATTAGAATCTAGGATCACAATAGGGCTTTTAAACTTGTAATGTATGCTCAAACTCAGCCATGGTACATTTGGGTACATTTTTAGTGATTTTTTTGCCCTCCTTCACATTAACGCTAAGCTTCCTACCTCTTTTCATTACCCTTGACACCCTATTTTTCTTCTCTTTTCTTCTTTGCTTTGCTTCACTATTTGGATGTGACTTTTCCTTCTTTTGCATATTTTCTCATTAAAATATCTTTTTGTTTCGTTTCTTTTCGTTTTCTTTTTTTCACTTTTATTCAATCAATTGACAATTCAACCGAGTTATACCTTTTGCTCACTTTGTCTTTTCTTTTTAACATCCAACTCTCTTCATACCAATTTGTGGGTCCTTACTCATAATAGCTACCCTAAGTTCATGACTTTTCCATGAGTTGAGGTGCACAATCCCCATAGTCGGGTTAGGATAAATACGAGGATATTCACAACATTATCCACCCTCAACTTAGGCTTTTGTCCTAAGTTTAGGTCCACATTTTCAAGGAGGCACCGAGGCCAAAACATTAGACTCGAGGAAGGTTAGTTGGTAAAAAGATTTGCTCTATTACAGTCTCAACATATTTGTATCAGCAAGGGACATTTCTTTTATTTGTTTATCTTCCTTTAGGCTAGAAATAGGCTATTTCGAACAAAGGCCTATGATCACTTCCTCTCTTCTAACACAGATTCCTTTCGTAGGACTAAGTGAACAAGTTCTAATTAGGTACCAACTGTTGAACACTCAAATATCTAACTCTTTTGGCACCTCATTATGCTATCAAATTATTTTCCCAGTTTAGCTGTTTGTTGAAGGTCATATTGTTGGTGCCTATCAATGGCATGCTTAGAGCTAACATATTCTACTTATTTTCACTTATAAATGCAAGCATAATCCAGGAAGGGAAATCATTTTTTCAGCAATCATGCTTCATTTTTCATGCTTTTCTACTTTTTACAAGTTACGACATGTCGGTTCAAAAGAAAAGTAAAAAATGTCTGGGAGAAAAAGAATACAGGAAAGAAAACCCCAAGGGAGGATTGTGAGTTCGTTTATTCAGACATCACCCTACCGTTTCTATTTACCCCACCATAACAAAAAGAACATGTCATCATCCCCAATGCATAACAAATCATAAGAATAGGGTGGTAGGTGAAGCAAACCTGAGGCACATATCTCCGAAGAAATATCAATATGTGGGTAGGTCCAAGTTTCGCAAAACCTAGAATATCATAACTCAGGACACTCTCAGTGGTGCCCACATTAACCTCCGCACCATCAGTCGTGCTCTTGTAATCAACAACTTGTACGAATTTGGACGCCCAACATGCATCTCTATGCTCTAATCTGGCAGGTCTCCTCACTACAACGATGCTTTCCTAGCCAACTCTAACTCCATCTGATCTCTCTTCTTCGCATGGGACTCATCATCTGTCTTTGTAGTGTGGATAAAGAGGTGCCTCTTAGTACGAACATGTGCCTCAGCTGGTGTCTTGGCATAAGAATTGAACAAGACATCGAGCACATTTCCCTCTTCTAAATTAAGGGCGCTTTCTCTGTTGTAGTCCCCTTCATCTCCAGAATGGCATCAACATATGCATGCAAAGTAGCAACCACATCCTAAAGACCAGTGAGGTCTATCGTGGGGCTATTCCTTCTAGTACACGAAGCTTGAAGATGCCTAGGAGTCAGTGGACAAGCTGGGGGACTACTGGCAACATGGGAGGAGTCAGCTGGGTTGGTGTCAGCAGGCTCAGATGTAGAAGGATCATCCCTTTCGGCTAACTCTACCGTCTCCACCAAATTCTCATTTAATGGGGGAACCTAAATCTTGAGCCCTCTCTGTGGCGACTCTACATTTGCTTCATCCCTTATTAGGTCTATGTGGACTGTCCCCGCCAGGCTCCGTAGTATGTCACAGTTCAAAATGGGTACCTCGATCTCGGTACAAAGCTGGAAGATCAAACCTTCCAATGGGTAGGTGGTAGAGGTCTTAAAAGCCCTCTTATAGATCACAGGGATAAGCACTCGCGCAAAAAAATCTGTAGCCCCGCTACATGGGCTGCTACCAACATTTCCCTATCCCATGTGATCATGTTATCCGCTTGAGTGGGTGATAACCTATGTCTTACTAGCAGCTAGAAGAACTTGGGTGCAAAAGTTAATGTGGCCTTATTGATTAGGCTTTTGGTTCCATCACCCAGTCTTCCCTTTACCCATCGGTTTTCTGATAATGAGCCAACAACTTCTTTGTCTCCTCTCTATACACAATAATCTTCGCGAACTCACTACTCTGTTCTACGTACAATCGATAGTCAAATTCGGCAGTTTTGGTCACCTGTTAGATAGTGGTGGTTTCACATAAGAAACGACGGATGGTAGACTTTTATATATCCACTCGACAACCACGACTAGTGTATAGGTGTAAGGAGCCTAATTGGTAGGCCTTGCCCGCTTAATAAAGGACTCTTGGAAAGAGCGACATGTGAGGCATACAACTCCATGACTATCTCCTCAAGGAAAGATACTAAATGATAAGACATCAACTCAAAACTATGTAGGTTTAACAATCTATGCATCACAGGGACTAGTCACAAACTCCCTGTGAGGAGTGGGTGCTCCACCGTAACTAGCCATGTCAACATCCCCTTCTCATTCTACATTTTAGTGTTCATGTACACCTAATATGAGCCATCGAAGCACTGATACGCTCAAACTTACTTCTCAAATGAGAAGTAAAGCAGTTGCGTCAAGTAAATAACCCAACTAGTGAGGTTGGGATCGTTCCCACGAGTAAAATAGTCTAGACTTAACTTCAACTTGTTATTACTATTGTTCGGTTGATGACTTCTTTAGAAAGTAAAAGAATAAAAAGGGGGGTTTGTATTTCCTAATGAGTAAAAATAACTAGCGAACTTGAAAGAGACACTTAACAGCTTTTAATGTTGGGTTTTAATCAATTAATTAAAGTAACTAGGGTTTACGTGTTCCCCACGGTTCATAACTTGATAATTCTAACAATAACAATTCTTTCCTAGTATCTTGCATGCAAAGTGATAAGTTATGTATTTCTAAATCCTTGGTCCGGCATCTAGAAAATCTCACTCCGCACCTTGGTCCGGCTGCGTGTGTTGCTTTCCGAACCCTTATCTTTACCTCATATTAAGCATCGTATTCGATATTTGACTAAGTTATTACCTCGTACCAATCAATACTAGCCTATTAGATAGTATACACTAAATCTATGTTAATAATTCTTTTCCTATTATCTACCTCCTTGGTCCGGCAAGTAGCATTAAGGCGAGTTCTAACGTTGATCATTCGTTAAAAAGACTTCTAAGCGAAAGAATTATTAATACATGCAAGACACTATTCTAGAATTGTTATTTTAGCTAGGGTTTATCTCATTATTTGCCTATGGTTCCCACAACCCTAGTTATGGAGTTTAGTTCCTCATAGCCATAAACACAATATTCAAATATGTAAACAAGAATCATGTACTTACTTCAATGAGAAAGAATAAAGTCCGAAAATTTGCTTTATTAATCACCAAAAATCACTTGTACGAATCTCTCAAAATCAAACAGTAATACACAAAGTCTAATAATATGATTTCTAATCTCACAGAGTCTAACCTCAAAAACGAGGTTTTTCGAACTATTTATAAAAAATAAAAACCTTATTAAACAAGGATTCTAATTACTGGAAATCTGCCAAAACGCGGCTGGGTAGACGGACCACGCGACGGACCGTCGTGGTCATGACGGACCGTCGTGGACTCCGTCGTCCCATACTTTGTGCAATTCTTCTGCTACATTCTTCATTCCCCTCGACGGCAAGTGTGACGGAGCGTCAAAGGTACAACAGTCTATCGAGGGTCTCGTTTCAAAATACTTCAACTCTTGGAATCTGGGTACTGGGATCACTTTTCTGATCTTCACGACGAACCTGCAGGACGGACCGTCATAGCCATGACAGACCGTCACAAGCTTCGTAATCCCACACTTGGTCAGACTTCCCCATCTTCCTTCAGCAGCTGCACTACGCTGCCAGCTACGGACCGTCACAGGCACGACGGACCGTCATAAGCTCCGTAGGTGGTCTCTTCTGCATTTTTTCGCTCAAAATCTCCCTATTCAGATTTGGACAGATTTCCTGCAAAACAAAGAGAAACTTATATCAAAATTAGCACACAAAGGCTTTCGGACACACTAATCTTAAGGAAAAAGTATTAATTATACCATCAAACCACGGTATATTAACACCCTCAACTAAAATTCGTTGTTTGTCCTCAAGTGACGCACTATGACTCACTACACAATCTTTGTACAATAGTATTCATGTTTTATCCTTTGCAATCATTTGACTATCAATACCGATTAATCTCATCAAATCTATGCATGCTATCACTATTAGGCTTGAATTTTGTGGGATTCGAACATGACACAGACTCACCATGCACTAACACCTATCCTCTTCAATTTCTCACCGAGGTGCTAACAATTTCGGTATTGCAACTAGTGTCCTCACTTTAGAACAAAATCCTCATTTTTTACACAATGATTTCAGTTTGAGTATAAGGATTACTTTTCAACACTCGCTCTCAGAACAAAGTCACACTCATTCATACCTATTACCATAAGCTTGCCGTTATTTTCACTGCCTTAAGTTCGCTATACAACCCTTAGGATCACGATAGGACTTTTTTAGCTTGTAACGTAGGCTCAGAGTCAGGTAGGGTATATTCAGGTATACTTTAGTGACTTTTTGCCCTCCTTGACATATCGGCTAAACCTTCCACTTTCTATCACTTTATCTCGCCCAGTTTCTCCTACTCTTTCACCTTGCTGTTTCCCTTCTTTCTTCATTTGTGTAAGTAACTCTTTTCTTTTCTTGTTTGTAATTCTTGGATATTTCTTTTTTTTTTCCTTTCAACGAGTTCTTGAGTCACTTTACATTTGTTCTTTCTCTCTCTTTGTTCTTTCAACCCCACTTTCCAGAGCATTCTTCAAAACAGCCACCCTCAACTCATGGCTTTGCCATGAGTCAAGGTACACAATACCCAATGTCGGGTCAGGGCCATAACGAAGGTTGTTTATGCATTAACCACCCTCAACTTATGCTTTTGGCAGAAGCTGAGGTGCACATGTCCAAGGAGGGACCAGGGCCAACATATTGTTCCCCGAAAAGATCAGTTGGGGTGAAAAAGAAAGGTCTAATTTTAAGCTCAAATTATTTGGATCAAAGAAGGATAACTTTCATTTGATTTCTTTTATTTAGGCTAGAAATGGGCTATATTGAATAAGGGCCTATGATCCTTTCCTAATTGTCTGTTACAGCTTACTTTTAGCAGGACTAACCAGGCAAGTTCTAGCTCAGTACTAGTAGTGGACTATTCAACTTTCCTCACACTCACTTGACATCTCATCACTATACCAGATTATCAGACACCTAGTTTGACTTGAAGATTTAGGGTAATGCAATGGTGTAACTCTATTTCATGTTTAGAGCCACACAATTATCAGTTACTACGCCTAGTCATGCAACATTTTCCTGTTTTATCGGGATATCATTTTAGCCATCATGCTTCAGAATTAAACTATGTACAAATGATGTAACGTGCCGGTTCAATAGAAAAAGTAATCAGTCTTTTGGGGAAAAAGAACACAGGCAAGAAAACCCCAAAAGAGGATAGTGAGTTGGGCTACTCAGACTTCACCCTAACACACACTTTCCATTTACCCCACCCCCAACAAAAAAGAATGCAATTGCCCCCAATGCATAAAAAATAAATAAAGATTAGAGGAGTAGGTGAAGCAAACCTGTGGCGCATAGCGCCGTCGATCAGCAAGCTGGTGGGTTCGGTTTCGCGGAACCCACATCCTCAGCAATCTGGACACCCTCAGTGGTGTCCTCAGCAATCTGGACACCCTCAGTGGTGTCCTCAGCAACAACCGCACCCTCAGTGCCTCCTGCGGTCTCTACAATGCGGGAGCTTGACGCCCCAGCCGCTATCTGCGATGCTCTGATTTGGTGTGCCTCTGTCTCAGCAAGTGAGGCTCTCCTCGCAGCCTCCATCTCTCGGCGCTCCTTCTTCCTTCCTCGCGCCTCATCCTCTGCTCGACCCCTATGCCTCTTGGCACTCGAAGGTGGGGGAATTTCTGAAGTAGGAAACAGGGCCGCTAATACAGTATCCTACGCAGGCTCGACAGACTCCGGCACTCTTGCGTCTAGGATCGTGTCGATGTCTGCACGAAGACTGTCAACTGCAGCCTGAAGAGTCGACACATCTACCGGAGGGGCTGGTCGAGCTAATACTCTCAATTCAAAGGCATCTAGGTGCTGGTTAACCTCAGCAATCTTCCGCTGCATCTGCCTCTCCATAGCGCTTCTTCAGACTCAGCAATAGACTTCTGCATCCACGGCTGGATATGATGCAGAAGAGTGGCCATTTGCGCCTCCAGTTTTTGGACTCTAGCAAGCGGGGCCGTGTCGGTAGAGGGGATGTGCTACTACCCTACCTAGGGAACTCGACCGTGGCAGTGTCAGTGGATGCCTGTGTAGCTGTGCGGGCCTGGGCTACCGAATCCACAAGATCATCAGCAAAGAAGGGGCAGCTCTGGACGGGCCCTCTGCGTGGCGCCAACTAATTGGCCTCGTCTCTGATGAGGCCGACGTCAACGGTCCCCTGCAGGGTCTTTAACTGATCTATGTGCCATATGGGCACACCTGTAGACCTGCAAAGGGCAAAGATCATACACGGGAAGGGGTAGGTAGTAGTGACCTTGAATGCCCTCTCGTGCATGACTGCCTGGAAAAGCCATGCGAAGTCCACCTCGAAGCCGGCTATCATCGCCGCCATCAACACTAATCGATCCCAGGTGACGATGTTATCAGCAACTGTGGGGGAAAGGCAGTGAGGGACAAGCAGCCACAAGAACTTTGCAACGAACGTGAGGTTGGCCTTCTTGATGGCCCCGTTCGGCTCACTGACCCAATCGACACCCTCTTCGTTGACTGATAGGTGCAGGGCCATCCACCTCTTTGTGGTCTCTCTCAGTGCCTGCTCGCGCAAGAACTGGCCATCCTTTACTATCTGCCAGCGATAGTCAAACTTGGCAGTGATGGGGGTACGCGTAGCATCTGCACTCTCGCCGTATAGGAACCGGCGGATAGCTGGCAGGGAAATGTCAACCTGCACGCCCCAGACTCGAACCTGCTCCAGTGGGGCCTGTTTAGCGGGAGCAGCCCGCCTATCGATCTGTGATCGAAGAGTCGCTACGTAGGATGCGTAGAACTCTCGGACCAATTCCTCGCTGTATCGTCCCAACGGACGGGCTGTCCACTCTAAGCGATGCCTGGTGAATAGGTTGTGGATCTCCGGCATCGATGGGAGACTCCCAGTAAGTACCCGCCGCTCCAAGGTGAGTGTCCGAGTCATTACTCCTTTATGAAGCAGGAATTTGGCGTCGGAGTAAATGTGAAAATGGCCTTCGACACACCACCGAATCGGCTGGTCAGAGGCAGGGGTGGGGACCTCGGCTGGTGCGCCGGATGTAGAGTCTGAACTGTCAGCCTCATCAGACAAGGCCGACGCTGCAGCAGTGGCGTGTGCGGGAACCTCAAAAGATCCTGAAGCCTCCTCCGACCATGATACGCCTAAGGAGCCAGACGCTCCTTACTCTATGGTGGCAGACCCAGAGGGTATGCCGGTCAGTGTGCGCTCCTCATCAGACTGGGAGACAGTGACTACGCCGGACGCCACCATCTTGGGTGTGGCTCTAGGGGAACTTGCAGCACGGGAAGGTGTGGAAGTGCCTGGGGGCACATATTCAGGGTCCCGCTCATCATCAGAGTCAATGATCAAGCGTGCAGACGAAGCGACAGACTTAGATCGCCCGCGTGCGTAGGTGCGGTCTTGCTTGGGTGCCATAGTAGATAGTACTTGTCAAGGATCAATATTAGTATGAGTTATGGCAAACAAGACAGGCAAGCCCATACGACACAAAACATTGAAAATAGTGTGTTAGTGATATTGAAATTGTATCACACCACGGGCCAGATGACGGCTCGTCGTGGCTATGACGGACCGTCATGAAGTCCGTCGTGTTATACATAGTCTATGTAGATATAAAGAATCCTGCAAGAGGGGTCTCTGACTATCATGACGGTCGAGCAGGACGGACCGTCGTAGGTACGACGGTCCGTCGTAAGAGTCCGTCGTAGGACACTTAAAAAATGTTTGGAGACCCTTATCAGAGGGGTCTCTGACCATCCAGACGGTCGAGCAGGACGGACCGTCCAGGGGACGACGGTCCGTCGTAAGAGTCCGTCGCAGGACACTTAAGAAAATGTTGGGAGACCCTTATTAGAAGGGTCTCTGACCATCATGACGGTCGTGCAGGACGGACCGTCGTGGGTATGACGGTCCGTCACAAGTGTCCGTTGAAGGACACTTGGAAAAAAATGGAGACCCTTAGGAGAGGGGTCTCTGACCGGTACGACGGTCATGCAGGACGGACCGTCGTAGGTACGACGGTCCGTCACAAGTGTCCAGTAGGACAGGGGTGCTAGGGCTTGTGCAACGGACCCTAAGACGGTCCGTCGTGTATACGACGGACCGTCATCGGGGTCTCGTTCTGAATGACAGGGACAGAATTGTAGGTACCCTAAGCAACCCCGATGAAACCACATGGTCTTGTAGTGTTGTGGACCAACATGTGTCTATCCCAACTACCTATGAAACTATTAATTCGAAATCACCTATGTCTAGGGTTGTTAACATGGCAAATTCAAACATTTAGAGCCTAGGTTTAGACATAATAATATAAAGGAAATAAGATACGACTAAGAACTAAGCTAATACTAACTACTCAACAAAAATGCAAGATATATAAGTATAAATGTAGAGACACATACCTTGGAAATGGAGAAGACAAATAACGGAGAATGATTCAGTTGGCAAGGTAGACACCTACAGCAGCAGCACCGACTAGTGGATGATAAGTATAAGGCTTAGGAGGATTTCGGGAGCAATGATCAGTGGGGGGAAATGTGGAAGTTGAAAAGAGAGGGGAGATGAGAGGAATAAGGAAGTAATGGGGGAAATATGGAGGGGTGGGAAGTATAAACGGTCAGATTTTTAAAAGGGTCCAGCCGGGTCGGGTCGGGTAGAATTCATTAATCGCGCGACGGTTCCCCGACGACGGTCCGTCTCATTTGCGACGACCCGTCGTGGGTCCCGTCATGCGTGCCCTAATTTCAAAATGACAGAAAAACGTACCTGGTGTGACAGATGTATACGACGGTCCGTCGCTTGCGAGATGGTCCGTCAAAATTTGATACGCTCAAACTTACTTCTCAAATGAGAAGTAAAGCGGTCGCGTCAAGTAAATAACCCAAATAGTGAGGTTGGGATCGTTCCCACGAGGAAAATAGTCTAGACTTAACTTCAACTTGTTATTACTATTGTTCGGTTGATGACTTCTTTAGAAAGTAAAAGCATAAAAAGGGGGGTTTGTATTTCCTAATGAGTTAAAATAACTAGCGAACTTGAAAGAGACACTTAACAGCTTTTAATGTTGGGTTTTAATCAATTAATTAAAATAACTAGGGTTTACGTGTTCCCCACAGGTTCATAACTTGATAATTCTAACTATAACAATTCTTTCCTAGTATCTTGCATGCAAAGTGATAAGTTATGTATTTCTAAATCCTTGGTCCGGCATCTAGAAAATCTCACTCCGCACCTTGGTCCGGCTGCGTGTGTTGCTTTCCTAACCCTTATCTTTACCTCATATTAAGCATCGTATTCGATATTTGACTAAGTTATTACCTCGTACCAATCAATACTAGCCTATTAGATAGTATACACTAAATCTATGTTAATAATTCTTTTCCTATTGTCTACCTCCTTGGTCCGGCAAGTAGCATTAAGGCGAGTTCTAACGTTGATCATCAGTTAAAAAGACTTCTACGCGAAAGAATTATTAATACATGCAAGACACTATTCTAGAATTGTTATTTTAGCTAGGGTTTATCTCATTATTTGCCTATGGTTCCCACAACCCTAGTTATGGAGTTTAGTTCCTCATAGCCATAAACACAATATTTAAATATGTTAAACAAGAATTCATGTACTTACTTCAATGAGAAAGAATAAAGTCCGAAAATTTGCTTTATTAATCACCAAAAATCACTTGTACGAATCTCTCAAAATCAAACACTAATACACAAAGTCTAATAATATGATTTCTAATCTCACAGAGTCTAACCTCAAAAACGAGGTTTTTCGAACTATTTATAAAAAAAAAACCCTAATTAAACAAGGATTCTAATTACTGGAAATCTGCCAAAACGCGGCTGGGTCGACGGACCACGCGACGGACCGTCGTGGTCATGACGGACCGTCGTGGACTCCGTCGTCCCATACTTGGTGCAATTCTTCTACTTCTTTCTTCATTCCCCTCGACGGGGTGTGACGGACCGTCATAGGCACAACGGTCCGTCGAGGGTCTCGTTTCAAAATACTTCAACACTTGGAATCTAGGTACTGGGATCACTTCTCTGATCTTCACGACGAACCTGCAGGACGGACTGTCATTGCCATGACAGACCGTCACAAGCTTCGTAATCCCACACTTGGTCAGACTTCCCCATCTTCCTTCAGCAGCTGCACTACGCTGCCACCTACGGACCGTCACAGGCACGACGGACCGTCATAATATCCGTAGGTTGTCTCTTCTGCATTTTTTCGCTCAAAATCTCCGCATTCAGATTTGGACAGATTTCCTGCAAAACAAAGAGAAACTTATATCAAAATTTGCACACAAAGGCTTTCAGAAACACTAAACTTAAGGAAAAAGTATTAATTATACCGTGAAACCACGGTATATCAACACCCTCAACTTAAATTCGTTGTTTGTCCTCAAGCGACGCACTATGACTCACTACCAATCTTTGTACAATAGTATTCATGTTTTATCCTTGCATTGCAATCATTTGGCTATCAATCCCGATTAATCTCATCAAATCTATGCATGCTATTACTATTAGGCTTGAATTTTGTGGGATTCGAACATGACACAGACTCACCATGCACTAACACCTATCCTCTTCAATTTGTCACCGAGGTGCTAACAATTCCGGTATTGCAACTAGTGTCCTCACTTTAGAACAAAATCCTCATTTTTTACACAATGATTTCAGTTTGAGTATAAGGATTACTTTTCAACACTCGCTCTCAGAATAAAGTCACACTCATTCATACCTATTGCCATAAGCTTGCCCATATTTACACTGCCTTAAGTTCGCTATACAACCCTTAGGATCACGATAGGACTTTTTTAGCTTGTAACGTAGGCTCAGAGTCACGTAGGGTATATTTAGGTATACTTTAGTGACTTTTTGCCCTCCTTGACATATCGACTAAACCTTCCACTTTCTATAACTTAATCTCGCCCAGTTTCTCCTATTCTTTCACCTTGCTGTTTCCCTTCTTTCTTCATTTGTGTAAGTAACTCTTTTCTTTTCTTGTTTGTAATTCTTGGATATTTCTTTTTTTTTTCCTTTCAACGAGTTCTTGAGTCACTTTACTTTTGTTCTTTCTCTCTCTTTGTTCATTCAACCCCACTTTCCAGAGCATTCTTCAAAACAGCCACACTCAACTCATGGCTTTGCCATGAGTAATGTTACACAATACCCAAAGTTGGGTAAGGACCATAACGAAGGTTGTTTATGCATTAGCCACCCACAACTTATGCTTTTGGCATAAGCTGAGGTGCACATGTCCAAGGAGGGACCAGGGCCTACATATTGTTCCCCGAAAAGATCAGTTGGGGTGAAAAAGAAAGGTCTAATTTTAAGCTCAAATTATTTGGATCAAATAAGGATAACTTTCATTTGATTTCTTTTATTTAGGCTAGAAATGAGCTATATTGAATAAGGGCCTATGATCCTTTCCTAATTGTCTGTTACAACTTACTTTTAGCAGGACTAACCAGGCAAGTTCTAGCTCAGTACCAGTTGTGGACTATTCAACTTTCCTCACACTCACTTGACATCTCATCACTATACCAGATTATCAGACACCTAGTTTAACTTGAAGATTTAGGGTAATGCAATGGTGTAACTCTATTTCATGTTTAGAGCCACACAATTATCAGTTACTACGCCTAGTCATGAAACATTTTCCAGTTTTATCTGGATATCATTTTAGCCATCATGCTTCAGAATTAAACTATGTACAAAGGATGTAACGTGTCGGTTCAACAGAAAAAGTAATCAGTCTTTGGGGAAAAGAACACAGGCAAGAAACACCAAAAGAGGATAGTGAGTTGGGCTACTCAGACTTCACCCTAACACCACTCCATTTCAACCCCCCACCCCCAACAAAAAAGCATGCAATGTCCCCAAGGCATAAAAAAATAAAGATTAGAGGGGTAGGTGAAGCAACCTGTGGCGCATAGCGCCTTCGATCAGCAAGCTGGTGGGTCCGGTTTCCCGGAACCCACATCCTCTGCAATCTGGACACCCTCAGTGGTGTCCTCAGCAATATGGACACACTCAGTGGTGTCCTCAGCAACAACCGCACCCTCAGTGCCTCCTGCGGTCTCTACAGTGCAGGAGCTAGACGCCCCAGCCGCAATCCGCGATGCTTTGATTTGGTGTGCCTCTGCCTCATCAAGTGAGGCTCTCCTCGCAGCCTCCATCTCTCAGCGCTCCTTCTTCCTTGCTCGCGCCTCATCCTCTGCTCGACCCCTACACCTCTTGGCACTCTCTCGAGGGGAAGGTGGGGGAATTTCTGAAGTAGGAAACAGGGCCGCCAATACAGTATCCTCAGCAGGCTCGACAGACTCTGGCACTCTTGCCTCTAGGATCGTGTGGATGTCTGCACGAAGACTGTCGACTGCAGCCTGAAGAGTCGACACATCTATCGGAGGGGCTGGTCGAGCTAATACTCTCAATTCAAAGGCATCTAGGCGTTGGTTAACCTCAGCAATCTTCCGCTGCATCTGCCTCTCCATTCGCGCTTCAGAATCAGCAATAGACTTCTGCATCCACGGCTGGATATGATGCAGCAGAGTGGCCATTTGCACCTCCAATTTTTGGACTCTAGCAAGCGGGGCGGGTGTCGGTAGAGGGGCTGTGCTACTACCCGTGATAGACTCGACCGGGGTAGTGTCAGTGGATGCCTGTGTAGCTGTGCGGGCCTGGGCTACCGAATCCAAAAGATTATCAGCAAGAGGGGGCAGCTCTGGACGGGGCCCTCTGCGTGGCGCCAACTCATTGGCCTCGTCTCTTATAAGGCCGACGTCAACGGTCCCCTGCGGGGTTTTCAACTTATCTATGTGCCATATGGGCACACCTGCAGACCTGGAAAGGGCAAAGATCATACACGGGAAGGGGTAGGTAGTAGTGACCTTGAATTCCCTCTCGTGCATGACTACCTGGAGAAGCCATGCGAAGTCCACCTCGAAGCCGGCTATCATCGCCGCCATACACACTGCTCCATCCCAGGTAACGATGTTATCAGCAGCTGTGGGGGAAAGGAAGTGATGGACGAGCAGCCACAAGAACTTTGTAACGAACGTGAGGTTGGCCTTCTTTATGGCCCCCTTCGGCTCAGTGACCCAATCGGCACCCTCTCCGTCGACTGATAGGTGCAGGGCCATCCACCTCTTGGTGGTCTCTCTCAGTGCCTGCTCGCGCAAGAACTGTCCATCCTTTACTATCTGCCAGCGATAGTCAAACTCGAATGTGATGGGGGTCCGCGTAGTATCTGCACTCTCGCCGTATAGGAACCGACGGATAGCTGGCAGGGAAATGTCAACCTGCACACCCCGGACTCGAACCTGCTCCAGTGGGGCCTGTTTAGCTGGAGCAGCCCGCCTATCGATCTGTGATCGGAGAGTCGCTACGTAGGATACGTAGAATTCTCGGACCAATTCCTCGCTGTATCGTCCCAAGGGACGGGCTGTCCACTCTAAGTGATGCCTGGTGAATAGGTTGTAGATCTCTGGCATCGATGGGAGACTCCCTGTAAGTACCCGCGGCTCCAAGGTGAGTGTCCGAGTCATTACCCCTTTATCAGTCAGGAATTTGGCGACGGAGTAAACTTGAAACTGGCCTTCGACACACCACCGGTTTGGCTGGTCAGAGGCTGGGGTGGGGACCTCGGCTGGTGCGCCGGATGTAGAGTCTGAACTGTCAGCCTCATCAGACGAGGCCGACGCTGCAGCAGTGGTGGGTGCGGGAACCTCAGTAGAGCCTGAAGCCTCCTCGGACCATGATACGCCTATGGAGCCAGACGCTCCTTCCTCAATGGTGGCTGACCCAGAGGGTGTGCTGGTCAGTGTGCGCTCCTCATCAGACTGGGAGGCAGTGACTACGCCGGACGCCACCGTCTTGGGTGTGGCTCTGGGGCACGTGCAGCACGGGAAGGTGCGGAAGTGCCTGGGGGCACATATACAGGGTCCCGCTCATCATCAGAGCCAATGATCAAGCGTGCAGACGGAGCGACAGACTTAGATCGCCCGCGTGCGTAGGTGCGGTCTTGCTTGGGTGCCATAGTAGATAGTACGTGGAAAGGATCAATATTACTATGAGTGGTGGCAAACAAGACAGGCAAGCCCATATGACACAAAACATTGAAAATAGTGTGTTAGTGATATTGAAACTGTATCACACGACGGGCCAGATGACAGCTCGTCGTGGCTATGACGGACCGTCATGAGGTCCGTCGTGTTATACTTAGTCTATGTAGATATAAAGAACCCTGAAGGAGGGGTCTCTGACAATCATGACGGTCGAGCAGGACGGACCGTCGTAGGTACGATGGTCCGTCGTAGGTACGATGGTCCGTCGTAGGTACGACGGTCCGTCGTAAGAGTCCGTCGTAGGACACTTAGAAAATGTTTGGAGACCCTTATCAGAGGGGTCAGTGACCATCACGACGGTCGAGCAGGACGGACCATCCAGGGGACGACGGTCCGTCGTAAGAGTCCGTCGCAGGACACTTAAGAAAATGTTGGGAGACCCTTACTAGAAGGGTCTCTGACCATCATGACGGTCGTGCAGGACGGACCGTCGTGGGTATGACGGTCCGTCACAAGTGTCCGTTGAAGGACACTTGGAAAAAAATGGAGACCCTTAGGAGAGGGGTCTCTGACCGGTACGACGGTCATGCAGGACGGACCGTCGTGGGTACGACGGTCCGTCACAAGTGTCCAGTAGGACAGGGGTGCTAGGTCTTGTGCAACGGACCCTACGACGGTCCGTCGTGTATACGACGGACCATCACCGGGGTCTTGTTCTGAATGACAGGGACAGAACTATAGGTACCCTAAGCAACCCCGATGAACCCATATGGTCTTGTAATGTTGTGGACCTACATGTGTCTATCCCAACTACCTAGGAAACTATAAATGCGAAATCACCTATGTCTAGGGTTTTTAACATGGCAAATTCAAACATTTAGAGCCTAGGTTTAGACATAATCATATAAAGGAAATAAGATACGACTAAGAACTAAGCTAATACTAACTACTCAACCAAAATGCAAGATAAATAAGTATAAATGTAGAGACACATACTGCAGAAATGGAGAAGAAAACAAACGGAGAATGATTCAGTTGGCAAGGTAGACACCTACAGCAGCAGCACCGACTAGTGGATGATAAGTATAAGGCTTAGGAGGATTTTGGGAGAAATGATTAGTGGGGGGATATGTGGAAGTTGAAAGTGATGGGAGATGAGAGGAATAAGGAAATAATGGGGGAAATATGGAGGGGTGGGGAGTATAAATGGTCAGATTTTTAAAGGGTCCAGCCGGCGGTCGGGTCGGGTAGAATTAATTAATCGCGCGAACGGTTCCCCGACGACGGTCCGTCTCATTTGCGACGACCCGTCGTGGGTTCTGTCGTGCGTGCCCTAATTTCAAAATGACAAAAAAAGGTACCTGGTGTGACGGATGTATACGACGGTCCGTCAAAATTTGATACGCTCAAACTTACTTCTCAAATGAGAAGGAAAGCGGTCACGTCAAGTATAAACCCAACTAGTGAGGTTGGGATCGTTCCCACGAGAAATAGTCTAGACTAACTTTAACTTGTTATTACTATTGTTCGGTTGATGACTTCTTTAGAAAGTAAAAGCCTAAAAAGGGGGGTTTGTATTTCTTAATGAGTAAAAATAACGAGCGAACTTGAAAGAGTCACTTAACAGCTTTTAATGTTGGGTTTTAATCAATTATTTAAGTAACTAGGGTTTACGTGTTCCCCACAGGTTCATAACTTGATAATTCTAACTATAACAATTCTTTCCTAGTATCTTGCATGCAAGACACCATTCTAGAATTGTTATTTCAGCTAGGGTTTATCTCATTATTTGCCTATGGTTCCCACAACCCTAGTTATGGAGTTTAGTTCCTCATAGCCATAAACACAAAATTCAAATATGTTAAACAAGAATTCATGTACTTACTTCAATGAGAAAGAATAAAGTCCGAAAATTTGCTTGATTAATCACCAAAAATCACTTGTACGAATCTCTCAAAATCAAACACTAATACACAAAGTCTAATTATATGATTTCTAATCTCACAGAGTCTAACCTCAAAAACGAGGTTTTTCGAACTATTTATAAAAAATAAAAACCTAATTAAACAAGGATTCTAATTACTGGAAATTTGCCAAAACGCGGCTTGGTCGACGGACCACGCGACGGACCGTCGTGGTCATGACGGACCGTCGTGGACTCCGTCTTCCCATACTTGGTGCAATTCTTCTACTGCTTTCTACATTCCCCTCGACGGCAAGTGTGACGGACCTTCATAGGCACAACGGTCTGTCGAGGGTCTCGTTTCAAAATACTTCAACACTTGGAATCTGGGTACTGGGATCACTTCTCTAATCTTCACGACGAACCTGCAGGACGGACCGTCATAGCCATCTTAAGGAAAAAGTATTAATTATACCGTGAAACCACGGTATATCAATACCCTCAACTTAAATTCGTTGTTTGTCCTCAAGCGACGCACTATGACTCACTACACAATCTTTGTACAATAGTATTCATGTTTTATCCTTTGCAATCATTTGGCTATCAATCCCGATTAATCTCATCAAAGCTATGCATGCTATCACTATTAGGCTTGAATTTTGTGGGATTCGAACATGACACAGACTCACCTTGCACTAACACCTACCCTCTTCAATTTCTCACCGAGGTGCTAACAATTCCGGTATTGCAACTAGTGTCCTCACTTTAGAACAAAATCCTCATTTTTTACACAATGATTTCAGTTTGAGTATAAGGATTACTTTTCAACACTCGCTCTCAGAACAAAGTCACACTCATTCATACCTTTTGCCATAAGCTTGCCCTAATTTTCACTGCCTTAAGTTCGCTATACAACCCTTAGGATCACGATAGGACCTTTTTAGCTTGTAACGTAGGCTCTGAGTCAGGTAGGGTATATTTAGGTATACTTTAATGACTTTTTGCCCTCCTTGACATATCGGCTAAACCTTCCACTTTCTATCACTTTATCTCGCCCAGTTTCTCCTATTCTTTCACCTTGCTGTTTCCCTTCTTTCTTCATTTGTGTAAGTAACTCTTTTCTTTTCTTGTTTGTAATTCTTGGATATTTCTTTTTTTTTTCCTTTCAACGAGTTCTTGAGTCACTTTACTTTTGTTCTTTCTCTCTCTTTGTTCTTTCAACCCCACTTTCCAGAGCATTCTTCAAAACAGCCACCCTCAACTCATGGCTTTGCCATGAGTCATGGTACACAATACCCAAAGTTGGGTAAGGGCCATAACGAAGGTTGTTTATGCATTAGCAACCCTCAACTTATGCTTTTGGCATAAGCTAAGGTGCACATGTCCAAGGAGGGACCGGGGCCAACATATTGTTCCCCGAAAAGATCAGTTGGGGTGAAAAAGAAAGGTCTAATTTTAAGCTCAAATTATTTGGATCAAAGAAGGATAACTTTCATTTGATTTCTTTTATTTAGGCTAGAAATGAGCTATATTGAATAAGGGCCTATGATCCTTTCCTAATTGGCTGTTACAGCTTACTTCTAGCAGGACTAACCAGGCAAGTTCTAGCTCAGTACCAAAAGTGGACTATTCAACTTTCCTCACACTCACTTGACATCTCATCACTATACAAGATTATCAGACACCTAGTTTGACTTGAAGATTTAGGGTAATGCAATGGTGTAACTCTATTTCATGTTTAGAGCCACACAATTATCAGTTACTACGCCTAGTCATGCAACATTTTCCAGTTTTATCGGGATATTATTTTAGCCATCATGCTTCAGAATTAAACTATGTACAAAGTATGTAACGGGCCGGTTCAACAGAAATAGTAATCAGTCTTTTGGGGAAAAAGAATACAGGCAAGAAAACCCTAAAAGAGGATAGTGAGTTGGGCTACTCAGACTTCACCCTAACACTCACTTTCCATTTACCCCACCCCAACAAAAAAGCATGCAATTGTCCCTAATGCATAAAAAAATAAAGATTAGAGGGGTAGGTGAAGCAAACCTGTGGCGCATAGCGCCGTCGATCAGCAAGCTGGTGGGTCCGGTTTCCCGGAACCCACATCCTCTGCAATTTGGACACCCTCAGTGGTGTCCTCAGCAATATGGACACCCTCAGTGGTGTCCTCAGCAACAACCGCACCCTCAGTGCCTCCTGCACTCCTTCTTCTTTGCTTGCGCCTCATCCTCTACTCGACCCCTACGCCTCTTGGCACTCTCTCGAGGGGAAGGTGGGGGAATTTCTGAAGTAGCATTAAGGCGAGTTCTAACGTTGATAATCTGTTAAAAAGACTTCTAAGCGAAAGAATTATTAATACATGCAAGACACTATTCTAGAATTGTTATTTTAGCTAGGGTTTATCTCATTATTTGCCTATGGTTCCCACAACCCTAGTTATGGAGTTTAGTTCCTCATAGACATAAACACAATATTCAAATATGTAAAACAAGAATTCATGTACTTACTTCAATGAGAAAGAATAAAGTCCGAAAACTTGCTTGATTAATCACCAAAAATCACTTGTACGAATCTCTCAAAATCAAACACTAATACACAAACTCTAATAATATTATTTC
Organism: Solanum corneliomulleri; assembly: GCA_027704805.1. NCBI lineage: Eukaryota > Viridiplantae > Streptophyta > Magnoliopsida > Solanales > Solanaceae > Solanum > Solanum corneliomulleri. The sequence continues at coordinate 41,171,515 of JAKWIY010003056.1, forward strand.
TAATCTCACAGAGTCTAACCTCAAAAACGTGGTTTTTCGAACTATTTATAAAGAATAAAAACCTAATCAAACAAGGATTCTAATTACTGGAAATCTGCCAAAACGCGGCTGGGTCGACGGACCACGCGACGGACAGTCGTGGTCATGACGGACCGTCGTGGACTCCGTCGTCCCATACTTGGTGCAATTCTTGTGCTGCTTTCTTCATTCCCCTCGACGGCAAGTGTGACGGACCATCATAGGCACAACAGTCCGTCGAGGGTCTCGTTTCAAAATACTTCAACTCTTGGAATCTGGGTACTGGGATCACTTCTCTGATCTTCACGACGAACCTGCAGGACGGACCGTCATAGCCATGACGGACTGTCACAAGCTTCGTAATCCCACATTTGGTCAGACTTCCCGATCTTCCTTCAGCAGCTGCACTATGCTGCCACCTACGGACCGTCACAGGCACGACGGACCGTCATAAGCTCCGTAGGTGGTCTCTTCTGCATTTTTTTGCTCAAAATCTCCGCATTCAGATTTGGACAGATTTCCTTCAAAACAAAGAGAAACTTATATATAAATTAGCACACAAAGGCTTTCGGACACACTAAACTTAAGGAAAAAGTATTAGTTATACCGTGAAACCACGGTATATCAAGCACCAACAATTGGGTTCCTTAGCAATTATTGCAGGGTCATCTACTCGAGGTGCGGGTGAAGACTCCGAGCTAGTATCCTTATAAGATGAGGCTTGTTAGTCGTGCCCCTCTAACCTAGTAGCTCCCTCAGAGGCTGAACCGCATACAATGCCTTTTTTTGACCTTGAAGATTTGGTCTTCCTTGATGCAGAAACAGATTCTAGCCTGATGCTACTTCAGAGATACATATTTTGGGTGTTGCTAATTGTCGAAGTCGATAATCATCCGATAAGATGGGGTATCGACTTAGATTTCCACTTGAGTAGACGATATCATTATTTGGAGCCATTTTTTTATTGTAGAGCAGTTGTTAGTCTCACTCATCATTAATACACACTCGAAACTCACGAGGAAAAAGTAATTTCAAAAGTAAACAACATAGTTCTTTTTATGGAGATTAATATCGATGCGAACTATCGTCAATTCGTCGAGATGACGACGGTCCATTGATAGTGTCCGTCGTCTCACACATAGAATTATTATATTAAGGAAAAAATTAGACTTCTATTATAGAAACGACAGCCGTGTAGAATGGTCCATTAAAAAACTATTGGATCGTAGTCCACTTCCGTCTTCTGACACTTAGATTGTCTTTAGAAGTTAGTGAAAACCATGATCTCTGATGGAAACGACAGACGTGCAGTTGACCGGACCCCATCGACGACCTTTCGTTCAATCGATGGTCCTTCGATTGGGTCTCGTACGATTGTCCTAAGATAGATTTTAGGCCTTTTTGCATTATCCGATTTTCAGAAAAAACTTTTGACACACACAAGCTTAGATATGCAATTTTATCAACAAAAAGACGAATTTGTCTTTTCTAGAGTTTTGTTTTAAAACAAATTGTGTTCTATTTAATAAAAAGTAAGAAACCCTAAGTCAAAATTGCTAGAACTGTATAGATACCAACATTTTATATAGACTACAAAGCGACGTAACCAAACATTATCATGCCGAAAGACGTACTACACAAGTATTAACATGCGATTTTAGCTAATTTAGTCACACGACCTAGAACCACATTAGGATTTTTGTAATCAACTTTAAACGAGAATTCAAACTTAAAGGAAATATGAACACCTTTAGTTCCAAGTTGGTTTGTTGTGAGATGAACTTGCAAGTAGTAGCCTACGCGCCTGAACTAGATCACCGGCCTATGAATAATTGAAAGAAAGAAGAATTTGGGGAATTTGAAAGGATTCTGATTTGGGAAGTGGGAGGATGATTATTGGTGATCAATGAAACAATTAAAGGAAGAAGACCATTTATGAAGGGAATTTTAAAAGAATTGTAAGACGGAATGAATGTGAACTCTTATATCCTTTGATATTATCGTCCAAGTCGGGTAAGGTCGCTGGCAGTTTGAATCGACAAAAATCCATCGACTGGAAATGCTGATTAATTCTGGACTCATAAACAATAAATACATACCTGGGAACTACGAACACCATCGATGATCCGTCGACGGAATGATGGCACGTTGATGGTGTCCGTAGACCTCTACACCAGAGTATTTTTGGCACATTTTTGTTTTGGTCCCCACACATGTAGCACCCATTAGTCTATTCTTTTAGTGTTTTTCTTGACATTATTGAGACACACGCGTTATAATATTCTCTAGCAAACACTAGTACACAAGCTTAAATAAAATAAGACTAAAAACAAAATGACCAAAAAAAACAACCATTCCTACGAAGAAAATAAAACCTATCGTTGGCTAGAGGATACACCTTGGTTTGCCTCAAAAGAAGCGCTTGATTTAACGTCTTTGGACAATGAAGATCCTTGATTATTCAGTCTTCATTATGATGATAGGCCTCATCAACTTCATGGACACTTTACGCATGACCCAGGTTGATTTTTATTCTTTTTCCAATAACTGTGAACATTTTACCCACTTTATTCTCCAACTCAAACACTCCGTGTGAAAACACTTTAGTGATGAGTAATGGACCTGTCCACTTGGACTTGAGTTTACCCGAAATAAAACGTAGGCTAGAGTTGAATAGAGGAACCAAATCACAAACCATAAATTCTTTCTTTTTAATTCATTGGTCATGATACTTCTTCATCTTCTCTTTGTAAATGGATTAAATTTCTTTAGCCTCGAAGCGAAACTGATCAAGCTCATTCAACCCATTTAGTCTTTGTTCTGCCCTTTCAGTCCAATCCATCTTCACTTTCTTCATCGCCCACATTGTTTAATTCTCTAACTCAATCGCAAGTGACAAGACTTCCGATATACAAGTTTGTATGGAGACATACATATGGAAGAATTGTATGATGTGCGGTAGGAACAAAGAATATCATCATGAATCCTTGACTAATCCGTTCTATTTGCATTCACCATTTTTTGCAAAAATTTGCCAGAGCTCTCAATTGGACACCTCAACTTGCCCGCTAGTCTGTGGATGGTAAGGAGTAGCCACATTATGGAGAACCCCATATTTCTCCCAATATACCTTTGACCAACTTACTAGAAAAGTGAGATCCACTATCACTAATAATATCCCTTGGTGTTCTAAATACAGAGAAGATTTTTTTTTAAAGAAAGCGACGACACTCTTTCCTTCATTGTTAGGAAGTGTTATTGCTTCCACCCTTTTTGAAACATAGTCGACCACCAAAAGTATATATTTCATGCAATGATAACTCACAAATGGGACCATAAAGTTAATTCCCCGTATATCAAATAACACAATCACCTTATGAAAATTTAAAGGGAGTTCTTACCTCTTCGAAATTACTCTATCATTGTACGAATCACATGATTTGGAAAAATCGTGAGAATCTTGTTGAATGGTTGGCAAATTGTACCCACACAACAAGATCTTATGAGCAGAACAGATACCACTATGGTACCGTCCCACAGGAAAGGAGTGACATGCCACCAAAACATTGAACATCTCGACCTCCAGTAAACAACAACGAATAATTCCATTGGAACAACTCCACTATAAGTAAGGATCATCAGATTTCACATCATGCATGAACTTTATCCTTTGGTGGAACGGCAAGTGATGGAACCACATTGCTTGCCAAATAGTTCACAAAGTCAGCGAACTATGGGATCAAATCATGAGAGGCGGCCAATGCATATTCATCTGGCAATACATCATCAATTGCAGTCTTTTCTCCTAATTCATGCATAACTTCATCATGAAATCTAGGCAAGTGATAGGAAACGTTATTCATAGTCCTATTTCTATCTTTTACCCCAAAATCAAATTGTCGCAACAATACTACCCATCGGATCAACCTTGGCTTCGCATTGTTTTTAGCCATCAAGTACCTCTAAGCGGAATGGTTCATATGAACTATGACCACTGTGCAAAGCAAATAGGTGAAAAACATTTTGAATACAAACACCACTGCGAAAAGTTCATATTTAGTGATTGTGTAGTTTTTCTGATCTTCATTTATGTTAATTGCATAGTAAATGGGGTGAAGGATTTTATAACTTTCCTATCCCAATACCACAACGAGTGAAACCCCACTTGCATCACACATCACCTCAAATTGTTTTCATGCCAATCCGGTGAAATGAAAATAGGCGCGAACACCAACCACTCCTTCAACTGTCCAAATTCTTTCAAACAGGATTCATCAAAATAAAACTTAACAATTCTTAGGCAGTAGTTTTACAAACATATATGCGATTTATAAAAAATTTAAACCTCTGGTAAAAGCCCGCGTGTCCAAGAAAAATTCACAACACCTTTTATAGAGATGGATGGTGGAAGCCTCTCTATCAGTTCCATTTTAGCTCGATCAATGTGTATTTATTTCTCCGAGATGTGATGGCCTAAAATTATACATTCCTTTACCATAATGTGGCATTTATCCCATTTAAGGCACCACATTACAATCTTAACATCTTGTGAGCACGTCATCCAAATTACTCAAACCCCAATCAAAGGAGTCTCCAACCACAGAAAAATCATCCATGAACACTTCAAAAGTATCCTCAACCATATTAGAGATATTAACATCATACAACGCTGGAAGGTGGCTGGTGCATTACATAACCTAAACGACATCCTTGGAAAGAAAATGTAACATAGTGGCAAGTGAAAATGGTCTATTCTTGATCCTTAGGGACAATAAAGATTTGGTTTTAGATTGAATAACCATCAAGAAAAGAATACCACCCTTTGCCTACAGGTCTGTCTTACATTTGACCTTAAAGTGCATGGGGAAATGGTCATTCTAATTCCAAGCATTCAATTGTATGTAGTCCATGCACACTCTCGATCCAGTCAGAAGTCGCATTGTAAAAAGATCGTTCTTCTCATTATGTACCATTATCATCCTAACCGTTTTAGGAACACACTGAACATGGCACACTGAACTACTATACGCAATAGGGTTGACGACTCCAACATTCAACACTTGATGATCTCCTTCTTCACCACCTCTTGCATAGTTGGGTTCAATCTTATTTGATGCTGAATACTTGGTTTATGATCGGGCATGCGTTTGATTTTATGGGAATAAATACCGGGAGGGATACCAATAATGTCTGCAATAATCTACCCAATGGCTCATTTAAACCGTTTCAATACCGCCACTAAACACTTTACTTTTCCCACATTCAAATCTACTCCATTTGCACAGGCAAAGTGTCATATCTACCCAAGAACACATACCTCAAATAAGACGATAGTTCCTTAAGCATCATTTTTGGGGCCTCCTCAATAGATTTTTTCGCGTGTAGAGATTCAGGATGCTTCATATCAAGCTCTAGTCTTTTATGTTTTGACCAGTAATCGTTCCATTTAAGTTCAACTAACAAAGAACCATATTCTTCAATACAAAAATACTGTCAAAATTCATGATTACTGCAACTTATGCCTCAACACTTAGTCGTTCTTCAATATGTTCCTCAGATACACTCTAAACCCTATAGGCTATAGAAGATACCATTCGGCACTCACCACCCTGCTTCATGGATCAACATATGTTGAAAGTTGCTTCTTTGTTATTCAACCTAAACTTCATCTGGCCTTTTTACATATCAACCATTACACTCCACTGGTAAGGAATGTTCTACCTTTAATAATGGGAACGTCAAAATCGATCTCACAATCAATAATCAGAAAATCTGCCCGAAATATAAATGAATGAACTTTCACAAGCGCATCTTGGAATTTACCAAGAGGACTTTTTCACCATTTTCGATCGACCATCAGTAACCGTATTGTAGTGGGCTTTGAGTCAACCAAGGCTAACTTCTTATAAATTAAAAGAGGCATTACAGTTATGCTTGTACAAAAATCACATAGTGCTTTAGCAAAGTGTAGCAACCCGATTGTACATGGAATATGGAAAGCTTGAGGACCTTCCTTCTTATGCATACGAGATCTTGTTGCAATGGCACTACAATGCTGCATTCTGTCATCATCCTCAAAACTCAACGATTTCTTCTCAGTCATCATATCCTTCATAAACTTAGCATAACCAGGCATTTGTTCCAAATCTTCTATTAAAGGGATATTGATGGAAAATTATTTCAACATAGTGATAAATCGTCGGTATTTACCATCCTCAGTCTTTTTTACTAATCTGCGAGGGAATGGTGGTGAAGGTCTAGGAATGGGGAACCCTTTCTCAGATACCTCTACTTCTTTCACTATGTTGTCCACCAACTCTTTACTAGCTTATACTACTTCTTTGTCTTTTCTAATATCATCTTCTACTATAGACGACATAGGTGGATCAATGGTCTTCTTACCCCCTCGAGTAGTGACTTCCATGCAATGCCCATATTTTTAGGATTTTGGATATTATTGTTAGGAAGAGTGGCACTTTTGCGTTGGTTCACCATAGTGGACAATTGAACCATTTGTAACTCAAGATGCTTAATCTAAATTGCATGTGTGTCCACATTTTGTCCAATGTTAACATTATCATTGATATGTCGTTGCTTAACGGTGCTTTCAATGCTTTTTCCTTAAGATTTGTGTGTCTAGAGCCTTTTTGTAGTAATTATAACATGTGTTTGTAATTGTTTTGTCGGAAAAATGTCCATAGTAAAATCATAGAAGACAACAGGAAAATAATGCAGCGAGGAGACCTACAAAAGCCATCGACGGCCTGTCATTCAATCGACGATCCATAGGTGGTTAGCATCGATTGCAATTCTGAATTATGGAGAAACTCGAGGAACTTTGACCAAAGTATTGAACTACATTATCAAGGATAGTTCCACTACCCAAAGTTGGAGAATTCTAAGAATCTAGCGATGGAGGGCATCGATGGACCGTAGGTGCATCCACGGATCGTGATGTTTGCCCGTCGGTTGATTTAGAGATTATGACATTTAAAGGAAAAAAATACTCTAAGTCTTGACTGACAGAGGAAGTTGACGGACCATCGTGTAATCGACAGGCCGTCAGTAGAGGTCGTCGATCACACCGCCATTTTTGGACAAACTTTCCTTATTTCATTTCATTTTAACTAAGGACATTGTTGTCAATAAATAGGGTTTAAAAACTTATTTATTAGGTTGGACATTATTTTTATTGTTGGTTTTTTTTGAGATTGGGTTTGCAAACATTGGTAATAATTCAATTTCTAGATTTGGTTTCAATTATTACCTAGCAAGTTCAAGTGGATTTTTTATGTTTTTTCTGCAAATTTTTAAAGTCAAATCATGATTTATTTCTTAAAAACTATGAATTGTTTTCTTGAATACATGGGCAACAAAATCCACAACTAGGGTTTTGAGAACCATGGGTGATTTAAAAGACTAGGCCCTCAAATAGGTTCTTGCATGTATTTAAAAGACTTTCGTTTAGAGGTCTTTTTAGCGGTGGACAACGTTAGAACGAAGCTTGCTACTACTTGCCAGACAAAGGAGGTAGTTAATAATAAAGGAATTATAAACATTAATTTTGTAGCATAATATTTAATAGGGTAGTGTCGATTGGTCCGACACAATAACTATGACATACATCATTATGATGCTTAATGTGAAGAAAAGTAAGGGTTAGTAGCTTAAAAACACGTAGCCAGACCAAAGTACGGGGTGAATTCTCTTGATGTCGTACCAAGAATTTAGAGATACCTAACTTTTTACATTGCATGCAAATACTAGGGAAGAATATTAATTGCTACGAATACGGAGTTATGAACCTATGGGTAACACATACACCCTAGTTATCTCACAACTTGATAAAAACAAAATAATTACTTTTGTTTACTTGTTTACTCATTTGTATTGATGAAACGTGTTTCACAAAACCCCCTCTTTAATTACTTGTTATCGGAAAGAGTTTGGCTAAATAGACAGAATTGTACATTAATGTTATGTCTAGTCCATTTTCCTTGTGGAATCGACCTCAACCTACTAGTTGGATTCCTTAATTGATATGACCGCTTATACTTCTTTAGGGACGTATAATTTGAACGTATCAAATTTTGGCGCTGATGTCGGGGAAAGTGGCTTTTAGATTAACTTTAAATACATTATTGACATTTAAGCAACAATTTCTTGATTTTACTTTTTCATTTTGTTTCTATCTCTTTAATCTCTTACATTAGTCTATGCCAAGTACACGAAGCCGAGGAGAACCACTCTGTTGTACACTACGAAGAATGGAAAATAAACAGAACCTAGATAATCTAGGTGATAGGGCACTTTGTCAACCTCCATTACTAGTTTGATCAAAAAATCAAGCTTTTGTTGATAATCGAAATGATGATTCACTGAGGATTCAACCTCCAGCTTAACGACCTCAGGATTATTATGGAGGCAACATTAATAATGTTGACTCTAATAGACCTCTTGTAATGTCCCCTTTGCCACATGGGCATACATTTTTGATGACGAGTAGTTTCATACATATGCTCACTGCGAGGGGTTTATTCTCTAAACTTAAATAAGAATATCCTCATGCCCACATAGCTGAGGTCTATGTACAAGAGTTGTGTGGGTAGGCAAGAGTTGGATATGAACGTCATTGGGTTGCAAGTGTTTCCTCTATCATTTACAAGAGATGTCGCCATATGGTTTATTGAGATTGCGTACGACTCCATTTATACTTGGGATCAGTTGAGAGATGCATTCATAGCAAGGTACTACCCTGTGTCCAAGAAACTTTAATACAAAGATAAAGTGAACAACTTTGTGGCACTACCTCGGGAGTCCGTGAGTTTCTCTTGGTACAGATTTACTGCATTTGTGTGAGGCGTCCCAAACCACTGTAATTATGATGATTCATTGAAGGAGTACTTTAGCTAGGGTCAAGATGATAACAATAAAGTAGTAGTCAACACTATTACAGGGGGTTCCTATGGTGAGTGCACATATGATGAGATTGTATAGAAGTTGGAGAAGATATCTCCCACAACAAGTATTGGAGCACTATAAAGTAGGACACTTGGAGAAACACGTTTGCAGTACAAGAAACAAACCATTGATAGATGAGACGCGTAATGAGTTTGCAGAGATGAGAGGTGAGCTAGGTTTGGTTTTGAAACATGTTAGTGGTGGTGCAGAAAGGGTAAATGTGGTGAACTTCTTGACTAAAAATCCAATGCCGGTAGATGATTACTATTATGAGGAAGATGCCTAAGCAGTAAATGAGGAAACGGGGCGTTTCCGACCAAATTCCCAAGGCTCCAATCAGGAGAATTGGACCAAAGGTCAAGGAAATCTAGGTCAGATTCATTATAACTAAAATCGAGAGGGTCAATATGTTCAAGATGGGAAGTATAAACGCGATAAAAACATCAACCGAGTTAACTATGGTAATAGGAATGATAGGAGTGGGCCCTACATTCCCCCATAAAGTTGGGAAGTCGATCCTAGGTATGGTGGAGGTAGTATTGCTCGAGTTAAAGATAAATTAAAAAAGATGATGAGGATATATGACACTACTGATGAGCATGCCGAGGAGATGAGAGGTGATCCAGTTCATATTTCGCAAATGGTGGACGCACATGCGATTTCGATAAAGCATCTTGAGCTACAGATTGCTCAATTGTATAATATTGTGAATCCATGCCAACCTTTTAATCTTCCTAGAAACACAAAAGAAAATCCAAAAAATGATGTGCATTGCATGACGGTCACTACTCGAGGTGGTAAGAAAACCATTGACCAACCTATGCCGTGTGTGGTAGAAGTTAATATAAGAAAAAAAAGAGGTAGTAGAGACTAATGAAGAGTTGGTGGACAATGCGGTGATAAAAGCAGAGGCGTCTCAAATAGTTGTGCCCATTCCTGGAGTTCCAGCACTATTCTCTCAATGATTATTGAAGAAGATTGAGGATGGTAAATTTTGGCGATTTATTACTACGTTAAAACAAATTTCCATCGATGTCCCTTTTATAGAATCACTGGAACAAATATCCAATTATGTTAAGTTTATGGAGGATATGGTTAAAAAGAAGAGATGGGTGAGTTTTAAGGATGATGATCAAATGCAGCATTGTAGTACAATTGCGACAAGGTCGCTTTTGCAGAAAGCGAAAGACCCTGGCACTTTCACCATTCCATGTACAACAGGGTTGTTACACTTTGCTAAAGCACTATGTGATCTTTGTTCAAGCATAAACGTCATGCCTCTTTCCATTTATAAGAAGTTATGTTTGGGTGATCAAAAGCCTACTGCAATGCGGTTACTGATGGCTGATCAAATAGTGAAGTGGCCCGTTGGTATACTCCTTGATGTGCTAATGAAAGTGGAGTCATTTATATTTTCGTCCAATTTCGTGATTCTTGATTGTGAGGTTTACTTTGAGGTTCCCATTATTCTAGGGAAGTCATTCCTTGCCACCGGGCATGCATTGGTTGATATGGAAAAGGGCCAGATGAAGTTTAGGTTGAAAACATAAGAAGCAACTTTCAACATCTGTAGGTCCATAAAATAAAGTGGTAACTCCTAATATTATCTGCTATGTTGTACAAAGTTGAGAGTATATTTGAGGTACAAATTAAGGAGAGATTAGGCATCATGGCACAAGCGGCAGTAATCAAGAATTTTGAGAGTGACAGTATTTAAGAGTATGGGTCTTTAGTTGCAGACTTTGAATGAATTGAATATTGGCAGAAAACAAAATAAATTGGAGTTAGATATGAAGCATCGGGGGTCTCCAGCCGTGAAACCATCTATTGAGGAGGCGCCCAAACTATAGATTAAGGTTCTACCACCTCATCTTAGGTATGTGTTCTTGGGTAGAGATGATACGTTGCTGGTAATAATTTTGGAAGATTTGATGGTTAACAACTAGAGTGTTTAGTGGTGGTTTTGAAGAGGTTCAATAGAACCATTGGTTAGACTATTCCAGACATTATTGTTATCCCTCATAGTATTTATAAAAATCCAACTCACCTGATCATAAAACAAGTGTTGATCACCAAAGAAGGTAGAATCCACCTATACTAGAGGTAGTGAAAAAGAAGATCATTAATTGGTTTGATGCTATAGTCATTTATCCTATTGCAGATATTAGTTGGGTGTGCCTTGTCCAGTGTGTGCCTTAAAAGGGTGGGAAAAGGGTGGGATGATAGTGGTTCCTAATGAGAGGAACGAGCTTGTTCCTATGCCTCCAATGACCAGATGGAGAGTTTCTATGGACTACCTGAAATTGAATGTGTGGAATGAGAAGGACCATTTCCACATGCCCTTTATGGATCAGATATTATATAGACTCGTCAAGGAAAAGGTGGTACTGTTTTATAGATGATTATTCAGGTTATAATTGAATCTCCTTTTCCCATGCGATCAAGACAAAACCATTTTCACTTTACCTTAGGGGACATTCACATTCAAAAGGATGTCGTTTGGGTTATGTACTGCCCCTGCCACATTCCAGCGATGTCTGATGTCAATATTCTATTATATAGCGGAGGACACTATTGAGATGTTCATGAATGATTTTTCGATAGTTGGCGACTCCCTTGATTTATATTTTAGTCATTTGGATGAGGTACTGAAAAGATTTGAAGATTGCAATCTGCCCTTTAATTGGAAAAAATGTCATTTTATGGTGAAAAAAGGTATAGTATTTATCCATCGCATCTCGGAGAAGGCAATAGAGGTTGATCGAGCTAATGTCGAAGTTATAGAGAGGTTTCCCCCACCATTCTCTGTAAAAAGGGTGAGAAGCTTTCTTGGAGATGTGGGTTTGTATCGGAGGTTTATCAAGAATTTTTTGAAAATTTCACATACTTTGTGCAAACTAATTTAAAAGGAATGTAAGTTATATTTCGATGAATCCTGTCTAAAAGTGTTTGCAGAACAAAAAGAGAAGTTGGTGTCGGCGCCCAATATTATTTCATCAGATTGGATTAAACTTTTTAAGGTGATGTGTGATGCTAGTGGGGTTTCTATTGGTGTGGTATTTGGAAAAAGAAGGGATAAAATCCTTCACCCCATTTACTATGCAAGTAAGGACTTGAGTGAAATGGGAGAAAAGGCTGAAATGATTTTGAGGTAAAATATAGAAAGGGGATTGAGAATGAAGTTGCCGATCATTTATATAGGCTAGAGGATAATGATATGCGTGAAATGGGAGAAAAGGCTGAAATTGATGATGCATTCCCTGATGAACATGTATTGGCCGCTTCTCAATATTTGATCCCACGATTTGCATATTTAGGAAATATATGACTAGTGATATACTTCCTTCAGTCTTATCTTTCCATAAGATGAAGAAGTTCATGTATGATGTAAAAAGAATCTTTTGGGATAAGCCTTATTTATACCGGAGTTGTTTCGATTGTATTATTTGTCATTGTGTACCGAAAGTTGAGATGTTCAGCGTTTTGGAGGCATGTCTCTCCTCCATTTTGGGAGAGGACCATAGTGGTATCCGCACTATGCATAAGACTTTGTAGTATTGGTACTATTGGCCAACACTTTACAAATAATTTTACGAGTTCGGCAAATCATGTGATTGGTGACAATGAGATGGTGGTATTTCAAAGAGGTAAGGCTCCCATTAAATCCTATTCTAGTGATTAAGTTATTAGATGTATGGGGCATTAATTTTATTTACCCATTTGTGAGTTAACATGGAATGAAGAATATACTTGTGACGGTTGACTACGTGTCTAAATGGGTGGAAGCTATAGCGCTACCTAACAATAATGGAAAGAGTGTCACCGCTTTCCTAAAAAAGAATATCTTCTCCAGATTTGGACCACCTAGGGCCATTATTAGTGATAGTGGCTCTCACTTTTCTAATAATGTTGTTCAAAGGGTTATTGGAGAAATATGGTGTTCGCCATAATGTGGCAACTCCTTACCATCCACAGACTACGAGCAAGTTGAGATGTCCAATCAACTGATCAAGAAAATTATGGCGAAAAAAGTGAATGCTAATTAACAGATTTTTCAAAGAGGCTTGATGATGCTCTTTGGGCCTACCACACTGCATACAAGATTCCTCTTGGTTGTTTCCATACCAACTTGTATATGGGAAAGCTTCTCAATTGTCGGTCGAGTCAGAGCACAAAGCAATGTGGGCAATGAAGAAACTGAAGATTGTTTTGAATAAAGAAGCGAAACAAAGACTAAATGTGTTAAAGGAGCTCGATTTGTTTTTCCTCAAAGCCTATGAAAGTTAATCCATCTATAAATAGAATATGAAGAAGTACCATGACCAAAGGATTGAAAAGCATAAATTTGCGGTAGGTGACTTGGTGCCTCTATTCAAGTCTAGGATATGCTTGTTTGCGAGAAAACTCAAGTCCAAGGTAAAAGGGCCATTCCTCATAACTAATGTTTTCTCACTAGGAGCAGTTGAGCTGGAGAATAAGGAGGGTGCGAAGTTCACATTCAACGCGAAAATGATTAGGATCTACCTGGGACATGCAGAAAGTGTCCATGAAGTGATTGAGGCTATCACCATGTTGAATTCTGTGAAATCAAGGAGCCTGCGTCGTGCCGTGACGTTGAACCAAGAGCTTCTCTGAAGGTAACCCAAGGTGTATCCCTTAGCAACCAATAGGTTTTATTTTCTTTGTAGGAATAGATATGTTGTAGTATTTTGTTTTGCTTTAATCTTATTTCATTCTTTTATGAGTGATAGTGTTGGCTAGATATTAGTATAGGTTATGTGTCTCTAAACTCTCTGGAAAAAACACAAAAAGAATCGTAATGGGTGCTACATGTGCACGAACCAAAAATAAATATCTTCAAAAAATGGTCTGGTGCACAGTACTACGAACCACATCGACGTCCACCATCCAATCGACGAACCGTCGATGGTGTCCATAGAGCCCAGGTATGTCTCATAATGTTTCTAAGTCTTAATGTAATCGACGGTCCCAGTTTATGGGCCGTCGACTAGGTTACGTAGGTTCAAACCGCCAGCGACCTGACTTGACCTGGACAATCATATTAGAGGACATAACGGTTTGAATTCATTCCCACCATTTAAATCTTTTAAAATTCCTTCCAAAACCGTTTTTCTTCATTTACTTCCTTCCGTTCTCATAAACCATCATATTTCCATCTTTCATATCAATCCCAGATCAAAATTTCCCTTTTTCCCAAAATTTTCTATGCCAAAATTCTCTTTTGTGTCCTTTGTTTTTCGACCGGTGTTCAAATCAGGCGCATAGGCTACTGTAAAAGTTCATCTCACAACAATACCACTTCGGAATAAAGGTATTACGAATTTCTTTCCAATTTGAATTATGTTCATGATGTTTAAAAGAAATTCGACAATGGGTCTTGACTAAGGGACTAATATAAGTAAAATTGCATGTTAATACTTGTGTAATATGTCCCTCGAAATGATACAAAGTTTTTTTATGGTCTTATAATCTGCTTAAAATTGACTATTATAACAGTGTCTTCCAATTTTGACTTAGGGTTTCGTATTTTGGGTGATTACGTAGGCCAAATACTTGCAATAGAAACTCTAGGAATGAAGAAATGGTCTCTTTCTTGTTAAAATGTATTGTACAAACTCCAATGGGTCTAGAAGTTTCCACAAATAGTGATTTCAAATAAGCTTGAAGTTAGTCTAAGACTAACCATACGAGAACCTGTCGACAGACCGTCGGTGAATCAACGGGCCGTCGATTGGATAATCCCAAAAGTGATTAAGTCTTGAATGACGGAAGTGGACTACAGTCGGTCGATTGATCGATGGACCATTTTTCATGTCTATTGTTTCACTCAGAGAACCTGTTTTCATCAAATTATAAAATAATGCTAATTGTTAGACGACATAAGTGGACTACGGTGTGTCAATCGATCGACGGGTAATTCTTCACGTCTTTCTTTTCCATTTGAGAGGTCAGAAAAATTGAGTAAGCGGAAAACATCTAAGTGTCAGAAGATGGAACGTATCGACGGACCATCGATTCATCGACAGACTGTAGATAGTGCCTGTCATCTTGAGATTGCAGAACTGCTTTATGTTATGAAATATGTTATTTTTTGCTCTAATTTTTGTCAGTATGTTGTAATGTTTACTTGACACTAACAACTGCTCTACAATGAAAATTTCAATGGAAATGGATATCATCTACTAAAAGGGTAAGTCCACTTTTGTGACCCCGTACCGTTGGATGATTACTACCTCGGACAACAAGCAAGACCCAGAGTATGTTCCACCGTGTGCAACCACCCCCACACCAACTACACGAGTCACTAGGGGTACCCCTTAAAAGGTGTTTCCCAGCATAGTCACTACCTCCTTGTTTGATGACGAGTGCAAACTCACCGGCTCACCTTACGGGGCAACCTGTAGCTCTGAAGGAGCATCAGGCTTCAAATCTGCTTTTGGTTCCGGGTCATCCCACTCTTCAAGGTTGAATAAGGCTACTGCCTGCAGTTCCATGTCTCAAGGGACCACTCAGCCAGAATATGACGATCACCAAGCCTTATATGATGAGGCTAGTACATCAGAGTCTTACCTTAAACCCCGAGTAGATGTCCCTGCACCAGTCGTTAAGGAACCTAATCGCTGGTGTGGCGATGATCAGTATCATGTCTTCAAATACGCTCAAATGTTCAATTAGAAGGGGGTGATGACCATGTTGGTGAGAGTTGAGTGTTGCATTCTTACAGGATCTTCCATACGGTCCTCGAGGTTTACATATTTTTTCCTGGCACAAGTTAGAGTGGATGGCTCGGGGTCTGGGTACCTAAAATAAGGATATAGTAAGGGAGTTATACGCTTTCTATGTGGCTATACTCCAAGGTATCTCGATAGGCGGAAAATACTTGCCAAACATGAACCGCAAACTTCTGTGTTAGTCTTAGGCTTCCAGGTATATATCTCCCTTATCACTCTCCGCCAATTCTTATATGGCCCAACCAATGAGACATAGTGGGCCCCCTAACTCTTAAATTCAACTACAGAAAGGAGGCTGTTAAAAGTGGCGCATTTCAAAGGACATCCGAGCAGCAGATGAATATGAGATAATGGTTGGCTCAGCATTTGGTAGATGAGGGTCAGAGTGCAGCCTGGGTGTTACACCCCCGAGAGGTAATTAAAAAGACAAGTCTCACCTTGACCGCCAATTTCTTCTAGTTTTTAGTTCGACACCCCTATCACCGAAAAATTACGACAATATTCTTTCTTGTGATAGGGCAGTGCTGGTAGCACCCTTAATGGCCGGATTGGAGATTGACTTTTGCGAAGCTGCCGATCACGGTGATCCATGAGATGGATTTCAAAACTTCGACTACTTACCCCTTTTCTTGTCTTATATTCCACTTGTGCAGGGATGAGTGAGTGCCGCTATTGAATTGTGATACACTCTATTGTCCGGTGGGGACAGTTGATATGGTTCTCATTTGGGATGAGGCTAATGTAGTCACACCACAGGGAGGGCCCTTAGTTGAGTTGCAGCCTTAGAGTGAGAACTTGGCGAACACGGTGGGTTTAGCCCAAAGGGGATTACCGTGCTACTTCAAAGACCATGGACACCACCATGAATGAGTCCACCCATGCAGCCAGTTGAGCCCCAGTTCCGCCCGATCCACTCCCCCATCTGCAGCACTAGTTACGTTGGCGTGGGTCCAAAATTTAGAGGCCTAAATCTCCACCTTGCTACATCACGTAAAACCTTGGATGCAAAAGTCCATTGCCGAAGCTGAAGACCGTAATGAGAAGAGGTTTCCCTTAAAACATGAGCAATAGATTCAGGCAGTTCAGCATCAACTTGACTCCTTTGAGTTGTGGGTACTTGCACGCCCAACCCCACCATTGACTTGACTACTCTTCAAGAGGTTGTGGCTAGTTTGCAGGCGCATTTACACACTATTCTGGAGAGGTGGGGGACTAATTCCAAAAGTGTACCTTTCGAGCTGGCGGAGGACACAGTACTTGCCACCCTATTTACAACTCCTCCTAAGTCACAGCGTCATCCACATGGTCATGCAAAAAGGCATCATTCTAGACACACTTCCGAGGGAGAGGATTCCCATGCAAGGAAGATGAAGAAGACGAATCTTGAGGCTGCGAGGAGAGCTTCTTTGAGTTATAACGAGGCCCGCCAGATGAGGTCACGAGAGATGGATGCTAGGGCATATAGTCCCATATAAGTAACTGGTGAGATGATCATTAGTTTGGGTGCGGAGATTGCTATGGGCACTACTGAGGATGACCTAATTACTGTTGTTGCGAGTTTCGAGAAACCGAACCACACCGACATTATGAGAGATTGTCGGTGCTATGCGCCTTATTTTTTCTTCATCTACATCCTATACTTCTACTTTATATGCACCAGGGACAATGACATAATCTTTTTGTTGGGGATTGGGTAAATGGAAAGTTTGTGTAAGGGTGAAGTATGAGTAGTCTAACTCAAAATCCTCTCTTGGGGTTTTCTTGGCTGTGTTATTTTTCCTAAGAGACTGGTTAATTTTCTATTGAACAATTATGTCTTTATTTGTAAAAAGTATTAAAACATAAAAATTGAAGCATGATGACTTTAATTAAATGATATCTCGTCCTGGAAGGTGTTTGCATAATTAGTTGAAAATAAGTTGAATGTGTTGGCTCTAAGCTTGACAAGGCACTCGCTGCATTACCCACAACTAACACCTAAACTGGAAAATCTAACACTCTGATAGTGCAATGAGGTGTCAAGAGAGAGTGAGGAGTTTTGAGTGTTCAAAAGTTGGTACCTATCTAGAACTTGCCCGGTAGGGGTTATTTTGGGTGTTTTGACGTGTGTGAATCTTCAATTTTGAGTCTCGATTGGATTTATAAGACATTCTAAAGGATTAATATCATAAGGAACTTGTTTCAAACATCCTATAGTCGGCAAAAGTCATATCCCGATCATAGGACGACAGAATTAGTCTTTGAACAAGGTGATAAAGTGTATTTAAAAATTTTGGCCGTGAAACGGGTAGATAGATTTCGTAAGAAACGGAAGTTGAATCATCATTATGTGGGTCCCTATGAAATCTAGCAAAGGGTGGGTAAGGTTGCTTATTAGTTAATGTTGTTTAGTGAATTGGCTGCCGTTGATCCTGTTTTTCATGTTTCTATGCTAAAGAAGTGAGTCGGTGATCCCGAGTCTATTCTTCCTATGGAAAGTCTTGGTGAGAAGGATAACGACTCTTGTAAGGAGGTTCCTGTTCAAATCTTTGATAGGAAAGCAAAGATTTAAGGAATAAGGAGGTGTTTGTCGTAAAGGTGTTCTAGAAGAATCACCTATTCGAGGGTGTGACATGGGAGGCCGAGGCCGACATGAAATCCCGTTACCCTTACCTATTTGATCACTAAAGTTAGTTGTTGTTACTTATAATGAACCTATTTGATCACTAAAGTTAGTTGTTGTTATTAATAATGAAAATAATGACTACAAATAAACGTTTCTTGATTTCTGGTGAAGTTTTGCTAAAATGTGCAATTTTATGTCCTTATAGGGAATAATACAATGAAATGTGCATTTGGTCTTGAAAATATTAAATTCATCTAGTCTTGACTCATGTTGTGCATTTTGATATTGTGAGTCGATGAAATGATATGTAGCATGTTGATAATTTAAGATTTGGTATAATTGACTCATATATGATATGCTAATCTCTTGTTGTTGTTAGAACAATATTCCTCATAAATACGATTTTGATCCTTATTTGTGGTAATTGAAGTCTTCAATTGACTTGTGTAAATTTCATGATTGATGTAGTTATGTATTGTTTTTGGTTGGGCTGCTAGTCTTGTGTCTATTCCTTCATTCAAAAGATTTTAATGTCATTCAGGGACGAATGTTCCTAAGGGGAAAATAATGTAACAGTTCAAAAATTTAAGATGTGTTCTGGATCCTAATGTAACTTTCAAGACGTTTTAACACTTTTTAAGGTCTATTATAATGTGTATAAGTCATTTAGGAAGTCTAGAAACAAAAACGTCCATGACGTTTGGAGACTAGTTCAATGAGGTACTAGCGTGCCTTAGACAATTTAACTAGCTTTTAGGTGTCGGAAAATGATAAAAGATGCTGGAAGAGTGTAAAACATGTATTAGAGTTAATTCATAGTTGAAACGTCCGGGCAGATCTTCCCAAGGACCAACCAAGGGGCCTTTAGTAGGACCCTTGCATTTTGGGGTCAAAGGACTGCCCAAGGCAAAGTGCACAGACGAGTGCCCTCAACGGGTTGTCGATTTCCATTGTCGATGGACACTTAAAAAAATTTTGGAAGTGTAATTTTGACTACAAACACATGTTCAGCACTGCAGGGGGACTTGTCGTCGATTGACCTACGATCCATCGATCATGGTGTCATCTCTGATGACAAGCTTTAACTGCACGTTGTCACTTAAGTTAATTAATTAAATGACTTAGTAATGAAGTTAATTAGGGTTTAGTGTAGGTCTAATTAATTTAGTTAACCACCTATAAAAAATCCTAACCTAATTAGACTAACTAAAACCCCCATAATTTCCGAACCCAAAACTCTCTTCCTTCTCTTTTCTTTCTCTCTCTAGTGAAGAACCCCATTGAAGACCAATCTAGGGGAGGGTTTAAGGGAAGAAAAGAGTAAATTTCCTCAATTAATATTCACCAATTAGTAAGGTATGTGATCTCTTTTACCTTCTAGACCTCTTTCCTCAAAGGGTTCCGTCAAATTGATTTCAAAAGTTGTGTTTCCAAGTGGATTTTCATCCAATACAAAATTGATGTTTAGAATACTTTGTTTATGATTTATTTTGGATTATATGGACATATTAACATGTATTTTAACTAAATTATGTTATATTTTGATGAATTGGTCTAGTTTGTAAAAGATGACCTTTACCCCTGAACCCTATGTTGTGATCTTGTTGTGAGTTGAGTAATGGTGGTTCAATTGAATTCGTTATTGGTTGAATTACTATCCTGATATGTTGTTGTATGAAAATGAGTAAATTAGGATGAATTATAGTCTTTTCATTACATTTATTGAGAAGTTGATTTATGTTATGAAGTATGTTGTGAATTGACCTACGTATCTTATCTTAAGCTATGACCTAGTATTAGATTGTGATGTAGTGATTCCATAGGCCTTGTTATGATGTTTGTTATGGTTATATGATGATATTACACCATAATTGGTTTCAATTAAGGGTTGATTCTAATATCTTGATGATGAATTATGAAGGAGACTTGGTAAGTATTGTGATCCCTACTATTTACTTCAATTATCGTCAATTATGATTAAGTCATGATTTTGTATTGGAGTATTCCTTGAATAAATATATATAGTATTGGTATGATGTTGATTTGAAATTTCTTGACCATGGATTGTGAGGTGTTGTCTAAAATGTATATATAATAAGGATGGTGAATGATTTACCAATGTACCTTAACATAAAGTGAAATGTAAATGTGCTAACCTCACATATATGAGTTGTAATGAATGGACAATACTCATGAAATTCTTATTGAGCTATGATGATAATGATGATTTTTATACAAGGGTTAGACCCTATGACCTAAATTAAGATATGATGATTAATGAAGACATTTCAAAAAGGGACTTAGCTTAGCACCAGTGAACTTGACAATGAGAGGTGATGACTTCCCATAGAGGATGATTTACCCTATTGTTCCACATGTGTTGTTGACTCTCCAATGAGTGATACTCATCAACCGGATTCCAATGAGAAGAGGGGCCAATTTCCAAGTGGTATGTATAGGGAATATACCTATCTCTTAGTTCCTGAACAATATTGCCTTTATAGGAACACTAGCTACTGTATCAACCTATAAAGCTACGTCTATGTGTGGTTTGACTTTGGATGATAGACCACCATCCTTCGGTGATAGGTTTTACAACATCGGGTTCCACACATAGCTCTTATGGACTATGTCGGGTAAGTCAAGTGTTCCCTAAACTAAAATAAAGTAATGAAGTACAAACAAACTAGGCTGACTTGAGAGGTTGACTTAGCCTAGGTAGGGGTATGGGATTATACCTATGCCTTGCACTAGTTTGCTTTGAAGGAAGCCTTAGGAGGCTGTTCTTATGTATGTATATTCTTATAAAGGTAAAGGATATGTATATAATGATCTTACATGTTACTTACACTATGTGATGTCAGTTATTATTATGAACATGTATTTTGTCTATATTACTAAAGTATGACATTATGTAATCCTAATGTTATTATTATATGAGGTTGGACATTGGATATGGTTCTTTATATGTTTATTTAATTAAGGTATAGAGCATTGCTTAGTTGTTTCACAATTGGACTTAAAGAGGGCTCGTAAGTAATGGTCTTGCTTTTGTTATGTTGAAATGTACTATGATTCATGATTGTTGAAGTTATAAGTTGATGATAGAGTGATATTGAATTTATATGCAAAATATTTTGATGTCTTCATTGACTCGACTATGTTATGCATTGATGTACATGCCTATTACTTAATGAGTATGTTTTATTAATTGGTATGGTCTTTTTAAATGTGATTAAAGGTTTTCAAAGTAAATTTCATACTTAATTAAAATGTCTTTTTTAGCATGATTTGGTGTTATATGTGCATATGGTCTCATACATAGTATAAGTAGTTTACTAACCCACTTTCTTTCTTTTCCGCAATATTTTAGGTTCTGGTCATTGAAGGACTTTTAGAGATGACTTCAAGAAGACTTGGATTGCTTAATCATCCAAGTATGGTAGGTCCTCACTTTCCGAGGGTGATGCCACTATCAAACCTATGATGTTGCTTTAGTTTTAAAGACTCATATGTTATTTCTTTTTAATTTTGATATTGAATGTTGTATGACCTATATGTGGTCTTTTTTCATTGATATATGGGCTAAGACCAAATTGATATACTCTTATTAGATTAATATGAGATTAGACGACTATTTGAGACTATGTTATACTTTTATATATATCTATGTGCAATAAAAATTGAAGATTAAGTAATCATTAACATGAAGGGTCTATGTATACTCGATAGATATCTTTTATGTGTATGTAGAGGTCTCTGTAATCCTCAATGTAGAAGTTGTAAAAAGTTTTAAATTGCTGCTAATTTTGACCTGTGAATGTAATGATATAAGCTAAGAGGCTAGTCTTAGTCCTCAAAGAGCACGACGACGTGGGTTACGTCTAGGGGAAATTCCAGGATGTGACACGCGTGCACTAGTAAAAAAGATATGTAAAAAAGAATTATGAATACATGCAAGAACGTGTTTGAGAATTTCAAATTAGCTAGGTTTACTTTGTTAAATACACATGGTTCCCACAACCCAAGTTGTGGATTCAGTTACTCATGCAAGCAAGATCACAATTCATACTTTTTGATAAAGAAATCATGAACTTACTAAACAACAAGAAGAAATCCAGAAATTCAACTTGAAATTGCTAGTTAAATCTTCAAATAATCAATTGATTGCGAAGGTTTGCAAAACAAATCTCAAAACACAAAGTAGAATAATAATAATATTGTCTAACCCGCAAAAACAAGGTTTTAATTCCCTATTTACAGAAAACAATGTTCTAAAGAAAAAATAAATAAAATAACAAAAGTTTGTTTGGAAACGCGGAAGATCGACGACCCCATTGACAGACCGTCGATGGAATGACGGTCCATCGACATCCTCCATTTGGTCAAACATAGAATAGTTTTTCTTAACCGGCAAGCATTATCTATGAATTAAACAATGAACCAACAGTACTCTCTATTGATCCACCTATTCCTAGACAATGCTCCTTCATCGCACAATACATAGAATCTTAAAGAATTGAGGTAGTGGAACTTATTCTAAACCAATCGACGGTTCACCCGTACGGTGTGTCGATAAATTGAAAAACCATGATTTTGTCTCATGGTTTCACAATTAGTTATATTTCCCTTATCTTTTCCCTTTGCCTGAAGTGTACATCGATGGTCACCACCTACGAACCGTCGATTGAACGACGGTCCATCGATGGCCTTCGTAGGTCCTCTTCTGCACTATTTCCAGTTTCCTTATGCGTTTTAAACCTGTACATATTTCCTATAAATAAAAAACATGTTAATGTTACTACAAAAAGGCTTAGAAACACACCACACTTAAGAAAAATATTTGAAAATACCGTGAAACCACCGTATATCGGGGAGAAGAATAAACTTTTTTGTAGCTGGGAACTCTCGTCTGTCGAGCAACGGAAGTAAGGTTGTGATGTTAATATATGACATGGGCATAGCAAGGTTTATGATCTGTGTGCAATAAGTTGAGGTGTAAAAGTTGAGGGATAAATAAGAATTCAAGAATAAGAGTGCTAAGAGCAAGAGGATTCGCCAGATGGTTTTTACTGATATTATTAAAATCATTTACTTTATTGTTTATGGATTTCTAGATCCAGTATTGAGTTTATCTTTTGTAACTCCATATGTTTTTATGAACTTTTATATTATTCTTGAGTAACTTAGTTAATCATTCAATGTTTGTACACTTGTTGGTGAGTCCATTCTAGCAGAGATAGTCTATCGTGATTGTCATGTTCTCCGTTTATCACAAAAGTACCATAATTATTTTAATTGAGTTAGACATAGTATAATTTTATGTCATTATTGGTATATACTGACTTCATGCCTGTTATGCCTCAGAGGATCGTAGGACTAGTAGTAAAGTTTCAGTTCCAAATGAGTTAGTCATAGAGTGGAAAAGCAGTTTCATAGTGCCTAAGGGTCGTTTAAATCTTTACCTTAAGGCAAGGAAGTTACTTTTTAAGGGTTGTATGATGCTTCAATGAGTGTATCTTTTAATATTTTGTGATCAATGATACTAACCTAAAGTTTGAATGTCTACGACTAGAAGTTAGTAAAGTAACCCAACAAAGGGAAGGGGTTGTGTCCCAAGGGAGTGGTAGTGAAAGTTTTATCTACTTAGAATTCCATTTTAAATAATGATATTTCAAGACAATTTCGAGTATTAGCACAAAACAGGTTCAATTTGTGACACCACAATGTCAAATATCACGAAAGGGTTTTTTTTACAAGGAGTAAAATTAGTAGAAATAAAGCAGAAAACAAGTATGGGAGAGAGTTCTTGGGGGGTGACCCCAATATATGTATATAACAGTAATAAGTATATGCTTTTAATAGGAAAATTCTCAATACCATGGTCACTATACTAAGCCTTAGGTGAAAGTAAGTTCCCTCTCAAGCAACTTACGCTATATCAAACGGGTTAATCGCGGACACCCACACGTCTAAACGAACCAGCCGATGCCTTACCCACACCCTGAACATTGGATAGAGGGTGCTTGGATACAGGAGAAGGGATCACCCTCTCAGGCGGAACCACATGTCGACCCACTCCTTATACATCACTCTAGTGGTATTGGTATCGCGATCTCCCTCTCAGGCAAGCCGAATACACATGTGTGGTTTTGGATTTCAAAATACAAACCCATTAAAATAAACCACAGTCACTATGTTAAATAACCACTAAAATGCATCTAATCTTATCAGCAAGCAACATCGAACAATAATATCAGCACATATTTTCTAAATCACACCCCAAGAATGTGGTTTTTACAATGAGTATAGGAAATTAAACCTCAAAAGTAGAAAAGGAAGGTAAATGGAAAGACCCACTTCAATGATTGGAAATACAACTTCTTTCTTAAAGCTTCCTCAAAATCCTCTCCAAAAATGAGAGAAAAATTAAGAACAAAGTTTCTAAAATAAATATTAATTGTATAATGTTTCACTATATTAATTTTTTCTCTAAATAATAAAAGATTTTAGCATTTATAGACTTCATATTTTGTGTTGGTGCATCCATTCAACGTCTTTAGTTGTGAATCAGTGACTCATCCTTTCAACTGTATTTTGACATTTTCTCTTAAATCTTAGTTAAGAGTAATCCGAGCTCTTCATTATTAGATATCGAGATAACTTTTAAACCCTTCGATAATCCTGCTTTAAATATTGCATGTCAAACAACAAGTGGTCTGAAGTCTCATATAGCCTGAGATATGTAGGACACCTTATATCGAGCTTTGTCCATAACTCCTAAAGTCCGCACCATAATCCCTTTCTTCAAGATGAAGATGTGCTCCGTCAAAATTTGATTCGTCAAATTTCATATGGCTCAAATTTCTTTCATCAATCCAAGTCAAAGGAGGTACAACTGCTGACACCCAATTTTTAACTTCCACATTATAAATTAATCATTGAGCTTTTTCAATTTTAAACTACTTAAAATAATAATTTTTTTTAAATTCCAAAAAAATATAAATAAATGTAGTTCGAAAGTCTTTTCACCCTTTTTATGATTATTAAATAATATATATTTTTAATATTATTATTAACATAATAAATATATTTTTATGAATATTCAAAAATTATCTCAAAATATTTTATATTTTAAATATTTTATTAGTGATGGTTTGAATTTTGAATTGATAAGTTTATGAAATTCAAATAGTTTTAAGTTATTTTTAAAGTACCTTTGTCCTTTTTGATAATAAATCTATATATTTTTACAATCATATTATATTATAAATATTTGAAAATCATCACAACAGATTTTACACTTCAGTTAAATATTTTATTAATTTACTGCAAGTTATAGTTATTATGTTAAGTTATTAGTTTATAATGGATTTATTTATTTTATTTTTATTAAGATTAAGGAGCTCATTAGTTGATTCTATTAATTCATTTTATTTATGTTTTATCCAATTTATTGCTTGCATTCATATTCGCTTTATTTCGTATCACAATTGGCTATAACTGAAATTCAAATGATGATTTTTCTTTATAATTCTAGCCCATAACTTAACTCAATTTTGAGAAAAACTTTTTGGCCTTTTACAAATTTCCAGCAGCCCAAACAAACATATTCTCATCCCTATTTAATTTCTAGATTAACCAGCCAAAAACCATTCCAGTACAACTACAATCAAAGTTGTGTAAAATACCTGTACGCAACCCCTGCGTCATGTTCTTCTTTATGCTACTGTAAAAATCCAACGACCCAATCATGTTGCAAACCCTGAATCACACTCGAAGAAACAGGTACCCTTATCAAACTACCTTGAACAACCCACAACCCTAGCAAACTAATCAATCAAATCGTTGTTCCCTTTCACCCTTTTTAAGAGATCTTCAAATCTCTTTCACTGTAGGCCTTGGAAATTGGGAAAGATATTAAAAATTTATCCAACGTACTCCCCTCCTAAATCACCCCTTCTTCCTTATTAATAACCCTCTACCCTAGGTGATAAAGACAAAGGATTTGAAATTGGGTTTGACGGTTTTTGAGTTTAGTTTTGAAGAGATAAATGTTTTATACTTGAAATTTTAAAAGGATTGTCTACACTTAAATTAGAAGAAGTCTGTCTCTTATATTATACCTGAGGATTCTTTGTATGTTGTTCGTATTTGAATTGAGGTGTGGAAATTGCTACTTTCAAGCTCGTCGCCCCACTCGCTGCTATGAAAAAGGTATTCTTTTTTATCTTGTTTATTTTCCTCACTATTCTGACCGTGATTTGTTGTTTGGTATAACTGATTCGATTTGACACATCATTTGCTAGTCATTTATTCTTCTTCTTTTAGTACAAAATTATTTATCTGTCTTTGTTTTGTTTTGTCATTAGTTCCCAGTAGGAAATGAATTTCTCATTCTTGTGGTAGAAAATTTTGTATGAAGTAATTGCTACTATTATTGATTTGATTCTCATAACCTTGTGTTGGTCTGTTTTTTTTTTCAAAATTCTTTATTGTCTTTAGTTCGTCCTTGCTTATAACGTCTCCGCTATAGCCCTTTTTTAAATGCTTTCAGTATTAAATCTTATTGAAGAATGATAATTTTCTATGGTACTGAGTTTCTTTTCTTCGATTGTCTTGTTGTCTTAAGTTTACGTTATTGTTTTGGCATTGAATGTCTCATCTCGACATAGATCCATGGGTTGTATACTGTATTATTGATGCTTGATAATATGATTTACTTATTCGTGAAAGGCATCTTAATGTAACCTTTTAGTAAGTTGTTTTAAATCTAATTCATTAGTTCTCATTTTGGTGCTCACTATGTTGAGATATTGAAATTAATGTGTAACGATTTCCAAAGTTATGAATCAGTTTTATTCTACTGTTACTTATTACATATTTAATAGGTGTTAATTGTTGTTTAAATGGTCCTCATGTAATCATCGGTCGTCATGAAGATATCCTTTTATTGATTTTCTTTATTTATTATGGAAGTTTATATCGGTCATGAAATTTCTTGTTGGGTTCAAGTTATAATTTTTACTTGCCTTAGGATTAATTACAAAATGTCAAGACAATAGCTCTTTCATAGTAATGTGTTTGTTGGTTAAATATGTGGTGAAAGGCAACTTGTTGAAATGATTATCCATAAATCTTATGACCTAGTTTATTAAAAAATTTCCTTAATTACTTATCTTCATCTTGTTTATTTTTTTATGCATGAATACTTTCTCCATGTCTCTTGGACTCCTCCTTTCGAATTTTATTCATGGAGTCAGCCCCCCGCCACGATATATTCGGAACATGTTTTAGACTCCACAGCTCCAACATGCTACTAGAAATTACTTCAAAAGCCTAAGAAATAGGTTTTATACATAGTGTAAATGACTTGTATACACTGACATAGAGGTTGAGGTGCACAAAATATACGAACAATTGGTCTGTATACAAAAATCAGAAATCGTCCAAAAAGCCACAAGAAATTTAGGCAGCTATTTTTTAGAAGTTGGGTCAAAGCCCTTGTGATTTTTGGGCAGCCTTTACAATAGTGTAGGACAATAAAATTAGCCCAAACACCAAGATTAGAAAGGCCCAAATGTTCCTCCCTCAATCTCTCTATTTGAATTTATTACTTTGTTTTACCCTTTCTAGTTTATTTGCTAATTAATTTTAGGGTTAGCTCAATTGAATTTCCAAAAAATGAACGATGTTCATTTATGTTGGTATATTTTAACTTCTTTTATCAACTCTCATACTTTAATTTTAACATTTATTGTCAAAAGATTTTTTAATTAATTAGAAATTGTTTCATGATTAAATAAACTAATTTAGTTCAAATTATGGATTAAAATGATTCATAAATAATATTTCTAATTAATCTAGTTTCTTTAAAGTCTTAATCATTTGAAATTTAATTCAATTATTTCAATTAATGTCCTCTTTTCTTAAAAATTAAAATTGTTCCTTATTTATATATTTTCTCAAGTTAAGTTATTTTCCAACAAAAAATCAAATATTAAATCTATGTCGTAGGATAACTGTAAGTTACCAAATGCTTTAAATGCCTTAAAAACCTTCTTGAGGCGTAAATAAGAACCTCTTACCCATTCTCTAAATTTATAACACTTGATCTGTTGGAGTCTTTTTAAATTAAGTTTTGTTGATTTCTTTAAAAAAATTAAGCAGCGACTCATTTCTATGTACTTTTCTCAAATTGTATTATACTTGAAACATTTCAAAAAGTGATTTTTCTAAAGATACCAATATTACAACATAAATCTATACATAATTTTTTCCACAGTTACAAGGTGTTCATGCCCTCACGTGCGCTTGTGGGTCCGCCTCTCAATGACTCTTGTTATTATACCTTTTTCAAAAAAAAAAAAATTGTAAAAAATTTGGCTCATTAACAAAATTAACATATTTATTTTTAAACATTTCTTTAGTAAATTTTTCCTTAAAGACTTGGTAATTATAAAAAAATCAAGTGAAAAAATGGTCAAATATAAAATACAGTTAGAATTTTAATCATAAAATCATTAATTCCTAATCTAGTCTGGTCAACAATCACATTTCTCAAGTAAATAATTTTTAAGTTATCCAAATATCTCCCACACTAAAACCAAATTGTTGTAATTGAAGTGAAGTTAAACTAATGTTAACATGGTCATTTCATTTTATTCTTCTTCTAGAAAATCATTAATTTTTTTTGTTTTTCTTACTATTACAGAACTTGTTTGTATCGTGTACTTTCTTTTTCTTCTTTATCTCATTGTTAGGGTTGAGGTTCATATTCCAAGGAATTGGTTGATTCCGTGGATAAATCGATTATTCATGCTCAATTTTTGGTTTAAAACAACCGGAATTTCATCAGAACTCCTAAAACAAAGAGTTACTTTTCAAAATAATCAATGAAAAATTTTGTAGTAAAATAATTGTTGCAACAACAGCTTACTAGTAAGTAAGGGGAACCTTTAACATCAAACACGAGAGACACAATTTTTATTCGCAGAACAAAAGAGCAACTCTTTTAAGAGTCGGCAAAATATGGTGATTCCATCAGTGATAGGGACTTAGAAAATTTGAACGCGAGTATCCGTTGATAAAAACATTTTAAATTCAACGATGTAATGCCTATTTGGTTTCATTGTTTCCATAACAAAGTCCTCTGGCATAACAACTGTCCCAAACAATAGTGTATAGTCATATAGTAGTTGTCACGCCCCGAGCTACCCCCGAGATGTGGACACAGAACCTAGGACCACAAGTGATCCCAAGCTAACCCTGCTTGCATGATCATGAGCACACTAAAGATAATAAACTACTGCGGAATCTAAATTATACTTAAAATGAAAAGATGGGGAATATCCATATTTATTACTGAGATATTTGAAAACAATGACTTTAATACAAAAGAAATATTAATTCAATAATATGCTGAATGTAACAATATCTGAAAATAGCCTCTAAACTAAACTAAAAAAACTCGGACAAGGCCTAACTAAATCTAGCAAAAACATAAACTAAATGGCTAAAGACTGAAATGAAACTCATGAATTTTGTCCTTTGAGAATGAGGACTTACAACTGAATCAGCTGAACCGGAGATCGGGAAATCGATCTATTTGTGATCTGGATGTTGAGAACATGTACCTACATCACGAGAATATGTAGCACACGTATGCGTCAGTACTTGAAAGGTACTGAGCATGTAGGATAGAGTAAAGACGAAATAAAACATAACTGGACAAGCACAAAAACAAGTATAATAATTTGAATGTGATGTGCTAATTATTGAGCTAATTAGATGCATTGACCAATTTATAAGATGCTGAGACTTAATACTAAATATGATGATAAATGGTCAATACAGAGACTCTAACTAAACTTTGAGAGCTACTAGTAACCGATAATAAAACCACATGAGCTAAATGTAGAGTTTGATGTATACGCCCCATCGCGAGGACCCAATATACCCTTATAAAGGTATAAAATCACGCTGGAGTGATCACTAAACATATTGACCACAGAGGGTACTTACAACCTACTTGTCTAGTAGTTCTGGGACTATTGGGTACGCTAAACCCTTGTCCAATTCGGTATTATGCTACTCTCAATGAATTTTTTATATTAACTAGTTATATCTTAATTTTTGTAAATACTGGATATCTCGAAACTGAACATGCAAACTGAGAATGCAATAATTAATCTGGTAATTATGCATTTATAATTGAGGCATGCATAGCTGAAGTGTCTGAAATATATGACCTAGACTGTGTAATTCAAAAACTAAAGAAACACAAAGCTAGGGTTCTGAAATCAATGCGATAATCTGAGTAATAACATGCTAATCTGATTAGGAACATATATTTAATAAATTCATTAATTTATATCAAAGTTCTAGAAACTCTAGGCTTCATCATGATAAGATAATCAAGAACGGACTGAAACTAAGGGCCCAACGGTTGAAAGGAACCCACTAGTGAAATCCCACATACCTGGTGATGAAATCCACGGAAAAATAATTAAGTTTCAGGGCTGGAACTGCTGGAGCTTGTGGCGTTCTTGAACTAGGGTTCTTGAGCTTTTTTCTCCTCTCTTGCTTCTAATTTTCAAATTTTTGATTTAATGACTTGACCTGGATATGTTTTAATTATGTTTCTAGTCTTAAATTGATTAAAATATGATGATTTAGTGTCAAAATGACGTAACATAGGGTTTAAGTGAAGTGGGAAAAGTCAAAAAGACCTCTGAGAAGGTTGATGTCGACCCTCACAATGGCTAGGACGGACGGTCCGTCGTGCGCCCGACGCCCCGTTGTTGGGTCCGTTGTGATGGTCTGTTCAAGAAGACTTTAGTAAAATGGGTATAACGTTTTACTTGGAGGTCTTATTATCACAAGGTTAGTTTCTATAGAAAGATAATTCAATTATGAATTTGTGGGCAGGTAATGGGTGACATAATTCATTTTGTGCTAAGAGTTATGATCATTTTAAGTTGACCCAACTACATTTCCCTTTTACTTGCTGCAAAATTTCAACCTACGAACCATGTTGATCATCCATAACTCTTGTCAGAGAGTGGTTGAAGGGAGTCTTGATCGACAGTCACGGACTATGGACCGTCGTTTGACCTACAGACTGAAAGTCCGTCTGTCGTCCAAGACTTAACCAATTTTTCTAGGCTGAAGTTTTTGGGGGTTTCTGATCTCATCGATGGTTGTGCAAGACGGACCGTGTTTCAGGCGACGGTCCGTCGATGCCATCGTTGACAACACCTGCAGATTTTCTAAAAAACTAATTTTTTGTCTGTTTTGGCTACGGGGTGTTACAGTGGTATACCACTAACTTTCAAAAATTTAACATTTTATCATGGTAAATTTGATAGCTAACTTTGTCTAGGTCAATGAAAGAAAAATCAAAGTTTCCTCGATTGTCATTTATCAATAGAAATAACTTGTTCCGTTCAATCAAGTTGGATATCAAAATTATTTGAAGTAACTTTACTTTTTTTTACCTATTCAAGAGTTAATCAGACTGAATAACTCTTGATTTTATGCTCAATATTAGTCTTTTTAATAACTTTCAATCCCATCTCATATTTATCTCGTTTAAGGTCTATAGTTATACTATGCATAATATTTACAAACATAGATCAATCATTTTCTACACATCAATTAGAGAATATATCATAAACAAATTTTAGTTGTGATGCATTAGCCTTGCCATCATTACGAATTGTAAGGGCAGTAAGGAATAAGGAATATCCAGCGAACAGTCCAATTTCAATTGTCTTTTTGGCATTTGTTAGTTACAAGAGCAATGTTATTTGTTTTCCATCTTCTGGTGCAATTTCCATTGTACACCTAGAATACACGTCTTATTTTCTCTTCTTACCAATATCCCCTTTAATATCTCTAAAATTCATTATATCTTTAATGTACACGAGCTACATATTAATTTATTTGAGACAATATTTGATGTATACGAGCTACACATTATGGATCCTGTTTATTTTATAATGTATCCGAGATACATATTATGTATTCAGTTTATATTATAAGGTAACCGAGATACTCTTTAATTTATCCGAGCTATATATTATGTATGAAATTTGTGTTATATTTAAAAAGATAAATGTAACTACAAGCAAAAGATTGATAGATTGAAGTTTCATATTAAACCTACTAGATTTCATTAAAATGCACATATTTTATGTACTCATTTTGACATGCTCAATCCAAACCCTACTAAATACCACTCCCTTCATTTATAAAAAACACCTGGTTTGATTCGAAATGAAGATTAAAAAAAGAGAGAAGACTTTTTATTCTGGTGGCTATAATTTAAAGTTATGTCAAATGTATCAAAATACTTTTTAATTTTGTGGTCTTAATAATGTCACGTGGAAAATTGAAATTTAAATGTTGCAAAAAAAAAATAGGAAATTAATTATTCTTTTTGAAAGTATCTAAAAACAAATAAATTAGACCATTCTTTTTAAATGGAGGGACTACATATTACTCTTTTCGTTAGAAAGAATTTGTCTATAGAAATTAGTCTTAACTTAGATTAGTACCTATTGAACACTTTAATCTTTAAAAAATTTATACCTATTAAACGAAAACTGAAAATCAAGTGGAAAATAGAAGTGTGTGTGTCTCAAACACAACCAATGAAATGATAACATGTGGTAACCAAATAAAAAGGAATTTTAAAAAAATCATTTTCAATCAACCCAAGCCCACCACTACGTTGCTCAGGCGCCCGTCCTTGCCCCTCTTTTTCTTCGTCATCGAAATCTGCTGGCATTTCAAAGATATTCACCATTTTGGATTTATAATTTCTGACTAACATATCTAATAACAGATAGTATTAAATAATAGTATTAAATAATATTAGTATTTACTGTGTACTAATCCTAGTCCTATTAGGATTAGTACTCCTTCCTATATCTCCTATATATATCTCCCATGTATTCCCTTTGGTTAACACTTCAATACAATCAATATTCCTTCATGGTATCAAGAGCCAGAAAACCTAGATCTTCTTTTCTCTAGGTTTTTTTTCTCTCTTTAGGGCACCGATCGTTCCCTCTCTTCTCTTGGGCGGCGCCAGCCATGACAACCGAGGTGGATCCTCTCGATTCACTTCCTTCTTGCGTTAAACTCCTTCTCATGCATCTTCATGCCCTGATTCCCGAAAAATTATCAGACATAAATTACCCTACATGGAAAATAACCGTTCATACAGCCCTTGAAGCCAATTACCTTCTCAAATACGTCGATGGAAGCACAGAACCGCCGCCGGCAGTCATCACCTCCACAAACAAATCAGAAAAAACCAATCCGGCCCATGCCGCCTGGAAAGCCGTGGATGGCAAGATCCGATCATGTTTGATTGCGGTCATATCTCCCACGATTTAGAAACACGTCCGATCCTACACAACTGCTTCAGCCCTGTGGACAGCCCTCGCAACACGCTATGCATCAATTTCCCACTTTCATATTTTTCAATTGCGTGATCGTCTCCACACAATTACCAAAGGCACGAAAACTATGGCGGAGTATTTATACGAGGTCTCCACCATCATCACAGCCCTCGACACCGTGAACGAAATCATTCCCGAAAAAGATCTCATCATGTGCGTCGTTCGGGGGCTCCAATCAGCTTACTCCTCCATTAAACAGGCGGTTCGCATCAGTCCAACGCTCGTTGACCTGGATACTCTCTCCTCGTGGCTAAAAGGTGAAGAAATCAACGTGGATCTGGAGAGCAAACTTCTTCTCCGAGAAGCCGCTGTTATGGATCCGGCCACCGCCCTCACCGCAAGCCAGAACTATCACGGGGGGCGTGGTGGAGGCCGGCAGTGGAGCCGCGGCGGCTACGGCAGAAACAGCGGAGGCCGCGGGCGCGGCGGTCGGCAGGGCAGTCGTCCGTCGTACGACGGTCAGCAGCATGATAGAAACAACAGCCTGCACTCCTTCGGCAGCGGCGGGCAGTCATCTTCCAGCGGAGGGAAGGCACTTCCGAGCGGGATCGTCCAACTTGTCAAATCTGTCAGAAAACAGGACACACCGCTGCTCGTTGCTGGTTTCGGTATGAGGAGAGCCGAAACAGTGATAACCGTGCCAATTATGCATCTCAAGCCGGCCCTTCCTCTGAATGGCTGTTGGATACTGGGGCAAACATGCACGTTACTTCTGATCTATCCAAGCTTAACGCTCCAAATCCATATCATGGCTCTAATGGTATTACTGTTGGCAACGGTGAGTCCCTTAATATTTCTCACACTGGCACGGGTACCATTAAAACCCTCACCGCTATCTTTCACCTAGGTAACCTTACCCACGTCCCTTCTATTAAATCCAATCTCCTTTAAGTTCACCAATTTACAAAAGACAATAATTGCTCACTCTTGTTCACCTCTAATGATTTTCAGATCCTAGACAATACTAACAAGAGGGTGACTTTTCAGGGCCCCTGTGAGCATGTGTACGTTCTTCCTGGCACAAGTTCGTCTGCCCACCCAGTTTCAGAAAGCGTTCCTGTGGCTCTGGTGGCTCTTTCGGCTGATGGCCACAGTCTGTTGTGGCACAATCGTCTGGATCACCCGTATACTAAAATAATAAATTCTTTAATGTCTCAATTAGGTTTTTCTTCCATTCATGTAACCAATTAAGACTCCTGTGCAATTGCTAAATCTCATAAATTACCTTTTACTTTATCTGAGAAGCGTACAACTGCACCTTTTCAACTTATTCATTCTAACCTATGGGGTCCTACTGCTGTTCCTTCATTTGCTGGTTTTCGCTATTATATATGTTTTGTGGTTGATTTTACAAAATACACTTGGTTGTACCCACTAGAACACAAATCAAAGGCATACACCACCTTTGTCACTTTTGAAAAAGTGGTCAAAACACAATTCAATTCTAATGCTAAACTTTTTCGAGGTGACAATGGAAAGGAATATGTCAATAACATCTTTGGCCAGTTTCAGCAATCCCTGGGAATTATAAATCAAACCTCCTATCCATACACTCCCGAACAGAATGGGGTGGATGAGCGTAAGCATCGCCATGTCATTCAACGGTGGTTACTCTTCTACATCAATCTCATCTCCCTGTCTCCTTTTGGGTAGAAGCTCTAGCCATCGCAAACTACCTCATTAACAGAATGCCCAGTCACACTCTCTCCAACAAATCACCCTATCAACTCCTTTACCAAGAACTTCCCAATTATACCAACCTCCGCGTCTTTGGGTGTCTTGCCTACCCTTGGCTACGCCCTCATATTACTCACAAATTACAACCCCGATCCCGTCCTTGTATTTTTTTGGGCTGTCATACTACCTCCAAGGGTTATCGCTGTCTTAACCCACAAACTCATAAAGTCTACATATCTCGTCATGTCAAATTTGTCGAAAATGAGTTTCCCTACGAGTCTATTTCCTCCTCCACAAATACATCATTCATTTGCATCCTTCCCCTTTTCCCAACAAACTCATAGGGTCCCTCGCCACCTTCCGCCACACCTCCACCCACTACCCAACCACCCCTCATCACCCCTTCGACCGTCACCCACAATACACCCGCAACCACCACCCACACCCACAACCAACCCGAACAACCCCATACCCACAACATCTCCAGCCCGATCCGTTTTGGGTCCTTCCCGGCCACCCCCGAATCACCACCGCATGTGCCACTCCCCAATACTCATCCCATGTTAACCCGTGGCAAAGCCGGTATCTTTAAACCCAAAACCTCTCAGGCTACCATACTACCAAATACACCCCTTCCCGATAGTGAACCAATAACCTACTCTGTTGCCTCAAAAAATGCTTATTGGCGTCATGCTATGGATGACGAGTTTAAGGCTTTGACTGATCAGAAAACTTGGGTTCTTGTACCTAAGCCCCATGGGCGGCACCCAGTGGGCTGTAAATGGGTGTACAAAATTAAACACAATGCGGATGGCAGTATATCCAGGTACAGGGCTCGTTTGGTTGCTAAAGGCTACAATCAGGAGTATGGGCTTGATTACTCCGAGACACTCAGTCCTGTTATTCGGTCGGAAACCATTCGCCTGGTACTGTCACTCGCCGTGCGCAACAATTTGCTCATCAATCAGTTGGATGTTTACAATGCTTTTCTTCATGGCATGCTTGATGAAACTATCTACATGACACAACCACCGGGCTATGTTGATCCCCGCTTCCCTCAACATGTTTGCAAACTCCAGAAGTCTCTGTAGGGCTGAAGCAAGCCCCCCGTGCTTGGTACACACGTTGAAAATGCTCCTCCAGGGACTCAAATTCACGTGTTGCGTACACGACACGAGTCTGTTTACTCGACATTCAGCACACGGTACAGTTATTCTTCTTGTCTATGTAGATGATATCATTATTACAGGCTCTACTGCAGCTCTCATTCAGGATGTCACTCGAGCTATTTATACTACCTTCAAAATGAAGGACCTTGGCCCGTTATATTATTTTCTGGGAATGGAGGTTTCTCGGACAGGCACCGGCTTGTTTCTTCATCAGTCAAAATATGCTCGAGATCTGTTGCAGAAAGCAAGACTGGAAAAATGCACCAGTCAACCAACACCGATGGCAGTCTCTTCGTCTACGAATGGAGCCGACACACCCTTTGCCGATATCACCCACTTTCGCAGCCTCATTGGGGCTCTACAGTATCTGGCCATTACCCGTCCTGACATCCAGTTTGCTGTCAACCGAGTTGCTCAGCGCATGCATCAACCAAGTGAACATGATTACCATTGTCTAAAACGCATTCTCAGGTTCATTTTTGGCACTCTTGGTCGTGGTTTACTCATTCGACCCGGGGACTTGGAGCATCGGGGTTTCTCAAATTCAGATTGGGTGAATGATAAATATGATAGAAAATCTACATCGGGGTTTCTCATTTTTTTTGGGCCGAACCTGATCTCCAGGTGTACAAAAAAATAACCCAAGGTCTATCGGTCCTCGACTGAAGCTGAATACCGCGCCCTTCCTCTTCTTGCTGCTGAGACCATGTGGGTCACATATATTCTTCGCGAACTCCGCGCCAATCACATGTTCCTGCTCTCTATTGTGACAACAAATCAACCATCTGTGTGGCCAAGAATTCCGTCCTACACACCAGAATGAAGCATGTTGATACCGATTGTCTCTTTGTTCGCGATGAAGTTCAGGCCGGCACCATGACTGTGCAGTATGTACCCACTGAAGAACAACCGACTGATATTCTCACCAAGCCTCTCCCAAGCCGACAGCACGATTACCTCAAATCCAAGCTTCCGTTCGCTTCCGCTCAGCTCAGCTTGAGGGGGGATAATAACAGATAGTATTAAATAATAGTATTAAATAATATTAGTATTTACTGTGTACTAATCCTATTCCTATTAGGATAAGTACTCCTTAATCGTAGTCCTATTTGGATTAGTACTCCTTCATATATCTCCTATATATATCTCCCATGTATTTCCTTATTAGGTTAACACTTCAATACAATCAATATTCCTTCAATATCTAATAAAGAATAACGACTCTGGGTGTAAAAAATAATCACTAAATATTATTTTTATCAAAAAAATGAAATGCTACAAGAATATTTGAGATTTTTATATATGTACTTATACCATTAAATATGAAAAAGATAAAAAAAAAAAAGGGAATAGAGAAAGATTGGCAGACGTATAAGAGGATTGTGCAGTGAAGAAGAAGATATGGATTTTTTAATTTTGTTTGTTATTATTTTTTTGAAAAAAAGTTAAGTATAAGAGTTACAAAAAAAAGAAAAAGAAAAAATAATGATTTTTTATTGCAATATGCTCTCAAGGAGTGTGGAAGCACTTTTATTTGCCATGTCAACATTTTGTGTCTAATAGGAAAGATTTTTGAATAAATAAGGTGTTCAATAGGTACAAGCTCAAGTTAAAATGTCCAACTGAAATCTGTGGATAATTTACAGTTGTCGTAAATGATTTAAGCGAAAAAAATTTGATGAGTAAGTGAACGGTATGAGTTCTTATATTGGGTTGGAAATGAAATTTATTCTTTACAATAAGTCACATGAAAAAAGGTATTGACGAATCTACCATATTTAGTGGTAATGGTAAATGGAATGAATTTGTCTAGAAATTCCAAAAAATAATAATATTTCTTAAAATTTTAAATAGATTGATTTTTTTAATCAAAATGTATTAATGTTAAAAGGCCAATGTTCAAAAAGGTAAAATAATATATGAAAAATATTATTCTGACTAAATTTAGACCAAATTTTGTGGTCAAAAGAAATTTTTCTATTTTTCATAAAGATGTTTAGCTCTTTATGTTTTTTATTTAATAAAAAACTACTTTGAGGCTTTATACAAAAAAAGGTTTGATGGTCATGGGTGAAAGTATTATTTATAGTGCACTATTGAAGTTTATGGCTAAAAGGACATAAATGAGATCTTTTTTCCTGTGACCTTGTAGCCTTCTCACAAGAGTTGTCCACTCGGGAACCTTGTGTCTAGTAAGTCAAATCTTGTAAAACATAAGATAGAGCATGTTTTCTGCAACGTGGGTATCAATTCCACATTTAAGAAGTCCACCCTTATGTTGACGGGTTTCACGACCTAACAACAAAAGAGCATGTTTTGTGCAACATGATAATGACAGACGGATCAAAACTTAATTTAGGCATAGTGAGTTTAGAAATTATAGGTTCATTTTGATTTTATTTGTTGGATGAATGTACTCCCCAAAGTTCCCAAAACTAGGATGGTCGAGTGTTGCCGGTACAAATTAAAGGCCTTATGGAAAAATTACCCTCCAAGTGAAAAACTAATAATTGCAAGAAGGTAGAGGTGCCTCCCTATGCTATTCAAGGTTAACCTAGACACATGTGATTAGAGCAGTGGTTATGTTTTGTGATTCAGACTGTGTTGTGTTCGCTTCAAGGACTTTTAACTAAAACCTAAATTGGAGGAAATACATTATTTCATGACTTTGAAATATCAAGGAAAAGGTCAAATTATTCCACATAGTCTATAAGGGGAGAAATTGCATCGCTACTTAGGATTGAAAAATGAAATAAAACTTTGATGCTTCAAACATAATTATGTTTCTCTAGATTACTTTATATGAAAGGTATGGTCGCTCAAACTGTTAGTAATGTTTAAGAAACAATTCTCTTCCATCTTATTCATTAGCAAGTTAGACGTCATATTGCATTTTTGGGGGCTTTATTAGGAACTTTAGTGTTTGCACGAAAGCATGGTCATATTAGCACCTACATATGTTTTGCGGCTAGTGTCTTTTTGAAGGTGTAAATGGGAAATAACTCATTCTAGTTCCTGTGATTTAAGTAGAAAAATTTTGAGCTTTTGGGAAATGTAAAAGAGGGGAAGCAAAATTCTTTGAAGATTGTAATCTTCGATTACAAATGTGGACGATGGAACATTTTTACAAGAGTAAAAATATGGATGACATATGCGTTAGTTATGCAAATTATAATTACAGTTTACAACGAGACAAGGAATGTTATTTCTCTTGTTTGTACAGATGACTCGTATAGATATCTTGCCTCCCGCACTAGTAACAAAATTCAGTTGAAACATCCATTACTCTCACAATCAAATTCAGTGGAAATATCCATTACTCTCAAATTCCAAGACTATATAAGATACAGGATGTTCTACTATATCGAGTTTATTGAGTTTAAAGGTCTCCAGCCATATGCTCCTGTGTGCGTTCTTCAACAATTTTGTCAACAAAAAGTATTCTCTCTTCGAGAAAACCTGAGGGTTTCTGAAATTTCTTTTGAATCAAACTTCGAAGTTTCAAGAGCCATAGATTTTCTTCAAAAATGGAACAACATTCTCATGCTGGATATCGTAAATGGTCAAAAAAAAGAAATTCTAGTATATCAGTTGTATTCTCGAAAGGATCACAATAGCATGTGTCGAGAAGGCGAACACGATTTGAGGATGTTGGGACAACAATCAGGATAATGCTTTCTAATCTTGGGACTAAAGAAGTTACTTTTCAAATGTGGGAAATGGAAACTATAATGCAATATGTGGATAATACATGAACAAGGCCTAACAATGTGAGGACGGCAGCGTCACTTCCTCCAACAGCATAATTAATAACAACATTTAGGCTGAGTCTTTGATTTTTGTCTATTTTGAGTTATTTTTATGAATTATTAGTTCATTCTTTCTTGGTTGTACAATATTTTTTGTATTTAATGAATATTTGGTATTTGTTTCTCAAACTCTTTTTTTCACAAATTAATGTTTTGGATCAATCTATCATAATAACGTTATATTTGACGTTTAGGCCTACCTTTGGCCTAAGAAGATCAAAAATGAAGCTTAGTGAGCCTTCAACAATGCCCTTTCTGGTAGGGCACAATATAAATTTTTTGTGTGCTGATTTATAGAATTGCATGCTTTTGGATGTGTCATTTTTTCAAAAGAATAATTAATCCATTCTTGTTTTTAGATCAGTCTAAGCATATATTAATTCAGTTTAACAATGTCCATCCAAATTATTGTTTAAGGGTCTTTAAAGTTTCTCAAAATTATGTTAATTCTTTACTCCTAAAATCTCCTACTTCATATGTCACAGGAAGGTCGATTTGCTAGAATGTCTTAAAAAGATATCAACACACAAATCCCACCCATTGCTTTAGTTAGTGACGACGAAACTAAAGAGTCAATGTTCAAAAAAAATTTAGTCTAAAGAGATGCTAGTTGTATAAAAAAGGAGACTTAAATAGTAGACCAAACTCAATGGACGCTAGAGAGAATTATTGTGATTGACATGGAACCAACCTCAGGGAACAGAAAGATTGGAAAAATCAATCAAGATATAATTAATATCATTAAAACGTCTGCAAGGATACCTGAAATTGAACGGGTCATTTTGAAGCTAAATTTAGGGAAAGCTTCCTCCATGTGGTGAAAAGGGAAAACAAAAAAAGGTTCAGATCTCTCATCATCGTCATTTTGTTTTTAATTTTATTTGTAATCAAGAACAATGTGAGACTTGCGCTCATACGGGGTACGTAGGAAGCTCTTTTCAAGCCTAGACTCTCTCTATTTTGCGAAAGGTATGTTTAAGTTATATTATGTAATTTGAACTAAGTCGGGCCTTATTTCCTTTATATATACATCGGAATCCGTCTTAAGGATGAGTGAAAGATTCTGACAAATTTCACCCACAAAAGTATATGAGTGGAAGAAATAAACAGTGTTCTATGCAATTCGACCATCCCAATTCAATCACGAATAGATTTCTTTCCATTTGAGTCCTCCCGTTCATCCAAAATATTTTGTAGGATTAATACGATGTATGCAATGTGATACTTGTGTGTTTATCTTAAGGACAACTTATTTGCATTTCACTTTTAAAAAACTAACATATATTCTTTTGAGTTGTTCTTCTCTATAGTTAAAGACTGACATGTATTGAAATCGAACTGGCGAACCTTCCTTACTTTACAAGATCCAGAGCAATCATACCATCCTTCCTTAATCATTCTTTGAATAAAGGCAAAAGCAAAATGACTGGAACTTCTGAAGAAACAAGAATACTATATTTTACAGTCACAAAAGTTGAACCCAGTGATCAGAGTTAGTTGATCTCTCATCTAATGCACTGAATTCTATACATGCTAGAAGAGCTTCAACAAATCAAAGATGTCGTTAAATTGTCTATCGCATCGAATGAACCCCCCTTGAAACTAGAAGACCTCCTACTCCTTGTCCATCATTAAGATATGAACTACCCAATATTTCCCTACCCACTTCACAAGACCCATCACTTCCCTTCCTAGTCGTCATAGCATTGACTTAAGTGTATCCACTGCTCCTTACACCAACAGTTCCTACAAAACACCACCACTATTACAAAATCCAAACTAATCACTTAGTACTAACCACTCCCTAAACTTTACCAAAAGCTACCAGACCCCACACTAGTCCCTAATAACCCACTTGTTTTGCCTAGCCATCTTACATACCTTTCTGTAATATTCCAAACTCCAACAACCGATACAATCCCTGAATCGTGTCCTAGTTTTAACACTCAACCAAAGCAAGATCTATGAAGAAACTTAGAAATATTTGAGATTGAGAGAAGAAAAATGTGAACGAGAAATGAATGTCATAGAGTCTATCTAAGAAGAAGTCAAAAGTGTTCAATCTTCGAGGAAAATCACATGAATTCAGTATGAGGACCTTTGCATGCACCTTAACTTCGAAATATCTAAAGGTTAGAGAATTCAAAATTTTAAAACATCAACAGTATTGGGAACCCTATGAATCACATACGAGCTTATGTGATAAAATCCTGGGTATAAGAAAAAATGATGCATTGATTATAAGGTTTCTTAGTCGAAGCCTCAGCGGGGAGGCGTTAGAATGGTCAGATCTCAAGAACTCCATCAGTGGTCTACATGGGGGGGCTCTTACCAAAGAGATTTTTTTGAAAACTTCCAGTTTAATGTTGAAGTTGTCCCTGACTGGTATTATATGGAAAAAAGAAAACAAAAGACCACGGAGGTCTATCATGAATACGCATGACACAGGAGAAAAGAAGCTTCAAAGGTACAACCTATGATTACTAAAAGCAAAATAACTTATGATTTTAATCTATATTAGGAGCTCCAGTATAATGAAAGGATATTGCCCATGATGGGATAGATGTTTTTGGAGCTGATCAGAATTAAAGAACCCATAGAAGATTGACTCAAATGTGGAAAGATTACAACTCCTACTGCTTTGCTGGCCGCCAACAAATCCTCACCTTCCATGGCCTCAAGATTTAGCAGGAAATGGAAAGAGGATGTATGTTGTATCTTTTAGTCAAGGTCAAGGCCACAAAAGTATTTTGGGACTGGTTCTACCATTAGAAACTAATCTTAGGCAT
Source organism: Solanum corneliomulleri (assembly GCA_027704805.1). Classification (NCBI taxonomy): domain Eukaryota; kingdom Viridiplantae; phylum Streptophyta; class Magnoliopsida; order Solanales; family Solanaceae; genus Solanum; species Solanum corneliomulleri. The sequence continues at coordinate 41,214,768 of JAKWIY010003056.1, forward strand.
ATTTTACGCCTAATAACCAATTTACCCCATTTAAATAGCAATTTTGAGGGATTTTTTGTGTCGTAGTTAGGGCTTAAGAGTCTTTTGATGCTGCTTCATATAACAAATATGATTTGATTTTTCAAGTTGAAATACAATGGAAAATTACCTTAGATAGGACAGTTGAACAAAGGTCGGAAATTAGAAGATGAAGTGGTATAGAAAAAGAGCCAATAGCCTTGGAATGGTATTAGATAGGAGCAAATCCACGTCATGGAGCCAGTCTACCCATGCAGTAAAAGAACTCATCATAATAGAGGAGTCCACGATAAGGAGCGAGTCGTTGAATGGTTTCAACTATGTGTATATATGTGCAAGGGAACAAGTCTATGTTGAGGATGTGGATACCAAAATTGATCCGCGTGTTTTATTCTAGACTATAAATAGTTTAAGTTTCATTTGATGATACATTGGATTCAAAAAAGTCGACAGATCTACATTAAAGATGATTTTTCACTCATTTCTAAGGTTTTCATTCCTCTTGTCCATCTTGGTAAAGTCTAATAGGATTCTAGGCCATTTTATCTTGATATTTTGTGTTATTAGTAGCTAAAACCCCTTATTCTAAGTTGTAGCTCTTGGTGATGGATCAATATGAATTTGTGTTCATTCTTGGGCTAATTCTAGTTTATTTTGTGTATAAGACGACATTATGCCTACATACCACATTTGGGTGTATTCCAAGGTAAATGCTTAATGCTCTATTGTTGGTTCATACCTAGAAATACTCAACGATGTAATTAGGTTGTTCATGACAGTAGATGATCAGAGGTATGAGGATCATAATCATAAGATTAACCTTGGTAACCCACAATGAAGCTTATCCCTTGAGTACTAGAATAAATCCATATTGTACAGGAAAAAGATATATGCTACAGCCCTAAGATTCCTTTCCTATTTGAGAACTTTCATGTTTGAAATATCTTGGCTAAAGTAATTAAGTCTTGTTAGTGTTTAAATAATAGTCTAAATAAATTTCTCAAATTAATTACCGCTTGAGTGAATTTATTTGGACATTATCGATTTATATTTTTTTAATAGAAGTCTCTTTGAAAATTTAGATCAAAACTGTCGTCTTACTACTTGAGCTATGACGTTCACCTGCGTGTGATTTTGGACGCAATAATTTTTTTTCACCATTTCTGAGGATTTCTTAATCGGAGGATATCTAATTTGTAAGTGTCTAAATTATTCCTATAGATGTTTTAAACTTGATCTTGGCACTTCTTTTCCCAGATTGTGTTAGGTTTTCGCACCGGAAGACTATTAGGATTTAGTAGAGCTTCTATCTGAACCGAAAATTGTTTTCATTAGTGGGGAAAGCGAAGAAGATCAAACCATGTTGATTCTTGTGTGGTGAAGGAACCAGAGACTATAAAACTAGGAGGGATCAAGACTCACCAACAACGATGGATGAAATGAAAGTGAGGGATGTCGAAATCCCATGATCTACAAATGTTACCTCAAGTTTTCATAAACATGCACCGAGAGGGATGTTTGAATTAAAGAATAACATGATGAAATTATTGCACACAAACGGGCAATTTACATGACTATATCATGAGGATCGACGCGTGTATATATTTTATTTCCTTGAAATAAGTGACGAACACACTCCAACTGGAGTGAAATCTAATTATGTGAGGCTCATATTGTTTCCCTTTTTTCTGTTGGGGGAAGCAACAATATGGCTAAACTCTGAGCCTGCAAATTCCATAAAAACTTCTAATGATCTTGCCCAAATGTTTTTGATATTGCTTTTTTTCCATCCAATAAAATAGCCAAGATGATAAACAATATATTGAGCTTTTGACGGAAAGTAGGAGGATTTGTACCAGGATTAGGATAGGCTTAAGTCCATGCTGCTAAGTTTTCCACATCACCATCAAGCTAACGAAGTTTTGTTCCATAACTTGATTGAAGGGTTTGAATAAAAAAAATTTATTATTTGATTCCGTTGCAGATGGACAAGCTTTGGAGAAGACATACGATAAGTTGTTTACATTTCTGAAATATATTTCACAAGGTAAACGCGAGTGGAATGTCTAAGAAGCTAAACCTTTCGTCCACAAGATTGTTGGAATGTTTGAAATGCATTTAGTGGTACTTTTTTCTCCATCGATAGCATCAATGTCAAATATGATGACTAATCATTTCAACAACATGAAACTAGGACAACAACACGCTCAAGTAATGTGTTACATCAACCACAAGCTTGGTGTGGAGTATGTGGATGTACAGATCACAATGTCAAGGTATGTGGAGCAAACCCACAATCTGTTCATTTTGTAGATAATACTCATCGAGAAGGAAATCACTTCAGCTATTGAAATACCTACAACCAGTTTGGTGGAACCATCCAAACTTTTCATAGGGTTGTAATATAAACTAACATCACGGAAAAAACCATTACAAACAACAGAGTAGTAGAGAACTCTATCATTTCCAAAACCATGGTAGTGAAAAGGCTTCCTAGAAGAGTGATATGCTTGTGGAGGACATACTATACAAATCCTGGCGGATAAAGATAAATTTGCGGCGGATGTTCGAAAAAATTATTTGGTGACGCAGAATTTGGTGAAGTAGTTTGGGAAGTTTGCTAGTAGTTGAGGATATATTGTCTTGCTCGAGTGGTCCTTATGACATCATAGTAGTGTCATGTTTTCATGAAACTACGACAATTGTTATGTCAAAAGCTGAAATGCTACTAGAAGTAGAGTAGTAGATTCGTGATTTGCTTAAAAGTTTTGAAGTATTCAAGGACGAACAAAGTTATAAATTTGGGGGGTGATCTTAGGCGTATTTATATGCATAATAAACAATTTACCAATTTTAGATAGTCATGTTTGAGGTCATTTACGGTGTCGTAGATATGTTTTGAGAGGTTTTTGATGCTACTCATTCTAATCAATATTATTTGATGTCCCAAGTAGAAAGCAATGGAAAACGAGAAAAACTATGACACCTGAACAAAGGTTGAAAAAGACAAGACGAAGTGGCCGAGAAAAAGAGACAAGAAATTGGAAAATGTATTACACGAGAGCACATCCACATCATGGAGACAGTCTGACCATATAGAATAGGAACTCCTCTTTGTAGAGGAGTCTTCGATATGGAGCGCGTAGCAGAGTTGTTTCAGCGATGTTCATATATATGCGAGAGAACAAGTCCCCGTTGTGGACCTGGTTAGACTACGTGTTTAATTCTAGAGTATACATATTTTAAGTGTCATTTCATTACGCATAGAATTCCAAAAAGTCGGGAGCTCCACATTAAAGACGATTTTGCTCCCATTTCTAGGGTTTTCTTTCTTCTTCTTCATCGGTAAAGTCTTGTAGGACTCTAAAATATGTTATCTTTATATTTTTTGTTATGAGTAGCTAAAACTCCTTATACTAGGTTGTAGATATTGTTAAGGTTTAATATGATTTTTTTTAGTATGAGAAGGGTTAGTTTATAGTTTGCTTGCATTCTTTTTTTAATACTTTAATGCTTTATCAACATTAGGATAAAATTTTTGTCTACTCTTGAACTCGGTCGATGAATAGAGGTATAGACCCAAGAATATTATAGGAGTCTTAATTCTAGGGTTAATTCTGGTTTGTTTTGTATATAGGATGGTATTTTACCTATATACTGCACTTGGTTATAATGCAACATTAATGTTTAATTCTCCGTTGTTTGTTAATATCTAACCCCGCTCAACGATGTAGTTAGGTTGTCAATGATTATAGATGATAAGAGGTTGGCAGGTTGTAATCGTAAAATGAACCTTGAAAGCTCACATTAAAGCTAATCGCATGAATACTAGAATAAAAGCACATACCGGAAATAGATATATCCTACAACCTTAGGATACCTTTCCCAATTGTTAGCTTTTCGTGTTTGAAATTGCTTGACTAAAGTAATTAAGTCCTGTTAGTGTTTAATTATTAGTCTAAACAAATTTATTAAATTAATTACATCTTGAGTGAATTTATTAGGATATTAGCGATTTTTATTTGTTGATTAGAAGTCCGTTGTGTACGAACATTCAGATCGGAAGAGCCTTTACTCTACATGAGTGACCACGTGCACTTGCATGTGCTTTTGAATAGAACAAAAACTCCAACAGTTTCTCCACCGCACACAATTACTAACCACATCCACAAGCTCCAATCCCAATCAACTATGCACATCAGAAGTACAAACCATCCCCACCTATCAACAAAAATATACCAGCAACCGACAAAAATACACCGAAAAATCACCAACTAATGCACCAGTCTACTAAAATCCTGCACAAAACAACCCAAATGACAACAATATACATACACTGCCCCAACATCGAATGAAAGCCTCCCAGAGTTTTGACTCCTTTGCCAGAAACACACATTCAACTGTTTGAGCGTCTACGAGTGGAAAGATTGATCAAACCAGTAGAAGGAAGGACAATTAATTATAGTACAGAATTCTTCCGGGAGGATCAACGATGTGCCAACCATTCTGGAGGTGCAGGTGGAAAGATTGATCAAACCAGTAGAAGGAAGGACAATTAATTATAGTACAGAATTCTTCCGGGAGGATCAACGATGTGCCAACCATTCTGGACGAACATTCAGATCGGAAGAGCCTTTACTCTACATGAGTGACCACGTGCACTTGCATATGCTTTTGAATAGAACAAAAACTCCAACAGTTTCTCCACCGCACACAATTACTAACCACATCCACAAGCTCCAATCCCAATCAACTATGCACATCAGAAGTACAAACCATCCCCACCTATCAACAAAAATATACCAGCAACCGACAAAAATACACCGAAAAATCACCAACTAATGCACCAGTCTACTAAAATCCTGCACAAAACAACCCAAATGACAACATATACATACACTGCCCCAACATCGAATGAAAGCCTCCCAGAGTTTTGACTCCTTTGCCAGAAACACACATTCAACTGTTTGAGCGTCTACGAGTGGAAAGATTGATCAAACCAGTAGACGGAAGGACAATTAATTATAGTACAGAATTCTTCCGGGAGGATCAACGATGTGCCAACCATTCTGGAGGTGCAGGACATGATACAAAAGGTTGTATCAACCTGAAACATAAGATTCAAGACTTGATCGATATCAAAGTCATCACTTTCGAAGTCGTTGCCCCCAATGTAAACCTTAACCCATTGTCAAATCATGGGGGAGTGACCATCAACATGATCGAAAGTGACAAAGATTGGCTCGATAATATTATTTCTGGTAAAGAAAATGCAACTCACTTATACCAACAATGTCCTCATTGACCATAAAACCCTGTCCCAGAGTTTGTTGTAATATTTTCACCTCATCAGGCATTCGCTTTGGAGAAAGAAAGAAGCAATGAAAGACCCAAGGAAAAGTTTGTTGTCCAATCAGCTACGACATATGACATGACACATTCTGCAATATGTTATGTCCCAAAAGAGCTAGCCTAGGTATTACGAAGAAAGGAGAACCAAAAAAGGTCGATCACATAAGGTAAGGCAGAAGAGTTTTGGCAAAAAATGCAAGCTAAGCAATCTTCCAATGTGATGAATTTACAGAAGACTCAAGCTAAAATGTAACAACCTGTTTAGTCATTTTGAGCAGCAGATTTTATTTTTGGAAATTGGCTGAGACGACGGACCCCACGACAGACCGTCTTGGGCACGACGGACCGTCGCAGGTCTCGTTTCAAAACACTTAGAAATTCTGAAATTGGGTACTGAAATCGACTCTCTGAACTTCGTGACGACATGGAAGGACGGACCGTCGTGGTCACGACGGACCGTCACAGACCCTTTGATAGAATTGAGTCTCTGAACTCTGTGATGGAGCAGCAGGACGGACCGTCGCAGGCACGACGGGCCGTCACAGACTGCGTAATCCCAGGCTGGGTCAGATTTCTATAAATGTTTTAAGGGATGTTTTTGACTATTCCTGCTTTAATTATAAAGTTAGTGGGTTAATATTAATAAGTCTAATTACTTGGGGGGTAAAAGAGGTAACCTTGAATTAATTAGTGGGTTATTATTGTCATCTTTTGTACTTAATTATATGCTAATTAGGATAAAAGAAAGAGGGTTTGAATAAGAAAAATAGAAAGAACAAGAGAGAGAGGGAGAATCGAACGAGGAAGAGAGAAACAAAGCTTGGGGAATTGCTTGCTTGATCACTAATCTTCGGTGGAGGTAGGTTATGGTTTTTATGCTATTCGTAGTAAACTCTTAATAGCGAATGATATGTATTTGTAGTATTGTAAACCCTCATATATGCTTAATTGTATGCTTGCATGAATATGATTATGTAATTGTGATAAAATAAGCATGATGAAGTTATTGAATCCCAAATCTTGAAAAGAAACTCTAATCTACTTTGTTAATGATGATGCCTTGGTATGAAAGAAGGCTTGATGAACGAAAGTAGTGAGATTAGGGGATTGGGTGCCACGTTCCGGTACCAGAATAGAAATAGAGGATCGAGTGCCACGTTCCGGTACCAGGATAGAATGAGGATCGGAGTGTCACGTTCCGACACCAGGATAGTATATGGATCGGGTGCCACGTTCCGGTACCAGGATAGAATGAGGATCGGAGTGTCACGTTCCGACACCAGGATAGTATATGGATCGGGTGCCACGTTCCGGTACCAGGATAGAATGAGGATCAGAGTGTCACGTTCCGACACCAGGATAGTATATGGATCGGGTGCCACGTTCCGGTACCAGGATAGAAATAGAGGATCGGAGTGTCACGTTCCGACACCAGGATAGTATATGGAGCGGAGTTTCACGTACCGACACGAGAGGAATAAAGATAGTGAATCTTGAAATATGCTAATATACCCAATCTAATGAACGTAATTCCCAATGAGTATGATGTTGAGGCTTGAGTCCTCATGTGTGAACTTGGCAGTACTTATTATTGATTATAGAACTTGATGTGGCTACATGTTGAGTATTTGTAGTTGATTTATGATATTTCTTGATATATACTTTTTTCTATTTTGAGTTGGCCGATGATACCTACTCAGTACTTGTGTTTGTAGTGACCCCCTACTTTTATGTTTTCTTCTTTGTTATTTGTGGAGTGCAGCAAACGTGCCATCGTCTTCAACTCAACCGCAATTCTAGCCAGTCTTCGTCACACCGGATCTTCAGGGTGAGCTAATGCTTCTAGCTTGGACTGGATCTTCTTCCTCATGTCTTGATGCCTTGAAGTTCCGGCATGGACTAGCTTTTACTTGTTTAGCTTCTTAGAATACTCTTAGTTTAGTAATTTGAACATAGATGTTCTTGTGGTGATGACTTCCAGATTTTGGGGAATAATAAATGTTGAATATTAGAAGTTATTGAATTGGTTTTTATCAATGAGTTTAAGTCTTCCGCATTACTTTCTGTTGATAATTTATTGAAATGTTAGGGTTTAGATTGGTTGGTTCGCTCACATAGGAGGGTAAGTGTAGGTGCCAGTCGCGGCTCGGTTTTGGGTCGTGACAAACTTGGTATCAGAGCATTAGGTTCGTTGGTCTCATCATACAAGAACGAGTCTAGTAGAGTCTTAAGGAACGGTAGGGGGACGCCTTTACTTTTCTTTGAGAGGCTATAAGACATTAGGAAAATTCCATTCTTTCTTTCTTCCTTTCGTGCTATTACTTGAATCTAATTGGTATGTAGGTGATACAAATTGGTATCTGACCATCTTCACTCTATTTCACAGATGGTTAGAACTAGAGAAACGACTGCGCCAACACCAACACCTACACCGGCAAGACAAGAAGCATCTGAGCCAGCCACTGGGGCTGTAGCTCGAAGAGGAGTAGCAGCAAGAGGCCGTGGTAGAGGTCGTTGGAGGACGTCCTCTAAAGGAAGAGGGCAAGTACCTAGCCCATCTGATGCTAGGGCAGTGACTCCTCCACCAACTGAGGAAGTAGTAATAGAGGGTGAGGAAGGGGAGGATGAACAAGTGCAAAATGAGGAATTGCCACCCCAACCTACTGCAGAGATGATCAATCAGGTTCTTGCTTATCTTAGCGGGTTATCTGATCAGGGTCAGGCACCTCCAGTGTTTTCTGCACCAACACCTCCGGTTTCAGAGGTACAACATGCAGCCACTATGGCTCCCCGTATGGATGCCTCATTGGAAATAGGCACGTTTCCTCGTCTGACTACAGGGCCTATAATGACAAATGATCAGCATGAACTTTTCAGTATGTTTTTGAAATTGAAACCTCCAGTCTTCAAGGGTGCTGAATCGGAGGATGCCTACGATTTTCTGGTCGACTATCATGAGCTACTACACAAGATGGGTATAGTAGAACGGTTTGGTGTTGAGTTTGTGACTTATCAGTTTCAAGGAAATGCCAAAATGTGGTGGCAGTCACATGTTGAGTGTCAACCAACAGAGGCACCACCTATGACTTGATCCTCATTCTCTAGCTTGTATATGGAGAAGTATATCCCCCGAACTTTGAGGGATAGGAAAAGAGATGAGTTCTTGAGCCTGGAGCAAGGTAGAATGTCAGTTAATATATATGAGGCTAGGTTTCGTGCACTTTCAAGATATGCCACCCTGTTTTTTTTCAGTCCACAAGAACGGATTCGCCGTTTTGTGAAGGGTTGAGGTCAGAATTGTGGATTTCAGCCTTACAGGTAGCGGCTACGGCAAAATCCTTTCAAGAAGTGGTAGACTTCGTGATAGAGGTGGAAGGAGTAAAGCCAGATGACTTCACCATGGCGTCGACATCAAAAAGGTTTCGAAAGGGAGGTGAGTTTAATGGTTCTTACTATAGAGGACAGGGTTCTGGAGGTTACTCAGTCCGACCAATTCAGTATTCACTACAAACTGTAGTTGGGGGTCCACCTCAGACCGGCCAACACTTCTCTAAGAGACCTATGCTTGAATCCCGAGAGTGTTATGGATGTGGGAAGACTGGGCACATTAAGAGGTATTGTCCAAAATAGAGTTACAGACCTCCAATGGTTAGAGGTAGAGGTGGTTATGGAAGAGGCCGTCAATCTGGAGGACGCGGTGATCGAGGTAATGGTGGTCACCAAAACGGCCGGGGTGATGGGCAAACTGGAGCCACTACATCACAACATGGTAGGGGCAAAGGACAGACAGGTGATATGGCCCATTGTTACACTTTCCCTGGGAGATCTGAAGTGGAGACATCTGATGCTGTCATCACAGGTAATATTTTGGTTTGTGATTGCATGGCTTCTGTATTGTTTGATCCTGGATCCACATTTTCTTATGTATCTTCCTCATTTGCTAATGGTCTTAATTTACCTTGTGAATTACTTGACATGCCTATTCGTGTTTCTACTCCGGTGGGTGAGTCTGTGATAGTTGAAAACGTATATAGGTCTTGTTTGGTGAATTTTATGGGGAGCAACACTTATGTAGATTTTGTTATCTTAGAAATGGTTGACTTTGATGTAATTCTGGGTATGACTTGGCTTTCTCCGAATTTTGCGATCTTGGATTGTAATGCTAAAACTGTGACGTTAGCCAAGCCTGGGACAGATCCGTTAGTGTGGGAGGGCGACTACACTTCCAATCCGGTTTGTATCGTCTCCTTTCTCGTGCTAAGAGAATGGTTAGTATGGGTTGTTTAGCTTTCTTGGCACACCTCAGGGATGATACTACCCAAGTACCTTCGATTGAGTCAGTTTCAGTAGTCCGTAAGTTTTTGGATGTGTTCCCTGCAGATCTTCCTGTTATGCCACCGGATAGGGATATTGACTTCTGCATCGATCTTAAACCGGGAACTCGCCCCATTTCTATACCCCCTTATAGAATGGCTCCCGCGGAATTAAGAGAGTTAAAGGCCAAACTTCAAGAGTTGTTGAGCAAAGGCTTCATTAGACCAAGTGCATCTCCTTGGGGTGCTCCGTTTTAGTTTGTGAAGAAGAAGGATGGAAGTTTTCGGATGTGCATAGACTACCGGCAGTTGAACAAGGTAACTATTAAGAACAAGTATTCTCTTCCTCGCATTGATGACTTGTTCGATCAGTTACAAGGTGCTTGTGTCTTCTCTAAGATTGACTTGAGATCCGGTTATCATCAATTGAAAATACGGGTAACGGATATGCCAAAGACTGCCTTTCGAACCAGGTATGGGCATTAAGAATTTGTAGTGATGTCTTTTGGTCTTACGAATGCCCCTGCTGCGTTTATGAGCTTGATGAATGGGATTTTTAAGCCATATCTGGATCTCTTTGTGATTGTATTTATTGATGATATACTGATATACTCTAAAAGTAAGAAGGAACATGAGGAGCATTTGAGAATTGTATTGGAAATGTTGAGGGAGAAAAAGCTTTATGCCAAGTTCTCTAAGTGTGAGTTTTGGCTAGATGCAGTGTCCTTCTGGGGGCATGTAGTTTCTAAGGATGGAGTGATGGTGGATCCTTCTAAGATTGAGACAGTGAAGAATTGGGTAAGACCTACAAAGGTGTCAGAAATAAGGAGCTTTGTTGGTTTAGCTAGCTATTACCGTCGATTTGTCAAGGGATTCTCTTCCATTGATTCCCAATTGACGAACTTGACTAAGCAGAATGTTCCATTTGTATGGTCGGACGAATGTGAGGAAAGCTTTCAGAAGCTCAAGACCTTGTTGACTACCGCACCTATCCTTACCTTGCCAGTAGAGGGTAAGAACTTCATTGTGTATTGTGATGCATCCTATTCTGGGTGCAGTGCTAATGCAAGAGAAGAGTGTAATTGCTTATGCTTCAAGGCAATTAAAGGTGCATGAACGTAACTATCCGACCCATGATTTGGAATTTGCCGCGGTAGTATTTGCATTAAAGCAATGGAGGAACTATTTATATGGGGTTAAGTGTGAGGTCTATACGGATCATCGTAGCCTACATAATGTCTTTACTCAGAAAGATTTGAACTTGAGACAGAGGAGATTGATGGAACTACTGAAGGACTACGATATCACTATTTTGTATCATCCGGGAAAAGCGAATGTGGTGGCGGATGCTTTAAGTAGAAAGGTGGGATGCATGGGAAGTCTAGCTCATTTGCAAGTTTCTAAACGCCCATTGGCTAGAGAAGTTCAGATTCTGGCTAATGACCTTATGAGGTTAGAAGTAAATGAGAAGGGAGGATTTTTGGCTTGCGTGGAGTCAAGATCTTTCTTCCTTGACAAGATTAAGGGAAAGTAGTTTAATGATGAGAAATTGATCTGGATCCGAGATAAAGTGTTGCAAGAAGGGGCTAAAGAAGCAACAATCGATGAGGAAGGTGTTTTGAGGATTAAGGGAAGGGTATGTGTACCCCGCGTTGATGATTTGATCAACACTATTCCGACAGAGGCTCATAGTTCAAGGTATTCTATACACCCTGGTGCAACCAAGATGTATCGTGACCTAAAGCAACACTTTTGGTGGAGTAGAATGAAGCGTGATATTGTTGATTTTATTGCCAAATGTCCAAATTGTCAACAAGTAATGTATGAGCACCAGAGGCCCGGAGGAACACTTCAGAGAATGCCCATTCCTGAATGGAAGTGGGAGAGAATTGCAATGGATTTTGTGGTTGGTATTTCAAAGACAATGGGTAAGTATGACTCTATTTGGGTGATTGTTCATAGGTTAACTAAGTCTGCTCATTTCATTCCAGTCAAGGTGACTTACAATGCAGAAAAGTTAGCCAAGATCTATATCTCAGAAATCATTCGATTGCATGGAGTTGCACTCTCCATTATATCAGATAGAGGTACGCAGTTTACCTCTAAGTTTTGGAAAACATTGCATGCTGAATTAGGTACTAGGTTGGATCTTAGTACCGCATTCCACCCTCAGACTGATGGTCAGTCTGAGCGAACGATTCAAGTGTTGGAAGATATGCTTCGTGCATGTGTGATAGAATTTGGTGGCCATTGGGATAGCTTCTTACCCTTAGCGGAGTTTTCATACAATAATAGCTCTAACTCGAGTATTGACATGGCCCCATTTGAAGCGTTGTATGGTAGGAGATGTAGGTCTCCCATTGGGTTGTTTGATGCATTTGAGGTTAGACCTTGGGGTACTGACCTTTTGAGGGATTCATTAGAGAAAGTGAAATCTACTCAAGAAAAGCTTCTAGCAGCGCAAAGTAGGAAAAAAGAATATGCAGATCGAAAGGTTAGAGACTTAGAGTTCATGGAGGGTGAGCAAGTCTTGCTGAAGGTTTCGCCCATGAAAGGGGTGATGCGGTTTCGTAAAAGAGGTAAACTAAGCCCAAGGTATAATGGTCCCTTTGAAGTACATAAGCGAGTAGGGGAGGTGGCTTATGAGTTAGCCTTGCCTCCAGAGCTGTCCGGAGTGCATCCGGTATTTCATGTGTCTATGTTAAAAAGATACCATGGGAATGGAAACTACATCATTCATTGGGATTCAGTTCTGCTTGATGAAAACTTGTCTTATGAGGAGGAGCCTGTTGCTATTTTAGTTAGAGAAGTTTGCAAGTTGAGGTCAAGAGAGATTGCATCCATCAAAGTTCAATGGAAGAATCGACCAGTCGAAGAGGCCACTTGGGAGAAGGAGGCTGACATGCGAGAAAGATACCCACACCTGTTTAAAGATTCAAGTACCCCTTCTCGCCCTCGTTTTTCTTCTTGTGATCGTTCGAGGACGAACGATGGGTAAATTGGTATCTATTATAACGACCTGTTTAGTCGTTTTGAGTAGCAGATTTTATTTCTGGAAATTGGCTGAGACGACGGACCGCCATGGGCACGACGGACCGTCGCAGGGTCTCGTTTCAAAACACACAGAAATTCTGAAATTTGGTACTGAAATCGACTCTCTGAACTTCGTGACGACATGGCATGACAGATCGTCGTGGTCACGACGGACCGTCACAGACCCTTTGATAGAATTGAGTCTCTGAACTCTGTGACGGAGCAGCAGGACGGACCGTCGCAGGCACAACGTGCCGTCACAGACTGCGTAATCCCATGCTGGGTCGAATTTCTTTAAATGTTTTAAGGGGCGTTTTTGACTATTCCTGCATTAATTATAAAGTTAGTGGGTTAATATTAATAAGTCTAATTACTTGGGGGTTAAAAGAGGTAACCTTGAACTAATTAGTGGGTTATTATTGTCATCTTTTATACTAAATTATATGCTAATTAGGGTAAAAGAAAGAGGGTTTGAATAAGAAAAATAGAAGAACAAGAGAGAGGGAGAATCGAACGAGGAAGAGAGAAACAAAGCTTGGGGAATTGCTTGCTTGATCACTAATCTTTGGTGGAGGTAGGTTATGGTTTTTATGCTATTCGTAGTAAACTCTTAATAGCGAATGATATGTATTGGTAGTATTGTAAACCCTCCTATATGCTTAATTGTATGCTTGCATGAATATGATTATGTAATTGTGATAAAATAAGCATGATGAAGTTATTGAATCCCAAATCTTGAAAAGAAACCCTAATCTACATTGTTAATGATGATGCCTTGGTATGAAAGAAGGCTTGATGAACGAAAGTAGTGAGATTAGGGGATCGGGTGCCACGTTCCGTTACCAGGATAGAAATAGAGGATCCGGTGCCACGTTCCGGTACCAGGATAGAATGAGGATCGGAGTGTCACGTTCCGACACCAGGATAGTATATGGATCGGGTGCCACGTTCTGGTACCAGGATAGAATGAGGATCGGAGTGTCACGTTCCGACACCAGGATAGTATATGGATCGGGTGCCACGTTCCGGTACCAGGATAGAATGAGGATCGGAGTGTCACGTTCCGACACCAGGATAGAATATGGATCGGGTGCCACGTTCCGGTACCAGGATAGAAATAGAGGATCGGAGTGTCACGTTCCGACACCAGGATAGTATATGGAGCGGAGTGTCACGTACCGACACTAGGGGAATAAAGATAGTGAATCTTGAAATATGCTAATATACTCAATCTAATGAACCTAATTCCAAAATGAGTATGATGTTGAGGCTTGAGTCCTCATGTGTGAGCTTGGCAATACTTATTAATGATTATAGAACTTGTTGTGGCTACATGTTGAGTATTTGTAGTTAATTTATGATATTGCTTGATATATACTGTTTTCTATTTTGAGTTGGCCGATGATACCTACTCAGTACTTGTGTTTGTACTGACCCCTTACTTTTATGTTTTCTTCTTTGTTATTTGTGGAGTGCAGCAAACGTGCCATCGTCTTCAACTCAACCACAATTCTAGCCAGTCTTCGTCACACCGGATCTTCAGGGTGAGCTAATGCTTCTAGCTTGGACTGTATCTTCTTCCTCATGTCTTGATGCCTTGAAGTTCCGGCACGGACTAGCTTTTACTTGTTTAGCTTCTTAGAATACTCTTAGTTTAGTAATTTGATCATAGATGTTCTTGTGGTGATGACTTCCAGATTTTGGGGAATAATAGATGTTGAATTTTAGAAGTTATTGAATTGGTTTTTATCAATGAGTTTAAGTCTTCCGCATTACTTTCTGTTGATAATTTATTGAAATGTTAGGGTTTAGATTGGTTGGTTCGCTCACATAGGAGGGTAGGTGTGGGTGCCATTCGCGGCTCGGTTTTGGGTCGTGACATAAAAATTCTGTTTGGCCTCTAATAATAACTTTTAAGTACCACCAAAAAGCACTACTGAAGCAACTTAGCGAAGTGTATGTACCGACGAGAACAAGTGGAAAGTATCAGGACACTAAGGTAAGTCATGTTATTGTGAGTACTCAAATCTTTTTCAGGGAAGAGGATTTGCCACTCGAGGTAGAGATGCACAACCGTGCCTTGTATATCACCGTTAAATGCTGAGACAAGTTTGTAGCTCGAGTATTCATTGATAATGGCTTAGGACTCAATAATCAACCCTTATTCAACTAAATTATGATGTTGGAAAAATTCATCAAAATTGCATGAATGTAAGAACGTTTGATGGTTCTCAAAGAGTGACCCTAGTGAAGGTAGATTTAATTATCAAAATGGGCCCCTATCATAATCGAAGAGTACCCCCTAGACATGACAGGTGTCTTCGTCCTTGAAAAGGCCTTAGACAAGCCTTTAGCATACACCATTGCATCATAGGCAAAATAAAAAGCGGAAAATTAGAAATTTTTTTTGAACTTCAACTTCACTTTAAATATATCAAAATAGAATCTATAATTGTCTCACATGACTATTTAATCATAAGAGTACAATATTAGGGACATATCCCTTACATCATTACAATATGTCTCATAATAGCAATTACAATAAAGCTTTTTAAATAGGAAATATGAAACAAGAGTATTCATCTTCATCCTTGGACTTGAGGACTCATTAACTTTGGGATAGTGATCCATGTTCTACAAGAAAGGAGTAGAATCTCTTAAATTGCCCAAACCTACACTTTGTGTAGAAAATAGAAGGGATATGGGTTAGTACAAACCATATGTACTAAGTATGGAAACATATGCAAGTAAATCATTTTAAAAGATGGAAAAAGGGACATTTTATTTAATAGTATGACAAGTTAACATTAAAAACCTTCATGTACATTCCAAGAAAATATACAAGTCAATGACATGACAACAATAAATAATATTCATATTGATGTTCAAAAGTAATATCATAATAAATCCATAAGCAACATTTAACACTTTATAATCCATTTCATCAATACATCAAAATACCTTACTCATAATTCCAATTCAAGTCAACTAGTGCAATATCTATGTGATGCCCCAAAACCCTACATAAACCAAGTAAACTAGCAAAGAGACCATAAGTATTGCCTTACCTCATACAACCTCATAACAAGTGTAGTCAACCTCATATATAACAATTTAGACCAACAATCACGCATATCAAGTGAAACAAACAACATATAGGATCAACATTATGCATTTCATTCATAACATGTGTCCATAAATAACCCACCGTAAGACTCCCCTCAAGGTCCACTTGTGCAATCTATAGGTAAAAACCCACCCCTACCTACACTATGTAGCACCTATTTAGTAAACCTAGTTATGGTTCATTTTAATACTTTTATTCATTCATTTTACTTTCAGGAAACTCCCATAACCAACATTAGACTATTTAAGCTAAATATGGAATCAAGTGTCAACCCCTCACGGTGAAAGGAATGAATCCTACTTGCCAAGGTGCGACATATACATGATAGAATCTAGGTAGATCAACGCGCTAAGGTTCCTATGGGGGCATATAGTTAAGGAACTATGAGGTTTTTACTAGAAACCCTTTGTATACTAATTCGCATCGTAGATTCCACCTCATGACAACAATTGGTAAACCTACCTTACTTTTAGGAAGGGACAATTCTCATTGTCAATTTCACGCGATGCAAAGCTAAATTCACTTTTTGAAGTATCTTTAAGTCTTCCTTAACATTAATTCATAACATAGGTCTTAAGAGCTTAGCCCCTCATTTAACATGTTCATAGCTCCTAGGTTCTATGATGAAAAGTCCTTTCCTCACAACCCGACATTATGTTAGAACAGTACATCATAAAATAGTAATAAGATGCACATATGAATAACCTCCAATCACTAAAATAATACACCTATGATCATCTCAGACCCATCATGTTCATGTCATAACCATATATTCATAACTTCATCGTTCGTACTTCAATTGAGCAATATTATGAAGAATAGACAAATATTATTATTATAAGGTGTTCGTGACCTTGAATGTCTTACCAATGGCCTCCAAGAAACTCATCAAAGACTTAACTCCCAAATAAACGATATTCACCAAACATTTCAGTCATCATATCCATCTCATATAATAGTAAATTATGTAAGAACACATTCAATTACATCAACCCTAATCATTAATCAAAAAAATTCATAAGTTAGGGTTAGGAGAATAGGAATATTCATGGGTCTTTTTAAGAAATTAGGTCAAATCCAAAGGTAAAACATAAATACACTCATAGAAAATAATAATCCATCACTATTAATAAAATCAAGAATAAATTAATCATGTTTGAAAGAAGACCTACGAAATTGAGTGAAAAATTAGTTTATGGAATATTGAAATCTAAATTTTGAATAACCTCTTGAAGAGAGGAGTCCCAAGAATGAGTAGCCTCCATACCTTATAAATATTTACATATGTGAAGTAAAGACTTGTTCTTGAATCCCTAGAGAAAGCTTGATCGTATTTTTCAATGGGGGTCTTGAGTTTAGAGAGAATTGGGAGTCTTTGGGGTTTTTGAATTTTGATGTTTGAAGACTTGTTTAATGAGTTAAAATCCCTTAATATACCTAAAATAACTAACCTAGACCGCTATACTCAAATGGCCAAGGCTGGAATTTACCAAACCACTCTTTGCTTAGTCGTGTGTTGCACCAATGTGCAAGCCCCAAACGATGCCCATAGTTGACCATCTGTGAATCTATGTATGGACAGTCCTTCTATTGTATGGGTTGGATAAGAAACTCCTCAAATGGAGCCAATGATCATAATTCTATGTATGGACTCACAACATCCATTGACAGGGCGTGAGTCCATCGACGAGTGTTGTCAAGCTGTTTTTTGACAGCTTTTGGATAAAGTTTTTGGGTCCTCCTTGAGATCACTAAGGGTTGTCCTCAGTATTCGTACCAAAACATTTTGACCCTAAACATGCACTATGGTGTAACCTAAGCATTTTCACTAAGTTTGACCTTCATATGACTCTTCAAACCCCTTCTAAAACCTAAAGGAACACTAGATCAGTTTCTCTCTACTACGGACGTCATGGTCATTTCTTGATGTTTAGGCTTTAATAATTCCTAATCAAGTTAATTAAATATGTTTGATCCTTGAAACACCATTTTAAACATCAGTCACTAGGTGAGGCACTAGCCTAGGTCCTTGGATTTCCGAGGTATAATAGCCCCGCAAAATTTGTCGTTAAGTTTTACGTGATGGTTATATCTACAAGCTATTAATTATTTCTAGGAAGATCGTGGATACATGATGTTCGAGCAGTCCCATACACACTGCATAAAATTTTGAAGTTTATCAAGGATTATCAAGAAAACGTCATCCATGGTTAAGGGAGTCAACGTAGTCACCCTGTTTTTTTGTTCAGGTTATTAAATATTCCTCTCAAGACAATTACTTTCACATGGTGGAGATAATAATTATATGTTTAAAGATAGGAAATCACAAGTATTACTTCCACTAGTGTATAAAATGCTAGCCACGACTATGCTAAGAAGTGGTTTTGATCCCGGAGTGTGGCTTAAGCAAGAATGTGGATGGCATTTACGAACTTCTTCCTATCCCATTTTATGATTTTCTCTTCGAAGTAGATTACACCCAAACAAAGGAAAAAAAATATGAAACAGAAAAAAGGAAGAAGCATGACTATGATATAACAAAGCCTATTCAAGAATTGTACTAGTCACATTAGAGCTTGATATTAATGGCCTACTGGAAGGGATGGGAAGGTTTTGTTGATGAAGAAGAATGTGTTGTGATCTTGGTAGACTGCACCAGAACACCCATTATCCGAGATGTCAGACTTGGAGAGATCAACAAAATTTGATTGGCCACTTCACTTATGATCAATTGAATGGCTTGGTATACAAAGACAAGATTTGAAGTTTTATTTTTGAAAATTGATGTTTTTCAGATGTGGGCAGAAATCACCATTTATTTTCCTTCATTTTTAACCATAATGTTTTAAAAGGAAATGAATCACTACTCATGACCAAAGTTTTTAAATCTAATTAAATCCTCGTTTATTTTAAATCGATTATCTTGTTTTTGTAAATAATTCTTGATTATATAAATTTAAAATAGTTCTATGTAACATGGTCTATTTATTGCTCAGTTCAGTAAAATGAATCTCAGCCAGTCAATGTCATGACATGTCATGAACCCGGTGAACCTAGTAAGGTTAAAGAAGAAAAATGTGAAGAATATGCCAAGGAAACCGTGATACCTGAACACCTCAGAAGTTGAAGCAACTTGAAAATGATAAAAAGTCTAGTATGGACGAGGTAGACATAGTAAACTTTGGAGATGACTAGTCGATCTGAGAAATCTAGTTAGTGACCATGTGGCAGCAACACAAAGATAAGAATTGGTAAAGCTTCTCAAACAATACATCGATATGTTTTCTTGTTCTTATGATGATTTTCTAGGGTTTAACACTGATATTGTTTCTCATAAGATGACTATCAATTTAGATAATTGTTCCATAATGAAGAAAACCATAAAGTTCAAACCCGATCTATGTTTAAGGATAAAATAAGAGGTCATAAAGTCGAATTGAAGGTGGTCAAAGTGAGCAAGTATCCCACTTGACTAGCTAACGTTGTTCCAGTAGTGATGAAAGATGAAAAAATAAGGATATGTGTGGACTATGAGGATTTCAACAAAGGGAGTCAAATAAATAACTTCCCCTTTCCAATTGTCAACGTACTCATCATAAATTGGCCAAAGCATGAGCAGAAATCTTTTCTGGATTGGATGATACCACCAGATCCTAATGGATGGAGAAGATGCTGAAAGACAACATTTATCACACCTTTGGGAGTCCACCATTGTTGAGAGATGTCTTTCAACCTTAGGAATGTTGGAGACACTTACATGAGAGCTATGACCACATCCATGATACGAATTACAAATGAATTGAAGTGTATGTGGATGATGTCATCATAAAGTCATGAGAGAGTTCGGATCATGTGATACACTTGGAAAAGTTATTCGACTGGTTACATATGTATGATTTGAAGTTGAACCAAGCCAAATGTGCATTTGGAGTACCTACAAGGAAGTTACTCTGATTCACAGTTTGCAGAAAATTATTGATCTTGATCCTTCCAAGATGAATAATATTCATGACTTGCCTCCTACATAGACTAAGAAGGAAGTGATGAGTTTTCTAGGGAGACTGAATTACATAAGTAGATTCATAGATTAATCAACGGTGATTTGTAATCAGATAATAAAGTTTCCATGAAAAGACACGCAAACCATATGGACCGAAGAATGTTAGAATGCTTTTGACAACATCAACAGTTATCTTTCAAATCCACTAGTGTTGGTGCCACCACGTGTAGGTTGTCCTTTGCTATTGTATTTATCCTTCTCTAACAACGCATTTGGGTGTGTGCCAGGAAAACATGATGAGACTGGAAGAAAGAAAAGAGTTATATTCTATGTGAGAAAGAAGTTCACATCATATGAGGCTCCTTACACACTATTAGAAAGAATTTATTGTGCTTTTACTTTTCTTGCTCAGAAATTGAGACATTATTTTTCAGCTTATACAGCACATTTCATTTAAAGAATGGACCCGCTCAAGTAAATATTTTAGAAAGCAATTCCCATAGGAAAGTTAGTGAAGTGGGAAATGTTGTTGAGTATGTTCGACATTGTGTATATGAAATAGAAATCAGTTAAAGGTCAAGCATTAGCTTGGCCGATCACCTTGCTGAAAACACAGTTATTTAAGGATATGAACCGCTTAGAAGATATTTTCCTGATGAAGAAGCATTTTTTGTAGGGGAAGACATATCAGAATCATATACTTGCTGGAGAATGTTCTTTAATAGAGTAGTGAACACTATAACAACAGGAATTTGAGCAATGTTTATATCTAAATTGGGGAAAAATTATCCATCACTAGCAAAGCATATATTCTGATGCACTAATAACATGAATGAGTATGAAGCCTATACTCTTGGCATTAGAAAGGGTCTTGAAATGAATGTTCAAGAATTAGTGATAATTGGTGATTCAGACTTGTAGATTTATCAAGTTCAATGAGAATGGAGCGTGAATAATGCTAAAACCTTACCTTAGGTACATTTTATATTAAGGTTATGAAAAAGATTTAGGAAGACCGAGTTCAAGTACACACCAACAATTTAGAACGAGCTTTATGATGCCCTCACAACCATATCCTCCATGATACAACACCCATAAAAAAATTAAATCGATACACGTGAGATAGTTAAAAGAACAACCAGCACATTGTTCACATGTGCAAGCGGAATGTATGGGAATCCATGGTATATCGATTTAAATAGTACATAGAAGTTGGTAAATATACAGAAAAATAAACAAGTATTCACCTGAAAACAATGATGAATGACGAACAACTTCTTTTTTAATGGAGAGGTACTTTATCGGAAGACTCCGAATTAGGGTTTACGAGATGTGTGATGCTATAGAAGCCACATTATTGCTTGAAAAAGTGCATGCAAAAGTGTGTGGGACGCACATGAATTGGTTTACATTAGCAAAAAATAATCTAAAGGGCATGATACTTGTGGATGACCATGGAAAGTGAGTGTGGATGATTTATCCAAAGGTTTCATAAATGTTAGGTACATGGAGATCTCACAGAAGAAACTCCTCACGATCTCAAAGTGATATCTTTGCCTTGGACATTTGCATCCTGGGTCATCGATGTTATTTGACAGATTTGGCCTGCTGCTTCTAATGGTAATAAGTTCATTTTGGTCGCCATTGATTACTTCACAGAGTGGGTCAAAGTTGCTTCCAACAAAGTGTGATGAAGAAAGTTGTGGTCGATTTTGTTTGCAATAATTTGATATATAGTGTAGGGGTACAAGAGTCTATAATAAAAGATAATGGAGCAAATCTAAACAGTCACTTGATGAAAGGGATATGTCAACAATTAAAAATTACCCATCGCAATTCAACGGTATATCGTCCTCACATGAATGGAGCTGTGGAAGATGCTAAATGAATATGAAGATGTTATAGAGAAAAATGATTGGAAACTACAAATCTTTGCATGAAAATTTGCCTTATGCTTTTTAGGTTATTACCACCACAATCTGGACCTGGTCATCTAAGAAAACTCCTTATATATTGGTATGAAAAATAGAAGAAGTGACACCAGTCGAAGTTTATATACCATCCTTAACGACTATTCAAAAAGCAGGAATTGAACGATGTTGATTAGGTTCGTGACCGATATCGGCAATTAGCATTGATTAATGAGAAAAGAATGAGTGTTTTCTGTCATGTTCAATTAAATCAGAAGAGAATGACTCACGCATTCAACAAGAAAGTAAGAGTTCAAACATATGAGGTAGGCCAATTGGTGTTGAAACACAGTTTCCAACATCAAGACGAATATAAAGGAAATTTTTTACTTAATTGGCAAGGATTGTATGTTGTCCACAAAGTACTATGAAGAAGTGGTTTTGTTCTAGCAGAGATAGATGTTAAATTATGGAGAAAAGCTATCAATTCAGATGTTATGAAGAGATATTATATTTGAAGGATAATGCCTCTTTCGATTACTTTATTGTAATTTGTGTTTACTCGTAATTATTTATCACATTATGTTTAAAAATATTAATTTTGTAAAGAAATATGTCTGACCTAAATTCTAAAGAATGAGATACGTAGGAGGCCTATGTCAATCTCGGCCATTTTCTTCTCAAAATTTTATACTCTAACAACTCTTTAGAGAAGAACTACATTTGACCTGATTTATTCCTCAATGGGATACATAGGCGCCACAACAGTTCTGTCATATTCCCAATATGATTTCCATATCCTTTCATAATGGAAACTTGGGCAAATTTTTTTAGAGGATATAAAAAATTCTACAAGAAGAGTTATATCATACAAAAAAGGTTCAAATATCATATCAAAATGTGGAATTCGACATAATTTTGACGAAGCCTGTGCTTTTTTTGCAAAACATCATGACTCCATGATCACTATTAGATTTATTCTGAAACATATAACTAAGGAAGAATTTTTGAGGAGGACCTCAAAAATTTCATCAAGGGTACTCGGAACATCTATGTCAACTTCAAGTGCCTTATTGTTATATACTCTTAAGGAGTTTTAAAGTGGACAACAAGTTACTCACATGATAAAAATAAGAGACAAAAATATTTTATTTGTGTCGTGCATGTCGTGATAATTGATTAACAGAGAGCATTGCAAACAATTTTTAAAAAAATCCATACCTACCAAATGTTCAAATTTAAATATGATCTTGTGTTTACTCTACGTAGTTGCATAGGATCAAACAACTTCCGAAGATAAAGAGATAAGGAGCACGACGAGTTAAAGATATCAACAAAGATCAGTGGCCCAAAACTAACATTTTTTGTCGATCCAAGGTATAATAATATCATCAAATATGCTATAATTATCCACTGAACATTTGAGAGAACATATAAGAGAATACTTGATAGTGAGTGTACCATCTATGCTTTACCAAAGAGGCATTTTGAAACAATATTCTATGTCAAGTCAAAGAATAGAATCTGCTGCTTAAGGTTGATAGATACCAATAAAAACGATGCTATCACCAAAAGTACCTATCATCATATCAAATATTTATGAAGGACAAAACACATAGTCAATGTCTTTGGATATTCAAAATGAAAAGAGGGACATTGTATATTTTAATTGCCAAGAGGGCCGTTCATATTCAAATTGCCAATAGTTCATCATATTAAAAATTCCAAGAGGGACATTGCATATTTTAATTTCCAAGAGGGACATCATATTAAAACCACCAAGGAAGTCATTCATATTCAAACTACAGAGAAGGTCATTCATATAAAATTATCCAATACGGTTAATTAATATTCAAACTGGCGAGAGGGACATTGCATATTTTAATTGTCGAGACATCATATTAAAATAGTAAAAAGGCCATTCACATTCATACTTCCAAGAGGGCACCGCATATTCAAATGGCCGAGAGGTCCATCATATTCAAACCGCCAAAAGGGTCTTTCATATTTAAACTGCCGAGAGGGCCATTCATATTTAAATTTCCAACAGGGACATTACATATCAAAATGCCAAGAACGGATTTTACATTTAAAGTTGTTGAGAAGGTCATCATATATAAACTTCTAAGAGAGAAATCATATTCAAACTATCAAAAGAGCGATTGCATATATTAAAACTTCCAAGAGGGCCATTACATATTGAAACCGTGAATATATCCATTGCATTTCCAACTGCGGATAGGGACACTATATTCAAACCACCAGATATCACATACTACAATATTTTTTTTACTACTTTTATATTAAAAGAAGAGTATGGTGAAGACTCAAGTCGCAAATAAAAGATACATTCTTTATTTACATTACGTCAAATTACCTGACGATGACATAAAATATTAAGGAGAACAATAAGTTCCATCATGGTAAATGAAGTTATCTATTTCATTTGAATAGTATTTTACACTTATAAGTTTTATCTTAGTTATTATCGAGAGCATCCGTGAGGCTGAATACTCAAATTAAACCACAGGTTCTGATGACATAAAAAAAAAGGATGCAACACAATGTGAAACTTTTTCTTAGCAATGAACTAGGACATTGTCCAAACAGGAGTATTAAACTATTAGGACGCGAGCTAAGGAGAGAACTACACCACAATTATTCCACACCCCTATCAATTTCAGTTTCACATGCAGAAATTTTTCAGTGTTCATCTGAAGCAACTTTTCAATCACTGTTACAATATACCAAGAGATTTACATATAATGTCTATGTAAGTTCTTAGTTATGAGTGTGAAGCGCGCCACATTCATGGATAAGACATTGGAAACCTCTTTTTCATACTCGACTTACTTGTAACTCTTCCAAACTGAAGGTTATCTACCATGATAGATTTTCTATTCAATCAGTTGAATTGAACTACAAACAGTATGATTCAATAATAAGTCTTTAAATCAAGCCCGTCGAGCTACAAGTCACCTGAATTCTCATATAAAACAAGATATGTAGGAAAACTGATACCGAGGTTTGGCCCTAATTCATAAAGTTTGTACCAAAATCCCTTTCCTAAATTTGAAGATGTGGTCGATCAAAATTGGATTCGTCAAATTTCATTAGCCTCAAATTTCTTAAATCAATCAAAGTAAAACAAGGTAGAACTGTTCATATCCAATTTTGGGTCTCCGCATTATAAATTAATCATCGAGCTTCATCAATTCCAAATCATTTAAAATAATTAGTTTTTTCGAAATTCCAAAAAAACAATAGTTTGCATGTTTTGTCACTTTTTATGATTTTTAAATAATATATATGTTTAATAAAATTATGTAGATAATTAATGTATTTTTATTAATATAAAAAAATCATTTGAAAATATTTTGTTAGTGATGGTTATAATTTTGAATTAATATGTTTATATAATTTAAAATACATTGAAGTTATTTTCACAGAAATTTTGTCATATTAAATAATAAATAAGTTTATTTTAATAATCACGTTATATTATAAATATTTGAAAATCATCATAAATTATTTTACACATTACTTAACTTACTGTAAGCTATAGTTATAATTTTATTTATTAGTTTATAATCGAGTTATTTATATTATTTTTGTTAAGCTGAAAAAGCTCGTTAGTTGATTATTTTTATTTATATATTAGCCAATTTTTACTTAATGTCATATTGGCAACATTTCTTAATCTCATTTGGTTATAATTGAAATTCATATGGTTATTTTCCTTTTATTATTCTAGCCTATTTCTACCCCCACATTAACTCTATTATATTTTGGACCTTTTTACACATTTCCATCACCACAAACCAACATGTTCTTGTCCCAATTTCAATTTCAAAATTACCCGGCCCAAACACATTTATCCTTACTAATAAAGACAGATGTTCTAAATTTGGATTTTGACGAATTTTGAGTTTAGTTTTGAAGTGATAATATTTTACACTTCAAAAATGTAAAAACTATTCTATAATCTTAAATTCTTAGAAGTTCGCCGCTTAGATTCTTCGTATGTATACTTTGTTTGTTGTTCGTATTTGTATTTGAATCGAGGTGTGGAAATCGCTACTTTGAAGCTCGTCGCTGCTCCAAAAAAGGTATACTTCATCATTTTATTTATGTTCTTCACTATTGTGAACGTCATTTGTTGTTTGGTATGAAATATTCGATTTGATACCTCCATTGCTGGTTTATGTTTTAATCTTCTACTTTTATTACTATATTATTTACCTGTCTTTGTTCTATTCTCTAATTAGTTCCCAATAGGAAATGGATTTTTCTTTCTTATTGAGCCATTAGACTTTTGTTTTGAAGCATGACTAGAATGTGTATATATTGATTTGGAAATTTGGTATCAAGATATTTCTACTATTATTGTGTTGATTCTCGTAGCCTTTTGGTGATCTATTTTTTCTCGAAATGCTTTATTTACTTTAGTCCGTCCTTGCTTATCATGACTCCGATATAAGCTTGGTTTAAATGCTTATTGTATTAAAATCTGATTATATCGTGATAATTTGCTATGGTATAAAGGTTATTTTCTTTGATGGTCTTGTTATCTTAGATTAATGATACTCTTTTGGCATTGAATGTCGCATCTCGATTTATATGCATGGGTTTTATACTGTATTATAAATGCTTGATAATATGATTTTTTCATTCGAAATAGGCATATGATTGTATTTTTAAGAATACTTCTTTAAATCTAATTTTTTTGTTATTATTTTTCTTCAAAAGACATTTTCGGAACCAAAATTGAAATATGCCTCTGCTTCAGGGACCTACCTACAAATCTTGATTTTTGGTCTTTTAAATGTTTAGCTCATTCCCAAACGACATGAGATCTTTCCAAACACAAATCTTAATCCTTCATTTTGTAACTTAAAATTCATGGAAAGTTAAGAGCCAACTCTTAAAAAGTTCTTAGTGTTTTTCAAGAAGTCTTTTACAAATGCATTAACTTTGTTTTAAGACTTAAATATCTAGTTGATTAAATAATAAAGATAAGGAAAAAAGTTCATTTCAAGTTTCATATGTGTTTTTCAAACGTTTTAGCTTTGTTTTAAGACTTACATTTTAGTTTATTTAAAAGTAAAGTGATTTCTTTTCTTCAAAGCACTATATGGGGACTAAGTATTCCCAAAGAAGTATAAAATGTTTTAAAATGATAAAAACGGAACTGAGATTTCCATAAGCATTAGGCCTAGTTTTGAGAAAAGAGTAATAAATTTCTAAAGGAAGCAAGCAGGGAAACTGAGATTTCCAAGGTACCCTTTAAGCTATGTTTTGAATACTAATCTCAAACCACAGAAGTAAGCATGTTTTCAAAATATAAGAGCTAATATAACAATAGTTTTTTAGAGTTGTATTGAGCACCGATATGGGGAAGACTTTAGATAACTTCAAGCCCCCATATATCATGCAACAACTATTGGTAGAAAAGGCTCATACGTTTAGATGATTCCTTAAGTGATTTTTAGCATAGACTAGTCGACCCACTAATAGTTCAGGTTCTATGTCAATGTCAACGTATAGGAGAGGCCTAGAGTGTGAGGTAAAACATTGTATCATCTCTATATCTCTTATATAATGGTTTTTGGTTAGAGAAACTCCCACAGAAGTTAAATTTATTTGATATACCTAGTTAATTGTACTTTTACAAAAATCTCAAAGTTATATTGTATCATTGCATACATACATAGTTGACACCATGTTTTAAACAATATTTCTTTATATTGCACTTGTTTAAATTGTCTTATATTGAAATTATTTAACTATTATGGAGTTGACTTGAGCCAGGTAAGTTTCTCGTATTCTTCTATCAACCATCTGTTGAATTGTTTAGAATTTCAACTCACACACTCGTAAATGCAATACACTGATAGAAGTTGGCCTGCATCATATTATGATGCAGACGCATGTAACAAGGATCGACATCCAACACACTGTTGATCCAGTTGA
This sequence comes from Solanum corneliomulleri, assembly GCA_027704805.1. Lineage (NCBI taxonomy): Eukaryota > Viridiplantae > Streptophyta > Magnoliopsida > Solanales > Solanaceae > Solanum > Solanum corneliomulleri. The sequence goes on from JAKWIY010003056.1 coordinate 41,242,494, forward strand.
GCACTGAAGATTAATTTGGTGATACATCCATATTAGTCATGTTAGAGGCTTCATAGACAATTAGTAGTTCAGTAGTCTTTGTCTTATCATTCTTATGTTATTAAAGACTTGGTTTCAATATTTTGCCAAGTTGTATTATTAAATATTTAAAACATTTATTTTATTATTAAGTTCAATTAAGTCCTTCGATCATTATAAGTTTCATTTTTCTCTTCTGATCAGCTATGTAATCCAGGCCAAGAGTCTATTAGAGGATAGCAATGGTCATTGAGTGACAGTCCCGCCAAGGGTGTAAGCTCGGGGTGTGAAAAAAATGCTATCAGAGCTAGGTTTCAAGAGTCCTAGGGTGTGAATGGAGTTTCGTCTGTAGAGTCTTAGTTATCGGTGTGAGGTGTGCCACATCTATAATTAAGAGGGTGCAACATTTAGGAAATTCTTCACTTCTTTCAGACTTACATAGTGCTTTAGAATTTATCTCTAAAATATTTCTTTCTAAATATTGGTTATGCATAACCGATTTTGATCTAGTATTTATTTGAGAAGGAATTTTTGGGGCATTTCATTCCCTCATGATTGAAGAGAAGCTAAGAGATGGTTGTTGACATGGGGAGTAGAACAAACTAATTTTAATCTATGTTGTCTCGTTTATCAAGTAAAGAAAGTAAGGTTGCGATGTTAATAGATGATACATGCATAGCAAGGTTTATGATCCCTGTGTAATAAGTTTAGGAGGAAAAGTTGACAGATAGAAAAGAGTTCAAGATTAAGAGACCTTAGAGATAAAGAACGAGTTTGGGCAACAAAGGAATATCTAAACTGATATTCTTTCTAATAGAAGTGCAAAATACCTCTTTCCTCATCTACTAGTGAACCTAAACCAAGGAAACAATGTGTGTATAATAGTTATAATTCTTAGAGCATCAGACCTAGACCTACACATTCACAAGGTAAAAAGGCACAAAAGGGGAACTATGAGTCCAGCGTGTGCTATGTTTTGGGATCCACATAGGATGTGTTGTGATGACTCCAATAGTTGCTTCAAGTGTGGCCAAAACGATTATTATATAATAGAGTGTATTACGAAAATGAATAGTAATGGTAAAGAGCACAATGGAGCCCAATCATCATCAGTTTCTCCACCAGACAGGTCTTCACCTAGGGGAGCTAATTCCGGTACTGGCGGAGGAACAAACCTTTTGCATTCTCTCAAAAATTATCAAGAGCAAGAGGATTCGCCTGATGTTGTAACTGGTATAATTTATAACTTTGACTTTACTTTTTATGCATTGCTAGACCTAGGAGTGAGTTTATCTTTTGTAACTCCATATTTTTCTATGAACATTGATATTATTCCTGAGCAACTTAGTGAACCATTTTGTGTTTCTACAATACTAAATGAGAGAGTCTATCTTTATTGTTCTATTTTTCCTTCAATCACAAAACTACCATGGATGCTTCAATTGAGTTAGACATGATATATTTTGATGTCATTCTTTGTATGGATTGGCTTCCTTCATGTTATGCCTAAGTTGATTCTAGGACTCAAGTAGTAAACTATCAGTTTCTAATAAGATAGTCTTAGAGTGGAAAGGAAGTTCAACAGTGCCTAAGGGTCGTTTAATTTCATACTTTAAGGAAATGTAGTTAGTTTGTAAGGTGTGTGTCAAGCTTCAATATGTGTATCTTTTTATATTTCGCGACCAATGACACTAACCTACAGTTTGAGTGTCTATGAATCTAAACTAGTAAAGTAATCCAACAAAGTGTTGGGGTCATGTCCCAAAGGAGTGGTAGTGAATGTTTTTTCTACTTAGAATTCCATTCTAAATAGTGATAGCTTAAGACATTTCGAGTATTAGCATAAAATAGATTAACTTCTGACACCAAACTATCAAATATCAAGAAAAAGTGTTTTGCCACAAGTAGTAAAATTAGTAAAAATAAAAGAGAAATCAAGTACAGGAAAGAGTTCTTGGGGTATGACCGCAATATAAGTAGACACAAACTAATGGGTAAATGCTTTTGCTGCGAAAATTCACAAGACAATGATGACTAGGCTAAGATTTAGTTGAATGAAATTTCCCTATTAAGAAATTTATCAAATATCAAATGGATTTCTCTCGGACACCCACTCGTCTAAACTAACCAGTCACTGCCTTAACCACACCCTGACAATTTGATAGAGGGTGCTTGGATATGGGACTAGGTCTAATCCTTATTGGCCGAACCTTATGTCTACCCACTCCTTAGGCCATCAATATAGTGGTCTTGGTTTCGCGACCTACTTCTAGGGCAAGCCTAAAACACATGGGTGGTTTTGCATTTGCAACTACAAACCCATTAAATTAAATCACAACCACTAGGGGAAATAACCATTAAATGCATCTAATACTATCACCAAGAAACACCCAACAATAATGTAAACACATTTGCTAAATCATAACCCAACAACAAGGGTTTTTAGCCACACATCAAGCAATAATGAAATATACTTAAAATGATTAAGGAATTAAGTGGGTACAAGAAATTTACCCTTAAAATTTCTTATTCATATTCAAAGTGCTGAGAGGTCATTCATATTTAAATTTCCAAAAGGTCCATTGCTTATTAAAATTCTAAGAGGGGCATTTATATTGAAAGATTTTGAGACCTCTAATAGAAACATCATATTCAAACTGTCAAGTGGGCCATAGCATATTAAAACAATTAAAAGGTCACTGCATATCAAACTGTGCAGAAAGGACATCATATTCAAACTATCAAGAGAACCATAAAAATATTAGATTAGTCTATTTTACTACTATGATATTAAAAGATGAGTAAAGTGAATATTCAAGTCATAAATATGATATATGTGCTTTATTTGCTTATGTCAAACTGAAAAAAGATGACATAAAATATTCAGGGAAAACAATTAAGTTCCAACATGGTAAATAATGATATCTCTCCATTTGAATTATATTATACTAATGAGTTTTATCTCAGATGTTGTTGATATCATACGAGAGGATGAATACTCAAATCAAACCAGTGGTGCGAACGACATCAAAAAGGATGCAACACAATGTGAAAATTTTTCTTAGCATCAAATTGGGACATAATCCAAAGATGAGTATCAAACTCATAGGACGCGAGATAAAGAGCGACCTTTACCACAATAATAGCACACCCGTATCAAAAGGCATTTGAATTTTTATTTAGGATTATCAGTTTCAGTTTCACATCAAGAAATTTTTGGGTTTTCACCTAAAGCAATTTTTCAATCCAAAAGACAATACACCATGAATTTTGGAAAAAATGTCCATGTAGATTCTTACCTATGCGTTTGAAGCGCGCCACATTCATGTAAAAGAGATTTTATACCTCCTTTTCATACTCAACTTGTCACTCATCAAGAATCGTAATTTATCTAGTATAATAGATTTCAATTTCAATGATCGAGTCGAACTACAAAACGTCTAAGTCCTAAGGTTTAAGTATATGTAGGCGGGATGAATATTGAAAACTCAGTTGTATTCTAACATTCTCTCTTAAATATTATTTTTGAGTAATCCGACACATAATTTGATATCGAGATAAATTTTGAACCCTTCAACAATAAGGTTTTAAATCAAGTATGGCGAACAACAATAGACCTGAATTCTCATATAGCCCGACATATGTAGGAAATCTGATACCGAGGTTCGGCCATAATTCCTAGAGTCTGTACCAAAATCCCTTCTCTAAATATGAAGATGTGGTCGGTAAAAATTGGATTTTGCAAATTATATTTACCACGAATTTCTGTGATCAATCCATCTCAAACTAGGGACATCTGTATACACCAAATTTTGTAGCACCACATTATAAATTAATCATCGAGCTTCTTCAATTGGAAAACGATTTAAAGTAATTAGTATTTTCAAAATTCCAAGAAAATAAATAAACATAGTTTTCAAGTTTCGTCACTTTTTTATGATTTTATATAATCTTTGTTATATGTGTAATGTAATTATGCATATAGTTAATGTATTAATATTCAAAAATCATCTCAAAATATTTGATATCTTAAATATTTTATTAGTGATTGTTTTAATTTTAAATATATGTTTATGAAATTCAAAATACTTTCAAGTTATTTTCAAATTAATTTTGTCATTTTAAATAATAAATATTTATATTATTATAATCACATAATATTATAAATATTTGAAAATCATCTTAAAAGATTTTACACTTTTGTTTAATTATTTTATTAATTTACTGTAAGTTATAGTTATAATTTTTAGTTATTAGTTTATAGTCGAGCTATTTTTTTTATTGAATATTATGAAGTTCGTTGATTGATTAATTTAGTTAATTTAATTTATATTTTGGTCAATTTTGTTACTTAAATTCATATTAACATGGTTAATGCGCAGATGCGTACAATACTAGTATGTAACCCATGCGTCTTTTTTTTCTTCACACTGCTGTAAAATTGAACAAGCAAATCGCATTGCGAACCCTGAAAAACATGTGATGAAACCATTACCCTTATCCAATTACCCTGCAGAACCCACAACCCTAGAAACTTAATCGATCAAATTATTGTTCCCTTTCCCCCTTTTCAGAGATCTTCAAATCTCTTTCAATGTTGGCCTTGGAAAAATGCAAAGAAATTCAAATTTCGCCAACGAATTCCCCCCTAAATCACCTTCTTCACTATAATAGCCATATACTCTTAGTTATAAAGATTGAGGTTTTGAAATCGGATTTTGATGTCTTTTGTGTTTATTTTTGAAGCAATAATCATTTTACACTTGAAATTTTAAAATAATTGTTTAATATTAAATTCTGAGAAGTTCGTCGCTTAAGTTATGTCTCTGGATTCTTTGTTTGTTGTTCGTATTTCAATTGGGTGTGGAAATCACTAATTTCAAGTTCGTAGCCCCAATTAGTGTTCCAAAAAATCTATATTTCTTCATCTTATTTATATTTTTTACAATTCTAAATGTAATTTGCTTTTTGGTATAGCTAATTCGATTTTATATGTCCTGTACAGGTTAAAATCTTAATCATATAATTTTAATATGAGAATATTTGCTTGTAGTTGTTTTGTTTTCTCATTGTTCCCAGTAGGAAATGGATTTCTCGTTCTTATTGAGCTATTAGCCTTTTGTTCCCGAGCACGACTAGTATGTGAATGTATTAAATTTTTTAAATTTCCTATTAAGCTATTGCTACTCTTTTTGTGTTGATTCTCGTATCCTTACGGTGATCTATTTTATTCAAAATGCTTTAATTAATTTAGTCTATCCTTTATTATCCTGAATCCGTTATAGGCTTGGTTTAAATGATTTTAGTATTAAAATATGATTACAGAGTTATAATTTTTTATATCACTAAGGTTCTTTTCTTCGATTGTCTAGTTGTCTTAAGTTTATTATATTGTTTTCGCATTGAATGCTTAATATAGACTTAGATACATGGGTTGTATAATGGATTATTGATGCTTGATAATATGATTTTCTCATTTGTGTTAGGCATGTATATGTAACCTTTTTTTATGCTGCTTTAAATCTAATGCTTTAGTTTTCATTTGGGTGCTCACTGTGACTGAATGTTGAAATCAATGTTAGACGGTCTCCAAAGATACTAATGTGTTTTATTCCTCTTTTAATTACTACATATTTATTAATTTTTTATTGATGTTTAAATGGTCCTTATGTCATGATCGGTCGTCATGAAGATATCCTTTGATTGATTTTCTTTATTCATTATGAGAAGTATGCATTGGTCTTGAAATTTTCTCAACTTTTATTGGCTTTAAGTTATATTTTATTTCACATATAGTTAATTCCAGAAAATCAAGACACTAGATGGTTGATAGTAATGTGTTTGCTGGTTAAATTGTGGTGAAAGGAAAATTAATTAAAATGATTATCCTTAAAAATTATCACCTAGTTTATTAAACAATTTTATCGTAATACCTATATTCATTACCTTTAACTTTTTATGCATGAATACTCTCCTCGAGTCTCTTGGACTCCTCTGATGTACCATGAATTCACGGTAGTTTCAATTTTTTTCTTACATTTAGTGTGTGTCAAAGGAGTTTTTGTAGTAATTCTAATGTATTTTTATTTGTGTTTGCAGGAAAACTTCCATAATGGAAACACAGAAGACTGTGCTAAACTCAGTGTAGAAGTGATGACCTACGAGCGATCGACGGTCCATAGGTGGTGATCATTGACCGGAGGTTCAAGCTGCTAAAATCAAATCGGGTAATTTTGACTAAGTTTTGGGGTACGGAAGGATCGACGGTCCGTCAACTAATCGACGGACCATCCTGGCAAACCGTTGATTGTAACAGAAAGTAGTCGCAGTCACCAACTTGAAGAAATCACTGAGTATGGAGGAAAAGAGGCATCGACATACCATAAGACCAATGATAGACCGTGTTGTTGGTATGTCGATTGTAACAGAAAGGATGAAAAAGTTGACGCTGAAAAAGATTCTAAGTGTGGACTGACGAAGGCTGTTTTGTAATTTTTCATACTTTTTTTACTGGAAGTTGAACTTTGGATTTTGGAAATTACTTCAAGTTTTTGGAATTGATTCTAATGATATTTTCGTTAAATCGAGTGTTATTTCTGGATTTTCTTCAAACTTGTCAAAGTAAATACGTGGAATCTGGTTTAACAACCATAAATTCTTAATTTCTAAGAATCGGTAACTAAATCCAGAACTATGGTTGTGGAAACCATGGGTAATTAACAAGGTAAAACTAGATAGATAACAATTCTAGAATCGTTTCTTGCATGAATAGATAATTTTTTTATTTTGAAGTCATTTTGACGAGGGCACACATTTGAACTTGCCCAATTACTATTTGCCGGACCCAGGAAGTAGTTGATAGGAAAAGAATTATCAACATAATTTTGTATATACTATATCGTAGGCTAGTTTCAATTGGTGCAAAGTACTAAATTTGCAAAACATTGAATATGATGCTTAATATGAGGTAAATGTAAGATTTAGTAAAGTACACACACGTAGCCGGACCAAGGTAATGAGTGAAATTCTCTAGTTACCGGACCAAGGAGTTAGGGATATATAATTTACGATTTTGCATGCAAGATATTAGGAAAGAATTGTTATAGCTAGTATTACCGCATTATGAACCTATAAGGAACACTTACACCCTACTTTAACTCATCACTTGATAAACACCAAAGTTATAAACTTGATATTTGTCTTATTTAGAAATAATTAAACATTTTTGTTACACAAACCCCCCTTTAATAAATTGTTTTCGAAAAGGACATTATTATATAGACCTAATCGTAGATTAATGTTAAGTCTAAACCATTTTCCTAATGAGATCGACCCCATTATAACAATTGGGTACTTTACTTGATACGACCACTTATACTTCTTAAGGAAAGTATAATTTGAGCGTATCAAATTTAGGCGACGCTACCTGGGCAAGAGGCTTTTTGATTAACTTTAAGCTAAATTTCCAAATTTTAGACAACAATTTCCTAGTATTACTTTTTTTCTTTGTTTTTGTGTATTTCAGGTCTAGCTCTAGTCTTTGCCAAGTATAAAGACTCCAGGAGAACGAATGCTTCCATTTGATAAAAAACTAAACTATACACTCCACAGAATGAACGAGCCCCACAATCCTCATAGTATTGGTGATGGGATCAACTATAAACTTCTTTGGCCGGTTGATGCTCATTAACCAGTGATCATGGAATACTCTGATGAGGGAACTCTAAGGAGACACCTTCTGCCCCATGCCATCAAGAGTATTATAGGGGTAATGTTAACATTGCCGATTCGGATGGAACTCTTGTCCTACCACAAAGTCACTCATTCATGGTAACTAGTAGTTTGATGTAGATTCTCACTGCTAGAGGTTTGTGTTGTAGTGTACCATCTTAACATCCACATGCTTACATCGCCAAAACTGAGGTCGGCGTGTATGATTTGTGTAGGGAGGACGGACTTGGATATGGATATCATTGGATTAAGGGTGTTCCCTCTTTCACTAACGGGAGAGTCCGCAATTTGGTTTAATAATTTATCTTATTATTCGATCTATACTTGGGAGTAGTTGAGGGATGTGTTCCTAGAAAGATATTACCCGATTTCTTAAAAGCTTAACCACAAAGATAGGGTGAACAACTTGGTGGTATTTCCTGGAGAGTCGGTATGTAGTTCTTGGAATAGGTTCACCTTATTTTTGAGAATTGTCCCAAACCACTGCATTGATGATGAATCATTAAAAGAGTACTTTTATACGGGGAAAGATGATAACAACAAGGCGGTACTTGATACTATTGCAAGTGGTTCTTATGGTTAATGCACTTATGTAGAGATCGCAAAGAAGTTGGAGAAAATTTGCCAAAATAACAAGGCTTGGAGCACTAGAAAGTCGGACACTGGTAGAAACACCTTTGTAGTGCATGTTGCACACAACTCGACCGTAGATGTGATTCGTTAAGAGATGGCTCAAATGAGAACTGAACTTGGGTTAGTATTTAAATATGTCACTAGGGGTGCAAAGAAAGATAATGCGGTGACGTATTAAACTAAGCCACCAGCTTCGATAGATGAATTTTACTATGAGGAAGACTTTTAGGAAGTGAATGAGTAGATGGGGGGTTTCTGACTAAACGGCCAAGGCTCAAATAAGAGAATTTGCACCAAGGTCAAGGAAATCAAGGTCGGAACTATGGGAATTACAATTGAGAGGGTCACTATGTTCGAGATGACAACTACAACCACGAAAACAATTTTAACCAGGGTAAATATGGTAACAAAATGAGCGGAGTGGGCCCTATGTTCCACCTCAAAATTGGGAAGTTTCTCCTAGGGATGGTGAAGGTAGTATGGAGCGACTTGAGGATATGTTGCAGAAGATATGAAGGAGGTTTGATGCTAGTGATGAGAACTCGAAAGAGTTGAGAGGTGATTTAGGAAATATTGGGAAAAAGGGGGATTCACAGGCAATCTCAATCAAGCATCTTGAGTGTCAAATGGCCCAATTGTATTCTTTTGTGAACCTATGCCAACAACGTACTCTTCGTAGCAATACAGTCCAAAATCAAAAAAAAGATGGACATTGAATGGCATTCACTACTCGAGGGGGTTACCAAACCATTGACCCACCTATGTCGTCTGGCATAGAATATGAGATGATGTGTAGAGGAAGTTAGTGGTGAGTAGGTAGACAAATTGGAGAAACAAGTTGACATACCCCAAAAGGTGACTTCCATTAGTAGACCACCACCTCCATTCCCGCAAAGATTGGTTAAAAAGACCGAGGATAGTAAATACCGGTGTTTTATAACTATGTTGAAATAGCTTTCCATCAATATCTGTTTCATAGAAGCTCTTGAACAAATGCCCGGTTACGCAAATTTTATGAAAGATATGGTCACTAAGAAAAGATCGATTATTTTTTAGGATGACGATTGGATGCAACACTGTATTGTTATTTCTACAAGGTCTCTTGTGCAAACGAAAAATGATTTGGTTGGTTTCACTATTTCATGTTCAATAGGTTTGTTACGATTTACTAAAGCATTATGAGATCTTATGGAAAGAATAAATATCATACTTCTCTCTATTTATGATAAGTTGGATTTGGGTGACCCAAAGTCCTCTGCGATGCGGCAAATGATGGTCGATCTAATGGTGAAGAGGCCTATTAGGATACTCCATGATGGGCTAGTGAAAGTGGACTCATTTATTTTTCCGGCAGACTTTGTGATTCTTTATTGTTAGGTGGACTTTGAGGTTCCTATTATTATTGGAAGGCTGTTTAGGTACCTATTATTCTTGGTAGGCCATTCCTTTCTACCAGGTCGTGCCTTGGTTGATATGGAAAAAGGTCACATAAAGTTTTGGTTGAATAATGAAGAAGCGACCTTTAAGAATTGTAGATCCACTAGGCATAGTGGTGTGTTCAAATCGGTATCTCCAATATCCTACAAGGTGCACAGTAAGAGTGCCTTGGTATTGGTGCACTAGCGGCAGTGATCATAATTTTTGAGAGTGATTGTATCCAAGAGTATTGGTCATTGGGTGTGGCACTTGATCGATCTGATGTTTAGTTCAAACCTATGAAATTGGATTTAGATATGAAACATCGTGAGTGTACACCCGCGAAACCATCTACAGAGGAGGCCCAAAAATTTTATCTTAAGGCTCTACCACCTAATCTGAGGTATGTTTTCGTGGGAAAAGGTGACACTTTATCGGTAATCATTGCATCAGATTTGAATGTGGAGCAACTGAAGTGTCTTATAGAGTTGTTGAAGAGGTTCAAAGGAGCCATTGGTTGGACTATTGAGGACATTATTCGGATTCCACCGTGTATTTGTTCACACAAAATCCTACTCATGCCCGATCATCAGTCAAGTATAGAGCATCAAAGATAGTTAAATCCCCATATGGAGAGGTAGTGAAGAAGGAGATTTTAAGTTTTTAGATGGCGTAGTCATATATCCGATCGCTAATAGTAGTTGGGTATGTCCTATTAAGTGTGTGCCTAAGAAAGAGGGAATGACAGTGGTCCCTAATGAGAAAAATGAGCTTGTTCCAATGAGGCTAGTGACCGGATAGAGAGTGTGTATGGATTACTTCAAATTAAATGCATGGAATGAGAAGGACCATTTTCCTATGCCCTTCATGGATCATATGTTTGATACGCTTGTAGGAAAGTGTAATCTTCATGGATCATATGCAAAGTTGCAATCTTCACATCTTTTAAGAACCTCGGCCAAGTGACTCAAACAACGTTCAAAAGAGTGAACAACCACTGAAAAATCATCCATGAACACCTCAATAGTGTCTTCCACCATATCGGGGAATATCAACATCATACATATTTGAAGAGTAGATGGTGCATTACACAAATGATCCATGAAGGGCATAAGATTTAGAAATACATAATTTATCACTTTGCATGCAAGATAATAGGAAGGAATTGTTATATTTCGAATTATAAACTTAGGAACCTGTAGGGAAACCTTAAACCGTAGTTACTTTTATTAATTGATTAAACTCCAACATTTTAATCTGTTAGTTGTTTACTTTAATTTAGTTAGTTACTTTCATTCATTTAGCAATAAACCCCCCCCTTTATTTTCTTTGTTTTCTAATGAAATAATTGACTAAATAATAGTAATAATAGATTAAAGTTAAGTCTGAACTATTTTCCTTGTGGGAACGATCCCTACCTCATTAGTTGGGTTCTTTACTTGATACGATCACTTTACTTCTTATTTGAGAAGTAAGTTTGAGCGTATAAAATTTTAGCGCCGCTGCCGCGGAAAGTAGATTTTAGATTAACTTAAACTTATTACTAAAGTTTAGTCGATGTTTTCTTAATATTACTTTTTTTAATTGTTTTTAATTCTTTCAGAACAATCTTCCTTTTATGCCAAATACACGGAGAGGAAGAGAACCCTTGTTTCCCTACGATCACAAATTAATGTGTACACTACGCAACATGAATCAAAACTTGGGTGTTAACGATGATTATCCAAACCAGAGCATCCCAGCTCCGATTGATGTTCATGGTCAGTTATTACCCGATGATTGGGGTGAAAATTAACCAAGGGGACAGAACCCCTCTCCACGCCCTCAAGAATACTACAGAGGCTATGATAATATAGCAGACTCTGATGGGCACTTGTCTTTCCCCCTCTACTACCACGCCACACCTTTGTGGTAACAAGTAGTCTAATGCAAATGCTCAGTGCCAGAGGACAGTTTTCAGGGCTACCTTATGAGGACCCACATGCCCATATAGCTAAGGTAAGGGTAGTGTGTAAAAGTTGTCTAGGGAGGCCTGATTTGGACTTGGATGTAATAGGGCTAAGAATTTTTCCTCTCTAACTGAAGGGAGAGGGTGCTATATGGTTCATAAAGCTCCCTTAAAACTCAATTTTCACTTGGAACCAACTAAGGATGTTTTCTTAGCACGTTACTACCAGGTCTCCAAGAAACTAAACCAAAAAGACAGAGTGAACAACTTTGTGGCCCTACCAGGAGAGTCAATTAGTAATTCTTGGGATAGATTCACCTCATTTTTTAGAAGCGTCCCCAATCACCGCATAGATGATGAGTCACTAAGGGAATACTTCTATCGGGGACATGATGATAATAATAAAGCGGTCTTGGATACTATAACGGGTGGTTCTTATGGGGAGTGTCCTCATGCCGAGATGCTGAAAAGTTTGAAAAAATATCCCTAAATAATAAAGCTTGGAGAACTAGGAAGTCAGATACTAGGAGAAATACCTTCCAGTGCAATAAACTCAGCACCTATCCACAGATGATATTAATGAAGGGATGACTCCGATGAGAACAGAGCTTGTGTTGGTTTTAAAACATGTCACTGGGTGCAGAAAAGATAAATGTAGTTAACTACTTGTCTAAACCACCACCACCAAATGATGAATGCTATTATGATGAGGAAACCTATGCGGTAAAATAAGCAGATGGGGGTTTCCGACCGAGTGCCCAAGTCTCCAATCAGGATATTTGGCGCCAAGGTTAAGGGAAACAAGGTCGGATCTTTAGTTACTATTACCGTGAGGGTCATTATCTTCGATAAGGAAATTACAACTGCTGCAACAACATCAAATGGGGTAACTATGGTAAAAGAAATTATAGGAATGGGTCCTATGTTCCTCCTCAAAATTGTGAAGTTACTCCTAGGGATGGTGGAGGTATTATAGCGCGAGTTGAGGATATGTTACACCAAAAGATGAGGAGGTTCTATGCTAGTGATGATCAACTAAAGAGTTGAGGAGTAATTTAGCGGGTATAGGGCAGAAAATCGATACACATGCAATATCGATTAAGCAACTTGAGTTACAATTGGCCCATTTATCTCTGATTGTGAACACACGGCAACCGGGGACTCTTCCTAGCAACACCGTCCAAAATCTGAAAAATGATGGACATTGTATGGCAATCACTACTCGCGGTGGTAAGCAAACCATTTACCCTCATATGCCGTCTAATGAGAAAAGGTGACAACAGATAATGATAAAGTGGTAGAGGTTAATGGTGAAGTAGAAGATAACACTGGAAAAGATGTTGAAGTGCCTAAAAAGGTAATTCCGATGCCTACACCACCAACCCCATTTCCTCAAAGATTACTGAAAAACAACGAGGATGGTAAATATCAATGTTTTATAACAATGTTGAAGCATCTTTCTATCAATGTCCCTTTTGTAGTATATTCATAACAAATGCTTGGTTATGCCAAGTTTATGAAAGATCTGGTTACAAAGAAAAGATCGGCCACTTAGAGGATGATGATAGACTGCAACATTGTAGTGCTGTTTGTACAAGATCTCTGGTACAAAAGAAAGAAGATCAAGGCACGTTCACTATTCCTTGTACAATCGGTTTATTACATTTTGCCAAAGCATTATGTGATCTGGGGGCAAGCATAAATCTCATGCCCCTCTCGATTTACAAGAAATTGGGTTTGGGTGATCCAAAGACCATTGCGATGCGGCTACTGATAGCCGATCGAACAGTAAAAATGCCTATAGGGATACTCTATGATGTGCTAATAAAAGTGGAGTCATTCGTATTTCCGACAGATTTTTTTATTCTTGATTGTGAAGTCAATTTTGAAGTCCCCATTACTCTTGGGAGGCCATTCCTTGCTAGGGAAGAGCCTTAGTTGATATAGAAAAGGGGCAGATGAAATTTCGGTTGAACAATGAGGAAGTGACCTTCAATATTTGTATGTCCATAAGCACAGTGGTGACTTCCAATCGGCATCTGCTATATCCTACAAACATGGTGAGTCATCTGAGACACAAATAGAAGAACGTCTAGGTGTCGAAGCATTAGCGACAGTGATAATGAGTTTTGATAATGATTGATTTGAAGAGTATGACTCATTAGTCGCGGACTCTTGATCGAGGTGATGTTCTGTTTAAACCGAAGAAATATGAGTTAGACATGAAGAATTACGAGTCTCCACCCGTGAAACCATCTATAGAGGAGGCTCCAAAGTTAAAACTAAAAGCTCTCCCACCTCATCTAATGTTTGAATTCTTAGGAAATGGTGACACTTTGCCGGTAAATCATTGCATTAGACCTGAATGAACAACAAGTTGAGAGTTTGGTGAAAGTGCTTAAAAAGATCAAAAAAGCTATTGCGTGGACTATTGCGGACATTATTGGGATCCCTCCCGGTATTTGTTGTCATAAAATCAAACTCATGCCTGATCATAAGCCAAGTATTGATCACCAAAGACGCTTAAAGCCACCTTTGCAACAGGTCGTGAAAAAGGAAATCATTAAGTGGTTGGATGCCGGAGTAATCTATCCGATCGCCGATATTCGGGGTATAATCAGATTTCTATTTCACCAGAAGATCATGAGAAAACCACCTTTACTTCTCCATATGGGACATTTGCATTCAAGAGAATGTCGTTTGGGTTGTGCAATGCACTCGCCACATTTCAGGGACGTATGATGTCGATATTCTCCGACATGGTGGAAGATACTATAGATGTTTTTATGGATAATTTTTCTATGGTTGGTGAATCAGTCGAGCAGTGTTTGAAAAATTTATCTGAGAATGTTAAGAGATGTGAAGACTGCAATTTCGAACTAAATTAGGAAAAATGCCACTTCATGGTGAAACAAGGTATTGTTTTGAGTCATCACATTTCAAAAAAGGGCATAGAGGTTTATCGAGCTAAAGTCGAGGAAATAGAGAGACTTCCCCCACCTATCTCTGTAAAAGGTGTGAGAAGCTTTATTGGGCATGCAGGTTTTTAACGGAGATTCATCAAAGATTTTACAAAAATTGCACATCCGTTGTGCAAACTGCTGGAGAAAGATTGTAAATTTTATTTTGATGAATACTGTCTTAAATTATTCGGTGAGCTAAAAGAAAAATTGGTGTTTGCACCCATCATTATTTCTCCGTATTGGAACAGTCCATTTGAGGTGATGTGCAATGCTAGTGGGGTTATTTTTGGGTAGTATTGGGACAAAGAAAGAACAAAATCCTTCACCCCATTAAATATGATAGAAAAGCCCTAAATGAAGCTCGGAAGAACTACACAGTGACTGAGCAAGAACTCCTTGCAGTAGTCTTTGCTTTTGCAATATTTCGTTCTATTTGCTAGGTACTAGAGTTATAGTGCATACTGACCATTCAACATTGAGATATTTGATGGAAAATAAGGATGCGAAATCGAGGTTGATTCGTTGGGTATTACTGCTACAAGAATTTGACTTTTAAGTGAGGGATAGAAAAGGGACGGAAAATCAAGTTGCCGATCACTTGTCCCGACTAGGAGATGAAGCTATCAAAGAGTTAGGGGATAAGACTGATATTGATGATACTTGCCCTGATGAGCATGTATTGGCTGCCTCACAAGACTTGATTCCATGGTTCGCAGATTTCGCAAACTATCTGTCTAATGATATTATTCCATCGGACATGTCCTTTAATCAAAGAAAAAATTTCAAGTACGATGTGCAGAAGTTCTTTTGGGATGAACCATATTTATATAGGAGTTGTGCCTATGGGCTTATTCGGTGTTGTGTGCCATAATCTGAGATGTTGAGTGTTTTAGAGGCATGTCATTCCTCACATGTTGTGTGGACATCATTGTGGTATCCGAACCACTCATGAGATACTACAATGTTGTTACTATTGGCCAACTCTTCATCAAGATGCTCATGAGTTTGCTAAAGCATGTGATAGATGCCAAACAGATGGCGACGTTTCAAGAAAGTAAGAGATCCTCCTAAACCCTATTCTTGTGATTGAGTTATTTGATGTTTGAGATATTGACTTTATAATTCCTTATGTGAGTTCTCATGGAATGAAGTATATTTTAGTAGCGGTTGATTTTGTCTAAATGGGTGGAAGCTATCGCCCTCCCAAACAATGAATGGAAGAGTGTCACTACCTTCTTAAAAAAGAATATATTCTCTCGTTTTGGCACCCTAAGGGCAATTATTAGTGATGGGGGCTCCCACTTTTGCAACAGAATCTTCAAGGGATTATTGGAGAAATATGGTGTTCGTTATAATGTGGACACTCCTTACCATCCTCAATTAGTAGGCAAGCTGAAGTGTCAAATAGGGAGATCAAACAGATATTGTCAAAAAAAGGAACGCAAGTAGAACGGATTGGTCAAAGAGGATTGATGATGCTCTTTGGGACTACCGAACAGCGTATAAGAATCTCATAGGTATGTCCCCATACAAACTTGTGTATGGCAAAGCTTTTCATATACCGGTTGAATTAGTTAATAAAGCTATGTGGGCTATGAAGAAGTTGAAAATTAACTGGAACGAAGCTGTAGAACAACGGTTAACTGGGTTGAATGAACTAAATTAATTTTGCCTGAAAGCTTATCAAATCTCAACCCTCTACAAGGAAAGTTGAAAAGGTACCATGACCAAAATATTGAAAAAGGAGAGTTTATGGTTGGGGATTTGGTGCTTTTATTAAATTCTAGGTTGCTCTTGTTTTCGGGCAAGCTCAAGTCCAAATGGACTCGCCCATACTTGGTTACCCAACTATTCCCTCTTAGAGCAGTTGAGTTGGAAACTAAGGAGAGTGTGAGGTTCAAGGAGAATGGACATAGCATAAAAATCTATTTCTGGCATGCTGAATCAGCAAATGAAGTAATCAAGGCATACCATCTTTATGAAGTCTGAGTAATCAAGTGTCTTCAGTCGTGTCGCGACGTTAAATCAGGTGCTTGTTGAGATTCAATCCAATACTTATAGTTTTCTTTTTAGTAATGGTAGCATTTGCTACTAATAGGTTTTAAATTTGCAGGCACATCACCAGGAAATTTTGCAGAAAAATCACTCTCCAACAGTCACTGACGGACACATTGACGGACCGTCACGCATGCGATGGACCATCGCATGAATCCGTCGTGTCAGCTACGTCTTTTATTTATTTTCAAAACTAGGGCACATGCGACTAAAATAACGAAAGACCATCGCATCTACGACGGACTGTCGTCGGGGACGCAGTGCATCATTATTGAGCATACCCGACCCAACCTGGCTAGGGTTATTTTAAAAATTGTTAACATTTAAAATCCCACCCCTTCATTCTCCCATTTCCTTCCCTCTTTCTCCCATTTCCCTCCCTTTCAAACTTCCAACTTACCAACTCTCTTCTCTACCAACAGATCGCTTCCCCAAATTCCCCAATTCCAGATATCTCCTTCTACTGGTTGGAGTTGGCTGCTGTGGTTTTGTCTTTGATCACTAAGTACTTCCCTTGCTTGTTTTTCTCCTCTTCTCAGGTATATGTATCTGATCTCTACCAATTTACATAGCATTTTTGTTTTTTTAATTAATCGTATTAGCCTATTTTGTTTGGTGGGTCTTCATTCTTTGATCTAATTTTTTCTGACCTAGGTTGATAATCCTCAAATTGGATTGTTAAAAATCTGGAAATAGGTGCTTTAGCATTGCTAGTTTGCTAGGTATTTGGGTTAGAAACATGTAGGTTAACAATAAGATTTCCATTTGAGTCATAGGGGATGATTGTGGAATCCCCAGTTCTGTCACTGAATGACAGAACAAGATCTTGATGATGGACCGTGGTACCCACGAGAGACCATAACAGGTATGTTCCAACACCCCACTGTTTGTTTTCTCTAAAGTGTTAACCCTGCACAACCGTTCTGGTTGTCAGAGACCCTTTTCCTAAGGGTCTCCAACCTTTTCTAAGTGTCCTCAGATGAACATCTAAGACGGACCATTATACCCACGACAGTCCGTCATGCACAACCGTCATGACTTTAAGAGACCATCTCCTGAGTGTCTCCATAGTTTTTCTAAGTGTCCTCTGACGGACAGCAATGATGGACCGTCATACCCTCGACGGTCCGTCCTGCACAACCGTCATGACGGTCAGAGACCCATCTCCTGAGGGTCTCCATACTTTTTCTAAGTGACCTGTGACGCACATCTATGATTGACCGTTGTTGCCACGATGGTCCGTCCTGCACAACCGTCAGGGTTGTAAGAGACACTTGGAATTAGTGTCTCCCACTTTTTATAAGTTTTGTCTGACGGACCGTCATACCCTTGACGGTCCGTCCTGCACAACTGTCGTGATGGTAATAGACCCCTCTCTTAAGGGTCTCCATATTTTTTTCTAAGTACCCCACAGCGAACATCAGCCACGGACTGTAATTATCACGACGATCAATCCTGCTTTGCCGTCATAATTGTCATAGACATTCCATCAGGGGTCTCCACATCATCATAGTCGGAGTAAGACATGACGGACCTCATGACGGTCCCTCGTACTCATGACGAGCCATCACCAGGTTCATCTTGTTTCACTGTTACTGTAGAAAAGTCATTATAGATTAGATCTTATATTTATTTTGTGTCGTTTTTTCTCCTCTTTTTTTCTCATTCTCTTACTAATATTAATTCTGTACATGTACTATCTCTAATGGTACAAAAACAATATCGAGTTTTCGCACGTGGGTGTTCAAAGTCTGCCGCCTTGTCTTCCCGACTCGTTATAGGCTCTAATGCTGAGCATGACCTCGAGTACATGCCCCTAGGCACTGCCACTGCATCACGAGCTGCACGTGCAACAAGAGCTACGCCCAGAAAGATGGCATCCGGCGTAGTCACTTCGTCCCAGTCTGATGAGGAGCGCACCATGCCCGGCACACCTTTTGGGTCAGCTACACATGAATAAGGAGAGTTTGGCTCCTTAGGAGTTTCGTGGTCGGAGGAAGCCTCTGGGTCCGCCAATGTTCCTGCAACCGCCACATTTGTACATTATGCCTCGTCTGATGAGGCTGACAGTCCACTCTTGGATCACCAACCGGTGCTCTCACCCCGGTTGCGGACCATCCCAAATGATGGTGTGTTGACGTGCAATATCAAGTGTATTTTGACGCCAAGTTTCTAAATGATAAAGGCGTCATGACACGGACCCTATCACTGGAGAGGTGGGTCCCTTTGGGAATTCTCCCCACCATGCAAGAGATCCACAATCTCTTCACCAGACACCGACTGGAGTGGACAACTTGTTCTTCAGGCCGTTATAGTTAGGAATTGGTCCGAAAGTTCTACACCTCTTACATGGCTACTCTCAGATCACAGACAGATAGGCAGGCTGCCCGCCAAACAGGCCCCACTTCAGCATGTCCGAGTACGTGGCATTTAGGTTGATATCTCCCTGCCCTCCATCTGCAGGTATCTATACGGCGAGGATATTGATGCCTACAGGACCCCTCTCACTTCCGAGTTTGACTACCTGTGGCAAATTGTAAAAGATGGTCAATTCTTGCATGAGCCATCGCGGCTAAGTTCTTATGGCTGATTATCCGCCACTGACTTTCCCCCATTGCCGCTGATAATAAAGTAACATGGGATCATGCAGTTCTTATGGCGACGATGATAGCCGGGATGGATGTGGATTTTGCTTGGCTTGTATAGGCGGTCATGCACGAGAGGGATCTTAAGTTCACAACTACTTAACCTTTTCGTGCATGATATTGTCCTTATGCAGGTCCACATGTGTGACCATCTGGCTCATTAATCAGATCAAGACTCCGCTTGGCACTGTTGATATCGTCCTCATCAGGGATGAGGCCAACGAGTCAGCTCTACGCAGAGGGACTCGTCCAGAGTTGCCTCCACTTGGTGAAAATATGGCTAATAGGGTACCACATGCTCGCACGGCTATGTAGGCTGCTTCTGAAACCACTGACACTACCCTGGTCGAGTCTATCCCGGGAAGTAGCACTACCCCGAGCTCCTCTAACTCAGCCCCTTTCTCCGCTATGGTCCCGCTTTCTAGAGTCAAGAAACTAGAGCCATAAATGGCTACATTTCAGCATCACATCCATCCTTGGATGCAGAGGTCTATTGCTGAGGTAGAAGAGAACTTGGAGCGTAAATTGGTCCAGCATAGAGTGCGGAAGATTGGTGAGGTTCATCATTGATTGGACACTTTTGAGTTGCGTGTGCTATAATGGCCAGCCCGTCAAGTGAACGTGTCGACCCTTTAGGCTACGGTCTAGAGTCTGAGAGCATACATTGATATGATCCTTGAGGCTAGGGTGCTTGAGTCTGAGGCCCCTTCTGCAAGAAATAAGAAGCGCAATCAGTTAGAGGCAGCGAGGAGAGCCTCTTTGGTATATGAAGAGGACCGGCATATTAGAGCGATTGAAGTGGCTGCTGGGGAAAATATTTCCCAATTCGAGACTAATTAGAGGAGCACCACTGAGGGTGTTGACATTACTGCGAACACTACTGATGTTGTCCCTACTATTGATGGAGCGGTTTCTGTGCAACTGAACCCGCCAACTTGTTGATTGTCGGTGCTATGCGCCTAAGGTTTGCTTCACCTACAACCTTTTTTTATATTTATTATGCAATGAGGAAAATTGCATGCTTTTTTGTTGGGGTGAGGTAAATGGAAAGTGAGTGCTAGGGTGAAGTCTGAGTAACCCAACTCACAATCCTCTATTAGAATTTTCTTTCCTGTGTTCTTTTGACACAAGAGACTTATTATTTTACTGTTTAACCATCATGTTTAGTACCTTGTACAAAGTATGAATGTGAAATCTGAAGCGTGATGGCTAAATACAATAACATCCCGTTCTAAAGAGAATGCTTGCATAATAAGGCATAGTGAATGTTGAATGTGCTAGCTCTAAGCATGACATAAAGATACACCATTGCATGACCCTGAATCTAACACTCAACTAGGTATCCGATAATCTTGTAGGGTAATAAGGTGTTAAGATAGTGTGAAGAAACTTAAAAAGTCCATTGTTTTTACCTAGCTAGACCTTGCCCGGTAAGTCATGCGAAAAAGTAATTTATGTTAGACAATTAGGAAAGGATCATAGTCCCTTGTTCAAATTAGCTAATCTTTAAACTAAATGATAGAAAATCAAACAACATTAATCTTTTTGATCCAAATGATTTGAGCTTACAATGGACCTTTCCTTTCTACCATATTTCATCATTTTTGGGTATAATATGTTTGTTGTGGTCCCTCCTTTGACATGTGCACAACAACTTATGCCTAATGCATAAGTTGAGGGTGGCTAATGCAGAAGACAAACTCATCTTAGCCCTGACCCAACCTTAGGTATTTTGTACCTCGACTCATGGCAAAGCAATGAGTTGAGGGCGGCTATTATGAATAATGTTTCGAAAAGTGGGGTTGAAAAGAATAATGCAAAAAAATAAGGAAAAAAAAGTGACTCAATCAATGTTGAAATAAAGTGCAAAATTTGAAAATAAAAAAAAATTATCAATCAAAGAAGAGTCATTTGCACAAAAGGAGAAAGAAAAGAGAAAATCAAGGAAAAGAATATATGAAAATGAAGAGTAGGGCATAATAGACAATGTAAGAGATAAGTTGCGTAGCCGTAAGGTCAGAGAGGTCAACAAGTCACTAAAATGTATCCATATGTGCCATACCTGACCCTGAGCTTACGTTAAAAGCCAAGAATGTCCTATCATAATCCATAGAGTCTAATATGGTGAACTTAAAGAAGTGAAAATATGGGAAAACCTATGGGGACAAGTATCAATTCTATGTGAAGTTTTTCTAAGAGTGGGTGTTGAATAATAATCCTCATCTTCAAATTTGAAATCACTTTATGAATAAGTGGGATATTGTTTTAAAGTAAGGACATTAGTTGCGATATTAGAAAGTTGGTACCTTGGTGAGCGATAAAAGATCAAAGCTCATGGTCTGATACACATGAATGAGCATGGTGAACGTTAGAGTGATTTCAAGCATAAAAGCAATGAAAATAATCGACATTGATAGCCAGATGATTGTGAAATCTTAATCGAGGATACTTTTGTAAAAAGTCTTTGTGGTGAGTCATATGTGTCGCTTGAGGAAAAACAATGAATTTAAGTTGAGGGTGTTGATGTACCGTCATTTCACGGTACTTTCAATGTTGTTTCCATAAGTGTAGTGTGTGTCTAAGGCCTTATGATAGTATATCTAATGTATTTTTATTTGTGTTTGTAGGAAAACTCTCCAAAACTAAAAAGTAGAAGACTGTATTGAAATTTGTGCAAAAGTAATGACCTACGGAGCCATCGATAGCCCGTTGACCCATCGACAGTCCGTAGGTGGTGATCATCGACTGGACGTTCAAGATGCTGAAATCAAATTAAGGAATTTTGACTAAGTGTGTGGCTATGGAAGGAACGACGGTCCATCGATTCATCGATGAACCATCCTAGAAAACAATTGATTGTAATGGTAAGTAGTCCAAGAGCCCGACTTGAAGAAATCAGTAAGTATGGAGAAACAGGAGGCATCGACGGACTGTAAGTCCAATGACGGTCCTTGTGGTTGGTCGGTCGATTGTAACAGAAAGAATGTAAAAGTGGAGGCTGAAAAAGATTCCAAGTGTGGACCGACAAGGTCAGTCGACGGACCGTCAGTTGGGTAATCAACTGAAAACGCCTTTTGGATAGATTTTTATTTATTTAGAACTACTTTTATTTTAGGACTTTGTTATTATAAATAGGGTTAAAAATGTCATTTTTAGGGTAACACTTTTAATTATTTTGCATACTCTTGTTATTGGATGTTGAACTCTGGATTTTTGGAATTACTTCATGTTTTTGGAATCGATTCTCCAGATATTTTTGTTAATTAAAGTGTTATTTCTAGATTATTTTCAATCATGTCAAAGTAAGTACATGAATTTTTTTTTAACAACCATGAATTGTGTATTTCTTAGCATGGGTAACTAAATCCATATCTAGGGTTGTGGGAACCATGGGTAATGAACTAGGTAAAAACAGCTAAATAATAATTCTAGAATAGTTTCTTGCATGTATTGAAAAATCTTTTGTTTAGAAGACTTTTTAAAGAGTGCACGCGTTAGAACTTGCCCTATTCCTACATGCCGGACAAAGGAAGTAGTTAATAGAAAAAGAATGATCAACATAGATTTAGTAGACTATCTAATAGGCTAAATTTTATTGGTTCGAATTAGTAACTGAGCCAAACCTTGAATATGATGCTTAATATGAGGTAAAGGTAAGGTTAATAAAGTAGACACACTTAGCCGGAAAAAGGTACAAAGTGAAATTCTTTAGTTGTCTGACCAAGGAGTCAGGGATACACAACTTACCACTTTGCATGCAAGATACTAGGAAAGAATTGTTATAGCTAGGATTACCGCGTTAAGAACATAGGAGGAACACTTACACCATAGTTTCTCTCATCACTTGATAAACACCAAAGTAAAAATTATACATTTTTGTTTCACAAAACACCCCCTTTAATTAATTGTTTTCGGAAAGGACTTGACTAAATGTACGTAATCATAGATTAAAGTTCAGTCTAAGTCATTTTCCTCGTGGGATTGACCCTAACCTAAAAATTGAGTTCTTTACTTGATACTGCGGCTTATACTTCTTTTGGGAGCGTATCAAATTTACTCCTCCTTTCACATTTCTTTGATCGAGTAATCCCCCATATATATTTGGAACATGTTGAACGCTTCAAAGCTCCAAAATTCTGCTAGATATTAGTCAAAAATCCTAAGGAATGGAATGTATACTTGCTGCATAAAATGTTTATACACGGATATATAGGTCGATCTTAAATAAGATAAATCCAAACTGCGCATATACAGAAAGAAGATAAAAAACCATGTATTGCGAGTTAAAAAACAAAGTTATATAAAATGATAGACGAACAATATATAGTCCCAAGAAATTCAGGCAGGTCTTTTTGAATTCGTGTAAAAGCCCATCTAATTTTTGGGCAACCTTCACAATAGTATAGCAAAATGGGGTAAAATCCCAAGATCAGAAAGGCCCAAATCTTCCTTCCTCACCCTCTCTATTCGAATTTATAAATTTGTCTTACTCTTACAAGTTTATTTGCTAATTATTTTTAAGGTTAGCTTAATTAAATTTTCCAAAAGATAAACGATGTCCTTTTATGTTAGTACATTTTAAATCTTTTTGATCAACTATCATACTTTTATTTAAAATGTTTAGTCAATTTTTTTTTAATTAATTAGAAATAAATTCATGCTTTATACACTCAAATTACACCTCCCTAAAGAAGCATAAGCAGTCGTTATCAAGTGAAGAACAAAACTAGTAAATTGGGGTGGATCCCACAAGAAAAATGCTTTAGACTTAAATATAATTCACAATTATATCTATTTAGTCTATGTATTTCCGAAACAAGTAATTAAAGGGGTGGGGGTTGTGAAACTAATTCCATAAACAGTGTCTTATCAAGTGGACGAAAGTAGACTTTAGTTTTTATTAAGATGAGAGAGTAATTAGGGTATATGTGTTCCCCACATCTTCATAACGCAATATTCCTTGAAATGACAATCCTTTCTTAGTGTATTACATTCAAAGTGATAAGTTAGGTATCTCGAAATAATTGGTATGATATCTACAGCATTTCACCCCGTACCATGGTCCGACTATGTGTGTATACTTACTAACCCTTATCATTGCATCATATTATACATCCTAATCGATATATAGCTTAGTTATTACTAACCCTTACCATTACCTTGGGACACGCAGGCTTATACCGGAGGATTTTTTAGAATTTCTCATAAATTGCTCATCCTTTGTGCAAGTTACTTGAGAAGGAATGTAAATTATTTTGATTAATCATGTTCGAAGGAATTTGGAGAGTTGAAGAAGAAGTTGGTCTTCGGGCCTATAATTATTTCCTAGATTGTAGTAAGACATTTGAGGTGATGTGTGATGCTAGCGGGGTTGTTCTTGATGTAGTATTGGGACAAAGAAGCCATAAAATCCTTCACCCCATCTATTATGTAAGTAAGGTCCTAAATGAGCACAAAAGAACTACACTGTCACCGAACTAGAGCTCCTTGCGGTGGTATTTTCTTTAAAAAACTTTGCTCTTATTTGCTTGGAACGAGAGTCACAGTGCATACTGACCATTCCGCTTTTAGTTATTTGATGGAAAATAAGGATGTTAAACCAAGGTTTATTACATGGGTGCTACTATTGTAAGAGTTTGATTTTGAGGGAAAGATAACAGAGGGACTGAAAATCAAGTTGCCAATCACTTATCAAGATTGGAGGATGAAGCTATACAAGAGTTAGGTGAAAAGGCTAGAATTGTTGATACCTTCGCTGTTGATCATGCATGGTGATATAGTCCTTACGAACTTGTCCTTCCATCAGAGAAACAAGTTCGTGCATGATGTGAAAAAGTTTTTTGGGGGTGAGCCATAGTTATACCAGAGTTTTGGTGATGGGCCTATTCGACGTTGCATGCCGGAAGTTGAGATACTAAGTGTTTTAAAGGCATGCCACTCCAATCCTGTGGGTGGTAATCATAGTGGTATCTGGACTGCCCACAAGATTTTTTAGTGTGGGTAATATTGGATAACTATTCACCAAGATGTTCATCAGTTCGCCATGTCATGTTATAGGTGCCAAAGAGATGGAGGAATTTCTAATAGGCAAGAGCTCCCTTTAAATCCCAGTCTATTAATCGAGTTTTTGGATGTATGGGGCATTAATTTTATTGGCCCATTTGTGAGTTCTCATGGTCTGAAATATATACTTGTGGCGGTGGACTATGTATCAAAATGGGTGGAAGCTGTAGAATTTGCCAATAATGAAGGAAAGAGTGTCACAACGTTTTTGAAAAGAACATCTTCTCTAAATTTGGAACACCTAGGGACATTATTAGTGATAGGGGATCTCACTTTGCAACAAGTTGTTCAAAGAGATATTTGAGAAATATAGGGTTCTCCACAATGTAGCCACTCTGTACCATCCACAGACAAGTGGGAAAGTAGAGGTGTCCAATAGAGAAATCAAGCATATCTTGTCAAAAATGGTGATTACTAATAGAACAGATTTGTAAAGGAGGCTTGATGATGCTCGTTGGGCCTACTAGACTGCATACAAGACCCCCATAGGTATGTCTCCATACAAACTTTTATATGGAAAGGCTTATCACTTGCCAATTGAGTCAGAGGACAAGGCCATGTGGGCAATAAACAAACTGAAGATTGATTGGAATTAAGAAATGAAACAAAGAATTAACGGGTTGAATAAGCTTGATAAGTTTCACCTAAAAGCATATGAAATTTCAGCCATCTGGAAAGAGAATATGAAGAAGTACCATGACCATAAGATTGAGAAGCGAGTATTTGATGTTGGGGACTCGGTGCTCTATTCAACTCTATGCTACGCTTGTTTCGGACTAAACTCATGTCCAAGTGGATTGGGACATTCCTTATTACAAAATTTTTCCCACATGGCGCAATTGAGTTGGAGAACAAGGAGGGTGCAAAGTCCACGGTCAACGAGCAAAAAATCAAGATCTACATAGGGAATGCGGAGAGTGCCCATGAAGTTGTTGAGGCATATCACCTTGATGAAGTCTGAATTATCAAGGATCTTGCATCGTGCCGCGATGTTAAATCAAGTGCATTCTAGGGAGGCAACCCAAGGTGTATCCTCTACCCAACAATAGGTTTTTCCTTTTCTTTTAAGGAATATTTGCATTCTCTTGTTTCGTGTTTGTTTTACTCATCTTCATGTGTTATTTTTAGTGTGTTGGCTAGAGAGTAGTTTAGGGTCTATGTCTAAGAAGTATCAAGAAAAACACAAAAAGAATATCTTAATGGGTGTTAAATTTGCAAGGAACAAACCCAAAAATTCTGCAGAAATGGGTGTGGTGGACAGATCTACGAACCAACAGACGGGACGTAATTTAATCGCCGGACCGTCAATTGTGTCCTTAGATCCCTGGTATATCTTGTAATTTTTTCTATTTCTGTATGCAATCGACGGACCAGTTGACGGGTCCATCGACTAACTTACAGACTGTCGATTGGTATCGTTAGTTTAATGAACAAGTTTCCCGACTCGACCCGACCCGACCGCCTATATTATGAAAAAACCTTTTAACTAACTTCTAAAGATCTTTTCAAATTTTCTCTTAACCATTTCCCTCCCCTTATTCCCTACATCTTCCATTAAATCCCTATATCTCTCCCTTCTTTTTTATTCACAATTCCAAACTCCCACCAAATCCAAAAACCTACACAGCACAGATTCTACCCCATCTCCCTTGTTTTCTCCGATCGGTTTTTGAAGGCAGGCGCGTAGGTTGGTTGTTGAGAAGATCACCCACTCAATCACTCCACTACTGATTTCAGGTATTTCAATTCCCTTGGATCAATAAATTCTTGTTGATTTGCTTTTGTGAACTCCAAATTTGTATTTATTGTTTGACTTAGGGACAGAAAATTGCATGTTAAATAGGTAAATTATGGGTACTTTTTCCCTTGTAATGATTGAAAGTTAATGGGTTAGGGGTGTAATCTGTATAAAAAGAAACTGATTGTTGATATTCTTAATTTGGGTTTAAAAGCATCATAGAATCCGAGATTTATATCGTGAAATTAAACCCTACAAATAAAGATTTTTTCTTGTATTTGTTGCTAAGTGTTGGATGAATCTGTGATTTGCATAAAGTTGTCAAAATGTGTTTTTTAAAAAAAGACCTAAAAGATATCTCTGACCAACACCACGAGAACCCGTCTACAGATAGTTGATTGATCGATGGACCGTCAATGTGGCCCGTCGACGGCTAAACTAAAAAAAAATTGTTTAACATTGATACGATAAAAGTGGTCTATGATTAGTTGAATCATCGACGAGCCATTCTACATGTACATTTTTTCATCAGAAACCTTGATTTGTGAGAAATTAAGGAATATTCTTAGTATCAGATGACAGAAGTGGGCTACGGTTCGTCGATTGATCGATAGGCCGTCCTGCGCGTCCATCGTTTCTAATTGAGAGGGCTGTGGAATGAAGACAACAAAAATTTCCTAAGTGTCCACAAATGGACACTACCGACGGCCCGTCGATCCTGTATTTTGTGTTTCAAGGTTATGTAGTTTGATTACAATAAGATAAACAAGTTGCTTTCAAGGTACATATGGCCCCAGAACAAGATATTGTGTATTCCAGAGGTAGGTCCAAGTCCATGGCACCTTTATGGAAGATGATTTACACGTCCAACGATGATAGCGATCACAAATACAATCCCCCAGGCACACAGACACCTACACAAGCTTCTAGATCCTCTCCGGGAACCCCCTAGAAGGTGGCGTCCGGCATAGTCACTTCCTCACAATCTGATGAGGAGCGCATACTGACTCGCACACCTTCTAGGTCTACCTTAGGTTCTAAGAGAGTGTTTGGCTACGAAGAGTAGTCCATTTCAAAGTCATCCCATTCTACCGGGTAGAATGAGGCCACCAACTCTGGTTTCGGATCACTTGGAGACACTCTTCCAGATGTGCCTCCCCACCATGCCTTGCCTGATAAGTCCCAGAGTTTGGAGTCTACTCTAGCACCCCATCATGAGGTCCCTGCACCGATTTTTGATGAGCCAAACCAGTGGTTCCTAGATGGCCAGTATAGGTATACCGGGATGCGAAGGTGCTTAATTATAAGGGGGTTATGACTATGTCATTGACAATCGAGCAGAGGGTTGTTATAGGTAGCCTTAACGCAGTACCTGAGGTACATGGATTGTTTACTCGCCACAGGCTCGAGTGGATGGGAAAATGTGTGGGGTCATACAGTGAGGAGATTGTGCAAGAGTTCTACACATCATATGTGGTGACTCTCAGATATTATTTTGACAGACAGGCCAAACCTTCCAAACATGACCCACTCACACAGGTTTTAGTTAGAGGCTGCCGGGTGGAATTTTCTCGCACTACCATCTGCCGCATTCTGTAAGAAGTTCACACTGGTGCCTCGTTGGAGACATTTTCTCCAGATTTCAATTACAGGCGGGGCTTGGTCAAGATGGTCCCATTTCAGAAGACAAGAGCAAAGAGAGTTCAATGGAATGTGTCTTGCACAGTATCTGTTCGTTGAAGGTGAGGGAGCAGAGTGGGTGTTAGACCCCAAAGGCCTTATCATGAAGGCCAACCTCACCTTTGCATCTGAGTTCTTGTGGATGTTAGTCAGCCACCGCCTATCCCCTACAACAGCAAATAACATCCTTACGTAGAACACAGCGGTCATGGTAGCAGCACTGGTACCCAGGTTTGAGAATAAGTTTGCAAAGTTGTTGATCTCCGTGATACATAAGAGGGCTTTTAAATCCTCTACCACATACTTGTTTTCCTATATTATTTTTCAGCTATGTAGGGAGGGTAGTGTTCCGATTTGGCACTGCGATGCCCTCCGCACTCCGATGGGGGCAGTGGATTTCGGTCTCATTTAGGATGATACAAATTTGTCGGCACCACGATGTATGCCCAGAGTTGATTTGCATTCGCTGAGTGAGAACATGGCAGATACTGTAGATCCTGCAACTTTTGAGCCCACTAATACCACCCCGGTCGAGTCTTCCCCTGGCACTAGTAGGAACCTAGTTCTTCTCGGTTTACTGCACTATCTCCAGGATTGGTCCCAGTGGCTAGATTCTAGAATCTAGAGGCCCAGATGGACATTTTTTGTGCATCATATCCAGCCTAGGATGCAAAACTCCATTGCCAAGGCTGAGGACCAGATTGAGAAGAAGGTGGCTCAGCAGACATAGTTGAAGATTCAGCCGGTCCACTAGCGCTGTGATGCATTTGAGTTGAGGGTTCTTGCACGCCCAACCTCCATCATTGATCTGACTACTCATCAGGATGATGTTGGGAGTCTGTGAGCAGATGTTGACTGCATACTGGAGATGACGGGACCAGAGCCCGATACTTCACCGGTTAAGCTAGCTAAGGACATAGTGGTTGCTACATTATTCCCTGCTCCCACTACACAACCACCTAAGCCACATGTGTTTTCCAAGAGGCACCATTCCAGCCGCACCATTGAGGGAGATGAGGCACGTTCTAGGAACAATGAGCTGACAGATCTTGAGGCTGCGAGGAGAGACTCTTTTATTGGTGAGGATACCCATCAAATGAGGGCTCAAGACTTGGCTGATGGGGAATCTAGTTCCAAAATTAAAGTTGTTGAGAGGACCACCACTTAGGGTGAGGGGATTGATGTAGGCACCACCGGGATGTACCTACTACTGAGGTAGCGGGTTTAAGGAAACCGGACTCGCCTGCTTGTTGATCGTCGGCACTATGCACCTTATGTTTGCTTCAATTACAACCCTATCTTTCTATTTTTAATGCATTAGGGACAACTGCATTTTTTTGGGGGGTAGGGTAATCAAAAGTGACTGTTAGGGTGAAGTCTAAGTATCCCAACTCATGAACCTCTCTTAGGGGTTTTATTGTATGTATTCTTTTACCCCTATAGACTATTACTTTCCTGTTGAACCGATATGTGTTGTAAGTTGTACAAAGTATTAAAGTGAAATATGAAGCATTATAGCTAAACATGAATGATATCTCATTCTATGAAATTCTTTAAATGAATAGGTATAAAGAAGTTAAATGTGTTGGTTGTAATCATGATATTATGTACCTACTGCATGACCTTCAATCTAACACATAAAATAGGTGTCAGACAATCTTATAGGGTAATGAGGTCTCAAGAGAGTGTGAGTAAATTTTATTGTTCCACTGCTGGTACCTAGCTAATATTTACCCGGTTAGTCGTGCAAAAAGAGTATGTGTTTCACAACTGGGAAAAGATCATAGGCCCTTGTTCAAATTAGCAACCATCTAGCCTAAAAAAAACTGAACCAAATAAAAGTGTTGTCCGTTTTTTATCAAAATATGTTGTGCTTATAATTGACCTTTCTTTTCTTTAACAACTCACCTTCCTTGGGTATAATGTGTTGGCCCTGGCCCCCTCTGGACATGTGCACCTCGACTTAGGTCAAAATCTTATGTGGAGGGTGGCTAATACAAAAATTAACCTCGTCTTGGCCGTGACCTTACCTTGGGTAATGTGTACCTTGTCTCATGGCAAAGCCATAAGTTTAGGGTTGCTATTGTGATTGATGACCCGAAAAGTGGGTATGAAAATAATATTGTGGAAAAGAAAAGAAAAACTGATCAACCGAGGTGATTGAGTAAAAATTATCAATTTAATGTAAGAAAAAAGTTGAATACATAGAAGTAAGAGCCACTTCTACTAAGAACAAAAGGGAAAGTAAGGAAAAAATTCAAAGAAAACAAAAGTAGGGCATAAGAGATAATGAAAGAGGTACGATAATTAGTCGTAATGTCAAGGAGGGAAAAAAGTCACTAAAATGTACCCATCTATACCATACTTGACCCTGAGCCTACGTTACAAGCCAAGAAAGTCCTATCATGATCCTAAGAGTCTAATGTGGTGAACTTAAGCAGTGAAAATAAGGGCAAGCCTATGGAGACAAGTACTAAGTAGGTGTGAATTTGTTTTGAGCGTGAGTGTTGAAAATTATCGTAATGCTCAAATTTACAATTATTATGCGATAAAGGAGGCTATCTTTTGAAGTGAGTCAACTAGTTGCAATATCGGAAAATAAGTACCTTGGAAAGAGACAAAAGAGTAGAGGTGTCGGTGCATGGTGAGTTTATATCATGGTCTGATTCACATGAATGAGCTTATCAAATATAAGAGTAAAAGCATGCACTAAAGCAACAAACATGTTGGGACTGATAGTCATGTGATTGCGAAAGCTCAAAAGAAGATACTTTTGGTACAAAGTGTTGTGTCGAGTCAAACTGCGTCGCTTGAGGAGAAATAACGAATTTAAGTTGAGGGTGTTTATGTATCGTCGTTTCACGCTACTTTGGCTGCTTTTTCCTTAAGATTGGTATGTGTGTAAAGCCTTTTTGTCAGAGTTTTAATAGGTAATTATCTCTATTTTGCAGTAAGGAAACTGAGATTTAGTGAAGAAGTTCCCATGAAGTCCAGCGACGGATCGTCGTCTCATCGACAGACCATAGATGGTGACCGTCAATTTGAAGTTCAGGCATCTGCTAAACGTGGGGAAATCGGACCAAGTGTGGGGATACAGAAGGATCGATGCACCGTTCTGGTAAATCTTCGATCAGAATAGAGAATGTCCATTACCCAAAGTTGAAAAAAAGCTAAGTATAGAACGACATAAGGCATCAACGGACCGTGTTGTTGGCCCGTCGATTGGATTAGAGAAGATGCAAGTTGAAGGCCAAAAAAATGCTAAGTCCGGACTTATGGAGGCAGGAACAGTCTGTCGTTTCATCGACGGACTGTCAGTGGGGGTCGTCGATTGAAGCCGCATCTTTTGGACAATTTTCCTTATTTAATTTTCTTTTAATTTTTCACAATATTTTTTTCAATAGGGTGTAAAACCTAATTTTTGGTGTAGGATTTTATTACTACCTTCATAGTTTTGTTCTTTGAGACTTAATTTTGTAACTTTGACATTAATTCAAATTTCCGGATTTGGTTTTCAAGTGATTTTTGTGGTTTCAAATTGAATTTTTGGATTTTCTTCGAATTCTTCAAAGTAAGTTCATGATTTATTATTTATGAACCATGAATTATGTTTTCTATGCATGGGTAACTAAATCTATAACTAGGATTGTGTCCATGGTGATTAACAAAGTAAACCGAGATTAATAAAAATTCTCAAATAGGTTATTGCATGCATTGATAATTCTTTCGCTTAGATGTCTTTTTAACGAGTGCACGCGCTACAATCACCTTATTTCTACTTGCCAAATAATTGGGGTAGTTAATAGGAAAAGAATTATCAAAATAGATTTAGTACGATACTATCTAATAGGCTAGTATCGATTGTCACAAACTAATAACTAAGGCATACATTGAATACGATGCTTAATATGAAGTAAAGGTATGGGTTAATAACTTAGACACACTTAGTCGGACCAAGGTACGGGGTGAAATCCTCTAAATGTCGGACGAAGGATTTGGAGATACCTAACTTATAACTTTTTATGAAAAACACTAGGGAAGAATTTTATAGCTAGGAATATGAAGTTATGAATCTATACGGAACACTTACACCCTAATTTCGCTCACAACTTGATAAACACCAAACATTTACTCTTGTTACTTGTTTAATTTAGCAATATTAAAAGACTTTTTTTCACAAAACCCCCCCTCCCCCTTTAATTACTATTTTTCGGAAAGGATTTGACTAAATAGAAGTAATCGTACATTGAAGTTAAGTTTATACCAATTTCCTTGTTGGATCGACCCCAACCTTATAGTTGGGTTCTTTCCTTGATACGACCTCTTATACTTCTTTAGAGAGGTCTAATTTGAGTGTATCACCTTGTCTATGATATGAAAGTGAGGGTTAAGGTTCTTATTCCTAGTAATTGGTTGATTCCATGGCAAGAATGATTTACCATGCCCATTAATTTGTTCCAAATGACTGGAATTTCAAGGAGAGTGGGATCTGGCTGAGCTTTATGGTTTTTAAGGATGGATCCTTGGTGGATTTTAAGAAAAATTACATGGATGTGCTGGTATCAGATTTGATGAGTTGCGAAACAATTATTGAAATGGATATGGAATGGTGTAAACTAATATTTGATTTTTATAAATGATAGGAAACAATTTAGAAAGTTTGATTTAAGCTGCCCATCGCTTGGATTGATGTTGATGGTAAGGATTTTTACCCTAAAGTCTTCATTGAGGTTTAAGAAAAATTATTGATAAAAAAATGTAAATATTAATGAAAAGTTAGTATTGAACTTGAGATACGAATAATTGAGAGTAACACTGTGTCATAAAAATTCATTTCCCTACTTTGCTCTCTAGTAGACAATTTGTGTTCGAAGTTAACATCAAAATAATAATCTTGAAACTAGATTCACCTCCTGTATATAGTAAATCCTTGAACAACCAAATTTAAAAAGGGGAAATCCAAACTTACCTGATATGAGCTATAAAAACTTTAGAACTCCAGTTTTTTTATGTTGGGGGGGAGGGGGGAGTGTACTATGTAGATTAATTAAATCAATGCGCTATAAGCATGAACACCACCATTCAACTGAACGATATTCACATTTGATTATTTTGTTTCTCCCGTTACATTTAAAAGTAATTGAAAGAAATAAATGACGAAAAGGAGCAATACATACATGACATATGAAAATTTGATTCCCAACTATCGATAAACAAGGGTAGAATGTGGGTGTTAATATTGCTACAACATACCACATGAAATATTGAATTGATTAAGTCATCAACATCGGTATCAAAATTCGCACTAGACGAAAACAGTTATTGAGATCCTAACTAAACCTTCTAGAGGTTTCCAAATATCACTTTATATAACATGATATGGTTTTTATCATTTTTCATCTATCTCGCATGTCTTTTAACTACGCACAAAACCAATAAAAAGTACCAAAAGGTGAAAGACAAGATAGGAAAAAGAAAGAGTTAAAGTGAGGAAATTTAAGTTGTGAAGGAAGTGGACAGTTCATCTAGGAATGTGATATATCAGTGTGTTGGCTCTACGTCTACTTAATTTGTTTCACAAAAGCTCCCTAAGAAAGGGTCATTGGAGAACGAGGAGGAACATTGTCAAAGCTTTCGTAGGCCACTATGGTGAAAGCAGTTCAGTGGGTGTAGAGACAAAACACAAATCTATCACATTCCTAGATTAACTGCTTACTTCCCTCACCACTTTGTTTTCCTCACTTTCGCCCTTCCTCTTTTCTAACTTGTCTGTCCACTTTTGGTACTTGTTATTGATTATATGCCTAGTGAAATAATGTGATAGGTAGATTAAAATGATTAAAAACATATCATTTTATGTCAGGTTATATTGGGAAAGCTTTAGAAGATTTAGTTAGGATCTCAACAATTGTTTCCTTCAAGTGCCGAATTTTGATACTACAGTTGATGACTTAATCAATCCCAGGTTGTATGTGGTATGAAGTACCAATATGAACACCCACATTATAACCTTATTTATAGTGTATATGAATCTTATTTTCATATGTCAGGTAAGTATTTCTCTGTTTTGTTATTCATTACTTTTAATTACTTTAAATGTCACGAGAGAAAAAATAGTCAAATTTGAATACATGTCGACTGAATAGTGGTTCTCATGCTCATAGTGCACTGATTCTAATAAAACTATAAAGTTCAATCCCCCCCCCCACTAAAAAAAGTTGGAGATCCAAAGTTTGTATACCTCCAATCAAGTACGTTTGGATTTCCCTTTTTAACTTTTGTTATTCAAGGATTTACTATATGTAGGTGGTGAATCTGATTCAAGACCATTGTTTTGATCTTGACTTCTAATACAAATTCTTCACAAGAAGTCAAAGTAGGAGAAAACTATTGCATGACACAATTACGATCTGTTATTGGTGATGACTTATTGCATTCGATTATTTAGGAAGTCGATTGCTAAGTTGAGGTCCTTTTAGTGTCTAAGCATTTTGGGGTGAAATGGGATATATTCTCATTGATATGTTCAGCTTGCATAAAATAATTTCTTATATGGGTATTAGATGAAGCCTCAAGATATTTTGTGTCTTCTAATGACGTAAAAATAATCGAACAACTATTTGTTTAGCATGTGAAATTTTGTTTGGGAAAAGTGTAGATATAATAGTATATACCGCTCTCTTTATGTGAGGAGGATTGAGTATAGCTTCACAAAAACATGATTTGATATGGTTTATCTTAAATCTTTTTTCCTATCTTAGTTCTTCATGTTCATTGGATATTATCTAGACCTTGGATTTTAACCTTTTTCTTTTTCTTTTATTGATATCCCTCTACGTAAGTTGGGAGACTTTAACATATATCTCTGCTTTTTAGAAAGAGAATCACAATCCTTGTAAGAAATAGCAATTTAAGTTGGTCATTGATATTTCATGTTGTGTATAAAGATATCAATATTTTAATTATTTTAGGACGAATCCAAAGTTAAATTAATACGTTTGATATTTGGGAGAATATCCCAATATTATGAGAGCCTCACATACCTTATAGGAATAATTCCTTGGAGAAAATCCCAATTATCTTGATCGATCTTGACGAATTTTCCCTTTTTCTCCCTTCTTATGTTCTCTTCTCTTTTCTCCTTAGACCTAGCGTAAAATTCCAAATCGAGTATGTCGAAGTACAAGTGTCTT
This sequence comes from Solanum corneliomulleri, assembly GCA_027704805.1. NCBI lineage: Eukaryota > Viridiplantae > Streptophyta > Magnoliopsida > Solanales > Solanaceae > Solanum > Solanum corneliomulleri. The sequence goes on from JAKWIY010003056.1 coordinate 41,278,577, forward strand.
ATATTCTCGTATAGCGTGATATATGTAGGAAACCTGATATCGAGGTTCGACCATAATTCCTAAAGTGTGTACAAAAATCACTTATCTCAAGATGAAAATATGGTAAAATTTCCAATAAAAAAAATGAATACAGTTTGCAAATTTTGTCACTTTTTTATGATTTTAAATAAAATATTTGTTAAATATAATTATGCATATAGTTAATGTATTTTATGATCATTCAAAAATTATCTCAAAATATTTAATATTTTAAATATTTTGTTAGTGATGATTGTAATTTTGAATTAATAAGTTTATGAAATTCAAAATACTATCAAGTTATTTTCAAAGTAATTTTGTCATTTTAAATAATAAATATGTATATTTTTACAATCACATAATATTATAAATACAATCATCACAAAAGATTTTACCCTTTTGTTAAATATTTTTTTACTTTACTATAAGCTATATTTATAATTTTGAGTTATTAGTTTTTAATCGAGATATTTATTTTATTTTTGTTACGATTAAGAAGCTCGTTCGTTGAGTATATTAATTCATTTAATTTATGTTTTAGTCAATTTCGTTACTTAATTTCATATTGGTTATATTTCTTATTACCAGTTGGCTATAATTAAAATTCAAATGGTCACTTTACTTTTATAATTATAGTTTATTTGTACCCCCACCTTAACTCAATTTTGAGACCAATTTTTGGGGCCGTTTAAAAATTTCCCAACAGCCCAAACCAACATATTCTAGTCCAAAATCCAATTTCCAGATTACCCAACACAAACCCATTATTACAACAGAAATGCAAAGCTACGTATAATACTAGTTCGTGACCACTTAAATTTCATTTTCTTCACGCAACAGTCAAATCCAAAGAGCAAATTGCATTGAGAACCCAGAATCACACGGGATGAAACCATTTCCTTCATCCGACTACCCTACAGAACTCATAACTCTACCAACCTAATCGATCAAATTATTATTCCCTTTCCCCGTTTTTCAAAGATCATCAAATCTATTTCATTGTTGGCTTTTGAAAGAGGGAAAAAATTCAAAAAAAAAAAATTCCAACGGATTCCCCCCAAAATCAGCCCTTCTTCCCTATAAATAGCCATATACCCTTCGTGATAAAGACAAAGCTTTTAAAATTAGATTTTTATGACTTTTGAGTTTATTTTTTAAGCGATAATTGTTTTACAGTTTACATTTTAAAATAATTCTTTAGACTTAAATTCTAAGAAGTTCGTCTCTTAGATTCTGACTAGGGATACTTTGTTTGCTATTCGTATTTCAATTGAGGTGTGGAAATCACTACATTCTAGCTCGTATCCCGAATCGCTACTCCGAAAAAGGTTTATTTCTTCATATTATTTATGTTCTTTACTATTATAACCGTAATTTGCTATTTGCATAGATGATTCGATCTTATACCTCCTTTGCTGGTTAAAATCTTAATCTTCTAGTTTTAATATGAGAATATTTGCCTGTAGTTGTTCTATTTTCTCATTAGTTCCCAGTAGGGAATTGATTTCTTGTTCTTATTGAGCTATTAGCCTTTTGTTTCCAAGCATGACTAGTATATGTATAGATTGAATTTTTGAACTTTGATATCAAGCTATTGCTACTCTTATTGTATTGATTCTCATAACCTTACAGGTGATCTTTTATATTCAAAATGTTTTATTTAATTTTTTCCATCCTTGCTTATCATTACATCGTTATAGTATTGGTTTAAATGCTTTTAGTATTAAAATCTAATTAGAGAGTTATAATCTATTGTACTCAGGTTCTTTCTTCGGCTTTCTAGTTGTCTTAAGTTTATGATATTGTTTGGCATGGAATGTCGTATATCGACTTAGATCCATGGGTTTTATATTGGATTATTTATGCTTGATAATACTATTTTCTCATTCGGGATAGGCATGCAAATGTAATCTTTTAGGATGCTTCTCTAAATCTAATTATTTAGTTGTTATTCTGGTTCTCACTGTGTTTAAATATTGAAATAAATGTGAGACGGTATCCAAAGCTACTAATCTGTTTTATTCCTCTGTTAATTACTACATATTTCTAATGTTTTGATTGTTGTTTAAATGTTCCTTATTTCATGAGCGGTCGTCATGAAGATATTCTTTGATTGATTTTCTTTATTCATTATGAGAAATATTGGTCATGAAGTTTTCTTAATTATTATTGACTTTAAGTTATATTTTACTTGCCTTATGATTAATTCCAAAATGTCAACACACTAATTCTTTGGTAGTAATGTGTTTCCTTGTTAAATTATGGTGAAAGGAAAATTAAAGAAATGATTGTCCTTAAATCTTATAACCTAGTTTATCAAACAATTTTCTCATATACTTATCTTCATCACCTTCGATTTTTTATGCATGAATACTCTCTTCGAGTCTCTTGGACTCCTCCTTTTGCATTTTATCCATCAAGTCATCTTTCCTATATATTTGGAACATGTTAAAGGTTTCGGAGCTCCAACATGCTGCTGCAAATTATTCTAAAATCCCAAGGAATGGGATGTGTACATGCTGCGTACAATGTTTATAGGCTGATAAATAGATCGAGGTGCGAAAATATAAAACCACACTACTGATATACAGAAAGAAGACGAAAAAGCATGTCTTGGAGTGAAAAGACAAAATTATATACACTGATACACGGACAGTATGCGGTCTATATTTAAAAATCAGAAATGGGCCCAAAAGCCCCCAACAAATTTAGGAAACTTTTTTTGGAAGCCGGGTAACGCCCATATGATTTTTGGGCAGCCTTTGCAATATTAAAGGATAGGGAAATGGGGTAAAAGACAAAGATCATAAAGGCCCAAATCTTCCTCCCTCACTCTCTCTATTCCAATTAATTGATCTTGCCATTACTAGTTTATTTGGTTATTAATATTAGGGTTAGCTTAACTAAATTTCCCAAAAGATGAATGATGTCCTTTAATGTTAGTACGTTTTAAATAATATTTTATTAACTCTCATACTTTTATTTAAAAGATTTAATCAAATTTAAAAAATAAATCAAAAATAGTTTCATGCTTGATATGCTAAAACTACAACTCCCTAATGAAGCATAACAATTGTTATCAAGTGAAGAACCCAACTAGTAGGTTGGGGTCAATCTCACAAGAAAAATGGTTTAGACTTCACTTTAATTCACGATTATATCTATTCAGTGAATGTCTTTCTGAAACAACTCAGTAAGGGGGGATTTGTGAAACAATTTCCTTAAACAGTGGCTTATTAAGTGGGCGAAAGTAGACTTTGGTTTTTATCAAGATGAGAGATGACCTAGGGTACATGTGTTCCCTATAGCTTCATTCAATATTTCTAAAAATGACAATCCTTTCCTAGTGTGTTTCATGCAAAGTGATAAGTTTGGTATCTCTAAATCATTGATCCGGCATGTGGAGAATTTCACCTCGTACCTTGGTCCAACTAAGTGTGTGTGATTATTAACCCTTACATTTACCTCATATTAGACATCATAACCAATGTATACCTTAGTTATTACTTCCCATTAAACAACATTAGTCTATTGGATAGTATCATACTAAATTAATTTTAAAAATTCTTTTCCTATTACTATCTCCTTGGTCCTCCAAGTAGCAACAAACGAATTCGAACGCTGGACATTGTTTAAAAAAAATATCTAAACTAAAGAATTATTAATGCATGAATCTATATAAGAGTTGCTTAATTACTAGGATTAATTTGTTAATTACCCATGGTTTACATAACAATAGTTATGGATTTAGTTACCAATGTTAACAAGATCACAATTCATAGTTTTAGATGAATAAATCATGTAATTACTTAACACGAAGATGAAATTCAGAAAACCCACTTGAAATTGCAAGCAAAATATTTTATACCAAATCCGGAAATCAATTCATTGCTAAAATTGAAAAAATAAATCTCCAATACATAGTTGAACAAAAGTAATAGTAGTCAACCCCAAAAATGAGGTTTTAATACCCTATCTATAGAAAACAAAGTCCTTATGAAAAAAGAAGACAAATAAGAAAGGTTTTGTTCAGGTACGCGAAATCAATAGACGAATCAATTGACGTAATGCCGGTCAATCCATGGTCTGTGGACTGCTTCCGTCAGTCAGGACTTAGAAAGATTTTTTCTCCCCGGACGACACCCTCTTTGAATAAAATGACGTACCATCAGCACAGGCCGTCCATGCTCCTTCATAGGTCCATACTTAGAATTTTTAAAAAAGAAGGTACTCGAACCTTCTTTAAACCAAATAATGGTGCACTAGTATGGCCCGTCGATTAATCGACGGACAGTCATTGCCTTTCATAGTTCCACACTAGTAGGAATTCCCTGATTTTCCTTCAATGTCCTAAGATTCTAATCTATGACAACCACCTATGTCTGCCGATTGAACAACAGACCTTCAATTTCATCCGTAGGTTTGTTCTGCATTATATTTAGTTGTTTTCTTCTCTTGCGACCTTAACATCTTTCTTTAAAATATGAAAAAAAAAGTTAAAATCACTACAATATGGATTTAGACACACACAACTCTTAAGTGATAGTCATTAGAAATTCCATGAAATCATGGCACATCAATGCCCTCAACTTAAATTCATTGTTTGTCCTCAAGCGATGAACTATGATCCTTTACGACACTTGCACGGAAGCATGTACTTTTAAGTTCTAGAAATTATATCACTATCAATCCCGACACTTACTTGATTGAGTGCAGGCTTACGCTCTCTAGCTCGACAAACTAACTCATCCGGATCACATCATGACACAAATTCACCATGCAACAGACACATCTACTATTTTTTCCTCTCACCAAGGTACCAACTTTGTCCTAATGCAACTAGTATCCTCTCTTTAAAAGAAATTCTCATTTATCAAGAAGTGATTATGATTTTTATGTACAAGGATCTTTGAATCAACACAGACGTGCAGGAACAAGTTCAAATACAGTTAGTGCTCCATGCCATAGGCTTGCCCTTTTTTTTCCTACTTAGGTTCAGCACACCATACTCTAGGATTACGGAAGGACTTTCTTGTCTTGTAACGTAGGTTCATGGTCACGTATAATACATTTGGATAAATTTTGTTACTTACTGCCCTCCTTGAAATTACTGCTAAGCTCTGTACCAATTTTTATTGCTTTTGACCCCTTATTTCTTTTAATCTTCTTTCCTTTGCCTTGTTTCACTTTTTTTTGGTTGTGACTTTCACTCATTTGGCATCTTGTTCTCATAAAACTCTTTTCCCTATTTTTCTTTTATTTTTTTTCTTTTTCAAACCTTTATTTTTTTTTACAAGGAACATATTTCTTCTACTTAAGCTTTTCTTTTCAACAACCAACTGTTTTCAAACCTTCTTTTGGGTCTTTTGTCATAATAGACACCCTCAACTCATGGATTTTCCATGGGCTGAGGTACACAATACTCGAAGTTGGGTCAGGTCCAAGACAAGGTTACTTTCGACAATTACCTACCCTCAACTCAGACTTTTGTCCTAGGTGGAGGTGCACATGTCCAATGAGGGACTGGGGCCCGAACATTAGACGTTGCGAAGGTGAGGTTGTGAATCAAAAAAATGGTCTATAAAGGCCAAACATGTTTGGATGAAAAAGGGATAGTTATTTCATTTGGTCATCTTTTTTTAGGCTATATATTGGCTATTTCAAACAAAGGCCTATGATCACTTTCTAGCTTGTAGAGTTGATTCCCTTCGCAGGCAATAATTTTTGAACACTAGAATCTTCTCACGCTCTGTTGGCACATCGTTGCACTATCAAATTATCAGATTTCCCAATTCTTGTTTTACTTGGATGTCCTGCAGTGGGTGCCCATTTATGTCATGTTTAGAGCCAACACATTCAACTTAGCTTAACTTATTCATGCAAGGGCAACAATGGATGGTGTATCATTTGTAGTTGCCATCATAATATGTTTTTCATGCTTTTGTGATTGTACTCACTACGACATGTCGGTTAAATAAAAATTTAACTTATCTCTAGGGGAAAAACAGCACAAGCAAGAAAACCCCAAGAGAGGATTGTGAGTTACGCTACTTACACTTCACCCTACCACTCACTTTCCATTTACCAAAACCCAACCAAAAACTTGAAATTGTCCCAATGCAATAAGAAATCAAAGACACGGGGTTGTAGGGAGAGAAGATTTGTTGCGCATAGTGACGAAGTACTCTCAACATGTGGTGTCTCCGTTTTCCTTAACTGTAACACTGCGAAAGTGCATGACCTAATATAGAGCCTCAGATGTTGTTACAAGGTCGGAAACACTGATTCTAAGTGTTAATTAATGTTTATAATCCATGTAGGATGTTTTAGAATCAACACGTTAAGAATGTCCAAGATGCCCAAAAGCTAGTCTAATTTAACTAGTAAAACATCCTTAGGTTTCGTGAAGGTGTTGAGGTGTTATATAAGACATAAAACTTGTAGAGTGACTTTTAGTGGGTAAAACTATGTATGTAAAGTTAAAAAGTCCAGGTACGACTCCTCAAGGGTCACCCTAGAGTGTCCACGAAAGGACCCCAAACATTTCTTGGCAAGATACCAAAGCAGCAGCCAAATTACACATGGAAGAAATTTAACCGCGTAGCGGACATGGTGGGACTTTTGTCTAAAATCAAGTTTGTGTCATGTGCAGGTCGTAGGCTCTACTGTCTTGAAAAACAATTTACAAAATATTGTGGGAGCAGCTCTGCGTTGGGGACTTCTTCTTCGACGAAAATCTGAAATTTTGAATACATGTTTGACTTCAATAAAGGTCGACTTAAGTGATGGGTCTTTTGGGTATTTCATGGGAGGTCTATATATTGATTTTGAATCGGTTTTCTCTCACTTTGACCTACTGAAATCAAATCCCCAAATCAGAAATCCAAAAGCTTTCTCCTATCTGTACTTTCTCTCTCTATTTAGTCTCCACTGTAAAAGCTTTGAATCTTGAAGAAGAAGATCCAATTCCCATGTTTTCTATTCAAAGTTTAATGCAATGTCTTTATTAAGGTATGACTTTTTTTACTCTTGGGATTCCTTCCCCCAAGAGGTCCTTTCAAAGATATATTCAAACTTTCCCAAACTAGAGTTTTTCTCTACATGTGGTTCTTCTTTGAAAAACAAAATTAGAAATCAATTGTGATGAATTATTGTCGATTAGTGTTGTTTAAGTAACTATTCACTCAAGATTCCTTTGGACCCATATCTTCCCCAAATTTCATCAAAACCTTGAATTGACATGGTGAATTGTGAATAGGACGAATATGTTGATTGACCACATTGATGTTAATTATGTAATTGCTTCTTAATTTACCTTAATTATTCATTGGCTATGTATCCTTTTGTAATTGAAGTACGAAGTCAATGAAAGGTCAATAAAAGTATGAATATTGATTCTTCATATAATCAATTATGAAGTATGAATTACTTAGATTATGATGCTTATGAGCTAATACGATAAGATGTTCATATATTGGTCTAGAAGAGACTAATGTGATCTTGGATAATGAGTATGATGATTACTAAAGGGAATGAATACTTAGCACCGAAAGGGTATGTAAATGATATTGAGGTCTCACAATTATCAAGTATGGCCTCTCACATGGGTTTCTTCACGTTAAGTAAGTTTGGATTCCCACAATATGTGTTGTCTCATGAGATGGAAACCTTCACGTTAGTAAGTCAAGGCTTATTGTAACAATCTTCTTGACCCATTAATATGTTCACAAATAGGTGAGCCTAGTTGATCCACTAGGATAGCTATGTAATATTGGTTACACCTTAGGCAAGTGTTAACCCTCTCTTTTTGGTGTGGGAGGAGAACACCGGATTCCATGTAGCTCATATGGTATCATTTCGGTTATTGCACTATCTTTTCAAATGTAATATTGAAATGAATAAGTCCAGTATGTAAATTATTACTAGTGGTTGTCTTAAAGGTTACTACAGGGTGAGTGAGGGTATGTGACTTCTCTTACTTATTGCACATGTTGGATCATAAGAGATGGTCTTCGTAGTGTTCATCTATGAGTATGTTGATTTCATGTTATGTATATCAAGTATATATGAACTCCTAAATCAAGAATGTTACGATAAGTTATGAGATTATATTCTATGTATACAATAAGTTCATTAATGTGATTGGTAGCTTTGGATAGGGTTATGAGGTTCTATTCTTTGTATTGTACAAGTATTGTTTTGGGTTGCTTATGTGATAGGTTAATATCATATTAGGTTGTCTTATAATATTTCATATATTGCATGTTGAGTTATTGAAAATATAGCATGGTTTTGACTTAATTGTGTCTTTTCTCATACATTGATGATTTTATGCATAGGAATCATACTTAGTACATGTGTTTTGTATGAACCCATATTTCTTCCCTTTATCCCCAACATTGTAGGTTCCGTCCATTGAAGAGCTTCTAGGACACTTTGTAAGGTTACTTGTACTTCTTCCTCCAAGTAGTGGTGAATCCTCGAAGTTAGAGTATGGTGAATTTGATCTACCATAGTGTATTGATATAGTCTAAAAGACATTCATTGTTTCCTTATTCTTAAAAACAATTGTTGTAAGCCCTAAGTGGCAATAATTACTTGTGTAAGGGTTATGCCCAAATATTTCACTTCGTTTAGATGGCTTAATGTGAGACGGTATTATTACACTAAGTCCCTGTATGTTGATTATGTTAACTATATGAGAAGCCTATGTGAGTTTCCTATATTAGGAGTCTATGTATATTCTAAAATGTATATATGCTTAGCATACGAGAGGTTTATATATACGTCAATATGTGTAAAGTTTGAAATTTTGACTTTTTTGGCTTTTGAAATGTAATTATGAATGCTAAGAGGCTAGTGTAAGTCCTCTTCGAGGACACCGACACCGGTTGCATCTAGGGGGTGCTCCTCGGTCGTGAAAAACTTGGTACTAGAGCATGAGATTAAATAATCTTAGGATTGATATCTCACTAAAACCACATAACGTAGAGTCTTGTTCATGGTTGTGAAGCGCGCCACAATTATGAATGAGAGGGTATGTGATGCTTCGGAAGGTCTCACTTTGTTGGTATTCTTTAACTCATGCCTCTATAGTCTTAACTCTGCATGTACTTATATTTTAATCTCTTTCTTGTGCTTATAGGCAACAAATAGAAAAAGAAACGACGCTCGAAGGGTCAAAGAGGAGAATTTGAATGAGGCGATTCCCCCACTGGCTCCTCAAAACCCTAAAGTTCCTAATGAAGAAGGAGCTATGAATATTGTTGACACAAGGGTGTCCATTTAAAGCTTAACCCAAGTGTTGGCTACTCAAGTTCCTAGGGACACCAGGGCTAAGTGGTTTCTAATGCTAGAACTACCGCATCAAGGATAAAGGATTTCACAGGTATGAATCCCCCTACTTTCTTTTGCTCCAAGGTGGAGGAGGACCCGTAAGGGTTCATTGATGAAGTTTTCAAAGTACTAGATGCTATGGGGGTGTCTTTTCATGAAAAATGGGAACTAGCCACCTACGACCTCAAAGATGTGGCTCAAGTTTTGTATGAGCAATGGAAGGGTGAGAGGCCTATTATAGAAGGTCGGATTACTTGATGATCTTTGAAGATGACTTTTTTTTTGCTAGGTTCTTCCCTTGGAACTAAGGGAGAGAAAAATGCATGAATTCATCAACCTACACCAAGGGAGTATGAGTGTGAATGAGCATAGTCTCAAGTTTTCTAAACTTTCCAAGGATTATCCTACTATTGTGGCGCATACTAGGGCCAAGACGAAATAATTTTTTATGGGGATATACGATCTTGTCGTTAAAAAATGTAGGTCGGCTATGTTGATTCCTAGCATGGACATCTCTTGTCGTATGGTTCATGCTGAACAAATTGAGGAGCACAAGCTTAAGCAAGTTGGTAGGGAATTGAACAGCACAAGGCCGATGATGTAAATTATTCTAAGGCTAGATTTTAAGTACAAGATTTGTCGAGGTTAAATAAGAGGTTTAAAAATCAAAGTTCTTCTACCATTCCAAGGGTCAACAAAAGTCAAGTGTCTACACCCAATCCTAAGGAGGAGAAAGGTATTGGTCCATTTGAAGAGAATTCTCCTTGTGTTAAATGTGGTAAGCAACATGAAGTCAAGTGTCTAGTTGGTACGGGAAATTTCTAAGGTTGTGGAAAGAGTGGTCACATGAAGACGGATTGACCTATGATGAAGGATCAAGGGAGAGAAAATGCTCAATCATAAGCAAGTACCCATAATCATGATTCTCCTAAGAAGAATCGTTTCCATTCTCTCGGTGCTTGAGATAAACAAGAGGAGTCTCCTCATGTCGTCACCCATATGTTACATGTCTTCTCTATTGATTTCTATGCTTTACTTAATCCCGGTGCTACATTGTCATTTGTAACTCCTCTTGTAGCTAAAAAGTTTGATGTTCTACCCGATATTTTTAGTGAAGCATTTTCGGTTGCAACCCCGGTAGGTGACTCCGTTGTGGATAGAAGTGCCCAATAGGTTTACTTTGGTTGACTTGGTAGAACTTGATATGGTTGACTTCGATGTCATATTGGGGATGGATTGGTTGCATACTTGTTTTTCTTCCATAGATTGTACAAAAAGTGTAGTGAAGTTCCAATTCCTAAATGAACCCGTCTTAGAATGGAAGGGGGAAAACTCAATCCCTAGACTTAGAATTATTTCGTGTATAAAAGCTTATAAAATGGTCTCTAAAGGGTGTCTCTGCCATATTGTTATGGTTAAGGACCTCCAATCTGAGGTCCCTCCATTAGAGTTGATACTCGTAGTGAGATATTTTCTTTAAGTCTTTCCCGATAACTTTCCTAGAATCCCTCCCGAACGGGAAATAGACTTTGGCATAGTCATGTTGCCGAAAACAAGACCTATCTCAATCCCTACTTAGCGAATGGCTCCAGCTGAGTTGCGAGAAATTGCTCTCCAACTCAAAGATTTACTCGAAAAGGGATCCATAAGACTTAGTATTTCTCCTTGATATGCTCTAGTGTTGTTTGTAATCAATAAGGATGGGTCCCTTAGGATGTACATTGACTATCGTCAACTAAAGAAGGTTACTATTAAGAACAATTCTCCTCTCCCTAGAATCGATAATTTGTTTGATTAATTTCATGGGGCAAGATACATTTCTAATATGACTTGAGTTCGGGTTATCACCAACTAAGGGTAATAGGAGAGGACATACTTAAAACGACTTTTCAAACTAGGTATGGTCACTATGAGTTCCTAGTCATGTATGCCCCAGTGCCTTCATTGCTTAATGAATAGGGTGTTCCGAGATTATCTTGACTCATTTATTATTGTATTTATTGATTATAATTTTGTGTACCCCAAGAGTCAAAATTACCATAAGGATCATTTCAGTGTAGTGTTGGAAATTCGCAAGCAATACCAATTATTTTCCAAGTGAAGCAAGTGCGAGTTTTGGTTGACATACATGTTGTTTCTTAGTCATATAATCATAAGTGAGGGTAGAGAGGTTGACCTAAAGAAAACCGAGGTTGTTATGAATTGTCCTAGACCATTTACTCCAACTGACATTAGAAGTTTCTTGGGTTTAATCAGGTACTATAGGATGTTTATGGACCATTTTGCTTTTATTTATTCTCCTTTGACTACCTTGACCCAAAAGAGTGTTAAGTTTGACTTGTCGGAGGCATGTGAAAGAAGTTTTCGAATATCAAAAGGTAGGCTTACCTCCGCTCCGGTGTTGACTTTTTTAGAGGGTGCCACGGGTTCTGTGGCATACTACGCTGCATGTCGAATGGGTTTGGGGTGTTTTCCTATGAAACATAGAAAGGTAGTAGCCTATGCCTATAGAAAACTCAACATAAATGAGACGAATTTTCCAACTCATGGTCTCGATTTAGAGGTTGTAGTGTTTGATATGAAAATATGGAGGCATTACCTTTAAGGTGTTCATGTTAATGTGTATACCAACAAAAAGAGTCGAATCTCCGACAACAAAGATTGTTGGAATTATAAAAAGATTACGACATGAGTATTCTCTACAACCACGTCAAGGACAATTATATTTCGTATGCTTTGGGAGTATGGTCATAGGTAGTATGTCTCATGTAGAAGAAGGCAATAAAGACCTACTGAAAGATGATCATAGGTTTGATAGATTGGGTGTTTGGTTGGAGGATTCTCCAAATAGTGGTTTTGTGGTGAACCATAACTCTGAATTGTCTTTAGTTTTTAATGTGAAACCTAAACAACATTGTGGCTATTGATGGAGTTAAGGAATCGGTATTTAGTAAGATGAACGAGTCATTCTCCCAAAGGGTGGATGGTGTGCTAAGGTACCAAAATAGATTATATGTATCGGATATTGTTTATTAGAGAAATTGGATCCTAGAAGAAGATCATGGTTCTCGTTACCCAATTCATCTTGATCTACTAGAATGTACCATGAACTTTGAGAAGTATTTTGGTGGGATGGCTTGAAAAGAGATATAGCGGAATTTTTTGCAAAGTGTCCATATTGCCAACAATTAAAAGTCGAGCACCAAAAGAAGAGTAGCTTACTTCATGAAATACAAGTTTCCACTTGGAAGTGGGAAGATATTAATATGGACTATTTAGTGGGTCTGCCTTAGACACAAAGGAAAAATGACTCTATATGGGTGCTGGTGGATAGGATGACGAAATCCGCTCATTTTATTCCTGTTAAGTCGGGCTACTCGGTGGATGATTATGCAAAGATCTATATAGATGAGATTTTGAGTGTTCATTGGATTCCTCTATCCATCATATCGGATAGGGGCGCACAATTCACATCGAGGGTTTGAAGGTTGTTTCAAAAAGGGTTGGGTACAATCGTAAAGTTAAGCTCCACTTTTCATCCCTAGACGGAAGGTCAAGCGGAGCATCCCATTCTAACTCTTGAGGATATGCTTAGATATTGTGTCATTGAATTCAAGGTATTTTCATATGAGAACTTGCCTTTGGTTAAGTTCTCTTATAACAATAGTTACCATTCGACTATATCCATGACTCTTTTTGAGGCCTTGTATGGTAAGAGATGTAGATCTCCAATTTGTTGGTTTAAAGTTGGTGAGTCCTCAGATTTTTGTCAAGGATTGTCCTATGATACTTTGAATAAAGTTCATGTGATAAGGGACTGATTGAAAACATCCTGTAAGGGCAAAGTTTTATGCCGACAATAGGAGGAGAAAACTATAATTTTAAGAAGGTGACAAGGTGTCTTTGAAAATTTCACCAATGAAAGGGGTGGTGATATTTTGCAAGAAAGAGAAGTTAAGACTAGGTTGTATACGATTTGAGATTACCTAGTGACGTAGCTTCGGTTCACCAGGTATTCAATGTCTCCATGCTTAAGAAGTGCATTGGTGACCCCGAGTCCATTCTTCATATTAAGGGTCTTAAGTGTTAATCAAAACCTCTCCTATGAAGAGGTTTTGGTGAAATCTTTGATCGACAGGTGAAGAAGTTGATGAAGAAACAGATGTCCTCCGTAAAGGTGTTATGGAAGAATCACCTAGTAGAGGGAGTAACGTGGGAGGGCAAGGACGACATGAAATCCTGTTATCCTAATACCTTTGCTAATTAAGGTTAATTATTCTGATGAATAATTAAAATAACGAGATATGTAGTATTTGACTTGTTTTGTAAAGGTATTCATGTTAATGGTAAAAATGTTTACTAAGATGAGTCGTCATGAAACTTTTGCTTGATTGTAGTTGTATTGTGTATTTGGTATGTTGTTGCCTTCATGAAGTTATATTGAGCATGTTGATGTGTATTGAAAGGAATGTTGGCATAAGTGACTAATTAATGTTATGTGAGCTCTTGATGATGTTGAGAAGGAAAATCCTCATGTTGTAATTTTGAGCTCTTATACAAAGTAAATGATGTTTTGAGTTGCTATGTTTAAATGTCATTTTGCTATGTTGATTTGATTGATAACTCATGTTTACTATTTAAGTTGTTTGTTGGGCTGTTAAAATACTATTTATAAACCATTTAGAAAGTTTTAGAGTCAAGACGTCATGAAATGTCCAAGACGTCCAGAAGCTAGTCTAATTGAACCAGTAAAATGTCTTAGTTTTCGTGAAGGTTAGGTGGTGTTGTATGAGGTATAAAATTTATAGAGTCACTTTAAATGGGTAAAATTATATATATAGAATGAAAACTTCTAGGTACGACCCCCCAAGGGTCTCCCTCGGGGTCCACGAAAGGACCCCAAACATGCCTTTGCAAGATGCCAAAGTAGAAGCCAAAATACACATGCAGGAAATGTGTCCTTGTCGCGGACTTGGTAAGCCTTTGGTCAAAAATTAAGTCTGCTTCGCGGGAAGTTATCGAACTCTACTGTCTCAAAATATGATTTATAAATTCTTGCGGGAGCAGCTCCATGTCACGGACTTGTTCCCAGACAAAAATATGAAATTTGGAATTCAAGTTTGACTTCATTAAAAGGTAGAATTTAGTAAGATTTATTTTGGATATTTCATAAGAGATCTATATATTGATTTTCAATCACTTTTCCCTCACTTTTACTCACTCAAATCAAATCCCCAAATCCAAAATCCAAATGCTCTCACCTTGCTCTACTTTATCTCTCTATTCAATATCCATTGAACAAGCTTTTAAGCTTGAAGAAGAAGACCCAATTGAATGTTTTTCCACTTAAAGTGGAGTCTAAAGTCTTGATTAAGGTACTGTTTCTTTCACTTTGTAGATTTCATCCCCCAAGAGGTCTTTTAAAGATATTTTCAAACTTCCCCAAACTAGGGTTTTTCTCTACACATGGGTCTTCTTTGAAAAACAAAATTAAGAATCAATTGTGATGAATTATAGTCAATTAATATTGTTTAAAAATATCTTCATGGTTAATTCTTGTTATTCACTCAAGATTCCCATCGACCCATGTTTTCCCCTAAATTTCAAGAGACATTTCATTGACATGGTGAATGTAGAAGAGGACGAATATGTTGATTGACCACATTGATGTTTATTATGTAATTTCATATTTAATCTACCTGACTTATGCATTGCTTATGTATCCTTTGGTAATTGAAGTATGGAGGCAATGAAATGGCAAGAAAGTATGAAAGTTGATTCTTATTTAATTCAATTATGAAGTATGACTTACTTAGATTGTGATGCTTCTATGTCTAATGTGTTTTTATGATGTTGATAGCATGTATTGCTCATCCTTAACACTAGACTATTGAATTAGTTATAAAATACGAAAGTATGTTATAGTATGATTATTATATGATTGAATGTAGTTTCTCATAATTATAACAAATTATGGAGTAAAAGGTTTACTCACTTGTATGTGGTTTCTAAATTGAAAGTGTAGTTATCACTTATGAATACCTATGAGTTATTATTATAAGATGTTCACTTAGGAGTCTAAAAGAGAGTAGTGTGATCTTGTATGATGAGAATGTTGATTACTAAAGGGAATAAACGCTCAGAACCGAAAGGGCATGCAAATGAGATGGAGGCCTCAGGTTTAGGAAGTCTGACCTTACACATGGGTTTATTCACGTTTAGCAAGTCCGGATTCCCACGATATGTGTTGTCTCATCAGATGGAAACCATCGCGTTAGTAAATCAAGGCTTTTAGTAACAATATCCTTGACCCTTAACTATGTGCCCACATAGGACTCTAGCTTAGTTGATCTACCTAGATAGCTATGTAAGATTGTTACACCTTAGGCAAGTGTTAACCCTCTCTTTTCGGTGTGAGAGAACACCAGATTCCATATAGCTCACATGGTCTCATGTCGGTTATTTCACTATCTTATCTTTTGTACTATTGTAAATGAATAAGTCAAGTATGTGAAGTATTATTAGGTCTTGTCTTAAAGGTTACTACATAGGGTTGGGGGGGTATAGGAATGCTCTTGTTCATTGCACATGTGAGATTCTTAGGAATGGCCTTAGTAGTGTTCTTGCATGAGTAAGTTGATTTGATATTATGTATATCAAGTATATAGGAATTCATAAGTAAAGCATGTTATGATTAGTTATAAGGCTATGTTGTATGCATATAATAAGTGGCTTAATGTTATGGTTATCTTTGGATAGGGTTATGGGGTTGTATTCTTGGCAGCACACATGAATTTCTTTGGGTTGCTTATGTCTTGGGTTATTATTATATTGGGTTGACTTATAACATTCCATAATGTGCATGTCGAGTTATTTAAAATATAGCATGGTTTTGCCTTAATTTTGTCTTTTCTCATACATTGAATATTTTATGCATAGGAACCATACTTAGTACATATGTTTTGTACTAACCAATATTTCTTCCTTTTTTCCCCAATATTATAGGTTTTGGCCAGTGACGACCTTCTACGCCACTTTGATCTACCCTAGTGTGTTGATATACCCTAGTGTATTGATATAGTCTAAAAGATATTCGTTGCTTCCTTATTCTTAAAGAGAAATGTTGTAATTCCTAGGTGTCAATGAGCACTTCTGTAAGTGATATGCCCAAATATTGTATTTTGTTTAGATGGTTTAATGTGAGACGGTATTATTAGATTAATTCCCTCTATGTTGATTATGTAAACTATGCGAAAATCCGATGTAAGTTTCCTATGTGGAGTCTAATAAACTCCATATGTATATATGCTTATTATAAGAGTGGTCTATATATACCTTATTGTGTGTAAAGTTTCAAATTTTTATTTATTTTGACTTTTCAAATGAAATAATGAATGCTAAGAGGGTAGTGTTAGGCATCTTTGAGGACAACGACTCCCGTTGCATCTAGGGGGTGCTATCCGGTCGTGACACGGAACCCGTACCATCATAAACTGGGCCACCACTTGTAGTGACCATATCTCTATGAATGGGACCATCAGTAGTGCCATCCTCTTCAATAGTACTTTTAGCAATAGAACTTGATTCCCAACAGCAATCTCTAGCTCCTTTCTCTGGTGTATCTGCTCATCTACTAAAGAGGCCCTCCTAACCTGCTTCAATGTTGTCTTCTCTCTTTTTCGTGCATGGGGCTCATCCCTAACCTCTGTGTTGCGGCTAGAGCGGTGCCTCTAGATACCAACTCGTCGCTCAGGTTGTGGTCAACAGTGGCCTTGAATAGGTCCTCATGTATAATGTCCTCAGCTAGCTCAGTTGGGGCACCTTCAATGTCATCCCCCGCATATATAAGATGGTAATAACATCGGCACCCAAGTTGGACAACTCATTCTAGATGGTAGTGCGGTGAATGAAGGGTGCTGGTCGTGCTACAACACGCAACTCAAAGGCATGAGGGCATTTGTGAACCACCTAAATTAGTTGCTTCGACTGCTTGGCCACTCGCTTCTCTATGCGGTCATCTACCTCTGGTATGGACTTTTGCATCCACGGCTGAATGTGATGGCGCAGGGTGGACCTATGTGCCTCAAACTTCTACACTCCGCTAGAGAGGCTAATTCTGCAGATCGTGGCGTGGATCTAGATGAGTTGGATGCCCTACTGGCTGCATGTGAGAAGAAGGTCTTAGTGGGATTCGCATGCTCTGGTATTGTAGGGTCAGTCCCTCGGGCTAGCTCCAACGTGTGTTCAAAATTCCCGCTAAGTGGGGAAACCTTTATTTGGGCCACTCTGCAGGGTGACAATGAATAGACTAATGAGGACTATATCCAATGTCCCCGCCGGTCGACATAGCTTATCACAATGCCAGATCGGCACTACAACATCCTTACACATTTGGAAGAAGAGACACGAAAGGGGTAAGTGGTAGATGTTTGGAATGCCCTCTCTTGAACTTCCGCTACAATCATCCTTACGAATTTTATCTCCAGCCCAGCAACCAGTCCTCCCACCATCACCACCCTATCCCATGTAAGTACATTATAAACTTTTATGGGCGATAGGCGGTGTCGGACAAACAGCCAGAAAAATTTAGCCACAAAACTGAATATGGTCTTTTGATGAGCCCTCGGAGATTTGTAACAAAGTCCGCGCGCTCCCCATCTGCTTCCTTGTACCCGGATAACCATAGTTTTAATACCTCCCTCTTCTCTAAACTTCTCTAAAACATGCCACCCCAGACTATATCCCCCCATTAATAAAATTCTATGGTGTGAGAGGTTCTTGCTTTAAGAGTTTGGACCACTTGTGGATATATCCCCCCGAGGGTGGAAACACATAAGGCATAGAACTCCCCAACAACCTCCTCTCTATAAGCTTGTAAATATTGAGCCATCCAGTCGTATTTGTTTAAATAGAAGATTCGGTCCACCTTTATTACTATGTGCAAAGTCCTTGTGAGGATGCGACGCTCCTCAATAACTAGCCAGGTCATCACCTCCTTCTGAATGAGCATCTTAGAATCTCCATATACCCTTCATTGCCCCTTGCACCATCTTTTGTGTTTGTCTGCAATTTGGGTCAGGTCATTTGATCGGGGTACCTGTTCAACAATTGAACTAATTGTCTCATCAGAAAAAGCTTGTTGTTCTTGGCCCCCAAATCTACCGTCTCCCTGAGAGTTGGATCCAAAGGAAGTTACTTCTTTTGACCCTAAAGATTGGGTCGACTATGAATCGGAGGCAGACTCAAAGCCGAATTGCAGAGCTCCCCTCAGCAACCCCAGTTGTGAGTCTATCAGTCTCTGCTTTTCATCAGACTTGAAGAAAATGACTATATCAGGAGTCACCTTACGACGGCTTCCCATGGTGTCTCGGGTGGATGATGTCGGTGTTGTTTTACCGTAGGCATATAGGCCGTGCTCCTTGTCAGTATCCTCATCAAACAGTTCATAAGTCGGGAAAATGGATTTTCCCTTCTTGGAGTAGACACTGAACCTTTTTAGGCCACTTGTACATGTGGAGTAGTTGTTGGTATCATCGTAGCATAATAACACACTCGATATGTAACGGAAAAAAGAAAAAATGAAAATCAAAAAACTATATTTTGCTGCAGAGTTATATAATTGAGACCCATCGATGGTCCGTACGCCATGTCTGTTGTCTAACACCTATAAGTAATTCTGTGGGCAGTAATCGATGAACCCATTGATGGCCCGTCGACTGATCGACAGTCCATAGATGGGGTCTTGTACTATGGTCCTGTGATAATTTGCAGGCTTCTGTAAAGTTTAATTACCTTGTTTTTTTAAGGACCCATTTTAACACAATCATGTTTAATAATGCTTTTTAAACACACCATATGGTAGTTCGTCCTTCATAGGGTTTTATTTCGTACAACTATTGAACCCAATTAAGTAAAAGAAAATGGAACCCTAAGTCAGAACATTCAGGACGAATAAGACACACCATATCTTAGATCGTTAAATTGCTACACAACCACTTTTTATCATCTCTAGGGAAATATTATGCGATTTATTTCAAGCAAATTAACTTAATGTAGTCCCAAGATTAAGATCCACTCTCAAATTACTTTGTTCAACTATGAACGAGAATTTAAAGTTAAAAAAAGGCGAAGTACCTTTTCAGCAATGTAAAGTTGTGGGGTTGGTTGCCTCTAGTGATATGAACTCCTACGAAATAGTTGCATGCCCGAACTCGGTCACCGGCCTCTTGAGAATTTTGGGAAGGGGATTTGTGGGATTCGGGGAATTTGATGGGACAATTGATTTTGGGATATGGGGAGTTTTATTTTGGAGTGAAAGAGGGAAGAATTCAAGAGGTGAAACTGTTAAGGAAGGAAATGTGAAAGTAAATGAAAAAAGGGATGGAACTTGAAAGATTTTTCCTTTAATATAACCGACCGGGTTTGGTCGGATCACTACCAGTCTTGGATCTCCACACCCCATTGACGAGTCGTGGATCGATCGACGGTCATCGATTAGGATGGTCGATCACTCTTATACATAGAAGAAATTTAGAATTACCTGGGATCTAGGGACACCATCGACAGTTCGTCGATTGAAGGACGACCCTTCTATGGGGTCCAGATACCTCTACACCATACCATTTTATGAAGATTTATGATTTTACATCCGGCACATGTAACACCAATTTGGCTATTCTATTTGTGTTTTTGGAAACTTTTTAGAAACAGACACTATGCTAATCTTTAGAAAACACTAGAACACAAGAACAATTAAATATATCAACGACAAATAAAACCTATTATTTGCTAGAGGGCACACCCTGGGTTGCCTCCCAAGAAGAACTTGATTTAATGTCACGACACAATGCAAGACCCTTGATTGGTCAGACTTAATCAATATGATAGGCCTCAACAACTTCATGAACACTCTCCTTATGCCAAGATTGGTCTTTTATTATTTTTCCATTGACTGTGAACTTAGCGCCTTCCTTGTTCTCTAGCTCAACCGCTCCATGTGGGAATACATTGCTGATGAGGAATGTCCCATTCCACTTGGACTTGAGTTTTCCCCAACATAAGTGCAACCTAGAATTGAATAAAAGAACCAAATCACAAACTAAAAATTGTCACTTTTCAATTCTTTGGTCATGATGCTTCTTCATCTTCTCTTTGTAGATATATGAACTTTCATATGAATTTAGGAGAAACTCATCAAGCATATTCAACTCATTTGGGCTCTTTTTTAATGCTTTGAGTCAATCCAAATTTTGTGTAATGATATAACTATGAGAGTCTTAAATGTAGTGTGGTAGGCTCAAAGAGAATCATCTATCCTCCTTGACCAATTCGTTCTGTCGGGATTCACAATTTTCCCCAAAATCTGTTTGCTCACTCGATTGGACTCCTCAACTTGCCTGCTAGTCTGTGGTTGGTAGGAGTAGCCACTTTTTGACGAACACAATATTTTTCAAGCAGCCTTTGAAAAGTTCATTAAAAAAGTGCTAACCGCCATCACTAATAATGGCCCTAGGTCTACCGAATCTGGAGAAGATTATCTTCTTCATGAATGTGGTTACACTCTTCCCTTCATTGTTGGGGAGTGCAATTGCTTCCAACCATTTTGAAACATAGTCAACCGCCACAAAAATGTACTTCATCACATGAGAACACACAAACGGGCCCATGAATTCAATGCCCCACACATCAAGTAGCTCAATAACCCGAATGGGATTCAAGGGAAACTATTGCCTATTTGAATCAACAATTTCCTTAGCACCGATCACATTATTTGGCGAAATCATGAGCATCTTAATTAATGGTTGGCCAATAATACCCACATTACAAAATCTTTTGCACAGTTCGGATAGCACTATTGTTCCACCAATAAGCGAGGAGTGACACGCCTCAAGGACACTCAACATCTAAAACTCAAATACGCAGCAGCGAATAATCTCATTGGCACAACTCCAATATAAGAAAGGCTCATCACAAAAGAACTTTTTCATATCATGCATGAAATTTTTTCTGTGGTGGAATGTCAAATCTTATGGAACCAAATAACTTTCCATATAGTTCGCAATGTCTGCAAACCATGGGATCAGATCCTGAGAAGCAGCCAATTTGGAAATAGATCATCAATTTCAGACGTTTCTCCCAATTCACGTATAGATTCATCCTCCAATCTATACTAATGGTCGGCCACTTGATTCTCACACCCCTTCTATGTTTTACCTCAAAATCAAACTCTTGCGGCAACAATACCCATCTGTTGGACTTGGGATTCACATCTTTCTTTGCCATCATACACCTCAAAGCAAAGTGATATGCGTGCACAATGACCCTATTTCTAAACATATAGTAGAAACAAAATTTCGAATACAAACACCATAGCCAGAAGTTCCTGTTCAGTTGCTATGTAGTTCTTTTGGGCTTCATTCAGGGCATTACTCGCATAGTAGATGGGGGTGAACGATTTTATCCCTTATCTATCTCAATACCACACAAAGTGAAACCCCACTCGCAGCACACATTCACCTCAAATGGCTCACTCCAATCTGGTGAAATAATAATGGGCGCGAACAACAACCTCTCTTTCAAATCTGCAAATACTTTCAGACATGATTCATCGAAATAGAACTTACATTCCTTCAGGAGCAGTTTGTACAAAAGATGTGTAATTTTCGGCAAATCCTTAACAAATCTCCTATAAAAGCTTGCATGCCCAAGAAAACTTCTCACACCCTTTATAGATATAGGTGGGGGAATCTTCTCTATCACCTCCACTTTGACTCGATCAATCACTATCACATTCTCTGAGATGCAATGGCCCAACACTATCGCTTCTTTAACCATAAAGTTACATTTCTCTTAATCTAGAACCAAATTACAATCGTCACATCTCTTGAGCACCTCATCCAAATTACTCAACCACCATTTAAAGTAGTCACCGACTACTAAAAAATCATCCATGAACACCTCAATAGTGTCCTCAACAATATTTAAAAATATAGGCATCATATAATGCTGGAAGTTAGCCAGTGCATTACATAACCCAAACAATATCCTTTTCAAAGCAAATGTCCTATAGGGAGAAGTGAAGGTGGTATTTTATTATTTTTTTAGGGCGATAAAGATCTGATTGTAGCCCGAATAACCATCAAGAAAGAAATACCCACCCTTGACTTCAAGTCTATCTAACATCTGATCCATTAAGGCATGGGGAAATGGTTCTTCTCAGTTCAACTATTCAACTTCTTATAATCCATGCAAACTCTCAAATCGGTCACTGGCCGCATCAGAACAAGCTCGTTCCTTTCATTAGGTACAACAGTCATCTTACCCTTTTTAAGAACATTGTATGTAGGACACGCCCTACTGCTATCCGCAATAGGATAAATGACTCCAACATCCAACCACCTGATCATCTCATTTTTCACTATTTCTTACATAAGTGGATTCAACCTTTTTCGGTGCTCAATACTAGTTTTGCGATCTGGAATGATTTGTATTTTATGGGAAAAAAATATCGGGAAGGAATCCAAATAATATCTGCAATAGTGAAACTAATGAATTGCTTGAACCTCTTCAACACAGCTACTAAGCCTAAACATGTTGCCCCTTAAACTCTATTACAATTATCACCGAAAAATTGTCATCTCTACCTACGAACACATACTTCAGATGAGGTGTTAGAACCTTAAGCTCTAATTAGAGGCCTCCACAATAGATGGTCTCACAGGTGGAGACTCGCGATGCTTGATATTTAACTCCAATTTCTTTAAATTGACCGATATTCGTTTCGTTCTAGTGCAGCCACTACAGAATTATTCTCTTCAATACCATCACCGTCAAAATTTATGATGATCGTTGCTAGTGCTTCAAGACCTACTCGTTCTTCAATTTTTAGTTCAGATACACTCTCACAATTTTAGAATATAGTAGACACCGATTTGATCTCATCACTCTTTTTCATAGACCTACAGATATTGAAAGTAGCTTATTCATTGTTCGACCTAAACTTCATCTGCCCCTTCTCTATATCGACTAGTGCATGCACAGTGGAAAGTAATGGTCTTCCTAGAATGATGGGAACTTCACAGCCAAGAATCACAAAATCGGCCAGAAAGATAAATGACTCCACATTCATAAGCAAATCATAAAGTATACATAGGGGCCTCCTCACACTTCTATCGGCCATTAGTAACCTCATTGTAGTGGGCTTTGGGTCTCCAAAGGAGAACTTCTTATAAATAGGCAGAGGCATGAGATTTATTCTCCAAGATCACACAACGCCTTAGTAAAGTGGAGCAATCCTATAGTACATGTAATAGTTTATGTACCCCGATCCTCTTTCTTTTGCACAAGAGACCTCGAAACAATATTAGTACAATGTTGCATTCTATCATCATCGTCAAAACTCACCGACGTCTTCTTTGTCACCATATCCTTCATAAAGATAGCATAACCGGGCATTGGATCCGAAACATCAATCAACAGAACATTGATGGAGAGTTGTTTCAACATAGTGATAGATCGGAAATATTTACCATCCTCCGTTTTCTTAACTAATCTCCGTGAGAATGGTAGTAGAGGTTCAGGGATGGGGGACCACTTTCTAGGATAATTCTTCTTCTTCCATTGTTGCATCCACCAACTCACAACTCTTTTCTTCTACATTATCTTCTTCTGTTTTATCACCTTGTACTACAGATGGCATAGGTGGATCAATAGATTACTTACCTCCTCGAGAGGTGACTTCCATGTAATGCTCATCATTCTTTGGGTTATGGATAGTGTTGCTTGGGAGAGTGCTAGGTTGGCGTGGATTCAAAGTAGTAGACAACTGATCTATTTGTAATTCAAGATACTTTATCGAGACCGCATGTTTATCCACCTTTTATCCAATCCCAGATTGGCACTACTCATCTCCTCAACGTTCACCTAGTTCACTCAAACCTTCTCAGAATCTTCTGTAGTATATCCTCAACCCACATCATACTACCTCAACCGTCCCTAGGGGCACTTCTCAAATACTATGGGGAATATTTCAGTTAAAATAATTTTTAAGTTAAAGTTGGTGTCATTATTGTTTCACCTATTTAATACATATTGACCCTCTCGATGGTAGTCACTATACTTCTAACCTTGGTTTCCTTGACATTGCGGCCAATTATCCTGATTGAAATGTTTGTCGTTTTGTCGGAAACCCCTGCTCTGATCATTAACTGCATATTTATCTTCTTCATAGCAATACTCTCTGCCGGCTGTGGTGGTTAGTCAAATAGTTCACCACATTCACTTTCAATGCGCCTCTGCTTACATGCTTCAAGACAAACTATAATTTAGTTCTCATATGCGCCATCTTTTCATGAATCTCATCTGCGGTTGAATTGTTGGGATAGTTTTGTAAGTGTTTTTTTAAAACAAGTGTTAGAAAGTCATATTACAAAGAAATTATGGGTTAGTACACATCAAAAACGTAAAAAATTGTCTAACTTCTCTTGATTGCATCCTAAATGCTAAAAAAGTGGCATAAATAATGTCGATCCTTTGTAAAAATTTTCCATGTACTTACGTATTGTTATGTAAAGGTTTCTAGAAAAGGTTCCTAGAAGTCGTATCACCCAAAAATATAATGGACTAACACGCACAAAAAAACTAAACAAAATGACCTAATTCCATGTAAGTGGCCCCTAAATGCTATTAAAAGTAGCATCTATCATTGTGAGGCTATAGAAATTGTTTCTCAGATCCTTACGGATGATTTAGTAAAGTTTTCAAAAAAAATGTTTTTGAAAATAATATAACCAAAAAATTTATGATCTAACACACACGAAAAATTAATAAAATTACCTAAATCTTGTTTAGTATCCCTTAAATGTTAAAAAGTGGAGGCTGAATATTGATGAGACCATAGGAATCATTCCA
Organism: Solanum corneliomulleri; assembly: GCA_027704805.1. NCBI lineage: Eukaryota > Viridiplantae > Streptophyta > Magnoliopsida > Solanales > Solanaceae > Solanum > Solanum corneliomulleri. The sequence continues at coordinate 41,303,840 of JAKWIY010003056.1, forward strand.
AGTACTTACCTATAGTTTCGTAAAGGTTTGGGAAAAACACTCAGAAGCCATATCAACAAAAATCAATGAGCTAACATACACGAAAAATTGAGAAAACCGTTCAATTTTTGAAGCTATATGATGACTGGCATCCTCACTTACGCAACAAAATGGAGTTGATGGAGTAGCCAGTGCCCTTGAGTTATTCTCTTCGGTATCGCCTTCTCTCATCGTTAAAGGAACCGCAAGCCACTCGATTACCTAGGTCATTACGGCTAGCTAAATCTTTAGAACTTTTTGAAATGAAGTGTATGGACTCACGTCACCAAACAATTGTTGGGATTAAATTGCTTAATTTCTTATGAGTGGCCCCTAAAATCTTAAAAGGTGGTTAATAGTTCCTAAAAGCCATATCACAAAATATTATTCTACACATGAAAAACTGAGAAAATTACCTAATTTCTTTTGAATGGCCCCTAAATGCTAAAAAAGTGGCATGAATAATGGCCATACTATATTTATCGTTATCCAGGTTCTTACAGATGATTTTGTAAATATATGGAATAAAAAGTTCGTGATAGTTATATCACCAAAAAGTCAATATGCTAACACACAAGAAAAAATGATAAAATCACCTAAATTTTAAAAAGTGGTGCGGATCATTGTGAAGCTACATGAATTATTTTCTCATGTCTTTAACAATGGTTCTATAAAGGTTTCAAAAAAAAAGTGCCTAGAACCCATATGACCAAATACACGATAAACTGAGAAAATCACCTAGTTCTTTTTTAACGTTCCCCAAATGCTAAAAAAAAGTGGAGTGGATCATGGTGAGGCTTTAGGAATTTCATACGAGGTCCTTACAAATGGTTCCGTAAAGGTTTTTGACAAAAGTGCCCAGCACTCGTATGACCAAACACATACGAAAAATTGGGAAAACCACTCGGTTCTGGTTGAATGTCCCCAAATGCTAAAAAAGTTGAGTGGATGATAGTGAAGCTGTATGAATTGTTCTTAAGGTCCTTACAGATGTTTTTCTGAAGGTCTTCAAGAAAAAAAGTGTTCAAGAGTCGTATCACAAAAATATAATGGGCTATCACGCACAAAAAAAACCCTACAAAAATCACATAGTTTTTGTTGAGTGGCTTCTAAATGCTAAAAATGTGGATTGGATCATGGTCAGGATATAGGAATTGTTCTCTAGGTCCTTACAGATGATTGTATAAAGGTGTTGGAATAAAATATCCTAGAGGACATATCACTCGAAAATACATAGGCTAACAAATGAAAAATTCAGAAAACTGCCTAAATCCTATTAAGTGGCCACAAAATGCTAAAAAAAAAAGTGGAGTGGACCATGGAAGAACTTTTGCCAAGGTCATCACGTATGGTTCTATAATGTTTTTGAAAATGAAGTTCCCCTAATCCATTTCACAAAAAAAAAAAAAACATGGCTAACACACGACAAAATGATAAAATTGTTTAATTTATGTTAACTAGCCCTAATGCTAAGAATATTTCCCCAGGTCCTTATAAATGGTTTCATAATGACTTTAGAGAAAACGTTTCGAGGACGTGTCACCAAAATATCATATATATTATTGGTAGTAGTATTGCGCACCGATATGTGAATGAGTTTAGACAACGTAAAATCCTCATAAATCAGGGTGCCAACATGAGTAAATGATCATACTTTTTAGATGATTCATTATTTCCTTTAACCATAACATAGAGGATCAACTTAGTGAGGTGTTCCACACCCCAACAAGGTATAGGACAGTTCTGGCAGCATGGGCGAGACGTTGTATCATCACCTATCTCATAGTGATGTTGTTGGTTAGAGAATATCTCCCAAATAAAAGTAAGGAGTACATTATTGTATTTTTATACATTCAAGTTGACATTTACTATGTAAAAAGGTTTTATATCACATATTTTATTATTTCATTCATAGTGGAGTTGAGTTGAGGTGAGTATGTCTTCCCATGTTATCGGTCCAACTTTGTTTGTTAAAGTGTTCCCCTTGCATTCTCGTATATTCAATGTACTGACGTCATTCGATCAACATCTTTTTATATTGAAGATACAGGTATTCAAGGTCATCAATTTGAGGTTTGTTGATACCATTAGCACTCCAACTAGCTTTTCTGTGAGCGTTTTTGTTACTGCTGGGTTCCACATCCTTATATTTTGCTTTGTTAAGATGTCGTGAGTCTTGTCCCAAAATCTATCATAGTATTTAAAGGCTTCATAGACAGTAGTTGAGGAGTATTTTTTTTTCTATTTTCTTTTTTGATGTTCTGAGACTTTGAGTCAAATACTTATGTTTATTCATGCAATTTCAAACATTCATTGAGTTATGTTGTTTTTAGACATTATGAGTTAACCTTCGGTAGTTGGAGTTCCTATTTTACTTGAGAAAGTCTTCCGCTAAGTAGTCTGGCAGGTCAAGGGTTATCTTGGGGTCACCGATAGTTCTCGATTATCGGTCACGTCTAGACTGGAGGCTCGAGGAGCGATAATGAAATTGATTTTTGGCATTGTAGTTGTGAAGAGCAACATACAAGCTGATATTCTAACTGAGGATCTTTCATCCAACAAGTTTGAGTTTCGAAGGAAGGAGTTTCAATGAAAAATCTGATGGAGGACTGTTAGGAAATTAAGATATCTCTAGAAACTCCTAGATTGTAGTTATTTTTTTAGTAGATAAGTCTTTTGATTAAAAATGAGTAGTAGTTAGTGAGTCACGTATGTACATAGTTTAGTGTGAGTTATTTTGGTTATTATGTGGTTGTAATTTTCCCACTTTATTTGTATATAGACCTTATGTAATGAAACATCTAATGAAATATATAGAACTCAAGAGAACTTCAGCCTTCTTCATCACTTTGAGATGATTGTGGCAATAGACAGCTGCAATAACTACAATGAACATCTTGTAGCCTCGAAGTTCTTCTTCCTTCCTTTGTAACAAGGGAGCAATAATCTTTCGATAGTTATTTATGTTCATCACTTAGAGCAACTTCTCTTTACTTCCTGCAACCTTGACTAAAATTAGATATGGTTCATTTTTGGATTTGTAGTTGAAGCTATATAAAATACAAGGCCTTCAAGATTTGTAGGTTGGAAAAGATATTTATTTTTAGGGCTAACAACATAGGTTCCCTATTCTCTCGATCTCCAACATCCAACTGCAAACTTCAGCAAACATGAATCATTTGTATATATGATCACGTAATTGAAATATCCAAATTAACGCTAAACAAAAACACACCATATAATACATTAATTCCCACAAAATAAGCTTCTACATTACAATATAGCTATGCACTATAACCTTTTACATATAAAAGCAATATATAATTCAAATATAATTTTCTTGTTGATGAACACTAGCAATATTTTCCACAGAGAAGAGAGTTTCACTATAAGTTAATATACTTCCAATCTGGACAGGAAATTCTTGAACCTCAAACTGTCTCCAACTCTTATTCTTCATATCATAAAAATAAAAACCAATAACATTATCAAGACTTCTTGATGTAATGTGTATTGCAAATACAATTTCTTCAGCACCATACTTATGAATCGTAATTCATAAACGGATGAAAGTAAAACTCATTAGATTCCCTTTCTAAAGAAAAATAATGTATCTCATGTAATTTCCATTCTTCGTCTTCATAGAAAATTCATAGGTAAATGTCGTTACTAAACCAATAATCACAATAATTCATTATTCCTAATTTTCCATTCACTTCTACTAGCACATTATACAATCACTTAATCTACGACGTAATTCAATCGACATTGTGATGCTTATGAAAATTTCTGATTCAACATCAAACACAACTATACAATAGTCCGGATCAAGGCTAACCCGATAGATAATCCCACTAATACAAATTCCAGATATGTATCCTACAATAGACAAACCACGTTCATCATATTTAACCATTTCTGTCCATGATTTATCTTTGCCAAAGTGAAAACCCATGCTCTTAATTAAATAGACCCAACAACTTTATACTTGTTTTCTTCAGGCTCAAAACATATAGAAAAAATAAAGTACTCGCCCTCGTGAGGAGCATCAGGAAGAAATTTTACTTCTCTATTAGTGGGATTGCAAATGGCAATATACTTCAGATCGCATATGCAAAACAAACCAGTGTCAGACTCAAAAGGATAATTATAATATAAACGAAAGTTAATAATTCGATCATACAACTTACTAAAATTGTCAATTTGCTGATACTTAGTGGCATTTCCATCTTCTTCATCATGATGATCTTCTATAATGTAACAAACGTCGTCTACGCATGCAATCCACTTAGTATCACCACCATTTATCTTAGAATACTTGGATAAATGGATATCCACAAAATTTTGTTCCAACACAATTGAATTACGACATTTCAAAACGCCTAAAACACATTAAAGACTTAATAGGAAGCCATGAGAAAATTTGTATCGATATATCATAAGAATTGAGTCTTTCTTCCATCTTTGGCGACTGAAGTTGCCTAATTTTAGGTTAAATTGGTTGTCTTACAACTTCTTAAAATGCTTTACTTAAGACATATTATTGATATTTCATGTATTTGAGTAGTCCATAAATCCTTAACATACATTTGCTCATATCAACATATATCTTATTATTGTATGAGATACATGTCTAATAATTGTATCTGATGCAATTAACTGTTAATATCAACATATATAGGGTATGTTTCTATACATCGCTTTAAGTGTTGTATCCGATCGATACACCATGTGATGTATCTGAGAATAATAGAGTAGGGATTTTTGTAATTTTTTAAATGGTAGGAAATATTTGAAAAAAATTAGGTAATTTAGTTAATTTTTCCCGTTTTATTGAGAAAATTCAAGAAATAGCAAACATAACAGACATAATAAGGTTCTATAGCTATCGTTTAGATAATTGTGCTACATGGCTATAGTTATGTTCTCTATGAAGCCTGTGATTTTTATATTTTGCATGGTTTGCATATTATTCTAGTGAATATACCAATTGGGTAAGTATATACAAATTCTCCATTTTACATTGATGAATTTTTTCAGAAATCTATTTGTATATTTCTCTTCCTAATATACAAGCAAGGTAATTTATTTCATAAAATCGTATAAAAGTAGATAGGTTTCGAGATAAGGTAATCAACCATGAACAGTAGTACCAGGTTAATAGTTTACTTGAATGTGATAAAGTACTTAACAAAAAAACAAAGAGTTTTACACGTTATCCTCCTTGCTCAAAGGAGTAAAACTATGACCTGTCACACAGGATTCAAAGTTGTTTTCACTAACGTCAAGCAAAGTGCGAATACAGACTCGGTTTTTGGTTCACAAGTTGGGTCCTGATTCGAAAGTTGAGTCTCGCGTTGGTTGTTGGTTCTCTGAATCAAGTGCTAATTTGAGAGCCACGTCTCAATTCGAGTGACGAGTCTAAATTATGGATTGGTCGATCATGTCTGAATTTTAGTGTCAGTGTCAACTCTTGGGTCAGATATCCGACCTAGTTGGAATGTCGGGTCTCAAGTCGAAGTTGGGGTCAGCTCCTAGTCACATCTCAGGATCAGATTTTGTATCAATCATTAAGGTTGTATTTTAGTACAAGTGTCGGGGTCATGTCCAAGATCAATTATATGAGGTTAGTTTCTGGGTCACAAATTGTTTTCCTAAAAATTTATTTCGGTTATCTAGTTAAATATAAAGCATATTTTCATAAAATTATTTTTGAAGGGTGGTGGATAAGAGATTTTCATGCTTTGTGACACTGTATATAGAAAATCAAACAACGATTGTGAGTATAAGGAATTAAAGCTATCAAAATGGTAACAACGATAGTGAGCTACCCATGGACTCCGTTACAAGACCAATATGTTATAAAGCAAGAAGAATTACTAAATGATGAAGCTACCCTGCTTTAGGCATGATTCAACAAAAACAACAACGACCATCAGCCATGCAATTACAAGTCAAGAATTACATATAAGAACACCCATTTTCATCTAATGTATCCATTCCTGATCATGATGCTACAACTAGTTGGCTTTGGAAACTAGATAAAACACATGTTTGCTCGAATGATGCTACCATTTTTCAAATGGTTAATCATTGGTCAAAATCGAATTCAAGTTATAAATCTGATTATAACTCTTTTCTTATTTCAATCAAAAATGATTTTCCTCTTATAAATCTGATCACAACTGATATGGCACACTTTCCTCTTTGGTCAATTCTAACAAGGATGATAGATTTCTACATTTAGTATCATTAAACTTTAAAACTCACATTTTACCCTTAATGAGATGACTGTTTCATAGGCATAACTAGATGTATATCGAATGTTGCAGGATGAGAATATACATGTGCGGAACCATACATTATTGCCACCCATAGACTATTAAGTTGAATGCACCCAATTTACAAGTTTCTCCACCCTCGACAGTGCAAGGAAGTATGGGGTATAGTTAAGAACTACTGCCTACAAGAACCTATGGCAGTTTGATATGGAAGCATTGCCTACTGATTTTGTTAAAATGTAGGATTCTCTCATATATTTCATGTTTAATTTTGTGAGTTTTATTTATTTAAATTAAATTAAATAGCCAACATTTTTAATTATTTGACTAGCTAACCGAAACGTTCCGACCCGCCATGTATCCATGTGCGACCCTTTTTGTTTAAAATATTAATCCATTTTATTTGAATTCCCCGCCATGGGAGATGGCTATTCTTAAAAGTTACAACTTTCAGGAATGGTCGTGTGGATTCTTAAAGGTTGCAACTTTTCGGAATCAGTTCCTCTTTGCTATAAATACAAGTTATTCATCAGACAATTACTCAGGAAAATTTCTAATTTCTTCTTTTTCTTTTGCACAAATTTTCTTCGTGTACTTTACTATCGTTGAGTAGCTTTCTTGCACCGGCATTTTGGGTAGCAACACACTAGTGGTTGAGATCGTTTTATCATAGAATACATATTCCAAATCAAACCTTAGATACTAGAGGAGAACAATTTCCTTAAGGACACTGTACATTCAAAGAGTGTGATCTTCTTTCCATTATGTTTTCCAAATTCTATCTTACTTTTACAGATTTTGGTTTGTGAATAAATTTATGGCAACTTTATGTTTCTGCAAACTTCGTTGTAATCAGAATGTCACGACCCCAACAATTGTTATTGACACCCACACTAATTCCCCGTTGGGAGAACCATTGCTACAACCCAAACAAGCAGCAGAAAAACTCAAATACTAATAAAGATATAGAGTTTCCATAAACTCTTACAAAGGTCTAAAAATAATAAATTAACATTGGGGAAGTAATAACTTAGATCCTGAAAGTCAATGTAGCAAACATCTAAACAATAAACACAAGTCTAAAAAAGAAGGGATGCAATCCCAATCTAATGAACCAATCAACTAACTAAAACAAATGTCTAGGTCCAAAAATGTTGGACATAGACGGAAACGATTTCCATGGCAACCTAGAAGAATTGGCTCTCCCTTGAATTCTAAACGACGATCAGTAATCTTCTAAGCGAGGTCCTCCAGTATCCGCTTGAAGATACCATGTACTCAACAAAATAAGAGCAAGTGCAGTATATGTACGGAACCACAGTGTACTGATAGGATCCTGCAGCTAACCCATAGACATAACCAGATGTGTATTGCAGGTTGAGAATCCACGCATCCATGTGCGGGACCATACGTTATTGCCACCAGGGGCGGATGTACGGTGTTTCTAGGATGTTCATTCTATTAGAGATATATCTTATATTTATTGTATATTATTTATATTCCGTATTTACAGATTTAGTTTCCATAGTTTTTGCTTATTCATAGCAGTAAAGATCTTTACTTATATCTTAGATTGATTTTATTGATTTCCTTCCTGGTCCTTATGGATCCACCATCTTGTATAAATACTCTATTCATCATCAATAAATTAACACTTCCCTCTTCAGTAAATTGCTTTATGGTAGTAGAGCTATTCCACTTAATAGCCAAAATATTTTCTCAGCACTAATTCTTTTTTTTTAGCAGCCATGGCTCCTTAAAACAGCACCTCTGATTCCCTCTCGAACCCAACAAATGAAGCCACTTCAAATTTTTTGGCTCCGTCCAACAACATCATCTCCTTGAACAATAATGACCAGCTTGTCTCATTTAACGCCGCTTCCCAAGCCCTACTCACACTCACCACCACCAACTACCAATCTTGGCAATATCAATGGGAAACACTGCTTACTACCTGTGATTTTCTTCAATTTATTAGTGAACCCCCATCCACCAAAGCTATCTCTATCTATAAACGACAAGACCATCTCATTAGAAGTGTCATGGTTGTATCCCTCTCACTAGGAATTATACCCTTTGTTACTGATGATAAAACTTCCTATGAGCTTTGGCACAATCTTGCCACGATTATAAGAAGACGTTGTGTGCTCGTATAAAGAGTTTGAGAGAAGACTTGAATACTATTAAAAAGAGAAATCTCTCTATTACTATGTATTTGCAGAAAATCAATGAAATTTGCACCAAGCTTACTTTAGTTGGTATCCCATCTCCGCTGATGAAGTTTTTTTTCATGGCGTACATGGCCTTCCTTCCGAGTATGATAGCATTGCCTCTTCACTTCGTGCTCGTCCAAAAGCCATAACCTTTCAAGAGCTTCATGATAAGTTGACTGACTTCAAAGCTCACTTGACTCGTCGGTCATCCGAAACTGTGATGTCAATCATGGAGAACTTTGATGCTAAACCTCGTTCCTCTACCAACCTAAATTCCAATCGGGGTGCTAATAATTCACGCTCCAATCAAAGGAATTTCTCTCCTTCCAATTAAATTGGAAATGGAGATAATCAAGTAGGTCATTCTGGTGGTCAAAATGATTGACCTAGGGTCACTTGTCAACTATGTGACAAACTTGACCATCACGTGAAGCAGTGCAGAAAATTACTCTCCATTTTATCTGCTGTCACAAGTACTAGAACCAATGGCTGTTCAAGCAACTTCAACCAATCTAACGATCACCAGCCCAAAGCAAACTTTGCTGCACAATCCACCAATGTAGACCCAAATTGGCTTGTCGATTCGGTGCCTCTAACCCTGTTAACCAAGACTTACAAAACCATTCTCTTCACTCTGAATATGATGGCAGTGAAGATGTCATGCATGGTGACGGTAAATATTACAAGATTACCCATACAGGATCTACTCTTCCTCTACCCCTCTAAATTTAAGTTATGTTTTATGTCTGCCTCACATGAAGAATAATCTCATCTCTGTTTATAATTGTGTAGCGATAATCATGTTTCGGTTGATTTCTTACCTTACTAGTTTGTTGTGGAGGATTATTGTACCGGGGCACCACTGGTAGCAAGGAAGCCTAAGGGTGATGTGTATCCATGGCCTTCCAAGTCCACTCTCAAAGTTATATCTAATGCTGAAGCCAACACAACTTCCACCACCACTGCTCTCAACTGGCATCGACGTCTCGGTCATCCCTCCACTCCCTCTCTTCGTCATATTTTGAAGCTTCATCTTTAGAGAATAATTTCTTTTATAATTCTTGTAAATTCAATAAAATGCACAAAACTCCCTTTTATAACTCCCCAATACAAAGTTTCACTCCTTTAAAATATATTTATTCAGATGTTTGGGGCGCTGCACCAGAAGTATTTATTGACAGTTTTAAATATTATTTAATATTTGTTGATCATTATACGAAATATATATGGCTATTTCCTCAAAAGAGAAAATCTTATGTTTCAATTGTGTTTAAAAAATTCAAGCGAATTGTGGAGAAATTATTTCAAAAGCCCATCATATGTCTTTTTTCTGACAATGGTGCGGAGTTCCTTCATCTCCGTTCATTCTTTCAAGAACATGGAATATCCTATTTTCTCACCCCTCCCTACACACCAAAAAATAATGCCACTACCGAGCATCCTCATTGCCATGTTTTGGAGACAGGTATCGCATAATTACACAATTCCAATCTTCGTCTAATGTTCTGGTCTTATGTCTTTATGTGCTGCCTACATAATCAACAGGTTGCCCACCTGAACTTTAGATGGAGATTCACCTTATTTCAGATTATACGGTACTCTAGAAAAGTACAACAAACTTCGTGTCTTTGGTTGTTATGTTATCCATGGTTGCGTCCTTACAATCATAATAAATAACAGCCTCGTTCTACTCCTTGCATATTCCTAGGCTATTCACAAAATCAGAGTGCTTACAAATGTTATGATCCTGTAAATTCTAACCTTTATTTATCTCGTCATGTTGATTTGGTGGAACACTCTTTCCCTTTTATGTCTCTTGAACCAACAGAATGCAGACCTCAAAATGACACTGTTGACTTTCTGATTCCCAACAACTTTGTAATTCCACTTAATTGTGACCAACCTTCATCTATCACCTCTCCTATGGCCTCTACTCTACCACCTCATGGTCCCACATCTTCCAGCAGAGCACCTGACAATGCTTCTTCATCAAACGGAACTGGGAATAATCCAATCAACACTTAGGTATGTCTGTTTCTTATTCATCATCTTCTGTGAGCTCTACCTCTTATGAGCCCTCTTTACTTGATAACATAAATGATTCAGATCAAAATTCAACCATTCAACCCTCTAATCCGATGACTACTTGGTCAAAGATTAATATTCATAAACCCGTTAAGAAGTTGTGTTTAAGTGCTATTGTTCATGATTCTTCCAATCTCACTGTATCACAAGTGTCACCATCAACCAAACCATCCAAATTATCCCCAACAACCAAAACCTCCACCAAGAGAAAACAACCTTCTTCCCTTCCTAAGACAATAGAACCTCGCACTGTTCTTCAAGATTTAAAAGATCAAAATTTGTATGCTGCTATGACAGCAGAGATTTCAGCATTGCAAAGTCAAGGCACTTGGTCTCTTGTGCCATCTGTCCCTCATTCAAAACCGGTGGGCTCAAAATGGTTGTTCCGTGTTAAATATAATTCAGACGGTAGCATTGGACGCTATAATGATTGGTTGGTTGCTAAAGGTTATCTTCAACGACCTGGTGTGGATTATGTTGGGACCTACTCACCTGTTGCTAAAAATACTACATTGAGAGTTGTTCAGTAAACTCCTTTACATTCGAACCCCTGTAGCATAAAAATTATACTATATATGTAAGATAAATTTTTATTGTACATGTATAAATTAAAAATTGAAACCCTTGAATATATGTCAAAGGAGTGGCTCAATATGATCATTGGGTCGCTCGTTCCATTCCAGTAAACAACATCTTTTGAAAATAAAAAATAAAAAAACTTTGCGATTTTGCGGGCCTCAAGCTTCAATTTTTAGTGCAATTATTTTTATCAAATATAGATAGATCAAACTACGTCTTTTGAAAAATCATAACTCCTTTTAATATATATAGACCAAATGACGTCGTTTCATAAGTTATAACAAATTAAAAAATTAATTTTTTAATTATTTTATTGAAAATTAAACACATAAAAATATCCGTATTTTCTAGGGATTGCATTATGTTTTTTTTCCTAGTCTTCTCGTTCAGCTTCACTGTTGTTTGTTGTTTCTCGTTGCAGTCCCCATAACAAAAACCCCTATTTGTCAACAAGTTTTTACTTAATCCGTTCATATATGATCCGACCCGTTTATTTGTGGATATTATTAGCGTATTCAAAAATTTTCTCAACTGGCCCCTTATAGAATTCACGCCTCCACCACCGATTGTCACCCATAGACTTTTAAGTTCTATGCCCCCAATTTACAAGCTGCTCCACTCTCATAAGCCCTACACATTGGAAGTGAATGATTTTTCTTGAAAACTTTTTAATAGTGATTAGTGGCTCGCTGGCCTCAACGTTTTGAGTATCAATACACTTGTGATTGTGATGATTCTATCCTGGAGGACGAATTCCAAATTAAACCTCGTATACTAGAGGAGAATAATTTCTTTAATAGGACACTTTGCATTCAGAGGGATTTTCTTTCAAAGGGCTTTTAAACCAAAATATTAAAGAACAAAAGTGCTGTTCTCTTTTTTGAGCAAAAAACTAATCATCATTCCTTCTATCTTCTTCTTTTATTGGCAAAAAATTAAAGACATCATGGTCCCTTTTTTTGGAAACAAACACATCATAATACTTATTTATTTTGAAAAAAAATACACATCATGATTCTCTATTTTTGTAAGTAAAATTATTATAATCCTTGACTAAATATATCAACATCTTTATCACGTTGATTTTCTCTTTCATCCAACTGTTGCGAATATACTATTGACCATGTGTATAGATATATTATTTATCATAGAATAATTATTAGTCATTTTTAATAGATAATATATTAGTTTATGATGTCTGTTTACTTATATAATTGATAATTTTTTGTATAGAGTTTAAGCTTATATATAGTGGATTAAATCATCGATTCTTTTAAATTTAAAGTTTTTTTTATTCACAATCTTAGATGGGAATTTTACATTTCGTCGATACGATTGTAGCACAAGATTATGTGTAGTTTATCTTGATTATGGGAATGTATTGTTCTAACTTCTTGTGTTCGTACATTTTATATGTATTGAACGTGACTGAGTAGAGATAATTATTTTAGACTTACTCATAATAAACATATTCTCTAAACTATTAAATTTACATATATTTTTAATCCTTAGATAACAATTATACTATATACACGTTAATTATCGTTTTGATTTATTAAAAGGTGAGATTCTAAGATAGGTTAATATTCCTGATAGATTGGATGATGATAATATATATTGGTGAAATAAAAGTTAGTTGACAAAATTCATGTCTCGATATAGAAAGAGATGATATGTCTTTTTGAGAAGCATAAATATTTTAATCATGTAAACCTTGCAAGTGGATTCATGAATCCGACACATGAAATAAGTTAAGCAGTTTTCTAAAGGAAATTGATCATTGAATTAAGTTTGTCAGTAATTTAATTTATTGATTATTGTTTGTAATATGAATATGGGGAATTACATATGCGTTTAATGGAGAATTTCGAAATATAAATAGAGGAGTGCAACAACGAATTTCTAGTGGAATGGTTTGTAATTTATGATGGTAAGAATAATTCAAATTAATTATTTTGGATTATTTTCATAATAGGAAACCTCAATAATTAATTATGTGGTCCCTACAGTGCTCATATTTAATTGAACTCAGAATCTATTTTAATGGAAAAAATGAGAAAAATGTGTCTTTCTCTATTCTAAGAAAAAGGAGAAACTGTATATTTCTATGTTTTAAGGAAAGGGGTATGTATATAACTTTTTCCTATTCTAAGGAAAGGGAGAAGGATATGACTTTTTCTTTTCTAAGAAAAGGGAGATGTATATGTCTTTCTATTCTAAGACCGGGTATTCCTTCTCCTTGGACAGAAGTCTTTATAAAGATGGAATCTTCTAACCGTTGAAAGTAGATAAGTTTACTATTAAATACTCTCCCACCCAAGTATTGCTGAGTAGGGAAGTTAACTTTGGATCATTGTAGAAGACCGCCGAATTGTGGTAACAATTTGTTGACTAGCTTGTGGATTTTGCTTGAATGTTCTTGCTTATCGACTGGCTTGTGGATTCATTCAATTTGAAGGTATCAGTTCGCGCTTCAAGAGATAATTTTTGAATGAAATTTTAGAATGTTTATGTGCTCTAACATGATTGTATTTGTTCTAGTTAAACTATGTGTTGTCTATTATTCATGTAAGTATTATAATTTTGACATGCTTTCATTGTGCGTAAAGTTTTCTAACATTTGGCACCAAGAGCCATGCTTACATCTTTATAGATAACCTCAAATATATGTATGTTCAATTGCATGTATGATTCGTATTTGTTTTTTTTTCATGAAAAGAGTGAATAATATGAAACTTGATGTTTTTTTTATTCGTTGGCTAAAGTACATAATCTCTTATACTTTGAGATGATCAAGAGGGATAAATGTGTTGGCGACAATTTTACAATTTCACGTGTGAATGGAAAGCAAGTAAACACTTGTCCTTATGATTATTCGAAATTCTTTGATTTAAAATTAATGAAAACCAAATTGAAAACTCACTACTAAGAAACTGATAAAAGAGACCTCAAAAATAGGTTGGTAAAAAGACACCTAATGAGGTCACTATTTTCCTCGATAATTTTTATTTGTTTATTTTTTAAATAAGGGACCTCATGAGGTCTATTATATATATAAATAAGTTTAATATAGATCACTTATTTTAAAAAATAATTTTGCTGCTACTTTCTTAATATATGCCATCTCACGAGGCCTCTATTTTGGAAAGTAAAAAATAAAAAATAAAATTTTGACACTTCCAGGGTCTCCTTATTTTTTTAGTCAAAGTTGGTCAATAAAATTTTAAAATAAGAGACCTCATGAGGTCTCTTATTTTAAAATATTACTATTAAATTATCCGCGCTTCGCGTGAAAAATTTAATGTCACAAAATTTATAAAATAATATTTTAAATCTATCAGTTATTAAAACTAAAACACTATATTGTCTTACATACAAGATTACCTGGTAACAAACATTAATAATGTAAAGGAATATAAAATTTATTTTATCTTATCATTTATCCTTAATAACATAAGCATAAATTAACGACTGTAAATATACATACGAAGATCTATAAAATAAGCGATGGTGTTAGTGAGCCACTCAAGAGGAACAAAGTATACAAAAATTTAGTTGTGAAGAAGAAGAAGAGGTTTAGAATTTTCTTGTGTTAAAAGAGAGGAAATGTGTCTTATCGGAAATGCTAAAATTGTTAGAGAAGGTACTACTCTTCGTAAAGGTCAAAACCTTTCATAAAAGTCAAATCTTTATCAAAACTTGCAAATCTTTACTAAACTCCCAACTTTTGATAAAAGTCACTACTCCTCATAAAAGTCTTAACTTTTCATAAAAGTCACAACTTTTCATAGTAGTTGTAACTCTTAAGAAAAGTCGTAACTCTTCATAATGTCACAACTTTTCCTAAAAGTAACAACTCTTCATAAATTCACAACTTTTCATGAGAGGAGAAGACTAGTTTTGGAAAGAAACAAATTTAAAAGGAAATTTTAGCTTGTGGTTGCGCCAAGTAGGTAGGTCTAGAGTTCTCTTTTATATATATACATGATATGATATACGATTGACCAAATTAGACTAAAAAGGAAAACAATTAAAATAAGAGGCGTTATTTATTTTCTTAAATTAGTACATCTCTTTCCCCAAAAAATCACTAACATGTCTCTATCTCCCATGATTCTGCTGCTCAGGGACGTCATTGCATCACCGTTGAGCCTGCCGCCAACCACTCAATCACTTGCTTTGAAAACCTAGTTTCCGTCGTCGATTCATGATAACTCCATATAACGATTTTGAACAGGTAATTTTTGAGCTTCAGTATTTAATTTGAAAAGTTGTGAGCATGTGTAGCTAGTTAAGATGTAATGCTTGTTGATGTTTAATCAAACATTTGGAATTAACATTAATAGTTGAACATGAGATAGAAAATATGTCAATAAGAGTTCTTTTTTGTTTTTGAAAAAGATGTAGTAGAGATAACTGTTATATGTAAAATAAGAAATATTTTGATGAGAACATGTTATCTAAGGGTTGGTGCAAAGTCAAAAGTGTAGTAAAAATTCATAGAACTCATGATTCATGTATCAAGCAAAGAAAGAATCTCATTAATAATTTAATATAGGAGTTGAAGCTATAAATTATATTAGAAGTTTCTGATTACTCATTATCCACATTGAGATGAATGTAGTACAATGACATTCAGTTATAGTATATTAGTATCAACTATTATAATCTAGCCTATTGTGGTCCTTAAGAAGTATGAACAGTGAAACTTGAAGGAAGCTTATATAGGATTGGAGGACGTGTTTCTGGTTGTGTAAAAGGTATATTGTAAAATCTAGAGAAGTAAGTATGCTCGATGGGAGTAGTGAACAAGGTATCAGGGAATGTTAGTGACAGCAAAATAAATAAAGCTGCTGCGTGGATTTTACCATCTGAACGTAGCAGTTGACTATCTGTTGGTCTAACTTGTAGTAGTTCTCCATCCTCTCAAAAGGTTACAAATCCAGATCAATGAAATATGCCTATTGATGAGCAACAACCAAAAGGCTTTAAGTAAGCTTAAAAAAGGGTTCTATACATTCTGAAACAGAGAGGTTATTTAGGAATATAGTAGACAGGAATATAACACAACATATTAAATAATATTTGTTCAACAAAGCAAAAGATTAGAAGAACAACTGGACATAATACATCTCGACATAATATCAAAAATTTATTTTCAGAAATATGGGAAAAGAAGAAGAAAACTGTCCCATTCAGAAAATGTACGAGTCGGAATTAATGGAGGAATTGACTATCATTTGAATGCTCCACAATCTATGAAGTAAGTTTCGAAAAAAGAAACAGATACTGTATGACAACTAAAGTTAACATCTTCTGGATTTTATTAGATTATGTCGTGACTTGTAACCATGTGTAAAGGTGTGCCTTAGTTGAGATATGCACTATATTTTATCAATTAGCAATCACAGTTTTTCCACATTATCCACATAATGTTGTGTGTTCATTTTTATATTTCTGCATTAGCACGGAACTGAACTGTGCTTTGCACTTTATGGTTCACCCAAGGTCATATATTTTTCTATGCATTTCAGCTCTGAAAACACGTAGGACAACAGACAAATAATTTAAAAAACAAATTAGACAAATCAACCGAGCAACATACCAGAGAAGAAAAGAACCATGGTGGAGGATAAGTGTTAGGATCGAATTCACGCACACACACTAGATGAATGAATAACACAAGAACTTTCAAGAGAAAGAGATGAGAAATGAGAGAGAGAAAACCCAATATTTCGTGGTAACACCCCGTGAGTAAGCTTCTACAACGGTGAGGTATATTTATATTAATAAATCAGAGTATTTTTTGTTACAGAGAATAAATATGAAAACCTAAAATAGAGAATAAATAGGAAAACCTAAAATAGAGAATAAATAAGAAAACCTAAAATTAATCAGGCTCCACTATCTAACAATTCACCAACTTGGAGACTGACTCAGTCATCCAAATAATACATTCTCAAAAAAAAATCTCTTCATCAACATCTTTACCGCACCGCAACATCTCTAGCAACAGCTACAGAAGACCAACCGAGGTTTTACATAACCTCAGTTTCCCAACATCAATACATTTCGCCAACATGTCTGTCAGGTTCTTTGCACCCTCTATCTTCTCCAAGCACATATCACCATCCTCCACTGCCCTGCGTGTAAAATGGTATCGCCTTCTGATGTGCTTTGTCTTCGAATGATAGACTGGATTTTTCACCAACTGTATGGCACTCTGGCTATCTGAGTAAAGAATCTTCACGCTCTGCTTCTTGCCTAATTCCTCAAGATAATCTGCCAGCCATATCATCTCTTTCCCAGCTTCAGCTATTGCAACATACTCAGCTTCAGTAGATGAAAGAGAAACACACTTCTGAAGTCTGGACATCCTTCCACCTATGGTGTAAATGTACCCGGATGTACTCTTCCTCGAGCCAACATCCCCACCAAGATCAACATCCATTATACTCAGTAGAGTCACCTTGCCTTTGCCAAAACAAAATGAAGTACTGGATGTACCTCTCAGATATCTCAGAAGCCACTTCACAGCTTCCCAATGCTCTTTCCCAGGGTTCGCCATGTACCTGCTAACAACTCCCACTGCATGTGCTATATCAGGTCTAGTGCAGACCATATCATACATCGAACTACCAACTGCTGAAGCGTATGAAACAAGTGCCATGTGATCACGCTCCTCGGCAGTCTTGGGTGACTGCTCCTTTGACAATAAAGTGATTTGCCAATGAAGTAGTCCTAGGTTTAGCATCATTAACCCTGAATCTGCTCAACACCTTCTCAATGTACAAATCCTGAGATAGATTTAAAGTGCTAGCAGATCTATCCCGAGAAATCTTCATCCCTAAAATCTGCTTTGCTGGACCCAAATCTTTCATCTCAAACGATGCAGACAACCTTGTCTTCAGATTGTTAATATCCCTCATAATAGATCCTGCAATCAACATATCATGCACATACAAGAGTAGAAAGACATATGAATCAGTGTATTTCTTGAAGTAACAACAAGGATCTTTTTCAGCTTTGCAGAATCCACTCTTGGTCATGAAGGAGTCAAACTTCTTGTACCACTGCCTTGGTGCTTGCTTTAGTCCATACAAGCCTGGTGAGCTTGCACACAATGTGTTCCTTGCCTGAAACCACAAATTCTTCCGGTTGCTGCATATAGATCTCTTTGTCCAAATCTCCATGTAAAAAACGCTTTTTTTACATCCATTTGCTCTAGATGCAAATTTTCTGATGCAACAATACTCAACAAAATTCGAATAGAGGTTAACTTCACAACAGGAGAGAATATTTCAGCATAATCAATACCTTTCCTTTGTGAATATCCTTTAACCACTAAACAAGCCTTGAACCTTCTTTTGTCATCTGGTTCAGTCTTGATTCTGAATACCCACTTGTTCAGCAAAGCTCTCTTCCCTGCAGGTAACTCAGTCAATACCCATGTGTCATTCTTCTCAAGTGACCTCATCTCATCACTCATGGATTGCTCCCACTTGATCGAATCTCCCACCTGTAGGGTCTCATCAAAAGACTCTAGTTCTCCCTCATCAGTCAGCAATAGATAGTGTAATGAAGGTGAATTCCTATCTGGTGCCCTGATCGATCTGGATGATCTCCTTAACACCTGCTCAGGTGTAACTTGATCCACTTCAGATTCTTCAGTAGGAGTTGGTTGAGTATCTGCTTCGACATCTCTGGGGTTACTCTTCTCCAACTCAACCTCAACTCCCACTTGCTTTGTAATCTCTAGAACCTTTGCTCTCTGTCCTTGTACAGGACAGACTCATCAAATGTCACGTCAAAATGTCTCAGGATCTTTCTGTTCTTGTCATACCAAAACCTGTAACCAAACAAATCAGAACCATATCCTATGAAGTAACACTTCACAGCCTTGGCATCAAGCTTGTCTCTCTTTTCTGGATCAACATGAACATAAGCAGTGCAACCAAAAGTCCTCAAGTGTTAGTACTTGAGTTCTTTTCCTGTCCACACCTCCTCTGGAATCTTGAACCCTAAAGGAACTGATGGTCCCCTGTTGATCAAGTATGCAGCTGTGCTCACAGCATAAGCCTAAAGTGTTTTGGGCAGCCCACAGTGTATCCTTACACTCCTTGCACGCTCATTCAATGATCTATTCATCCTCTCAGCAATTTCATTATGCCTTACCTTAGCAGGAACTGTTCTCATGAATCTGATTCCCTCAGCTGCAGAGAATGCCTTGAACTCTGATTTGTCATACTCTCCTCCATTGTCAGACCTTAGGCATTTGACTTTCCAACCGGTCTGATTCTCAACTTCAGCTTTCCACTTCTTGAAAGTTTCAAACACATCTGACTTATGCTTCAAGAAGTAAACCCATACCTTCCTGCTGAAATCATCAATGAAGGTAACATAGAATCTGGATCCTCCAAGTGATGATACTAGAGATGGTCCCCAAACATCTGTATGGACCATTTCTAACCACACTTTCTTTAGCTCTCTAGGATTCTTTATGAAGCTTACTCTTTTCTGTTTGCCCATAACACAGCTCTCGTAAAGACCCATATCAACAGACTTCAGACCCTCTAATGCTCCTTTTGCAACTAACATCTTCATTCCTTTAGTACTCATGTGTCCAAGTCTGTTGTGCCACAGACATGAACCGGAAGCACCTTCACCAACAGCGGCCATGTTTATACACCCTGCAGTGGTGTACAAGGTTCCAGATTTGGTGCCACAAGCTACTACCATAGCACCTTTCATGATCTTCCACAAACCATTCCCAAACTCTGATGCATATCCCGTACTATCCAACTGACCAATAGAGATCAGATTTTTCTTGATCCCAGGAATATATATGACATCCTCCAATGTCCACTGGTTTCCCGAGGTGGTCTTTATGCAAACATCCCCCTTTCCTTCAATCTCTAAGACTTTATTGTCAGCAAGATATACTTTTCCAAAATTTCCAGATTTGATGTTTTGGAACAACTCCTTGCTTCGAGACGAATGGAAAGATGCACCCGAATCCAAAATCCATGATTCAACCTGGCTGTTCACACTAAGGATTAGAGCATCCCCAATTTCCTCTGCTGAATTTACAGAATCATTGTCATCTCCAAATTTCTGATTCTGTTTCTTCTTTCGCTTTGTACAGTTCGTCCGAAAGTGCTTTTTTTCTCCACAGTTGCAACAAGTCACGTTTGATCTGTTAAGTGATTTTCCTCGATTCTTTGATTTTGATCGACCATGTTGATTTTGGCCTTTCGTCTTACTTCTCCTCCTTCGATCAACGCTGAGAGCACCGCCCGATGAATCTCCCACTTCTCGTTTGTGAATACTTTTGCTAAGAACAACATCACAGATTTCATCAAACTTCAGTTTCTCAGATCCACGGGAACTGCTAATCGCAGCAATAACAGTATCCTAAGACTCGGGCAGAGATGACATCAAAATCAACTCCTTAATTTCATCTTCGAAATTAATATCCATAGAATTGAGTTGACTCACAATCATATTGAACTCGTTTATATGATCAGAAACGGATCCAGTTTCAGACATCTATAAATTGAACAATCTACGCATTAAATATACGTTGTTCATAGCCGATGGTTTTTCATACATGTTTGACATTGCCTTCAACAGACCGAACGTAATCTTCTCCTTCACGATGTTGAACGCCACGTTTCTTGACAAAGTCAACCGGATCAACCCTGGAGCCTGGCGATCCTTGAGTTTCAACTTCTCCTCCGTCATGGATTCCGGCTTCACCCCGGTCAACGGTTCGTGAAGATCCTTCTGGTACAGATAAACTTCGATCTGCATCTTCCAGAAACTTAAATCAGATCCATCAAACTTCTCGATTCCAAGCTTCGAACTATCCATCTTCTGTGATCATGTTGAATCTCCTTAGCTGATACTAGTTGTTAGGATCAAATTCACGCACACACACTAGATGAATGAAGAACATAAGAACTTTCAAGAGAAAGAGATGAGAAATCTAGAGAGAGAGAGAGAGAGAGAGAAAACCAATATTTCGTGGTAACACCCCGTGATTAAACTTCCACGGCGGTGAGGTATATTTATATTTTTAAATCAGAGTATTTTTTGTTACAAAGAATAAATAGGAAAACCTAAAATAGAGAATAAATAGGAAACCTAAAATAGAAAATAAAATAGGAAAACCTAAAATTAATCAGGCTCCACTATCTAACAATTTGCCCTAATCCTAAAATAAATCTATGGTGTAACTTGTTAGGATCATAATAAGCAGGTGTAAACGCGGAAGCTAGCAATGCAAATATCGAAAGACCAAAAGTAAGAAGACAACGAGAAAAGTACCAAAAGACACAAAGATTTAACGTGGTTCGGTCAATCGACCTACGTCCACAAAGGAGATGATCAATCCACTATAAATATGAGAGTACAAAATACAGAGGGAAACAACCTCAACCAATTCACTAAGAATACATGGGAGGTTCACCCAAGTGATAACGTATCAAGCTTGTGACCCACAAATTCTCCCTCTAACAAAAACTCTCAATGCTCTTAAGACTACATTGTGAATGCTGATTAAGTTAGAAGGAACATTCCTCTATTTATAGAGTCCTAAACCTTTTCCTACAAGAAAAGGATTAGTCATTCCTAAAAGGAAAACCTATTTATGGTAAGAAATTTAGGGCAAATAAAACCCAAAAAATCTCCCCCTTGGCCTGAATTTCTGACAAAATAAATTTGTCCACCTATTTCACTTAATCTTCAACAACTTGATCTCCTCTCCATAATCTCCTTTTGCATAATTTATGTCTCAACACAGAGAACCTCACTGAAACAATTTCTTCAACAAAATCTTCATTACTATCAAAAAGGTTGCGGCTAGAACTACACCCGCCAAGATGAGCACCCCTTTCTAACCTGGTTCAATCATCGATTATTGAACCACTGAACCTGACTCCATCATTGAATCTGGCTCTGATAGAAACAACGAGAAATATACCAAAAGACACAAAGATTTAACGTGGTTCGGTCAATCGACCTACGTCCACAAAGGAGATGAGCAATCCACTATAAATATGAGAGTACAAAATACAGAGGGAAACAACCTCAACAAATTCACTCAGAATACATGGGAGGTTCACACAAGTGATAACGTATCAAGCTTGTGACCCACAAATTCTCCCTGTAACCAAAATTGTCAAAGCTCTTAAGACTACATTGTGAATGCTGATTAAGTTAGAAGGAACATTCCTCTACTTATAGAGTCCTAAACCTTTTCCTACAAGAAAAGGATTAGTCAATCCAAAACCTTTTCCTAAAAGGAAAACCTATTTATGGTAAGAAATTTAGGGCAAATAAAACCCAAAAAATCTCCCCCTTGGCCTGAATTTCTGACAAAATAAAATTTTCCACCTTCTTCACTTAATCTTCAACAACTTGATTCTCCTCTCCATAATCTCCTTTGCAAAATTTATGTCTCAACACAGAGAACCTCTATTAAACAATTTCTCCAACAAAATCTTCATTACTATCAAAAAGGTTGCGGCTAGAACTACACCCGCCAAGATGAACACCTCTTTCTAACCTGGTTCAATCATCGATTATCGAACCACTGAACCTGACTCTATCATTGAATCTAGCTCTGATACCACTTGTTAGGATCGGAAATAAGCAGGTGTAAACGCGGAAGCTAGCAATGCAAACATCGAAAGACCACGAGTAAGAAGACAACGAGAAATATACCAAAAGATACAAAGATTTAACGTGGTTCGGTCAATCGACCTACATACACAAAGAAGATGAGCAATCTACTATAAATATGAGAGTACAAAATACAGAGGGAAACAACCTCAACTAATTCACTCAGAATACATGGGAGGTTCATACAAGTGATAACGTATCAAGCTTGTGACACACAAATTCTCCCTCTAACCAAAACTCTCAAAGTTCTTAAGACTACATTGTGAATGCTGATTAAGTTAGAAGGAACATTCCTCTATTTATAGAGTCCTAAACCTTTTCCTACAAGAAAAGGATTAGTCAATCCAAAACCTTTTCCTAAAAGGAAAACCTATCCTCCATTCTTATTCATCTTCTGCTCTATCTTAAGACTCAAAAATTGATCTTCTTGAAACATATCCTCCATTCTTATTCATCTCCTGCTCTATCCCATGAATCTTTATACATTCAGCTTTTAAGTAATTTTGTTAGCATTTTCCTCCATAAACCCAACTTAATTGTAGTTATCTTCTTTTTCGTTCTTTCTGTATTATACTAAGATATAATCAGTGAAATTTATTACTACATGCTGTAAAAAAACTATGGTTTGATTCACCACATAAGGAAAATCCACCCCTACTCAAACTCAAATTAAGATACAGTTTATAACTAATGAAAAACAAACTTGTCTCTCCCAAGGATGTTCTCACTATTCAATGGAAGTGTTTAGCAGTGACAAGGTGTCTATGAGTTACAATCACATGGGAAGGCAAATGAACTGTTAAAATTTTTCAAATCATAATAGATCAAAACCAAATACCAAAAGTAAGTCTACCAAATGAAAATACAGTAAATAGGCATTAGTACTCTATCTATAAGATAGAACTTACACAAACTTATAAAAGAAAAGAATCATGATGGTTGATACAGACCCTATTTGTTTTGTAAACGTAACTCAAAAATATTGCCTCAGCGAAACATTTCCTGTATCCTTTTCCTATATATTCCCTTCCATTTTAGACTTTCAACTTCTAATTCATTCACAATATTTCATGTTCTCCCTACGCCAAATCTAACAGTAGTTTATCTACATTTTCATTTTTATGGTACCATACTAAAGGTAATTAGTGAACTTCCTTATATATAAAAAGACTATGATTTGATCCACCACTACGTAACATTTTCCCCCTATAAGTCAAATTCATATGCAGAGAAGTCATAATAGCAACTGTAAGATTCTAAGATAGATCCCAGTCATGGCAATTGAAGATAACTCAGAGATGTTACTAATTATTTAGTGACCTCATTCAACATTAATGTTTGGACAAAAGTGATCTTAATTGTGAAGATTTGAGCAAAAATTTATATTGCAGATTATAAGCTTAATCAATGACAATTATATAAAATGCAATTTCATTTTGAAGTTTAATTACTTGCATTAATTTTTAAGTAATTAAATATATTTGTTCTACTTCTAATGTAAAAACTATTATAACTTCCCTTGATTGGAACTTGGGATGACTTATGTTATGATTAGTAATATATGTATCAGTGTATAATTGAATTATTCTATGGCTTTCTCATAGAATATTATAATGGGAACAATAACTTATATTTTAGTTTATGATTTTTTTAAATAAAATTGTGACTTAAAATAAGTCATTGTTAGGTTGAGAGCATCAGGGTTAATGTTCAAGTTCGAGTAAGGACAAATATACTTGGTTATTCTTTCAATTGTTTTAACCTTGGTTGAAAGAATTACCTTTACACGTTGTTGGTGAAGGTGATAAATATTTCATGAAATTAGTCGAGGTACATGAAAGCTAGTTAAACACCACAAATATATATATATATATATATATATATATATATATATATATATATATCTATATATATATCTATATATATATATATATATATATATAAAAGGTCATATATACTCGTATGCTATAAATCTTTTTATTGGTTCTAAAATGCGTATTTGAAGATCATAGAAATACGTTATTTTGTATATTACATAAATTGAAATGGGATCAAATGCAGTTTTATTTCTTTTTTTTCTTGATTGGTTGCTTTATAGTTTGTTCTTGAGCCAAGAAGAATGAAAAAAAGAAGGTAACATATTTTCCTCTTCTTCAACGACCAATATTCAATGAATCATTTATGTTATCCGATAATAGCAAATACATTTTGGACTATAGCTTATCAGAAGAGTTCTATGTATTGTAATAACAACATTAATTAGTGAGAATGTTACACATGAGAACTGTAGATTATGTTTTTTGTTTATGAAAAAACTTTTAAAAAAGTTCTATGATCTGTAATAATACCACCAATAAGTGAGAATATTATACATGGAAATTGTAGCTGATGTTTTAGGTAGAATGATATAATCTGATTTCTAGGATTGTAATTTACTACTTCATTTAATGTTTAACAAAGTCAAATTTTATGAAATTTGTATAGATGGACTGTAGTTGGATGTATAATATCACTAAATTTGATCGAATGAGACTAATACCTGAATTTATAGAAGGTGTTACTGAATTTTTGGAGTATGCAAAGACACTAGAATCTTTTCACATAATGGTGTGACTAAGTGATAATAGTTTTGATGTATTTCAATATTATGTTCCTGGTGAAAGTAGTAGCGCATTAAATTTAAATGCAGAAAATTATAGAATGCATGACATGGTTTAGGATGCAAAATTTTGTTGAATGCAAAATTTTGTTTGAAAAGTTGGAAGCTGCTGGTTGGCCTTGATACGAGGGTTGTCCATACTTGCAATTGTCTCTTGCTATTAGATTATTAAGTATCAAATCATATTGGAATATTCCTCAAGGGGCAATGGACGCAGTGATTGACCTTATGCATGATTTAGTTTACCCAAATCTAGAGATACATGATAATTTCAATAAGGCAAAGAGGTTGGTATCAAAGTTAGGATTGCCATCAATGACAATTCATTGTTGTGAAAATGGTTGAATGTTATACTATAAGGATGATATTGATATAGAATTGTATAAATTATATGGAAATTCTCGTTATAAGCGGACTCCTAGTGGGAAGAAAGTTCCTATAAAGATGATACATTATTTACCTCTTATACTATTTTTAAAGAGGTTGTATGCATCCAATAGATCTACACCTCATATGAGATGACACCATGAAAATAAAAGACCACATGATGTTATGTGCCATTCTATCAATGGATAAGTCTGGAAGTATTTTGATATAACATATCCACAGCCTACGACCGAACCACAAAACATTAGATTGGGTTTATGTTAAGATTAATTCACACCATATTTTGTTTCTACTTCACCATATTCTTGTTGGCCTGTATTTGTAACACCTTATATCTTCCACCTGAGATGTGTATGACCAATCTATATATATTTCTCCATTGTGTCATTCCTGGTCCATGAAATACAAAAGTCTTGATTGATATGTACTTGCAACATTTGATTGATGAGTGGAAACAAGTGTGGGTTCAAGGGGTTGAAACATTTGATGTGTCTCTTAAGCAAATTTTTAACTTGCGGGCTTCCTTAACATGGAGTATTAATGATTTTTCATACGTATGGAATGTTGTCAGGGTGGATGATAGCGGGAAAGATATCTTGTCCTTATTGAATGGAAAATACTAAATAATTTACTTTGAAACAAGGTCGTAAAAATTGTTGCTTTGATTGTCATAAAAAGTTCTTGACAATGAATCATGAGTTAGGAGTATGAAAAATGAATTCAGAAAGAGCACTATTGAAAAAAGTCTTCCACCTCCAATCTTTACTAGAGAACAAGTTTGGGAGAAGTTTCAAACATTTTCCTATGGTCACAAAAGAATAACCGTACAAATTTGATGGTTATGATGTTGCACAGAATTGGACAAAACAAAGCATATTATGGGAGTTACCATTTTGGAAGGATAATCTTCTTCAACATCATCTTGATGTCATGCATATAAAATAAGATTACTTTGATAATTTATTCAATGCAGTAATGGATGTAAATGGCAAGACAAAAAATAATGTTAAAGCTTGAATGGACTTAGCAAAATACTGTAGCCGAAAACAGTTATGGTTGCAAGAGAAACAGAACAACAAGTCCTTCAAGACTAAGGCCAGTTAGTCATTTGCATTGGATCAAAAGTGTAAAATATATGAATGGGTTGAGCAACTAAATATGTGTGATGGACATGCTTCTAATTCGAGAAAACGTGCTGATATGGAGCATGGAAAATTACTTGGTATGAAAAGTAATGATTGTCATGTCTTCATGGAAATGCATTCAGTGGCTTCCCCTATAGAATTTGGAAACCTATAACTAAAATTAGTTTTTTCTTCAATGACTTGTATTCTAGAAAACCAAGTTGAGATGGATCAAAATATTCCTATAATTACAAATAATTTGGAGAAGATTGTACCATTTGGATTTTTTTATGTGATGGAACATCTTCCTTTACATCTGGTGCATGAAGCACGCCTCAGAAATCCAGTTCAATATAGAAGGATGTATCCATTTGAGAGGTAAGTGTTTTAACTCGTAATATTTTTATATCAATACTTTGTTAAGATTAATGATAATATAATATAATGTAGGTCTATTGGATATTCTAAATAGTGCATGAAGAAAAAACATAGACTTGAAGGTTCAATGGTTGAATTCCATCTAGATATGGAGATAACTGCTCTTTCAACTCCTTGAGCTCTGCTGGAGCCATTTAGGAGGAATAGAAATAGATTGGGTATTTGGAAGGATATCAATTCCAAAGTCTATTTCTCTTTCGGGAGGGATGTCGGGAAGATCTTTTGGAAAAACTTTTGGAAACTCACAAACTACTGGAATTGTCTAAAGAGTTGGGGTTTCAAAGCTAAAATCCTTACCCCAAACTAGATGATAGAGATAACTGTTAGAGCTCATTTTTTTGGCCTTAAGGTAAGAAATGAATTGACCCATAGGACCTAAGCTACTACCCTTCCATTCTATGATTGGTTCATCTGGAAATTGAAAATGAACAATCCTGGTTCTATAATCGACTGAGGCATGACAGTAATGTAGCCCATCCATACCTAGAATAACATCAAATTCTACCATTTCTAACTCTACAAGATCTGCTGAGGTGACTTTCTCAGATTCTATGATAGGGCAATTTCTGTATACTCATTTAGCTATCATTGGGTCACTGACTGGAGTAGAGAGTGAGAAAGGTTTTGAGAGAGTTTCTGGACTAATACTGAATTGGACGACTATGTAAGGAGTTACAAAATAAAGTGTAACCCCTGGATATAACAATGCATAAACAGCAAAGTCAAAAACTCGTAACGTACCAGTAACTACATTAGCAGAACCTTACTGATCCAAGCGAGCCTGAAGAGCATAAAACCTATTCTTGCCATGACTGCCACCTGTACTAGATAAGTTACCTTGCTAAGTCAGGCAACTTGTTGTTGCTGTTGACGTTGTAGATTTTTCTCTACCTTTTCCACCTCCTTGACTCTATCTAGAAGGACAATCCCTCAACCTGTGACTAGACTGACCGCACCCAAAATATACTTCTTTTCTTGAGAGACACTAGCTTGGATGGTTCTTACCACACTTAGGGAAAGTGGGGTAAGCTTTGGTGCCTGTAACACTTCCCTAAGACTTAGATTCTGGTGCTTTACCTTTCTGGTCATACCTGTTCTAGGAGGATGGAACCCTAGCTGATGAAGGGGCTAGGGCTGAAAACTTGTGATGACTCTGCGAGCGATTTCCACCGCCCAATTTCTACTTATAATAGTCATAGTTCCCATTCCTAGCCTTCTTATTATCCTTAGTCTCTTCCCTAAGCTTATCACCCTTAACCTACTGAGCATTAGTCATAAGCCTATAGATATTCATATCTCCTAGTAACATAGCATTTCTGTACTCAGATTTTAACAAACTCGACACTTCATACAAGAACGTATTCATCTGAGCCTTGGAGTCAGCAACCATGTGAGGAGCATACCTGGAGACTTGGTTAAACTTGAGTCCATACTCTTGGACTTTCATGTTACCCTGCCTTATGTTCATGAATTTTTCGGCTTTTGCTTCTCTCAACTCTATTGGGAAAAACATGTCTAGAAAGGTCTCACTAAAGCAATACCAAGTAATAGGAGCTGCATATGTACCCCTATTTTCCTTCAACTGATAGTACCAGATATGAGCAACTCGTTCAAGTGGTATGATACCAAGTAAACCCGATCATTCCCAATGACTTGTATTAATTCAATGATCTTCTTGATCTCATCCATGAAATTGAGAGGATCCTCATTAATTTGTGATTCTAAAAACTCCAATAGACTCATCATAACAAAGTCACACAGTATTGATGCTACGGATCCACCATTTTCATTTACATGATTATGAACATGATTGTACTGGTGGGTCATACTCTGAGTAATCATATGTATAACATTTCTGAACTTAGCATTGGAGACTTCTAGATTTGGGACTGGAGGAGTTGCGTTCGCATTCCTCACATTCACATTCCTAGCATTAGTTCAACGAGGAGGCATGATCTGAAATGTATAAAGTCAAGTTAGAATGGAACTAGATCTTACTTTACTCACGATAAGAGTAACAATAAAGTAAAGTATTCCTAAAACGCTTTGTAGCCTCCCTCTCATTAGATATGGTGCCCTTTACACCCTTGAAAAGGACTCTACTTAGTGTGGCTTTTCAGACATCATAGGAATCTTGAACCTAGTGCTGTGATGAAAAATTTTGTCATGCCCCGAGCTACCCCAGAGATGCGGACACGGAACCTAGGACCACAAGTAATCCCAAGCTAACCCCGCTGGCATGATCATGAGCATAGTAAAGATAATAAACAGAATGCGTTAGGTAAATCATAATTTAAACTGAAAAGATCAGGAATACGCATATTCTATAACTGAGATAAATGAAATATTGATGAGTTTAATACAAAGAAAATATTAACTCAATACTAGGATGAAATTATCAATGTATGAAATAAGCCTCTAACTGACTAGAAATACTGGGATAACCCGCAGCTAAGTCTAGCAAAAACTGAAACTAAAGTACTAAATACTGAAAACAAAGTCATGACTATAGTCCTGGCAGAATGAGGACTCACCACTGAATTTGCTGAACTTGAGATTAGGAATCGATCTATGCATGATCTGGATGCTGAGAACCTAAACCTACATCACGAGAAGATATAGCCCATGTATACATCAAAAATTAAAGGTACTTAGCATGTCGGATAGCGTAAAGCTGAAATAAACATAACTGAAAAAGCACAAAAGCAAGTAATATATTCTGAACATGATATACTGAATGCTGATCTAACTGGATGCAATGACCAATTTATAATATGCTGAAAATGAATACTAAATATACTGATATATGGTCAATACAAAAGAGTATGTTTGAACTATGGGAGCTACTAATAATCGATAATAAAACCACATGAGCTAAATGTGGAGTCTGATGTATACGTCTCATCTAGAGGACCCAATATATTCTGCCAGAGGTATAAAGGCATGTTGGCATGATCAATAAACTTATTGCCCACAGAGGGGACTTACAACCTACTTGGCTAGTAGTTCTGGGACTAATTGGGTACGCTGAACCTTAGTCCGACTTGGTATTATGCTACTCCAAATGAATTATGTAAATAACTAATTATGACTGAGTTTCTATAAATAATGGATAGCTCAAAATTTAATATGAAAATTTAGAATGCTACAGTTAATCTGGTAATAAAGCATTTATAAGTGAGGCATGTATATATGAAGTAACTAAAATATCTGACATAGTATGTATAATTCAAGAGCTAAAGAATACATAGCTAGGGTTTTGAAATTCATGAGATAAACAGAATAATTACATCAAAATTTGATTTGGAACATATAACTAATAAATTTATGAAGTTTTGTTTAAGTTCTAGAAACCGTACGTCTAAGCATAATATGGAAATCCAGAATTTGACTCAAAACTAGGGACCCAATGGGTGAAAGTAACCCACTAGTGAAATCCCACATACCTGGTGATGAAATTCATGGAAAAACATGTAGGTTTCGGGACCCAAACTATTGGAACCTTACTGCGTTCTTGAACTAGGGTTCTTGACCTTTTTTCTTCTTTCTTGCTTCTAATTTTCTAAGTTTTGATTAGTAATTTGGACTTAGGTAAGTTTTAGTTATGTTTCTTGGCTTAAATTGAATAAATTCTAATGATTTATGGTCCACACGAGGTATCTTAGGGTTTAAAAAAGTGAGAAAAGACCAAACACCCCTAAGTTAATTGTTGTCGGACCAAACGACGACCTGGACAGACGGTCCATCATTCATTCGACGGTCCGTCATTTGGGTGTATTAGATAGGCCTTTTCTAAAACGGGCATAACCTTTTACTCGGAAGTCTAATTTTATCAAGGTTGGTTGCTATGGAAAGCTAATTCAGTTATGATCCATTGAAGTTGACCCAACTGCATTTCCCCCTAACCGTAAGTTAATTTCCACCTTCGGTCAGACCTACATACTGTAGATTGAACGACGATCTGTGCTGATCAATCTTGGTTCATATATGAGAGTGGGTAATGGGTTTTTGATCTGCGGACATAGACTACACACCGTGGTCTGACCTACGGATCGTAGGTTTGTTCATCATTCGACACTTAGTCAAAAATTTTTGGGCTGAGTTTTGGGTTTTTTTTTTTTGAATCAATCGACGTATGTGCAGGACGGGCTGTGGATGAGGCTACGGTCCGTTGATGGAAACCATCGACTGCACCTGCAGATTTTTCTAAAAAACATATTTTTGGTATGTTTTCGGTACGGGGTGTTACATATTTTAGATTGCATTCCTAAATTGTTTCTCGATTCTCTATATAAGTGGATCTCAAATTTGTAAATTGTTTCCCTCTCTGTTAATGAGACCACCTATCTAATATATTAAATTTCTTGAGAGGACATACTTTAAGGTCCTTAAATTATATCTTCAACATTTGCTTCTCTTCATGTAGTTAATAGTACTTTTTGGCTTGAAAGGTGCTTCTATAGTCTTAGTACTCAGCCATTTCTTGTATAATTATTTTCATATTGAATACCAAAGATAGTAAATATAATGAACTAATGCTAATAAATGCAAGTAAGAACTATTGACATGTATTTGATATTTCTTATCGGCGGTTGAATTTTTTTTAAGGATTGTTTGTTATTAATACATTTTGAAATGCTTGATAATATATTGAATCATAATGGTTGTTGAAGAATAAATTATCATCAAACTGATTATGAAATATTATTTTTAACTTAAGTAAATTTGTTGTTGACTAATTGTTGACTCCAAACCTTATTAAGTGGTTGTGGCAGTCACTATTCAGGTCAATTAGTTTTGTTTTATATATATATATATATATATATATATATATATCAATTGTATAAATTAAGATTGTTTTTATTAATAAATTGTTATCACTTCTTTAGTGGTTTATTTATTTGAAATCGTTGAAAATTCTGTAGACTTTATATATCTGATAATAATTTTGTTAGTAGAAGAATTGAGAACTGTGGTTAATAAATAGGATTCACTAAAATGATATATTTATTTAAGTCATTAGAGCATCCTCAGTTTATCATGTATAAATTATTCTAAGTGAATATTTGTGATAAATATTTATTTACGTAAATGGTGATTTACCGTAAATTAATAGTAATGTTTAATTAATTCATGAGAAGAGATATCGAGGTTTTCACTCAAAAGAGAGATGCAAAAGTCTTGGATTCTCAAGTATATTAATTTGGAGAAGAATTAGGTACTAAGCGTCTTAGCCAACGGAAGGACACAACATATGTTCCATGCTTATGAGACAATTATATAAGAGAATGATAGTCTAAATCATGTTAGTTCAATCTTTAACTATGTCTTACTATTATTTTCAAATTTGATGATATGTCATGAATTTCCTAATCTCTGATGACTTGAAATTTGATAGTTCCATTAGTTGGGGTTTAGGTAGTTTGTTGGATTAAAATTTGATTTGAATATGAGAAATTCATATTGTTTTAATTCTTAAAAATACTTAAACCACTTGAATATAAAATTTGGTATGTTCAACAGAAATGATAAAATTTTAAATTCTCATTGTTATGCAGCGATTTGGTAATTTGAGGTCGTTCAACTAAAGTTTTTAGATTCTTTTTCTATCTTGAAAAATTAATTATATAGAAAAATTACTCGACAATGATATAGTGGTGATAAAGAGTATTCTCTATGGTCTTCATGATTAAATTTTACTGAAGTATTAAGTTCATGTGTTGGCTTAGACCTTTCTTCCTATCAGATGAAATTAATACAAGTTATTTAAATTTGATCTGTAGTTTTGATTATCTACATTGAGTCTCTCTATATGAGTAATATTTGAGTGGTTCAATGGATCTTAGGATAATATTATTTCAGTTAACCTAAACTAATATATACTCTCCATCTGAGTAAGCTTTTGTTCTATGTTTGTTGAAGTGAATATCTGACACCATATGTGTATATTGCATGATTATTCTTTGGTCAAAATTTATTATTGAAGATGCATTGATATTTATGAGGTAGTTTTGAAATTTAATATTCAATGTATACATAAACATATTTTTTTGGAAAATAAAACTTAGATAAAGTAAATAATTTTCGAATTTCTCTCTTTATTATTAATTAGTCTATCTATTAAATAAAAAGCCGATATATGACAAGAATTACTGAGCAAGAAAATCTTAATTCTATTTTGGCCAAACAACATTTTGAACCAAATTTATAATAGCATTGAAATTTGAAAAAAAGAACTCTGTATGAATTTAAATTTGGTAGATTCATAAGAATGACCCACTAAAAAATTTAGTTTTTCCAGATCGTTATATGAGTTTTTTTTGTCATATATGATTAAATAATAGTGAAGTATTAGTTTATGTGTTTGAAACCTTCATCCCTATCGGATAAAATTGATACAAGTTAGTATGTATTTAATTGTTTATTTTTGATAATATGTATTAACTCTCCTAAACTAAGTAATATGATTCGATCAATGTAACTATATGATTATCACTTGACTTAAACTAATAGTAGACTCTTCATATGACTTAGGTGTTTTTATGTTTATGGAGTGAATAATGGTCATTGAGCATGTGTATTGCATGAGTCGTTCTCCAGTTCCATCGATTGTCTATTCGAGATGCATGGATATATATGTATGAATGAGCCCTGAACTTTGTTATTTGGGACTATTTGAGATATTATGATCTATTTAATGTATTAGATCTCAAATTCTCTATAGACTTTATGCACCCACTACTGAAGCTTTTCTTTTCGTAGAGAAAACATACTAATTAAAAGAATGCATTGTACATGTACCTTATTTTATAAGGAATTATTCAATTTCTAATTAGATAAGAGATGAATATTTGATATATTTGCTTGTAACTCTCCTATCATTGAGTTTGATGAGTATTTCATTTCTTGTGGTATATTGATGCATATTTTTTATTTGTAATGTCTATCATAAATTGAATTTTATTAATTTATCTTATAAGAGAAAGTATCTTTTAAATTGAATGAAACTCATTTTACATGCACTAGCGTCTAAGTTATTTATTTTGAATAGAAATTCAAGGTTGGTTAATGAATGAACATCACGCTTCATTGAAAGTGAAGTCACTACCAACTTGTGAGTTCTTTTAAGAAGAAATATAACTAAGCGACATGTTCTCTTAAAAAGGAAAAAAGTGGAAGCGAGAAGTTAGAATTATTCTATATTTATTTGTGACGTAAATACACATTCATGCAAGATGTCCCTTTGAATATTTTGAGATTTCCACAAACGGTTACTCATGATATTAATATGTATTTCTTGATGCTTTGTTTGTCTGGATATCTTGATTAACTGATCAAAATATTTAAGACAAATGAAAATTTCATCATGGAAAACATTTAGTCATTGCATTCTTATTGTAGTGACGTAAATCTCTCTGCAGAGCTCATGAGTCATTTTATCTTATATAATAATAATATTTCAATTGTCTACACCAGACACTCTATAATAGATTGTTGTAGAAGAGAAAAGAAGTAGACTCTTATAAATATGATAAGATTAATTTTTGACTTATTATTAATTGTATTTTGTTTAGTTTGGGATACATTTAAATAAGTACATATCACATTTTTTATTCAATTTCTTTCAAATCAGTACCTAGAAAAACTATACAACTAGTATGATTTGACGTAAGTCCAATATATGACATGTTCAGAGATAGAATTGTCCAACATATGTGTTAATTGGGAGAATTAAAAAAATTAGAATTAAGAACGACATGTGTGTGTTAATTGAATATCCTAAAGAATGAAAGAAGCTTTATTATAAGGACCTAAACAAAATACGGTAATTGTTAACACAATTGTCTGATATCTAGAAAATGATCATTTAGTAAATCAAGTTCCTAGAAGTAAACTAGTTTTACGGGAAAAAAATAAAGAAATAACAAATGAGTCAATCATAAATTCAGAGCTCAAGAACATCTAATGGGCATATCAGAATTGTCAAACCTTGCAAGTAGATTTATGAATCTGACACATGAAATAAGTGAAGCAGTGCTCAAAAGAAAATTTATCATTGAATTAAGTTCTTCTGTAATTTAATTTATCGATTAGTATCTGTAATCTTAAAATAGGGAAACACACATAGATTCAATTGGGAATTTCGAAATATAAATAGAGGAGTGCATTACGAATTTCTAGTGGAATGATTTGTAATTTATTATGATAAGAATAATTTAGATTAATTATTTGCAATTGTTTCAATAATAAGAAGTCTCGCTAATTATTACGTAGTCTGTACAATGCTCATATTTAATTAGAACTCAGAATCTATTTTAATAGAAAATAGGAGAAGTATGTGTCTTTGTTTAATCTAAGAAAAAGGAGATGAGTGTATCTTTCTATGTTCTAAGTGAAGGGATATGTATATAATTTTTTCTATTAGAAGGAAAAGGAGAAGTACATGACTTTTTCTTTTCTATGAATAGGAAGATGTGTATGTCTTTCTATTCTAAGACCTGTAATTCATTCACCTTTGACTAGGAAGAGATATCTATAAAGATGGATTCTAATAAACCTTGAAAGTAGATAAGTTTTAAAATACATTTCTACCCAAGTATTGAGTTAGTTTGGAAGTAAAATTAATATCACTCTAGAATACCACATAATTGTGGTCTAGTTTGTGGACTAGCTTTTGTATTTGCTTGAAGGTTCTTGCTTATCGATTAACTTATGGAATCATTTGAAGCTATCTGCTCACACTTCAAGAGATAATTCTTTAATGAAACTTTAGAAAGTTTAAGTGCTCTAACATGATTGTATTGTTCTAGCATATACTGTTGTGTTGTCTATTATTCATGTAAGTACTATGATTATGGTATGGTTCCGTTATGCATAAAGTTTTCTAAAAAGAACGGCATATATGTTCAATCCTCGTGATTGTGTTCTCATTTGCTGGGTTATAAATCCTGTGGGCTATAAATACCACAAAAAAATTGCTTTAGGAATTCACATCCACTCACAACATTTCCATTTTTCCGCTTCATTTGTCTCTTGTTTCTATAGATCAACAAGCAAAACTATTTTTTGAATTTAAAAGGTTAATGTCCGGTAAAGGGGAAAAGTTGGTTCAAATCTAAAAGAAGATTTCATCGCATCAAAGCAGGTCTCCAATTCCTAGTTGCTCGTATGCTAGACTCCTCAATGTCGGGAAGTATGCAAAACGTGTTGGAAACTAGAGCACCGTTATTCCTTGCTGGCGTGCTTGAGTACCTTGCAGATCAGGTGAATTTCTCAAGTTCATTCTCTCTCTATTTTCTTGATATGTCAAATTTCTAGGGTTTGTGATTACTAAATGTTTACATATATGTGATTGTTTGTAGGTTCTTGAATTGGTTGGAATTGCAGCGAGGAATGGAAAAAAGAATCGGATCACTCCAAGCATATTCAGTTAGCTATTAGGTTCATAAGGAGTAGTATCAATTTCTTAGACATGTGACTATTCCGAATGGTGGTGTTATTCCAAATATTCACAACATTTTGCCGCCAAACAACAAGAGTAACACTTCAAAGGCTGTTGTTGATGTTCCTAAAGACCAGGAGGATTAGAATGATAATTCCATCGCTAGCATCGCGATGTTTGCTTCTATTAATCTCCTTGTATTCATAGAAAACTTCATAATTCTATATTTATGTGGATTAGAATAAAAACTCAACATACTTGGATCTTTTATTACCTATTGTTTAATTCTCTTCAATAGTCATATTATTTATTAGTCCTACTATTATTTATTATGATATGTTCATGTCTTCATGTGTATAATAGTTTCAGATTTTTCCTCACAAGTGTTCTTAGCAAGCTTTGTTAACTATTTCCCAATTTTGAAATAGAATTTCAACATAAATAGAAATTTCAAGATAAATATAAAGTACTATAAATGAAAGTTTTACTTAGAATGCTTTATTAGCCATTTCCCAAATGTGAAATACAATTTCAATTTATTTTGAAAATTCATGATCAAATACTTGTAGTGAGTAGATCTAAAGTAATGCAAATGGAATTTTTTCTATAAATATAGTAGATGATATATTGTAATATGATCATCAATTCATATGTAACATTATTCCTCTATCGACTAGTATTTTATGCTATTAATAACATGTCACTATTTAAAAGACCCTATGGAACGAAAAGGTCTGGATTGGAGGTTCAGGTGGAGTTTTCATCTCGAAGTAGTTGATGGTTTAACTCTTTTTAGACATGTGGTGGTTAGCTTATGTATATATTGAGTTGTTTCTATTATTAGGTAGACTTAAGATTAGTTTGTAGTTTTGTATGATCTATAGACTCTTTATGGCCACTTTTGTTTTCTTAGCTTAGTTTTTATCTTGAAAAATTTAGTCAAGGTTGATCCTGGATCTTGGTGTCATTTTGTAGCATTACAAATACTTCTAGGTGGCATGAAACTTAAGTTTCCACACGTTTGTTTGTGTAGGAATGATTTCGTGCTTGTTGTTATATCATGCATTTGGTACTCACATTTGATTTATTTATTCTTGAAAAACCTTAGGACTTTTATATTTGTAGAATGAAAATAGTTTTCGTTATGTATTCTCCATATGCTGAGCTGTGAAGGGGAGGTTCACTGGTTTAAATTAAGAGAAGATTTTGTATGGGAAAATTAAAAAAATTTCAGAGTTTTTATGACATAAAATTACAAAATACTTGGTTTACGAGTTTGTATGCATATTGGCCCACTTTTACACTGATAAGCTTGAGATCTTATTTTGGGCAGACCGTCGATTGATATATGAGTAATATTTCACTACATTGCACTTGTTAGTGAGTCTGATGTATCATTCCTGGTGGTTCGAGGATTCTTCCATGCTTCTACTTTCTTGTATTCATCACTCGCATTGCACCATGCTATTTGTGTGAGGTGTATGTCTGTTAGGACTGTGTTGTACGTAAGTGTTTAATTCCTTCTAAGTATTTTCTATTGTTTCCCCTCTTTTATCAGTAGTTGATCATCGTAACTTAGAACTTTTCCATTGTAATGTTTAGGATTGTCGTAGTTCTTTACATAAATATTTGATATTTCTATGCTTTGTTGACCTATGTTACCCCATATTTGGTTACTCATACTACATTTCTGTATCATTTTCTAATGCAGCTCTCAGTATGATCCATTCTTAAAGAACGGTCGATCTCCATTGATGTCGTAGATTTAAGATTGTGTTGAGCTCTTGGTGTCCGAAGGCTTACTATGTTTCCTTGTTTTGTACTGTATATTGAATTACAATGACTTGTAAATATAACCTTTTTGTATGTAGATGCTCATTTACTAGTGACCCAAAATTCATAAATTTATTATTGTATTTAATTAGTTTATGTAACATCTCGCAACTAGAAAGAAGATAACAATCATGAAATAGTTACTTTTGGAAAGTATAAAGAAATCTGGATATTTTTATGTAATTTAAAAGTGAGTTTTTTGTTATCTTCGAACGACCATAACTCCTACCCTAGGATGAGTTAGATGTAGTTCTAGGTATGGTTTGAAATACCTTAGAAAAAGATTTCCAACGCCGCTAAATTTGCGCGATTTTGATATCGTATGAGTGAGTTATGCCTTTCAAAAGTTGGACTATTGGATTGAGGAAATCCTATCTAGATTTGTTATAGGAAAAGTTGTCTTTTCCTTACCCAATTTAATTAATTCG
The DNA here is from genome assembly GCA_027704805.1 of Solanum corneliomulleri. NCBI lineage: Eukaryota > Viridiplantae > Streptophyta > Magnoliopsida > Solanales > Solanaceae > Solanum > Solanum corneliomulleri. The sequence continues at coordinate 41,343,012 of JAKWIY010003056.1, forward strand.
CTTTTAGGGTTTAATTGGGGTAATATAAGACTCCATTAAGTTTAGAAGAATTTAGAATTCATAGGTCTTGGAGAAAAGAGAAATCAGGAGAAAACCAAGAATTTGCCAAGAACATTCAAGCTTTGCGTGTGGAATTCATTGGTGGTGATCCCTAAAAAGGTATGTGCGATAACATAGTGTTGGGTTAGTTCACCCACACAACATTCTTGTTTAATTCAGTGAATCTGAGCCATTTGAATGTTAAGAAATTGAGCTCTTGAAGAACATTGTTAAAATTTACGTTGAATTTTTTGATGGGTGTGCTATTGAAGTTTTGATTCATGTTTCTGGGTGTAATTTTAGGTAGAATCTACTGTGTATTGATAGTACTAATGATCCTAAGTGTTTGGTAAAGAACCATGGTATTTTAAAGGGTTTAGAGATGAAAAACGAAAGAAAAAGTCGATAACACCTGGGGATAGGGGTTGGGTAATCGCACCTCTCAGATCCCAAAATGAAAATATCTGTCCATACGGCCTTGGGTCTCTGCACTAGACAGAGAACCCTAGCCTGGTCTCAGGGTTCTGAGGGCTGACGCCACGCGCCTCTCAATGCGCTAGGGACGCCAGTTCTCCCCATTCTCCCACCTCCTTCTGTACTAGTTTCTAAGTAATGTACCTATGATTCTTAGTTGATTCCAACACTCAAAGGTACATCTAAATATCATTAAATCATCCATAAACATGAGATTATGAACATTGAATCCATAATCTATTTGAAGGAAAGTTAAAATCAAAGTCAAAGTTGTTAAGAGTCAAGTCTACAAGTTAAGAATCAAGTCAAAGAAAAGTTCTTAAAGGTTTTCAAGAGACTTTAGCAACATTTATCTTTGTTTTTAAGATTCAAGTTTGAAGTTAAGTTAAGAGTAAAGAGTACTATTGATCTTCGATATGGGGATGCGAGTTCATAATAACTCAAGTCTCCATAAACCATGTAGCCATCATGGGCATAAAAGGATCATACTTTTTATATGATCAGTTTACTTAAGATAGTGAATCGACTAAATTAAGTAAGGTCCTTACTAATGGCAAGGTATAGGATAACCCTCGGCAGCGTGAGGAAAAACAATGCACCATCACTTGGGCTCATAGTGATGGTTGTTGGTGTTATATCTTGTAAACAAAAATAGCAAGGATTAATAAATGAAACTTAAGAATAGTTATTTTTGGAAAGAATATGAGAAATCTATAAAATTTCCCAAGTGTAAAAGTAAGTTTTTGGTCATTTTAAAACAATAATAACTTCTAGATCATGATGAGTTAGGGTCAGTTTTTTATATGGTTGCAAGGCCCTTAGAGATATAATTTTAAAGCTGCTGAGTTTGTGTAATTTTCGTATCGTATGAGGGAGATATGCCTATTGAAAGTTGTCTTGTTGAATTAAGGAAAATCCAATCCCGAATTTAGTAAGGGTAAAGTAGTTTTTTAACCCTCCAACGTCCTAATTTGTTTTAATGGTTTATTAGGGGTGAAATTAAGGCTTAAGTCAGTCTTTAGAAGATTGAATACGCTTAGGGCTTGGGAGAAAACAGAAGAGAAGAAGGAGAAAGGAGAAAGGAACAAGATTTCGCCAAGAATGCCAAGATAATTGAGTGAGTTTCGTCTCGATGATTCCTCCGTGGTATGTGAGATATTTCTTTGATGGGTTCTTTCACCCACACAATTGTATGTTTAATTCAGCGCAACTATAGTTAATTGCATAATGAACATTGAAGTTCTTGATGAAAAACCATTGAATTCTTGTTGGTTGAGTTGTAGTATACCTTGAGTTGTCTGATTTGTGTTTATGACCTATTTTACGAGTCTATAATATTGAATATTGAGGATTTTAGTGATACTCACTTTTGGAGGTGATATCCATGAGAGTTTGGAAAGATTAGAATTGAAGTTGGAGAAGAAATGTCAAAAAATCTTGTGTTATAGGAACTTGGGCGGCGCGCCTGCAAGAACTCTCAGGGCAACCTCTGTCTGACATGGCCGGGCACGCCGCGCCATCCAGAGTTCCTCAGGACAATATTTGCCCGCCAGGCCTGGTACCCTGCGCCTCTCAAAGCGCCTGGGTCATATGGAGATCTTATTTCCCCTCCCATATTTTTCATAAGAGTTCCTACGTGATGTACCTACAACTCCTAGTTTATTGTAACACTCTAAAGTACATCTAAAATTATGAAATCATCCATAAACATGAGATCATGGTCCTTGAATTCATAATCCAATTCAAGAAAAGTTAGATCAAAGTCAAGAAAGTTAAGAGTCAATCTAAAAGTTAAGAAGCAAGTCAAAGTGAGTTATTAAAGTTTCCAAGTCTTAAACACATATTTCTACTTTGTTTTAAGGCTCAAGCTACAAGTTGAGCAAAGAGTAATGAGTTGAGTTTAAATCTCAAAATTTACAAGGGTACTTAAAGTTCCCCAACAATTATGTTTTAAGTAAAGAAAAGTGCTAAGAGTGAGTTCATTTCTCAAAAGCTATAAGGGAACTAAGTAGTCCCTAAGAGTATAAATTTTTCTCACATTTTGAGAAAGAAAGGAAGTAAGAATTCAACACAGCCTTTGGCTAGTTTAGAAAATGGGAACTATGATTTCCAAGAGAGGTTTTAAAGCTAAGTTTGAACAATTACCTCTAGAGAAGAAGTTGTTTTTAAAACATATGATCTAAGTATTTTGGGAGTATTATTGAGCACCAATATGGGGATGAAAGTTCATATCAACTCAAGTCTCCACAAACCATGTAGCCTGCATGAACAATAGAGGATCATACTTTTTAGATGATTTCTTAGTTCTTTTTAGCATAGACTCGTTCTTTAACTTAGAAGTTTAGGTTTTATACCGACGACAAGGTATAAAGCGATCCTCTTCCAACGTGAGGTAAGAAGTTGTACCATCACTTAGGATCTTAGTGATGGTTTTCTATTAGAGAATCTCCCATAGAAACTATATTACTTTCATATATAAGTAAAGTTGAGTTTATATTGCAATAAATCTAATAAACTAAGTGTTTACACTATTTTACAAGTTATATATATATATATACACATATATATATTTATATATGTATGTATCAATGTGTATTTACTTCTTTATATTACGTTATGACTTGTTGAGTTGAGCAGACCAAAAAGTAAGTTCATTCTTAATTATTTACAAATAGTAGCATTTTGTCCAAGACTATTATTTAAAGTGTTTTTCATGAGAATGTTTCGAGCTTTATATTTGAGTTAAGTTATGTATTCCGATGATTTATGTAAGCCAGACAAATGGTTCGCTCATGGCCAGCAATGGCCATTGGGTGTCGGCCACGTCAAGTGTATAGGCTCTGTGTGTGACAAAATTGGTATCAGAACAAAGAGTTCAAGAGTATGAGGGAGTCTATGAAGTCATGTCTGTAGAGTCTTAGTCATCTGTGTGAAGCATGCCACATATATGGTTAACATGCTACAACATTTAGGAATTTCTCCATTTTTTCATACTCAGTTCGTGCTTTAGAGTTTATCTCTAAAAAGTTTCCATCTTATTCGTTCTTATGCATGTTTCAAATTTCACGCCTCCACGAAGAGCAGTCAGGAATCGTCCAGCCTGAGAAAATGTAGAGAAGCCGGTGGTACCCAATGCACTTGAAGTGCAACCTCAACGGGAAGTTACCTATGCCGAGTTCCATGAGATTATCCAGATCCTAAGCAAAGTGGTGAATAAAAAGGTTAGTCAACATAGAAGAGCTCGACAGGAAGAGGATTACACCTCAAGGATTCGTGAGTTTCTGAGTGAATCCTGCTAGCTTCATTGGTTCAAGCACCACCGAGGATCCAGAAAACTATGTAGAAGAATTGAAGAAGGTATTCGATGTGATTCATGAGGTAGATTCTGAGAGAATTGAACTGGCTGCATATCAAATGAAGAATGTGGCTAGGACTTGGTTTGATGAGTGGAAGGAGAATAGAGATGAGGATGCACCACATCCAAGTTGGGTTTGTTTTGAATAAGATTTCTTGGGGCGTTTCTTTTCTCGAGATCTTAAAGAAGCAAATGTACAAAAGTTCCTTACTTTGAAACTGGACTCTTTGAGTGTTCATTAGTATGGTTTAAGTTCACCTAACCATGTCACCATTCTCCAAAATGGTTAAGATTATGAGAAACAAAATGAGCTTGTTTATTGTTGGCTTGGGTCGCGCTTCAAGCAAAAAATGTAGGGATGCAATATTTATTGGGGACATGGACATTCCAATGTTAATTGTATATATGCAACAAGTTAAAGAAGAAAAGCTGAGGGAAAGAGAGGAATACAGGAATAAGAAAGTTAAGATTGGGAAGAGTCGTTGTCAACATAAGTATGTTTCAAAACGATCCCTATTTCAGAAACAAAAGTGGTATGTACCATCATCTGCTAGTGCACCTGCGCCCAGAAACATAAATGAGTAGAATGGACAGAATTTGCAGAAAATTAAGGCTAGACTAGCCCATTCACTAAGTAGTGTGTCACACGGAGGTAGTTTACACCTACATGTGGTAGGTGTTGTAGAAACCACACTGGTATATGTCGTGATGGCCATTCGAGTTGTTTCAAATGTGATCAAGAGGGGAACTACACGAAAGAGTGTCCTAAGAATAACAAAGGAGGTTGAAATCCGGGAAATAGAGCACAATATTTATCAGTTGCTCCAGCGGCACCTAAAGGAGAAACTTCTGGTGCTACAAGAAGGGGAAAACTGAATCTATGCAATCACTAGCCATGAAGAGCAAGAAAACTCTCCAAATATTGTCACGGGTATGATCAAAGTCTTTACTTTTGATTCTTATGCTTTTATAGATCCAAAAGCTTGTTTTTATTTTGTAACTCCTTATGTAGAAAATCAGTTTGAGATTCTTCCTGAAAATCATTGTGAACTCTTTGGTCTGTCTATACCTATTGGGTAGTCTATTCTAGCGGAAAGAGTCTGTTGTGATTGTCCTATTTCAATCAATCACAGGAACACCATGACTGATCTAGTAGAGTTAGACATGGTAGATTTTCGAAAGTTAGTTTCAAAGGGGTGTATCTATCACTTAGTCTGAGTTAATGACACAAGTGCTGAGGTACCTTCCCTTCAGTCAATTTCTATAGTGAAAGAGTTTCTAGAAGTCTTCCTTGATGATCTACCCACAGTTCTTCTTGAAAAAGAGAAAGCCTTCGGCATAAACATCATTCTAGATACTCGTCCTATCTTTACTCCATAATATAAAATTACACTAGTAGAGTTAAAGATTTGAAAGAGTATCTGAAAAATATATTAGGTTAAAGGTTTATCCGACCAAGTATCTCACCTTGGGGCGCTCCAGTCTTATTTGTGAGAAATAAGGATGGTTCCCTTAGGATGTGTGTAGACTACCGCCAATTAATAAGCTGACCATGAAGAATAAGTATTCTCTTCCAAGTATAGATGATATTTTGACCATATTCAGAGTGCTTATTGCTTCAAAAAACTTGATCTCATATCATTCTACCATCAGTTGAATGTTAGGGAATGTGACATTCCAAAGACAACCATTAAAACAAGTATGTGCATTATGTGTTTTTAGTTATGTCCTTTGGTTTAACAAATGCACCAGCAGCATTCATGAATCTTATGAACATAGTCTTTAAAACTTATTTTGATTTGTTTTTCATCGTCTTCATTGATGATATACTTGTTTATTCAAGGAATGAAGATGATCATGCTAGTCACCTCATATTTGTTCGGCAGACATTGAAAGATAAACAGCTTTATGGCAAGTTCTCCAAGTGTGAGTTTTGGCTAAAGTCTATGGCATTCTGGGGCCACATTGTTTTTGGTGATGGGACTAGAGTTGACACCCAAAAGACAGAAGCAGTTCAAAGTTGTCCTAGACCCACATCTCTAATAGATATAAGGAGTTTCTTAGGTTGGCTGGCAATTACAGGAGATTTGTTGAAGGGTTTTCATCTATCTCGTTTCCTTTGACAAGGCTAACTCTGAAGACATTTAAGTTTCAATTGTATGAAGCTTATGAGAATAACTTTCATGAATTAAAAAAGATATTAACTACCGCTCTGGTTTTGACCTTACCTAAAGGGTACTACTCAGGTTTGTGGTGAATTGTGATGCATCGAAAGTTGGTTCGGTTGTGTGTTAATGCAGAATGACAAGGTTATAGCTTATGCCTCCAGATAAGAATTATTTGACTCGTGTCTTAGAATTGAATAAGGTAATGTTTTCTTTGAAAATATGGCTGAAATACTTGTATGGTGTTCATGTTGACATATTCACTGATCACAAAAGCCTCCAGTATGTGTTCACTTAGAATTAGCTAAATCTCATACAAAGGAGGTGGTTAGAATTAATCAAGGATTATGATATGAATTTTCTTTACCACACAGGTAAGGCTAATGTGGTTGCTGATGCGTTAAGCAGATTATCCATGGGGAGTACCTCCCCTTTTGAGTAAGAAAAGAGGGAGTAATCTAAAGATGTACAGACTTCTACTCATAAGAGTCAAACTTTTGGATTCCACAGAATGAGGGATAGTGGTGAACAATGGGTCTGAATCGTCACTAGTGTCTGAGGTAAAAGAGAAACAAGACCAAGATTCCATTTTGCTTGACTTGAAGGCAAATGCTCATAATCAAAGTGTATTAGGTTTTGAACAATGGGGATATGATGTTCTAAAGTATAAAGGAAGGTTGTGTGTACCTAGGGTGGATGGAATCCAAGAGATAATCTTAAAGGAGGCTCATAGCTCCAGATATTCCATTCATCTGAGTTCCACCAAGATGTACCGCAATTTGAGAGAGGTACGTTGGTGGTAAGGCATGAAAAAAGATATTGCGAAATTTGTGATGCGCTAAAATTACACCTCCGTAACGAAGTATAAGCGATCGTTATCAAATAAAGAGTTCAACCTGTAGGTTGGGGTCGATCACATGAGAAAAATGGTTTAGACTTAACTTTAACCCAAAATTATATATATTTAGTCAATGTCTTTTCAAAACAAATAAGAAAACGGGGGGTTTTGTGAAACAATGTTCTTAAATAGTATAGTTAACATGTGACCAAAAGTAGACTTTGGTTGTTATCAAGATGAGAAAGTAAATAGGGTATATGTGTTCCCCACAGGTTCATAACTGAGTATTCCTAGCAATAGCAATCCTTTTCTAGTGTATTACATGCAAAGCGATAAGTTAGGTATCCCTAAATCTTTTGTCCGACATCTAGAGAATTTCACCTCGCACCTTCGTCTGACTATGTGTGTATGCTTGTATTATCTCTTACCATTGCCTCATATTAGACATCGTAATGAATGTATGACATAATTATTACTTTGGACCAGTCAACATATTGTATTACACTAAATCTATTTTGATAATTCTTTTGTTATTAACTACCTCCTTGGTCCGGTAAGTAGCAGAAAGGTGAGTTTTAACGTTGGCCACCGTTACAAATATTTCTAAACGAAAGAATTATCAGTGTATGCAAAAACATTATTCAAGAATTGTTCATGAATTGCTTATTAACAAAGATTACATTGTTAATTACCCATTGTTCCCACAACCCTAGTTGTGGATTTAGTTACCCATGCTAACCAGATCACAATTCATAGTTTTAGATAAAGAAATCAAGAAATTACTTAAAAAGAAGAATAAACCAAGAAATCCGACTTGTAATTGAAAAAAAATTTCTTCAAACCGAATCTGGAAATTAATTAATTGCAAAAGGTACCAAAATAAATCTCCAATCCACAAAGTATAATAATAGTATTAGTATCTAGCCCAAAAAAGGGTTTTAATACATTATATATAGAAAACAAAGTCATAATGAAAATGGAATTGAAATAAGAAAATCTTTCTTCAGGTACACGACTTCAATCGATGAACCAACTGACGGACAGTTGATCAATTGGCTATTTGTAGTCTGCTTTTGTCACTTTGTATTTAGAACTATTTCACCTCTATGGATGGCATCCTCTCTAAATCAAAAGATGGAACAAAAGTTTGGTCTGTCAACTAATCTACGGGCCGTCCATGATCCTTCGTATCTCCATACTTAGAATATTCCAAAATTAGGTATTGGAGCCTTCTCTAAACCAAACAGTGATTCACTAGTATGGTGCGTTGATCAATCGACGGACTGTCGTTGCCTCCTTTGTTTCCATACTTAAAGTCATACTTTGCTTCTTTTCCTTTGATGTCCCGAGCTTCTCATATACGGTCACACCTATGGCTCATCGATTGAACGACTGACTGTTGATTGCCTCCATAGGTATGGTTCTGCACTATTCTCAATTGTTTTCTTCTTTTGCCACCTGAACATATTTCCTGCAAAGCAAGAGAAAACTTGTTAAAATTATTACAAAAGGCTTTAGACACACACAAACTTTAAGTTAAATGAATTAGAAATGTCGTGAAATCATGACACATCAACGCCCTCAACTTATATTTGTTATTTGTCCTCAAGCAACACACTATGACCTAAATGACACTGTACAAAAGTATACGTTTTTAAGCTCTAGCAATCACATGACCATCCATAAAGACACTTTATTGATTGAGTGAAGTTCTACTCACTCTGACTTGACAATCTAACTCGCACATCACATCATGACACAGATTTACCATGCGACAAACACCTATACTGTTTTTCCCATCACCAAGGTACCAACTTTCTCATAATGCAACTAGTGCCCTCACTTAAAAGAAATCCTCATTTTTCACATAATGATTATCCATTTGGGGTAAAAAAATCTTTTTTTAAATAGTCACACTCACGAAAAAGCTTAACTAGAATCAGTTTTCTACGCCATAGGCTTGCCCTTATTTTTGCTGCTTAGGTTCACCACACTAGACTCTAGGATCTCGATAGAAATTTCTTGGCTTCTAACTTAGGGTCGGGGTCATATTTGGTACATTTGGTGAATTTTTTCGCTCCTTGACATTAAATCTAAGCCTTCGACCTCTTTATATTGTTTTTGACCCCCTCTTCTTTGGTTTTCTTATTTCCTTTGCCTTAGTTCCCTTTTTAGATGTGACTTTCGCTTCTTTCACTTCTTTTATATATTTTAATCTTCTTTAAGATTTATTTATTATTTTATTTCTCAACAATTCACATCTTTATATTGCTCAAGCTTTATTTTTCAATGACCAACTCTTTAACACCAATTTTTAGGCCTTCTCCCACAATAGCCTCCATCAACTCGTGATTTGCCATGAGTTGACGTACACAATACTCGAGGTAGGTTCAAGGCCAAGATGATTTTACTTTTTGATTATCCACCCTCAACTTAGGCTTTTAGACTAAGTCAGTGATTGCATATCCTAGGAAGGAGTGGGGGCAAAAGATTAGACCCTGGGAATGTGAATTGGTGAATAACAAAATTAGTCTATTTACAAGCTCAACTTGATTGGATCAAAAGAGACAATTATTTCATTTGGTCAACTTATTTTAGGCTAGATATTGTTATTTCTAACAAGGTCCTATGATCACTTCCTAACTTCTAGGTTATACTCCCTTCGAAGGAGGACCGACCAGACATGTTCTACTTAGGAACCTATAGTTGAAAACTCGAATATCCTCACACTCTCTTAGCACAACGTTGCACTATTATATTATCAAAGTACCCAGTTAAGGTTTTAGTGTATGGTTATGCAGTGGGTGCCTATTTATGTCATCTTTAGAGCCATCACATTCAACTTATGTTAATCTATTCATGCAAGCATTATAATGGACAGGGTATCATTAAACTTATGCTAGTCTATTCATGCAAGCACTATTAAGGACAGCTCACAGAAAAGAGGTCAGGCTGGAGGTAATGCTCAGCCTAGGCCTAATCCACAGGATACAGTAGCAGCAGTCGAGCCTCCTAAGAGGAACAGATTCTACGCCCTTAAGGGCAGGGAGGACCAAGTGAAGTCCACTAATGTGGTCACAGGTATGCTACAGGTATTATCAACTTGTGTTTACGCTTTACTTGATACATGGTCTACAATTTCCTCTATAACTCCTTTGCTTGCTATCACTTTTGAGATATTTCTTGAAGTTCTGCATGACCTATAGTGGTTAGTACGCCTTTAGGAGAGAATGTAAGAACTTATAGAGTATACAAGGATTTCCCAATAGTTGTATGTGGTAAGACTATGTGCGCAAACTTGGTTGAGTTACCCATGCATGATTTTGATGTTATTATTGGTACGGGATGGCTTCATAGTTGTTATGCTTGCATGGATTATCATAGTAGGATTGTGAGATTTTGTTTCCCTAATTAAGAAGAGCTGGTTTGGGAGGCGTACAACTCAAGTCGTCCTAATCCCTTGATTTCGAACCTTAAGGCCAGTAAAATGATGTCCAAGGGGTTATTGTGTCATCTTGTTAGTGTTATTAATTTTGATCATGACGTTCCTTCCGTATATTTAGTGCCTATAGTAAATGAGTTCCAAGATGTATTTTCTAATGATTTGCTTGGAGTTCCTCCCCCTCGAGAGATTAATTTGGTATCGACTTAGAACCCAACACTAAACCAATTTGAATTCGTCCTTATAGAATGTCTCCTGTTGAACTCAAAGAATTGAAGCTGGAGTTAAAAAGATCTCACCGATAAGGGTTTCATTCAGCCGAGCATATCCCTTTGGGGAGATCCAGTGTTGATTGTGAAAAAGAAAGATGGAACCCTTAGAATGTGTATCGATTATAAGGAACTCAACAAATTCACTATTAAGAATAAGTATCCACTTCCTAAAACAGATGACTTGTTCGACAAACTCCAAGGGTCTAGTTTATTCTCAAAGATTAATCTTCGTTCAGGGTACCATCAACTTAGGGTTACGGATGGATATATCCCAAAGAAAGTCTTTCGTACCCGTTATGGTCATTAAGAGTTCTTATTTATGTCATTCTGTATCACGAATTCACCTGCTGCATTTATGGATCTCATGAATAGGGTCCTCCGTGAATGTATTGACTCTTTTGTCATAGTATTCATTGATGACATTCACATCTACTATAAGACCAAGAAAGAGCATGAACAACATTAGAGACTAACCTTACAAGTACTCGGATAAGACCAGTTGTATGCCAAATTCAGCAAGTGTGAATTCTGAATTAGATTAGTGACTTCCTGGGTCATGTTGTGTCCGACAAAGATATAGAGGTAGATACCAGGAAGAATAAAGTTGTTAAGAACTGGACAAAACCTCTTACTCCCATAGATATTCGTAGCTTCTTGGGATTGGCTGGTTATTAGCGCAGGTTCTTGGAGGGTTTTTCTTCCATTGCTGCCTCATTGACAGCTTTGACTAAGAAGAAGGCCAAGTTTGAATGGATGGAGGCTTGTGAGAAGAGTTTCCAGGATCTCAAAGATAGACTCACTTCAGCCCCAGTGCTTACTTTGCCTAAGTTTGGTGAGAATTACACTGTGTATTGTGATGCATCTAGGGTTGGTTTGGATTGTGTTCTTATGTACGGTAGTAAGGTGATAGTTCATGTGTATAGATAACTCAAGGCTAATGAAAAGAATTATCCCTCTCATGACCTTGAGTTGGAAGCTATGGTATTTGCAGTGAAGTTGTGGAGGCACTACTTGTATTGGTGCATGTGGATTTGTTCACAGACCACAAGAGTCTCCAGTACGTGTTCACACAGAGGGAGCTGAATCTACGTCAGAGAAGATGGTTGGAGCTGTTGAAGGACTACGACATGAATGTCCACTACCATCCACATAAGGTTAATTTTGTAGCTGATGCTTTGTGTAGGATTATCATGGGAAGTACAACCCAAGTTGAGGATAACAAGAAGGAGTTGGTAAAAGATATACATAGACTAGCAAGAGTGGTTGTGCGGTTAGTTGACTCTACTAGTGGGGGTGTTTCTGTTCATCCTAGTTCTGAATCATCGTTAGTAGTTGAAGTCAATGAGGGTTAAAATCTCGATGTTGTGTTGATGGAGCCGAAGGACTCAGTGTTGGTTAAGATGAATGAGTCTTTTGCTTTGGGAGATGACGACATACTTAGTTACCAGGACAGGCTATGTGTACCAGATGTGGATGATTTGTTGACAAGGATCATTGAAGAGGCCCATGGTACTAAATATTCCATACATCCAGGTTCCTCCAAGATGTATCATCATCTTAAGCAGATCTATTGGTGGGATGGCATGAAGAATGACATTGAAGAATACGTGGCCAAATGTCCTAATTGTCAACAGGTTAAGACAGAACATCATTAGCTTAGAGGTCTTACTCAGAATATCGAAGTTCTAACATGGGAGTGGGAGACCATTAATATGGACTTCGTGGTTGGTCATCCGAAGACTAGGAAACAGTATGATTCCATATGGTTTATTCTTGATAAGATGACTAAGTCTTCACACTTTATCCTTGTGAAGTCTACTTACAAAGTCGAGGATTATGCGAGACTCTACATTGATATGATTGTCAGATGGCATGGGATTCCTTTGTTTATCATTTTAGATATAGGAGCTCAATTCACTTCACATTTCTAGAGATACTGCGAGAAGAGCTTAGGCACACAGGTGAAGCTTAGTACTTCCTTTCATCCTCAGACATATGGGAAGGCAGAGCGCACCATTCAAACATGGGATGATATGTTGAGGCGTGTGTCATTGACTTCAGAGGTAGCAGGGACGACCATCTACCTTTGATATAGTTCTCGTATAATAAATACTATCACTCCAGCATTGGCATGACACCTGTTGAGGCGTTGTATGGTAGAAAGTGTAGGTTTCAAGTTGGGTGGTTCGAGGTTGGAGAGTCATCCATCTTGGGTACACAGATCATTCACGAGTCCTTAGAGAAGGTCAGTGTAATTAGGGAAAGGTTAGCTACTGCTTACATTCGGCAGAAGTCTTATGCAGACAACAAAAAACGACCCTTAGAGTTTGATGTTGGTGACGAGGTCTATTTGAAAATATTAACTATGAAGGGGGTGATGAGGTTTGACCGGAAAGGGAAGTTTATTTTGACATATGTTAGGCCTATATGAGATCCTACAGCGTGTGGGTGAGGTGGCCTATGAGTTGGCATTGCCTACGGATCTAGCTTTTGTTCATACAGTCTTTCATGTATCTATGTTAAATAAGTGCCTAGGTGATCCATCATCGATTATACCTGTTGAAGGTTTAGGAGTTGATGGAAATTTGTCCTATGAGGAGGTACTTGCTGAGATTTGAGACACATGGGTCAAGAGGCTGAGGAGCAAGGCGATTGCCATAGTGAAGTTATTGTGGAGGAATAACCTTGTTGAGGGTGCTACGTGGGAGGGAGGCCGATATGAGATCCCTCTACCATCACCTTTTCAGCTCTTGAGGTTATACTTCTTACTCTTAAGTCTAAGTTTCCTGATCTCTCCATTCATTGTTGCTATTGCTTGTTTGTGAATTGTATTTATGTTATGATCTGACTGGCATTACGCTAGATAGTAAGTAGTGTTATTCGGGGAGTTATGTTCCTAAGGGGGGGGGATAATGTAAAAACCCTAAAAAAATGGCTATGCTCAATAATGCTTAATGTGTCTAGAATGCCTACGATTAGATTGGGTTCATACGGATTTATGCGTGTAGAAGCAGAACTCTGAACCCTTGAAAAAACCAAGCCAACTAACTTGGGGATTTAGTTGAGCTAGGAAAGGTTGGGTCCAGCCATGTAGGGCTCCCGAATATGAAGATTTAACCTAATGAGTTCTTTACCGGATTTAAAAGGGGAAATTTTAAGTTTGGAGGGTCTAAGGGTAAAATGGCCTTTTTCCAGGATAAAGGTAGTATCGTAATTACCCTAAATATGTAAATAACTAATTAATAAGGTTGAGGAGTAATTTGGGGAGAGATGGCTGAAAATTTGCCGTTGAAGTGAAGTCTTGCTCAACCCAGGTTTGAACCTAGGTGGAAGCAATAATTTAAATTGTTTTTATTTGAATTGCAATTAGTTTAATTAATTAATATTTATTTTCTGATTTAAAATAAAAGAAAAATCAGATTTTTACCATTTAACTAAACCTTATTTGACTAAGACCTAAACAAAACTCCTAATCCTAAGAGAACTGTCCTTACTCATGTCTATATCTCAACACACGATCATTCTCTCTTCTTTCATTCACATTCTCTCTGCCTAAACAACTATAAGAATGGAAAAGTTACTAAACTTATTCATGCTTGAAGAACTTACACGAAAAATATATACAAACAAGTTAATCAAAAATGTTAGGCAAAAAGGGAAGGTGTTCCGTCGAATTTGGTGTTGAGCTTATGGTTTGGACGTGTATTTGGAGGATTTCTTTACGCAGCAAGTCGAGTTTTGAAATTCAAAAAGGTATGGGTTCTCTTTTCTCTTGGTCCCTTTCCCAAGATACACCTAAGGTTCAGAAGAATCTATTTCGAAAACCAGGGTTGTTCCCCGTTGCATGTCCTTGTCACTAGCTCCCATTGAATCATATGTTGGGTATGTTTGCCAGTAGAAATTAGGGATTTAATGTGTTTTTGTGATGATTATGTTTATGTGTGTATGTTCGTAATTATGTGAATACTGAGCATGTTGTCCAAAATTAAGTGAAAAATTATGTGTGTGCAATGTGTAGCCTTGATATACACTCTTGGATTCAAGTTCGAAAAATGACATGTTTATGGTTGTATTTCATGTGCACAAACTTTATTCAATCGTGCTGTTCATAAGTGATGTAAAAATTCTGATTTGAGTGCAAACTAATAGTCAAATTAATCCATGAAAATTCACCTAAAGAAATCACTAAAAACTACTTAAAACGTCTAAACTTTTAATGTGAAAGAGGTGAGAAACTGTGCTGTTAAAATTTCTAGCATCTTGTACATGAGTTTCGGACAAGCTAAGGGGATTATAATGCTATGTAAAAATGAATCAAAATATGTGAGTCCACTAAAAATCGAACCCGTTACCTTACCATGTTAAAAGTCATTGTAATAATATGACAAAAAGAGAATGTGGCATGTGGGATTCAAACCATGTGCCTTGATCCGAAAATGAACAAAAAAAGAAATGTGAGGAGTGGAATTCTAACCCACCACCTCTCAATCAGATTAATGGAGAAATAAAAATTAAAAAAAAAAGGTTGAGGAATGTGGGAATTGAACCCACGACCTCTAGGCAGAACCAAGGAAAATTAAGGACAAAAAATCAAATGGGGGGTTGTGTGGGTTCGAACCCACACCGCCTCGGCCAAAAAGAAGAGAAACTAAATAGAAGGAAATAAAAAGTAAATGAGGTTGTGGGGGTTCCATCCCACATCCTCTCAGTCTCAATGAGCAAAAAATGAATAGTGAAATCAAGGAAAACTGAAATGAAGGTATTGGGGTCGACCTTGGGTCCCAAGCCGTGTGGATCAAACCAAAATAAATAAAAATGTAACTGTTGTCAAAGGGATTTAAAATTGGGTTCCCTTGTAGGAATTCCGTATTGATACATAAGTCATACGTGAATAAATGTTCAAAAATAATTCTTCCTACTTAGATCGAAAAACAGAGATCTTGTCATACATAAAAGATGCATAAGTCTTGTACCATATAATATTAGGAAGATATGAATCACTTAAACAAAATATGAATGAAGCCTCATGTCTTGTATGTATAGACCCATAAGTCTAGCATACGTTTAAAAGTAAGTGAAGCTAAGATATATGTAAAGAAATGATGAAACCCTATAAGGGCTAAGTAAGAGTGTGAGACACACTACATGTCCAACTATATTGGGATATGATGAAATGAACAATGAAATAATGAAACCCTACGAGGGTTAAGAAAGATTGTGAAACACACTAAATGACAAAGTTCATTGGCATATGATGAATTGAACATTAACGTAATAAAGGGTGAGTAGTTTTGAAGAGCAATTGTGCGAAAGTTAATGAATGTAGTGATAACATGATAAGAGGATATGTAAAAGAGGAAAGCAATCTCAAATGAGTCTTAGTAAATTTACAAAACGTACACACTGATGAGAGTGTAAAGTTAATGAAGAGACCAGTCTCTATGAACACTCTAATTAGAGTATTGAGATCAATATACACTTAATACTAATTATGTGATGAGAAATTATCTATTGATCTACGTTGTCCTCATACTAGAAGCCAGCTTCTGTGAGGTATGAGTTGAATGCAATGGAACTTTATACTAAGCACTGATAGACTAGCTATGAGCGGTGATGCCTTCTTTCTGGAAGGTAGAGGTTAATGTAACTCTCATGATGAGATGAGAATGTCTGGCATGCCGGGTATGGTTCTCCTTATATCTCCTAGTCTTTGAACCTATACTGCCAAAATAGGGATTTGGCGGGGTTCAATTCCTATGTACACTAGTATGTTTTGGGTAACCTTGGCTAGTGATTCCATGTCTTTACGGTGTGGGAGAGACACTGTATTTCATGATGCCACATGATCTATGTCGGTTAAAGTTAAAGTTCCCAATGAATGAATGAAACCAGCGTCAAATGATGTACATAATGAAATGAATAATACTGAAGGTGTTAGGATAGGATGATGAAGAGGTGAGCTAGACCTAAGTAATGACACTTAGTCAATCTTGATCATTGCACAATGAACCCGATGAAAGTCTTAAACTACATCCTGGTATAGCTTGTGTTCACACTATCTTATAAACGAAATGAAGTGAAATATGTCTGAATGAATGAAGCAGACTCTGTGTTTTCTAAATAAGACTCCCTAGTTGATATCCATATGTTGAGCCCTCATTTTGGGAAGTCTTAATATCAAGTCCAAGATTCCAAGGTGTCATGGCATATTAATGAATGATATGAAAGATGTTATGTGCTATATGCAAAACGATATTGGCTATGTGTAAGACTTTATGTGCTATATGCAAAATGATATGTTCTATGTGTAAGATGTTATGTGTTATGTGCAGTATGATAAGTATGAAGATGCATGTTACTCTCATAACATGACTTTCCAAATCCAAATTTCGAAAGCTCACTAACTTTCCTAATCCCATAATCATGTTGTTAGGAAATAGCTGTTCTTACTCATGCATGTCCTTTGTGTGTGCTCGCATATACCATACTTAGTACAACTGTGTACTAATCCCATACAATTCTACAATTTTAGGTGCAGGCACAGGTGGATGCTAAATCTTACATGTTGACGTTACAACTATCCAGACGTGGACCTTTGATCCGGACTTGGTAGGCACTCATGCTTTCGAGGATGTCTATCATTATTATCTAGCTTATATGTAGGATATAGCTAGTGGAGTATGTTCCTCTAGTGTTTCTTTCCACTTTTGTTTAAAGTTTGTATCGGTGACATTTTGGCAAAAATATGTTTAGTAAAATTATGATCTGATTCTTTCATTTGATTATCTCTTTATTAGACGGTTGATTTGTGAACGCCTATGATGTTAAGTAGTATGTAAAAATGTATATTAAGAAACAAAAAATTTCAAATTTTTCGCTAAAATTCACCTAGATGATGTAACCATGACGTATGTAGGCTAGTCTACGACCTCTGAGAGGTCAACGACGCCGGTCTCGTCTGGGGTCTAGACTTCGATCGTGGCAGGACTTCACATGTACATTGCACTAGTAGACTTAGAATGAGATTATCAGTAAAGTATTATAATGTATAAGAAAAGTGAATTCTAAATATGTTGTTGATTGACTAATGTGTCTTATGAGGATGTTGTAAGTCTGACTTGTATGTGGTCTTGTAATGAGTTCTTCTATGTTGCCCATACAGTATGTTTGTTCAAATGTGAGTTATATGTCTTGTTATATGAAATGGTTCTATGAATGCATGTGTTGGAATAATGAAGGTTGTATGCATAATTTCCTTGTGGCCTTAAGGTGATGCTTGAGTGTGGATAGTGTAATGGGACATTATCTATACATTTCACCTAGTATAACTAGATGGGTTACTTGGGAAGTTAAAGAGTTAGGAAGAAAATAACTTACTGTAAAGAAAATGGGTTTACTGTAAATGAAATGAGCTTACTGTGAGTGAAAGTAAGGTTACTGTAAAGTGATACTAAATGTTCTTTGAATGTAATGTATGATTTTATGTGATGTTGTGACTATTGTATATGCCTAAATGAAGTATATGAATTGCATGATGCTTATGATATCAATGTTTTATGATGTTTTCATAAAAAGGCATGATGCATTGTTTCAAAGTAACATGTCCCCTTTTAAATTCATGTTTTTGCATGGTTGGCATACTTAATGCATTCTTTTACTAACACCATTCTTATTTACCCTCTTACAAAAAGTGTGGGTTATGGATTCTTAAAGGATGTCTCTAACATGTAGAGCTTGATATGTGTTTCCAAAGCTTAAGGGAAGGGATCCTTAAGTTCAAGGATTTCCTATGTCATGTTTTATGTAAATTCTTGTAATACCTTTCTTATGATTTATGTTGAAAGGGTCGTATCCCTATTATACTCTTATAACATTGAGTCTAAGATGGCAAATAGACTTAGAGTTTTGAACTATATATTGTGATATTTATATATAATGGAAGTGATGTTCTAGCATATGATGTGTTATGGAAGTTTTAAATTGTCCGCTAATTTTACCTATGACAATGCGATGAATGATATCTATGGGCTTGTATAAGACCTCCAAGAGGTCAAGTATGCCATGTTACTTCTAGGGGTTGTTCCCCATTTGTGACAAACATGGTATCAGAGCAGGAGGTTATAAAAGTAGTTAGGGTCCAAATTCTCTTATTGCCACATCTAGTAGAGTCTCGTTCTTTGGTGGTGAGTTGCGAAAACATCTATGAGCGAGAGGACATAGGACGATAGATTTTCACTTCTTCACATTCTCATGTCATGCCATAGAAAATTAACTTTATAAGATCCCTCTCTTATGTTTTCCTGTCTGGTGGTCTTTCAGATGTGATTGTTTAGATGAGAAGGTATATCTATGATTTAGGGAGAAAAGGTTAGTTTAGATGCTTATCTTGGTTTTATGGTTTAATGAGTATGTGTGAAGGTTAGCCAACTATGGCTATATATGTGATTTAGGTGAAATGACATGTTATGTGAAGATTTATGGAATGATATGGTTAAAGCTTCTTAAAAGTTGTTATAGTTGAATGGATATTCCTTTTTGAATGACAAGTTTCTATATGATTTTTTATGATAATAGTCTAAGGATATGACTTAGTCTTGAAAAGCTTTGAACAAGTGTGGTAAATAGATAAAGATGCATGTTGCCTTTTTATATATTTAATGGTTCAATGTTGCCCTCTGCATGTGTGTACGATGCCTCATAGTTGCATAGAATGGATTGAAGTCCATTGTATAGATTTGATCTTTTAAGTGAAGGTAGTGTGCTTACCTTGTTGGGTGATGATGGGGGTTGGGATACATAGAAGTTACCTTACCTTATTATTGAAAGGAAAGAAAGAGGCCTTATGGCTAAGTCTCCTCTTTGTATCCCTTAATGTTTTATGACCCTTGGTATTTAGAACTTATATGGTTGGATAGTATGACCTAACTTGATTGATATGGATTTCTTTTGGGTGTTAGTCCTAGAGGAATGATGATGGTTGGATTAAGTTGCTCTTAAATGGGTTCACCCTAAGTTGGATATGATGATGAGAGTAGTAAGGTTGTAGATATCCCTATCTTTTTCATCTATTCTTACTTGAGCTTGAACCAATGAGTTTGTAGTATCTTATTCATGATAGGAGTCTTGCATAAAAGTATGACTTGCATGTTCTCCATATGTTATGTATGTCTTGAGTGACAGTATGTTAAGCATGTTTTGAAGATATTAAATTACATAAAAAGTATTTTTTGCCAAATTCATGTTTTCTCATGTTGATTGTGCATCTTTATATGTTAGTTGTGCATTTAAATTCATGAGATAAGGTAAGAAGCACGTTTGAGGTCACATTTAAGGTGTGGTACTTTAAGCCATCATTGATAAATTGAGTCTCCTTTAAATGAAAAATGACGAGTCTCTTGAAAATTATGTGATTTGTATTGTTTAAGAAGTATGATGGTAGTCTCATTCTTCAAAAGTGAAGGTATGCTTAGATAATGTCCTTATGTATTCCTATAAATTGTAAGAATTTTCCTAAATAATGCATGTTTGTAGAAGCTAGTGTCATTCTAGAAATTGAAACTATGAGAAATGACTTCCTATTGTTGTAATGTGTGTGGTGTGACTTACCATGTCGACTTCACTAGGAAGGAGGATGATCTTGCTATGGATAAGAAGTTCAGAATTTCTTATATAAAGTGAATTGATCTTTGTGTATTGCTTGTGTATGAACTTATGAGACATGTAAGTGTTTTGAGGAGAAGAACATCCGTCCATAAACATAAGTAAGCATGGTATGGTTTAGTATGACCTTCATGAAATATGTTCAAAAGATAAGGATATCCTTGTTGATTTACTTGACTCAAGTCTATGTGCATTGAATTAGGGGTGCTTATTTGCTTCTTGAGTGATGTTGAACTTGCCTCTATATGACTTAAAGGTTGTTTCATGATGAGCTCTTAATGAAATGAAATGTAATGACCATGTTATGATAAGGAGAAGGATTTTCCTCATATAAACATGACAAGAGCCTTTGTGTTAGGTTCTTTTCAAAGTGACTTAAAAAAAGTTTTGGTTGCTTGTGTTGCATTAAGTGCTAAATGGTTTGAAGTTTGTGTTCCTATTAAGTTTGGTGCATTGACTTTTATGTGATGATGTGTTGAATGTTGTGAGCCTCTCTATGATTCATTGAAGTCTTTTGTGCGTTTGAAATATTCCAATTGTCATTCGAAGACGAATGCTCCCAAGTAGGGGATATTGTAAGGACCCTCAAAATTAATTAAGGTTCATAGAGACTCATATGTGTACAAAAAAAGATTAAAATATGTTACTTAAGTGTTTTACAGTATGAATCTTAATCTGAAGTAATTTGGTGGTGAAACGTCCAAGAACGTCCGATGACATTTGAAAATTAGACTTGAGTCGTGCATGTGTGTCTTGAAGTATTTTACGTGTTAGTTTTGGTTGAAATAGATACGGAAGGTTCTTATCTTGTATATGAGTATATTACATCGGAAACATATGGGTACGACTCCCCAAGGACCCACAAAATTCCCTCAAGGAGGACCCCATACACTGCCTAAGCACTGCCTTGGCAGTGTCAAACAACGCTCAAGGAACGACGACCAATAGTCATGGTGACTCCCCATCGATGGGAGGCATCATTCCATACTTAGCTTATGAAAAGCTTAAGCCAAATGACAACCCTTATACCCAAATGACGGTTTCCTATATCGCCCATCAATGGGTCTACTTCGTGTCGATTGAGGGAGTCGATGAAGCATGCACTCAGCTGCAAGGTGTACTATTTCATTAAGGGGTGAATGGGAAATTCACCCCACATCCTGACCTGACACTAGGCGGTTAATTTAGGTATTTTCTTGTATATTAAGTTGGTTATTAATATCAAAACCCCATACGCAGTTCATTATTCAAAATTAGACTTCCCTCTTCAAAAGAGCCTCTCTAGAAACCTCCATTGGAGATGAGCTCAAGAATAGCTTGTAGATTGGAGTTACATGGATTCATCATTAATATTTCGTCTATTTCCATGTAATGAGGTATGGTTATCCTTCATCCATAGTCAACGTTTCTTCTAAGGACTTCGTTCCAATGTTCTCAATGAGGATTCATGATCAAACTTTCTATCTTTTCATCTAGCCGCGGGTTCTTTCTCAAATTGATTTCTAAAGCAAGCTTATGATGAATTTATGTTTAGGTACTGATTTGAAGGTGAATTTCAATCAAATTTCATGATGAATCCATGTTTCTTCCAATTCTCAAATTAGCCTATATTATGGGCATTGTGATCTTGATTCTATGATGATTTAATTATGAAACTAGCATGTTGAATTATATATTGCTACTCCTATTATGTATTTTGATGGGGAATAATGTGTAATTTATCAATGTGGATCAAGGTTTTAAGATTGACTATGTTCTTTCACTTTCTATAGATTGCTAATGTAGTGTAATCAATGATCTCGATCCTATAGTAAATGAAGCATGATTTCGTCTTTGTTATGATACTTTTAGCTATTGACCTATATTTTTTAGTATTGATGAATTATGAGAATTGATCATTGATGATCAAAGCAAGGGATATTTTGTAAGATTGCTCTATTCCTATACTTTTCTATAGAATTGCTAGATCGTTTGCCTTGAATAGCATTGTATGATATGATCCACTTATGGGTAGATGTTTTTACTTTATTGTCAATGTATATGTGATGTCTTCATGGCCTTAAAGTCAATTGTATCGTGAAGGTGTGGTGGTGATAATCATCTAATGTGAAGTATTAGTATAGTCTTCCTTTCTAGTTATGATCTAGGTTGTATTACTAATGTTCTAAGCATGTGAATGACTATGTTAGATCTGTTTTAGGTGCTTCCAATTATGATGGAATAATTGATAAAACCCCAACATATGTACCCCTACATAAATGTGTGATTAGCTAAATCTAGGAGTCTTGAATGTAATGTGAAGTTATCTTGTATGTTATGCTAAATTGTGATGTGTGGTTTATGCATGACTGTGAATTGTGGTCTAAAGAGTTTGGATGCCTCAATGTGATTTTCATAGACATGATGTGATCATGTTGGCCAATCCACACACACTTACACCTTATGCATGCTTCCAAGTAGTATAGGTTCATGGTATTTAATAAAAGGATATTCTCTCATGCACTTGTATATACTACAATGCATGTAGGGTATATGTCCATGAAGTACGTTATGTATCTCTTAACTAGGATGACTTGATACATGTACTAGTGTGGACAAGGGTATTGGACCTTGACTATGCATTGCACATGTGTGCTTTGATAGGATAGTTCCTAGGTTGTTATCTATGTACATGACTATGAATGCATGAGTATGTTATGAATATGCATAGCGTTTTAATGTGTTTATTGTGAAAGGATTACTCATATAGTTACACCATACATTTATGCATGATGGAAGAGAAATAAGAACATGTGTGGCCTAAGTGTGTTTATGTGGAAGGTTTCCTCATATATATGTACACACAAACGTGAAAACATGTCCATTATGCATGTACGATGATCTAGTCAATAGAGGGGCTCTTCAAAGTTGTTCACAAGGGTATCCTAAGTTTTATGGTGCTTGAATATGCTATGTCCATATGAAAGGTTTTCTCACATATCTTAGGTTGATGAACTCTCATCGATGATATATGAGCAAGGCATATATGGAGTTGATCTCCTAAAGCCTACTTTTACACAGTAATGAGTAATTAAGTATTTTCCATAAAGGGAACTTAGCTTAGCACTGACTAAAATTGAATATGAGCGGTGTACCTTCCTAATGTGGGAAGGTAGGTTCACCATATTCTTCACGAGGTGTATAGCTTCATGTCCAAAAGGGCATACAATGATATTTTCATATATGCCTTCAAGGACCATAAACTATGCTTTCCCTATAGAATCTAGAAAGTGATATCACCTAATTTGCTAGGATGATGTTAATGTTTTACTTTGGAAATTTAGAGAACCTTCCCTTAGTGTAAGGTTCTACAACACAAAATTCCATGTTTAGCATCTATGGTCTTAGTATTTGTTAAGGCTATCGTTTCCCTAAAGCAAAATGGACAAATGGAAGTAAAGTAATGTACCCTAGCTAGGATAACCTAAGGGAAGTTTCTTAGTGTAGGTGAAGGTATGAGTCTTTACCTACACATTGCACAAGCAGCTATTTTAGGGAGTTATGGTTATGTTTATGTTCCTTATGCATGACACTTTAGTGTTCTTTAGTTGTTGTAATGATATGAATGGTATGAGTCCTTGTGAGTCTATATGATGGTGTCTTATCTTATATTCATAATGTGGGTATTATTGACCATATGATGAAGGTCTTACTTGGTATGTATGAAGGCTTCTATACTTGTCTTGTTGATGTGTGAAGTAAATCTTATGTGTATAGCCTCTTTGAAGGATTACTTAGTATGTGTAAGGTTATGGGACTTTACATGTACTTTGCACTAATGGACTTATAATGAGATTATAAGTACGGTCTTATAATGTCTAAGTGAAGTGAAGTCTAAATATTCCAGTGATTGATTAATGCCTCTTGTGAGGATATTGTTAAGTCTAGACTTATACGTGGTCTTGTAATGATTTCTTCTATGTGGTCCATAAAGTATGTTTGTTCAAATGTGAGATATATGTCTGATTATATGAAATAGTTCTATGAATGCATGTGTTGGATTAATGAAGGTTGTATGCATGATTTCCTTGTGGCCTTAAGGTGATTCTTGAATGTGGATAGTGTATTGGGACATTATCTATACATTGCACCAAGTATAACTAGATGGGTTACTTGGGAAGTTAAGGAGTTCGGAAGAAAAGAACTTACTTTAAAGAGAAATGTGTTTACTGTAAATGAAATGAGCTTCCTATGAGTGAAATTGAGGTTACTGTAAAGTTATCGTAAATGTGCTTTTAATGTAATGTATGGTTTTATGTGATGTTGTGACTATTGTATATGCCTAAATTAAGTATAAGATTTTCATTATGCCTATGATACAAAAGTTTTATGAAGGTTTCACAAAAAGGTATGATGCATTATTTAAAAGTAAAATGTCCCCTTTAAATGCATGTTTTTTCATAGTTGTCATACTTAGTGCATTCTTGTACTAACACCATTATTCTTTACCTTTTAACACAAAGTGTAGGTTATGGATGCTTAAAGGATGTCTCTAAGGTAAAGGACTTGATATGTGTTTCCCAATCTCAAGAAAAGGGATCCTTATGTTCAAGGATTTGTTATGTCATGTTTTATGTAAAGTCTTGTAATAGCTTAGTTATGATTTGTCTTGAAAGAGTCATGTCCCTATTATACACTAATAACGTTGAGTCTAAGATGTCAAAGAAACTTAGAGTCTTTAACTATGTGTTATGATATTTTATATTTAATGGAAGTGATGTTCTAGCATATCATGTGCTATGAAAGTTTAAAATTTTCCGCTAAATGTACCTATGACAATGCAATGAATGATATCTATGGGCTGGTATAAGAACTCGAAGAGGTTAAGTAAGCCATGTTACTTCTAGTCGTGT
The DNA here is from genome assembly GCA_027704805.1 of Solanum corneliomulleri. Taxonomy (NCBI): domain Eukaryota; kingdom Viridiplantae; phylum Streptophyta; class Magnoliopsida; order Solanales; family Solanaceae; genus Solanum; species Solanum corneliomulleri. Next base: position 41,368,149 of record JAKWIY010003056.1, read on the forward strand.
CAATTAGATTGTATCACACTAAAATTAATTTGATAATTCTTTTCATATTAACTAACTCCTTGGTCAAGCACGTAGCAACACGGGGAGTAACGCTGACAACCGTTAAAAATACTTCTAAACAAAAGAATAATCAATGCATGCAAAAACACTTTTCAAGAATTGTTCACGAAATGTTTAATTACTAGGATTACTTTTTTAATTACCTATGTTCCCACAACCCTAGTTGTGGATTTAGTTACCTAGGCTATCAAGATCACAATTCATAGTTTTAGATGAAGAAATCATGAACTTATTAACAAGAAGAATAAACGGATAAATCTAACTTAAAATTTCAAGATAAGTTCTTTAAACCTAATTCTGAAATCAATAAATTGCTAAAGTTCCAAAAATGAATCTCCAATCCACAAAGTAGAATAATAGTAATAGTTGCTAACCACAGAGAATGTGTTTTTAATACCCTATATATAGAAATAGTGTCATAATGAAAAAGGATCGAAAATAAGGAATGTTTTGTTCAAGTACACGTCTTCAATTGACGAACCAAGTGACGGACCGTCGATTTATACGGTCTCTAGACTGATCCATCACTGAGGACTTAGAATTATTTCACCTCTCCAGGGTAGCACCCTCTATGAATCAAATGACGGACCAACATTATGGTACCTCGATCCATCTACGGGCTCTCGATGCTCCTCTGTAACTCTATACTTAGAATCTTCAAAAATCAAGTACTGGAACCTTCTTTGAGCCAACTGACGATTCACCTGTATTGTCCATCGATCAATGGATAGACAATCTTTTCCTCTAGTGGTTACACACATAGTCAGACTTATTCAATTTTCCTTTAATGTACTGAGATGTTCATCTATGATCACACCTATGGCTGGTCGATTGCCTCCGTAGGTATGGTTATGCACTATTTTAAGTTATTTTCTTCTCTTGCCACCTGAACGTATTTCCTATGAAATAAGAAACAAAACTTGTTAGAATCAGTATAAAAAAAGGTCTAGACACACACAACCCTTAAGTAAAATGCATTAGAAATGTTGTGAAATCATGGCACATCAGTTTGTTGCTAAGTGCTCGAATTACCAACAAGTGAACTTTGAGCACCAAACCTTGAATGTTTGGCTAAAACTATATATCGTTAAGAGTGAAAACTAGGAAACCTAGCCATATATTTAGCAATTTTCTGTTTCCATCCCATAAATAGATCTGCTTGAGGTCATGATACATCTTGGTGGAAACCTGGATGTATAGAATACCGAGAACCATGGGCCTCTGCAACAATCTTGATTCGCAAATCATCCACGTCTGGTACACATAGCCTGTCCTGGTACCTAAGTATGTTGTCACCTCCCAAATAAAAAGACTCATTCATCTTTACTAGCACTGAGTCCTTCAACTCCATCAACACAAAATCATGATGTTGACCCTTCTTGACTTCAGCTACCAAGGATGATTTAGAACTAGGATGAACTAAAACTCCCCCACTAGTAGAGCCAATCAACTGTACACCCAGTTTGTTCAGTCTGTGTACATCCTTCACTAACTCGTTCTTCTCATCATCAATGTGGGTTGTACTCCCCATTATCAACCTTCTCAAAGCATCAAATACAATATTTGCCTTCCGTCGATGGTAGCGGACACTCATGTCATAGTCCTTCAATAGCTCCAACCATGTACGCTTACATAGATTCAACTCCCTCTGTGATAACGTACTCGAGACTCTTGTGGTCTTTGAACAGATCCACATGCACCACGTAGAAGTAATGCCTCCACAACTTCAATAAACATACAACAACTGCCAACTCCAGGCCATGAGTGGGATAATTCTTCTCATGAACATAGAGATGTCTGGACGCATAGGCTATCACCTTACAACCCTTCATAATACACAGCCCAAACAAACGCTAGATGCGTCACAATAAATAGTGTAACTTTCACCACATTTAGGCAATGTAAACATTAAGGCTGAAATGAATCTTTCCTTGAGCTCCTGGAAAATCTTCTTACAAGTATCCGCCCATTTGAACTTGCTTTCTTTTTAGTCAAAGTTGTCAGTGGGGCAGCAATGGAAGAAAAAAACTCCACAAACCTATGGTAGTAACCAGCCAATCCCACAAAGCTACGGATATCGGTGGGAGTAAGAGATCTTGTCCTGTTCTTAACAGCCTCATTGTTCCTGGGTTCTACCTCCACACCTTGATCAAACATAACATGACCTAGGAAATCACTAATCTAAGCCATAATTCACACTTGATGACTTTGGCATACGCTGATGTAGTCTAAGTACTTGCAAGGTTAGTCTCGAATGTTGTTCATGCTCTTTCATAGTCTTAGTGTATATGAGGATGTCGTAAATGAATACTATGACGAAAGAATCAATGTATTCACGAATCAATTGGTTTACGAGGTTCATAAATGCAGCTGGTGCATTAGTGAGACCAAATGATATGACTAGGAACTCATAATAACCAACACAGGTACGAAAGGTTGTTTTTGGGATATATTAATCTCTAAACCTAAGTTGATTATACCCGTTACGAAGATCAATATTCGAGAAGAAACTATACCCTTGGAACTGATCGAATAAGTCATCTATTCTAGGAAGTGGATACTTGTTCTTTATACTGACTTTGTTGAGTTGTCGATAATTGATACACATCCTAAGGGATTAACAACACTGGAGCGCCCCAAGGGGATATTTTTTGGTTGCTAATCACTTCTTGTGTTTAGGCAGAGAAAGCGTAAAAAGAAAAGAGAGATATCGACGTGAGAGAAAGAGAGTTAAAACATGAAGGGTAGTTTAGGATTAGGTGGCATAGTTTAGACATAGTAAACTAGGACTCTTTCAAACTTTTAAAAATCTTATTTTCCATTTTCTTAAATCATTTAATAAATATTAATTAAATAAATTAATTTAACAATTTAAATAAAATAATTCAAATCATTCCTCCCCCCAGCTTCGAACCCGGGTGGAGAAAGATATTGCTAAAAGGCAATTTCGGCCCTCTTTCTCCAAAATACCCCTCCACCTTATTAATTAAATAATTAATTACATATGTAGGGTAATTACAATACTACCCTTACCCTAGAAAAAGACCATTTAACCTCTAGACCCTCAAAATTTAAGATTTCCGCTTTTTATGTCATGTAAAGACTCATCTGAGTGAATATTCATATTCGGGAGCCCTACTTGGATGGACCCAACCTTTCCTAGATAAACTAAATCCCAAGTTAGTTTTCTTGGATGTCGGAAGGGTTTAGAGGTCTGGTTCAACGCGCATCAATTCCGTGTGAACCAGGTCTAATCGTAGGAATTCTAGACACATTAAGCATCACTTAGCATATCCATTTTTAGGGTTGTTACACTATTCCAAGAACTGCTTACAGACTCTCCTTATAATGTCCTGAAGTTGTTCTATTTATATTTATGATTTTAATTCTTGGACACCGGAAAATATCTTATTGTGAACACCTTCTGTAATTTTTCCCATGTATAGATTAAATTGTATGGAAGCTCAGAAAAGCATATAGCAGCATCATCGGTGAATAAAAATAGGAATACTCTCAGTACTATTACATCAAAATATAAGTCTAGCCGTCCAATAATTTCTCCATCTTTATATATGGGTCTATTCGAAGCCAACCAAGAAAACTACCCTCTCGTTGTAAGCATATTTATAAGACTGTTGTTAAACATAAATGTATGCCTATGAGGTATAGGAGGAAGAATGATAGGCCTATCAGATTCAATCGCATTACAGTCAACCCTTTAGTGATCACGAAACCTCGATTCTAGTAGATTTGCACTCGTTCTGCATTTCTTATGTTATTACCTTCCTGAACATGAATATGTACATTCAAGACTCTGAGAGGTTTAAATTCAACTCTGTATCCTAGACCATCTCCGATAGGATTGTGTGTACCTCTTGATTATTCATTTTCTTAGAGTTCTTCTCATTTAAGGATCATATAGGGTCAAGGGTTCACCTAAACTCGATGTACTTGCACACACTAGAGTGGAAACCCATAGAAAACCAAATTAAAACAAAAAACATAAAATTAGGAAATACGTGACTAAAGTTCAACAATGTAGTTAAACTTATTCTAATAGTTATATTTCCCAAAAATGCACCAAAATTTGATATTACACTTTCCTAAAGAAGTATAAGTGATAATTATCAAGTAAAGAAACCCAAATTGCAGGATTGGGTCAATCCCATGAGGAATATGGTTTAGAATTAAACTTATATCAAAATTATCTACTTTTATTCAAACCATTTCCATGAAAAGTAATAGTGGCCTGTTGTAATAAATGAAAAAATATTGATTAAGTAATAAGTAGACAAGATTCACAATTTGGGTTACCAATATAAGGTGGAAGCTACGGTATATGTGTTCCCTACAAATTTCTTAACACATTAATCCTAATAATAGTAATCCTATCCTAGTGTTGACATGAAAGGTTGATAAGGTAGGTATGCATATGCGATTGGTCCTCCAAATAGGAAATTTCACCACGCAACTTGGTCCATGTATAGGTGTATGCGTTACTACCCCTTACCTTTGCCCCGGATTAGTCATCATATCAATGTAGTTTTGTTTTCACCCTAAATACAATTTATATCAGAATATTACATACCATCCACTAAATCTTTGTTTTTTAATCCTTTTCTCATTCATTACCTACTTGGTTCGGAAAGTAGGAACGAGGCGAGTTCTAACTTGTCAAGCATTAAAAAGACTTCTAAACAAAAGGATTAACAAATACATGCATAAATACTATTCAAGAATCACATAGTTATTATTCATACATTGTTAATTTCTCATGTTTCCCACTACCCTTGTTATGGATTTAGCTACTCATGCTTGACAACTTGAGAGTTCAGAATTCATAATTAGGTTAAAAAAATTCATGATCTTACAATTAGAATAGATGAGACCCAAAATTTTGAATTGAATTTGAAAGTGAAACTTGTTTAAACCAACTTCTGGAAATTAAAATTGCTAAGAGTTTGCAAAATTAATTCCAACAGATCAAAATTAAAACCTTATAATAATGTTAACCCTAAAAAATAATTACTACAAATAATATTTATAGAAAACAAATCCTAAAATAAGTAGGAAACAAAGTAATGAAATAACTATTTCAAATTCGATTTATCTCAACGGGACTACCTACAACTACGGGTCGACCTATTGTCCATGTCACGCTCTTTGGTTCAAGACTTAAGCGATAATTCAGGGAATTCATACAATAATCCTAGCTTCCATTTGTGGAATGCACTACGACTTTCACTTGCCTCCGTGGGATGTCCCGGACCTGTGGGTAAACCTACGGTCCATCAACGTTTCTGTAATTCCACAGTTGGTAACAATTTCTTGAATCTACACCTACGCTTCAGCCCCTATGGCCCATCACTAGACCAAGGATCTTTAGTTGGCTCTATCATTGGCTACTCGTACAATTTTTAGCTTTAATATTCATCAACCACATAAGAACTTATTTCTTGCAAGAAATACATACTACCATTATTTGTAACATCAAAATAGCCGAAATCACACAAAAACTTTAACTAAAATTCATCAAAAATGCTGGAAAAACTCACAGTATATCATCTATTATAAGCAATGGAGGTTCTAACTATTATAGTAAGTTGTTCAAGGCATTGCTCGAGAAGTATGGTGTTCATCATATCATATAAACCCCTTCTCACTTGTAGTCAATTAGGCAAGTTGATGTGTCAAATCGCGAAAGAAAGAAAATTCATGCAAAGACCATGAATGACAATAAATCGGATTGGTCAAGAAGCTTGATAATGCTCTATGGACCTATCACACTACATAAGAAACTCCAATAGGTATGTCTCGCTACCAACATCTATATGGGAAGCCTTGTCATTTATTGTAGACCAGAGAACAAAGCGATGAGGGAACTCAAGAAGGTGAATTTGGATTAAGGCACCGCATGAAGTCAAAGAATAAATGAGATGAATGAGGTTGATGAGTTCCCCTGAAAAGCATGTGAATTTCAGCCTTGAACAAGAAGGAAATGAAGAAGTACCATGATCAGAAGATCGACAGGCGTGAATTTTCTCCGGGTGATCAAGTTCTATTAATTAACTCAAGGTTGCACTTATTATTTGGGAAACTCAAATCCAGGTGAAACAAGCTATTCAAAGTAACTAAAGTGTTTCCACATGGAGTGGTTTAACTTGAGAAAAAGGAAGGAATGATTTTCAAGGTGAATAGGACGTTAATAAAGATATACTAAGGGAAATATGAGAGTGTCAATGAGGTGGTAGAAGAATGGGGTCTTGATGAAGTTCAAGTAATTAAGGTGTGTACGTCGTGTCGTGGCGTAAAATCAAGAGTTGCTTAAAAGGCAACAAAAGAAGTATAATCTATCTAGCTATAGGAGTTTTTTTTAATATAGGGAGTTTTTCTTAAATTTGTAGTATTTAAGATAGGTGTTTATTAATTTTGAGTTTTAGTGTTGGCTGGATAATGACATAATAGGGTCTGTGTCCACTAGGTATCAATAAAATGCAAAAAAGAAGTCCTAATGTTTTCTACATGTGTAGGGAAAAAAGGAAAAATATTTGGGTGCCAAGTGATGTAGAGGTATACGGTTCCTATACATGGCACGCCAGCCAAACCACGGACCGTGGATGGCATTCGTATACCACGTACATCTTATGTATATTACTAAGTGTGAGAGTGAACTACGATACCCATTAATGAATCGTAGGTTGACCCACGGACCATCGATGGGGTTTTGTGGGTCCTATTTAGGGTTAGAGTCGATACGACCTAGACCCTGAATAAAATAAAAACATTTCATTTAAACACATTCCTAATTTCTGTCTTTCCCCCAACCGCTTCAAACATACACCAAAAAAGACCCTGTTAACTCTCTGATTACATCCATAAATTCAATGCCATCCATTTTAACTCCCATTTCCCCTTAACTCTCCCAAAATCTTCTTTCTCTCAAAGTTTGTTTCTCCCTCAAGATCATTAAAGTATAGATTCGGTGTCAAGGACAGTCTTAAGATCACCAAATTTCCTCACTATGCTCTCACCGACTTTGCTTACTTGTGAAGTAAATCAATTTCACTATATTTGTAATTTTCATTTCATTGTTAAAATTGGAAGTCATGATGTTGAAATTGAGCTTGGTTAGCTGATCATGTATAAAATAGTTGAAAACTAGTTCATAGACTGCCATGGAAAGATGGCATGTGAATGTGTTGTTGTTTAGATTACACAATTGGGTTTAATAGGTCTATTTTAATGTTTTGACTTAGCTGTCTTAGAAAATCAAAGTTTGCATAATCGAAACCCTACAGATGATGAACTACCACATACTATTTTCAAATACCATTTTTAGACTAAAATCAATTTATTCATTGTTGAGGTTAATTGATATGTTGATTAGAAAATTGGACTCAAACTATTTGGCATAATACGTGTCGATGACGTCAACCGGTAGATCGTAGGTCGTGTTCCATCAATTGAATGAAAACAATTATTTGTTATGTTGGAAAACATGGTATGGACTACGGTTCGTCAATCCACCGATGGATCATTCATTCAACCCCCAAGCTACCCCGGAGACGCGGACACAAGACCTCTTTCTAGAAGCATAAGTTATAACCTTATCTCGTTGCATAAATACAAAACCTAGATCAACTCTAGATGCATCGCAATAGATCACATAACCATTTGAACCCTTTAGTAGAGTCATGATAGGAGCTGTAGTCAATCTAATTTTAAATTATGCAAACCTTTTCTCACAATCAACTGACCGTTGAAACTTGACCATCTTTTGAGTCAACCTAGTCAAAGTCTATGGATGAAAATACTTCAACGAACCTTCTGTAAAAACCTGATAGACCTAAGAAACCTCTGATATTTGTAGCAAAGGTAGGTCTCGTCCATTTTTTCACTACTTCAATCTTTTGCGGATCCACTCGAATCCCCTCACATGATACAATGTGACCAAGGAATGAAACGGATTGCAACTAGAACTCACATTTGTTAAAATTAGGGAATAACTTACAATCTATGGGAGTCTGCAGAACACCTATAAAATGACATACATGTTCTTCCTCATTTATAGAGTAAATGAGAATGTCATCAACAAAGATGATAATGAACAAGTCCAAGTACTATTTGAACACTCAGTTCATCAACTCTATAAAAGCTGCAGGAGCATTGGTTAGTCACAAAAACATAACTACAAATTCCTATTGACCATACCGAGTTTTGAGGGCTATGTTCAGAATGTCACTATCTCTGACTCTAAGCTAATGAAAACTCTACCTGAGTTCTATCTTTGAGAACAAACTAGCACCCTGAAGTTCATCAAATAGGTCATAAATCCTAGGGATGGGATACTTGTTCTTGATTGTGACCATGCTCAACTGTCTATAGTAAATGCACTTTTCCGGAGAACTATCTTTCTTCTTTACGAACAATGCCAGTGCACCCCATAGAGAAATACTAGGTCAGATAAAACCCTTTTACAGAAGGCCTTTTACTAAATCTTTCAATTTCATAAGATCTGGTGGAGAAATTATTTAGGGAGGAATACAAATAAGATGGGTATCTTGAAGGAGATCATCTCTAAAGTCGATTTCCCTTTTGCAAGGAACTCCGGGAAGATCTTATGGATACTCACTGACTACTAGAATTTATTCAAGAGTTGTGGTTTCAAATTAGAATCCTAGACCCGGTATAGATGAAAGAGATAAACCTTAGAGATCATCTTTTTGGACTTAAGATAAGAAATGAATCGACCCATAGGCGCTAAGATACTACCTTTCCACTCTAATATTGGTTCGTTTGGAAACTCAAATTGAACAGTCCTAGTTCTACAATTCACTAAGACATAACAGGACTGTAACCAATCAATGCCTAGAATAACATCAAATTCTACCATTTCTAACCCTACAAGATATGCTAGGGTGACTTTATGAGAGACTGTGATAAGGAAACAGGAGTAGAGACTGAGAAAGATTTTGAGGGAGTTTCTGGATTAACACTGAATTTGACGTCTATTTAAGGAGTTACAAATGACATAGTATCCCCTAGATCTAACAATGAATCAAGGTTAAATACTTGTAACTTACCACTGACTACATCAGAAGAACCTTCCTGAGCCTGGAAATCCTGAAGAGCATACAACCTGTTATGGTGCTCACGACCACATATGCCAGAGTCGAGAGACTTGTTGGTGCTGCTGAATTTGTAGACTAAGTTATACCATTATTACCTCTTTGATCCTATCTAGAAGTAAAAATCCCTCAAACTGTTGCCAGATTGGCTGCATCCAAAGCATTCTTCCTTTAATGTCAGACGAAGCCAAGATGGTTCTTACCATTCTTAGGGCAAGTGGGGTAACTCTTTGTGCCTGAAACACTTCCTTGAGAATTAGAGCCTGGTAACCTAACCTTCTTATAAAACCTATTAATAGAGGATGGAACACTAGCTGAAGAAGGGGCTAGGATCGACGACTTCTACTGAAATTGCGAGTGATTTCAACCATTTGGCTTCTACTGAGAGTAGTCATACTCAATCATAGCCTTCTTATTCTCCTTGGATTTTTCCCTAAGTTTATCACCCTCAACCTGCTGAGCATGAGTCGTAAGGTTAGAGATTTTCATGTATCCCAGTAACATAGTATTTCTGCACTCTATTTCACCAAATCAGACATTTCATACATGAACTTATTAATCTAAGCCCTGGAGTCAACAACCATGTGACGATCATACTTGGAGATCTAGTTAAACTTGAGCCCATACTCTTGGACCGTCATGTTACCCTGCATATGTTCATTGATTCCTTGGCCTTTGCTTCTGTCAACTCTTTTGGGAAAAACCTGCCCAAAAAGTATCACTGAAACAATCCCAAGTAATAGGAGCTGCATTTGTATCCCTATTTTCCTTCCACTAAGTGTACCAAATATGAGCAACATGTTCCATGTGATATGATGCAAACTCAACCCAATCATTCCTGGTGACCTACATCACCTCAAAGATCTTAAACTCATCTAAGAAATTATGCGGATCCCCACTAATCTACGGTGCAAAAAACTTAAGCGGATTCATCTTGACAAGGTCACAAACCCTAGAGGTTGTTAATCCACTATTAGCATTCACATGATCTTGAAACCACTGATTGTTCTAGTTGGCGACACTCTAAGCCAACATCTGAATGACATTTCTGAATTAAGCATTGGAAAATTTTTTAACTGTGACTGGAGGTGATGAGGTTGCAATCCTAGCATTTGTATTCCTAGCTTTAGGTCTACGAGAAGGCATGATCACACTGAAACGTAGAACATAAAGTTAGAATTTGATTAGATAATACCTTACTCATGATAAGAGTAATAAGAAAAGGAAGTTTTCCGATTGTAGCCTCCCTCTCATTACATGTGGTGCATTTCACACCCATGAAAATGACTCTACATAGAGAGGATTTTTAGAAATCGTAGGACACTTAAGCCTAGTTCTCTAATGTCATGTTTTTCAATCCCGGCTACCATCCAGACGCGGATATGAGACCTAGGACCACAAGTGATCCCAAGATAAAACATAGTGGCATGATCATGAGCATAGTAAAGATAATAACTGATGTTAAAGCTAAATCATAATTAAAATTAAAAGATGGGTAATATCCATTTACAATAACAAAGATATACGAAAATTGATGAGTTTAATGCAAATAAGATATTAACTCAATACTAAGTTGAATCTAACTATGTTTAAAATAAGTCTCGATTTCGCTAGAAATGTTGGAACATTCCCTAGCTAAGTCTAGGAAAACTGAAACTAAAGGACTAAAAATTCTAAAAATAAACTCATGACTATTTTCCTTGAAGAATGAGGATTCGCCACTTATTTTCGGCTGAACTAGAGATCATGAACCAAAGAAACTGTGATGTGGATGATGATAATCTTAACCTATATCATGAGAAGATATAGCGCACGTATGTGTCAATACTTGAAAGTTACTGAGCATGTAAGATAGAGTAAGCTAAATTAATACATAGTTGAACAAGTCTAGAAGAAAGAATAATATTCTAAACATCATGTACTAAATACTGAGCTAACTCGATGTAGTGACAAATTTGTAACATGCTTAAACTAATACAAGAAATACTTATAAATTGTCAATCTAATTGAATATGACAGAACTATTGGAGCTACTAATAACCGATAATAAAACCATATGAGCTAAATGTGGAGTCTGATGTATACACCCAATCGAGAGGACCAAATATACCCTACCAAAGGTATAATAGCATGCTGGGGTGATCTCCAAATTGATACCCATAGAACTGACTCACAACCTACTTGACTATTAGTTTTGTGACTATTTGGGTACACTGAACCCCAATCCCAATCTAGTCGTTAAGTGATTATTACAAACTTTTTGTAAATACTATATTGATCAAACTAAACATGTAAACTGAGAATACAACCATTAATTTGATAATGATGCATTAATAACTGAGGCATATAAAACTGAATGACTGATATAACTAACCTAGAATGTGTGACTCAACAACTAAAGAAATACATAGATAGGGTTCTGAAAGTCATGATAGATAAGATATAATAACATGATAATATGATTTAGAACACATTAGTCACTAATTCATGATGATCCTTGTAATTCTAGAAACCCTAGGTCAATTCATAATAAAGGAATCAAGAAACTCAGTGAATTCTAGGGACCAAATGGGTGAAAGGAGTGCACTAATGAAAGCAAAAGTACCTGGTGATGAATTCCATGGAGAAATATTTATATTTCAAGGCTAGAACTGATGGAACCTTGTTGAGTTCTTGAACTACGGTTCTTGACCTTTTTCTCCTCTCTTCCTTCTAATTTTTTATGTTTTAACTAGTGAGTTCACTAAGGAAGGTTTTAGTTATCTTTTTAGTCTTAAACTAACTAAAACCTTATAGTATAGGGTCTAAACGACGTATCTTAAGGGTCAAACAAATAAGTAAAAGACCAAAAGACCCCCGACTTAACTGTTTTCAGAGTGATTAATGGATTGGACTGACGGGCCATCGTTCAATCTACGGTCCATAGGTTGGGTCCGTAGTTTGAGTATACTCAACATACATTCACTAAGATGAGAATAACTTTTTACTCAACGGTTGGATTTTAGGAAACTCGGCAGCGTTGGAAAGAGGATCAATTATCTATCATATTATAGGTCATAGAACACCTAATTCCTTTTTTTATAAGATTTATGACCATTTGAAGTTTACACAGTCAGCACTTTCCCCGTAGCTGACTACTAACCTTCCGTAGGTCCATCTATGGACCTTTCTGGTGATATGGTTCATGTTAGAGGCTGGGTACGGTGTCTTTATCCAGAGACACAGGCCATGGACCGTGGTCTGACTTATGAATCGTAGGTCTGTCCGTGGATTTAAACTTAGCCAATTTTGTGAGATGGGTTTCGGTGAAGGGTTGCTGTGGTGAGCCACGAGTGGTAGATAATACTATAGTCCGTAGATGGTGACCCTAGGTTACACCTACAAATTGTTGAAAAGCTAGTTTCTAGTCAATTTTTGTATACGGGGTGTTACAATTCTACACATCCGTGGTTCCAATGTGAGAGACCGAAAAATGGACTCTGTGGCCAATAGAGGGGATCTACGGCTCATATTTTTGTCGACATACCAAAGGTACCCACTGTGGGTCAAAAAACAACTACATCTTGATTTTTTTTATCCAGGTCCTTACCTTGTTCTAAAATTATTTCTTGGTTCTTTTTGCATTATTTAAATACTAACTAACCTCCCACATGTACCATGTCCCCTAAACAAGCACCTGTGTACTCCTAGAAGGGCAAGTCCATGTTTGTTGCCCATCCCAAAACTTGCTCAATGATTATAGTAAGGACGAATATGCCCCATAGACAACCAGAGGCTCCTCCACTACACACCCGACCATGTGGAACAAGAACAGGTAGGTCATCACATCTAGTGATGAGGTCGAGGTCATTGCCTCAAGCTTGAGGAAGGGGCCACACCTGTAGGAGAGTTGCAGTCCAACTCTGAGTCATAGTCTGACTTCAGTTCCAGTGGTACTTCCACTTTTTCTTTCGGTGCAGCTAGCACATGGGATGCCCAAGACCCATCCAAAAGTAGAGTTGAGCTGGTTCACAACGCCACAGATGTAACACTCTAAAATCCCATTACTTAGTCTGCAGCCTCTCATGATGAACTAAGACTTGAAACATTGTTTAGGACTAAAATGATATATTAAACCTAATTAGGAAGTGTTAGAGTCAAAACATTAAGAAATGACCATGACGTCCAGAGGATAATGAAATATTTGCTAGTGTGCCTTGGCATGTTTCATGGGATATTAAGAGACAAAATTTAATGAAAATTGGTAAAAAGGTGTTAAATATGTATTTGAGTATGTTTAGGTTCCAAATGTCCAATTAAGAGTCCCCAAGGACCACCAAAAACTATGGGTCAATGGTGTTCATTGGCCAGCACTTGGATTTTTCAAAAAAGTGTCCAGAAACATAGTATTTTTCCTAACTACAAACCATAAGGATGGTCCATGGTACAATCGACGGACAGTAGGTCAGGGTTTCAATATTTGGGGGTCCAGTTGACTGTCAAAATTTTAGTTAAGTGAATTAATTAGTTAATTAGTTAGGTGATTATTTAAAGGTTAATTAAGTTAGTTAAGGTACTATATAATACCTAAACCTCATTAAACTAACCTAACACCCCATAATTCCCAAACCCAAATTTTCTCAAACTTCTCTCTACTTTCTCTCTATCCAAGACCGCATTGAATATCAAGCTTCAACGTGAACTAGGACTCCAAGATTTCATCTTTTCTCCATAAAACTCCAAGGAATACTAAGGTATGTAATATCTTCACTCTTGGAATCTCTTTTCCCTAGAGGCTCTTCAAAATTGATTCCAACAATGTCTAGAAGTTGGGTTTTCTTCGAATTACAAAAATATATCAAAAATTGATTTTATAGTGGTTTTTTTCTATTATTATTGACATATTATGCTTATATACGGGTTAATTGTTATAGTTATTAGAATATGATAGGATTGGGTGTAAAATATTGAAGGAAGCTTGTGAAGGTGAATTGGTAAGACTTTGTGATCTTGAGTTCTTTACTTCATTGATGGTGGCCTATACTTGATAAAATTATACAATTGAATTAATATATGTGATTAGATTAATAATATGATTATATAATTATTATGATGAAATGTCTTGACTATGTAAATTATGAGATCATATTAAGGGTATGTTGATAATGTAAGGCCCTAAAAATAAACTAAGGTTACTAGGGCCTCACATGTGACTTAAAGGTTAATAACTTGTTAATAAAGTGTTTTACATCCTTTATAGTTGATTTTAAGTGATTTCAAGGTCAAACTTCCAAGAACGTCGGAGACGTTCGAAAGTTAGTCTTTAAACATTCTAGTGTGTCCTTGCATGTTTACCTGGTTTTTATGTATTGGTTGGAGTCTATAATCATTGGATATGATCCAAATATCTTAAGAGACATGTTAAAGTTTCAATATTTTCAAGTAAGACTCCACGAAAACCACCCTAAGGGCACTTAAAGAAGGACCCAATCATTGGACAAGGAAGTTGCCCAAGGCAGCGTTCAGAGGAAAGATGTGGAGGTTGTCATGCGTCACCGCATGGAACGGAGTTTGCCTGTGCATTTCACGGACAACGTGAGGTCAAATTCTCAAAAATTTAGTGAGGAAAAATTAGGAGCTACGTCTGCGACGCGTAGCCACTTCCCAGATTCGGTTGTGTCGTCTTAAAGTGAAGTTTAACATGTCTAAAGTCCCAATAAGTATGGGGTGTTTCGGTAACATTGGGAGATGGTTATAAATTGTTTCTAGTTATTTTTTAACCCCTTTCCAAAGCCAAAAATCCAACACCCAATAAGAAATCAAAATCCCAAAACTCTCTTCTCTTCCACATTCTCTCAAATCTCCATTGGAGGGAAAACTCAAGGTTGAAGATAGGCGCTGGATTTTCATGGTTTCTTTTCCAATTTTTCTTGGTCTTATCATGTAGTAAAGTAAGGTGGTACTTCATCCTTAGTATTACATTAATCTAAGGATCTCCTTCAAAGGTTTTCAAAGAAAATTCATGATCAAAATTCCTATCTTTCAATCTAGCAGTGGGTTCATTTTCTAATTGATTTCAAAAGCATTCTAATAATGTATAGATGATTAATTACGAATTTTATAATTAAATTCAATATAATTACATGAAGAACCCAAGATCCTCCTAATTTATCAAATTGGCCAATAATACGGGTCTTGTGATCTAGATTCGTTGTTAATTGAATTATGATTGTATTGTATTGAATTTCTCATTGACATTACTATATTTATAAATTGAAATTAATTTTTGAGGATTGGATTTGAAATGTCGAGAATTGACCAATGGTGATCATAGCTTGGAAGTATTGCTGAGTTAACCTAGATTTATCTATTTAGTATAGAATTGACATTAAATTGTTTTGATTGGTATGGTCCACTTATGGTGGCGGTGTTTACCTTCTTGTCAATATATATATATGCTAGATGTGCCTTAAATGAATTATATTCCTTATGTGGTGTTATGGATAGTATTTATGCCTATGTGAAGTATATGAGCTATGTTGTGCTTATTGTATCAATGTTTTATGAACTTTTTACTAAAAGGCGTGATGCATGGTTTTCTAACCAAATGTCCTCATTAAATAAATGTTTTTGCATGGTTGCTATACATAGTTCATTCTTATAATAACACCATTCTTCTTCTTCTTCTTACACAAAGGGTATAGGTTATGGATGCTTATAGGATGTCTCTAAAGTGAAGGGTTTGATAGTTGTTTCGTGAGCTCAAGAAATGGATCCTTATGATTCAAGAATTTCCTATGTCAAGTTCTTATTCAATTTTATGTAATAGTTTAGTTATTATTTTATGTTGTTAAGGTATTTGTCCCTATTCTATTATATTGATGTTGAGTCTAAGATGGAAAAAGAGACTTAGAGTCTAACTATGTACTATGACCTATATTGTGTTTATAGCAAGTGATGTTTCAAGAATATGATGTGCTATGAAACGTTTTAAATTTTCCGCTAAATTTCTTGACTATGCGATGAATGATGACTATGGGCTTGTATAAAACCTCCGAGAGGTCAATTACGCGATGTTAATTCTAGGGGGTTCTCCCCTATCGTGACAATACAATGTTAAATGTGAATCACTTGTGTGCCTTACTATGATATGATTATTAAGTGTTGATCTCACGAATAAATGGTTTTTATGAGAGTAAATTCCCATTTGACACCTAATGATCTAATTCCATGATATGCAAGGGGTTTGTCTCCTATGGCTTATACTAAGCTACGATGATTAAGAATGACTTAAATACATTTAAAAAGGGACTTTATCTAGCACTAAGTGAGCTTTACAACGAGAAGAGTTAACTCCCCATTGAAGGGAGATTCACCAAATATTCTGATGAGATGAGGGATCCAACTACTAATAGGCATGTAGAGGGTTCAATACATATCTCCTAGTTCCTTAACTATGTTACCTCCATAGGTATACTAGCTAGTGGATCCACCTATAATGTTATGTTTGTGTTTTGGTACTACCTTGGGAGATAGACCACCTTCTTTTGGTGTAGGATTTCATGACACCAGATTTCATGTTTATCTTACATGGTCTATTGTCGGTTAAAGTGATTATTCCCGAATGTAAAATGAAAGTAATGAAGTGAACACAAACTAGGGTGACTTAAGGGGTTCTACTTAGGGTAGGTATGGGTATGGGACTCTACTTATGCATGGAACAAGTTGACCTTGAGGGAAGTCCTAGAAGGTTGTTCTTATGTAATCATGATGTAAATGGAATGTACATGATGACTTTATATGTTGATGATGCTATATGATGTTAGTTTCATTGATGAACATGCTATTAGCCAAAATTGATATATATGATGACGAACATGCATAATATGAAGATATATGAAATGTTGACGTTGCTTATCATCCTTTGGTTGGTTTACTTGATTTTGTAGGGTTATGGAGCTTCACATAAGCATTGCACTTGTAATCTTGGGAAGGGGTTTTGAGTAAGTGTCTTTTATGATGTGATGCTTGAACACTTGTACATGATTTTTTATTATGACATTATGGTGGAGATATTCATGCTTATGTGATGTTGATATGATGTCATTCATGTTTATATGACCTCATATTGATAATATCTATAATGATTTGACTTTATCATGATGTTGGTCTTGTGTTGAATATGGACTTGTCTTGAGTGATGTTATGTCTATTGGATTGTGTATATTATTAATTGTGCATATAGGCTTTTGAAAGCAACTTAGCATAGTTGTGAACTAAATTTCCCTTTAAGCATGATTTCAATGGTTTATGTGCATATGTTTCCATACTTTGCACATGCGGTTGTACTAACTCATATTCTCTCCCTTTTCCCAAATAATGTACGTTCAGGACGTTGAGGTATCAAGGTCTTTTCCAAGAAAACTTGGAATTCTCCCCAATTTTCGGTAGGTCCTCTAGTTCAAGGAAGATGCCATGTGTTCTACTTTAGTAGTATTTTTATTGTCTTAAAGACATTCATTTCTTTCTCATTCTTGAAGACATTAGTTGTAAGCCCTATGTGGAAGATAAAAATTTGTATAAGGGCTATGCCCGAATGTTCTACATCGTTTTAGATGGTTTAATGTAAGACGGTGTTCCTAGAATAAATCCTTATATGTTGGTTATGTTGACTAAAAGAGAAACCTATGTAAGCATCATATGCGAGGACTTTAAGTAAACTCCATTTATAATATGTGAGAGGTATATGTATACCTCCTATACCTCAATATGTAAAAAGTTTTAAATTTTTTGTGTTTTAACCTATAATATGTTATGAATTCGCTAAAGGCTTGACTAAGTCCTCTCCGAGGACGACGAGCATTTATGTCTAGAGATTTTGCTTTCGTCGTGAAAACAGAGTGGAAAAAGGTGGTGTGTTGAGGTCTAGTTCAAGATTTACCATGAGGGGAGAATTTAGAATAAGCAACGGAAATCGGCCTGGAGTATTACAAAGTAGTGTCTGGTACGTAGTTGTAGTCTTCATACCATTCCCACCATTGAGGAACTGTTCATGAGGCATAATGTGATTGGATGGCATAGAGATTAGGCAAATTCAGTGAGGATATGACCAAGTTGTACGCCTCCTACACCACATCCGTCCTAGATACTATGCCTACACGGGTGAAGCCACTAGCTCATCCTCTTCCTTAGGAAACACTGGTGTGGAACTTCTCTATTGACATATCCAAAGCTCTTCTCGTTGTTTTATTCACAATCCAACCTACACTTTTTTGATCAATACAACAACATATGACTACACGATAAGGGTGGTTCAGAGTGGGTATTCTTAGAGAGATGTCGAGTAGCATGAACCTTACTGGTATAGATGGCCTGTTAAATTAACGAGGAGGGAGAGAGCACAAAGTGAACGTGACACACTACTTTTCCTATTAGAAAGGCAACCCTTAGCTTCACCG
Source organism: Solanum corneliomulleri (assembly GCA_027704805.1). Lineage (NCBI taxonomy): Eukaryota > Viridiplantae > Streptophyta > Magnoliopsida > Solanales > Solanaceae > Solanum > Solanum corneliomulleri. Next base: position 41,386,774 of record JAKWIY010003056.1, read on the forward strand.
TAAAGTTCTATTGGTCCATCGTTCGTACTAGATTGTCCCGTACACATGTGGAAAATGTTATGACTTGGGATAGGGTTGTGATTCTAGCAGCGATCATGGCGGGTCTTGGGATTGATTACTCTCGCATCTTCATTGCCGAGATTTATGAGACGCCTTTCAAGGCTACTACCATGTTTCCCTTCCCTTATCTTATTTTTAATTTGTACAGGGAGGCTTCACTTCCTATTTGGCATTATGACAGGTTGACCGAGGAAACGAAGACTTTGGATGTCATCCATATTAAATATGATGCTAATCATGTCGCACCACAGAAGGGACCACAGGTTGACCTACCATCATTGGGTGTTGACTTAGCCGTCGATATGGAATAAGGTACATATTGAGCAGGGAGCTAACCCACCTTACCTGACACTAAAGAAGATGCACAAGATCCCCTGTCCACTTCTACTTGTTAGGCTATCAGCTCATCCTGAACCACTCCTCCTTCAAGGCCCGTTTTAGTACCTCTAGCACGAGTCTATAATTTAGAGAACTAGATGGCTACTCTGCTACAACACATGAGGTCTTGAATGCCACAGTCTCTTGAGAAGTATAAGTCTTTCATGGAGAAAATTACTTATGCCAAGATATGGTTAGTCCACAAGCCTCTAGATGCATTTGAACTACGAGTATGACACAGGCCTGGATTAACAACTGATATTACTACTTTTCAGATTGATTTTACTAGGCTCTGATATGATGTAGATGCTCTCCTTTCTCACACCGAGGCTTACCTCAATCCCACACTTGTAAATGAGGTAGAGGATGTGGTGATGAGTAAAATATTTGGCAAAACTATGCCACCGCCTGCTTCTTGATGGGTCATTTGTACGTATGCACCACAAGTTTGCTTCACCCTATGTGTTATTTTTGTTTCTATTATGCATTGAGGGAAATTGGACATTTTTTTCGTTGGGGTGGGGTTAATGGGTTGTGAGTGATAGGGTGAAGTCTGAGTAACCTAACTCATAGCCCTCTCTAACGGTTTTCTTGCACGCATTATCCCCCCCAAGGGACTATTTTACTTTTTGTTGAACTGGCATGTGTGGGACTGTATGTGCAGAAGTAGATAGAAAGAATGAAAAGATGATGCAGTAAGTCCATGAAATTGATACATGTCCAAAAATTTTGAAATATGCTAGATATATAGACGTTATGAGTTGAATGTATTGGATCTTTATCAGACATAATAGGCACTGGTATTATAGCATGACTTTAGCTAAAACACTAGGTGCTTTAGTAATCCAATAAACTATGTGACAAGTGTGTGTGAGGTGATTTTATATGTTCATGCAGTATATGTGCCAATCTAGAACTTTTCTCGTTGGTTATGTTAAGATAATATAAGCTACATATGGGGAAATAATCATAGGTATCTGTAAAAATAAGTCCACTTAAGCTTAAAGAATCCATCCAAAAGAAATAAATAATGCCTTTAATATAAATGTTTGAGCCTAAGAAATGCATTTTCTTTCAATACGCTTAACTCACCTTTCCTTGAGGAGTATTTTGTCCATGTTCCTTTCTTGGACATGTGTACCTTAACTTGGCAAAAATCCTAAGTAGAGGGTGACTAGATTAGAAGTTACCTTAATCTCGACCCTGGTCTATCTTTGGACATTTGACCTCAACTCATGCAAAATACATAAGCTGAGGATGTGGTCGTAAAACAGGTGAAAAAAAGGGTATGAAAAGATTTTTGTGTAGAAAAATAAAAAGGATAAAAAAAGGTTTGAATAGAATAAAGAGAAACAAAAAGAGTGATAATGATGCTAAAAACACAAAAAAATAGTAAAAGAAAAAGTTGAAAAATAAGAATGAAAGAGTCAAGTCATTTGTGTTTAAGAAAGACATGGAAAAGAGAAAAAAATAAAAATATGCCAGAATTGTCTGAGAAAAGTGGTAAATAGACGATGAAGTGTAAAGAGGGGTAGAAAAGTCACTAAAAGTACCCAAATATATCCTACCTGACTCTGAGCCTACATACAAGCAAATAAAGTCTTATATTGATCCTAGTGACTAGTCTGTAGAGTCTATGCAGTGAAAATAAGGGCAAGCATATGGTATTAAACACTAACGGTGATTTAATTCACTTTTGAGCGTGAATGCTTCCTGAATCCTTGAGCTTAAAATATAGATTGTTTTATGAAAAGTATTTATTTGAGGTGAGGGCACTAGTCACATTATTGGAGAGTTGGTACCTTGTCGATTATTGAAAGTGTATGTGGTGATACCTATTGGAATGTCTATGTTATATTTTAATCCACATGAGTTATCTTGTTGAGTCTAAACAAAAATATTTGCACTACGTAATGGAATCTATTGAGAAAGTCATGTGATTGCTTATAATTGTATATTTTCTTCAACATGAATGTCGTCTAGAGTTTGATTTTGTCGCTTGCGGACAAACAACAATGTTAAATTGAGGGTGTTTATATACATGATTTAATGGTATTTTGATGCATTTTACTTTGATTTTGTGTGAATATGGGATATTTGTTATTAGATTTGATAGAGTTTGATCTTGTTTGTAGAAAATAGGTTCGGAATCAATTGAGAGAAAAAGGGACTGATATGGTTGTAGTAGCAACCGACAAAGCCGACCACATACCATTTGTCTAGTCATGGGCCGTAGAAGATGCAAAATAGTTGTTAGTTCAACGAAGTCAAACAAAGTGTGGAACCACAGAGGCAAATGATGCCCTGTAACATGAATGACAAATTGTGCTGCACAACCGTCGTTTTGATCAAAAAGATTGAGTTCCAATACTTGAACCACAGAGGTGACCCACGAACTGTAGGTGGACCCACGGTCCGTAGGTTTTGTCTCTGTCAAAACCTCTATCTGAACAGATTTTCCTTATTTTTTTTCCTAGTTAGTTTAAGATTTAAATACTATTGTTATTTTCATTTTTGGGAGTGAGACCCCATTGAAGACTTTTCTTTTTGTCTTTCTAAATAATTGTGCATACACTTTGGCACTTTAATTCTTGAAGCTAGTTTATGCAATTTGCACTTTGAATTTATTTAAGATTTTGGTTTTCATCTATTCTAATAATAAGTTCATGATTTATTTTAGTAACCCTAATATGAATTGTTACTTCTCAAACATGAGTAGCTAAATTTACAACTGGTGTTGTGGAAACTATTAGCAATTAACAATGTATTAATAATAACTATGTATTCTTGAATAGTGCTTATACGTGTATTATTTAGAAGTCTTTTTAACGTAGACCAACATTAGACCTCGCCTCGTTCTTACTTGCCTAACCAAGGGTGTAATGAATGAGAAAAGGATTAAACAACGGATATTTAGTTTAGGATTTGTTGCTATCTAATCGTGTGACTGTAATCAGTTGGCGTGAAGGTGAATACCCAACTCAATTGACATGATGAATAATCTAGGGTAACGGTAAGGGTTAGTAAAGAATACACACGTAGACTTTCCAAGTAGCAAGATAAAAGTTCCTACATCGGTTACAATCACTTAGGGATACCTAACTTATCAACCTTGTTGTCAAACACTGGAATAGATTTACTATTATTAGGAATAATGCGTTAAGTGCTTGTGGGAAACACATATATCCTAGTTTCCATCTTATATTGATATCTTCAATATAAATCTTGTTTAATATTTTTAATTCAAACAAACACTGTGTTTTTTTATTTACAAACACACACAAACACCATACACCCCCACCCCATTAATGTTTCCTGGAAATAGTTTGGCTAAACAAAGATAATTGTAAGTTAAGTTAAAGTCTAAATCATATTCATTAAGGGATCGACCCTAATCAAAAAATTAGGTTCTTTATTCCAAAATGACTACTAATACTTCTTTTTGGAAGGTGTAATTTGGGTTTATTAATGTCCATGTATCCAATTAACATAGTTGATTTACCCTCTTTGCTTGACAAAAGAGACAACCCTGATTCGATAAAACTCATCCTTCTCCTCATTTCAACTACCATCTTTGAAGCATAACTTGAAAGTTGGGTGAACTTGACACTGTACTGATGCACACTCGTGATTCCTGCTTAAGAGTGACGAATTCCCTTATCTTTAGTTCTTTTAGACCACGAGGAAAGAGACACTCTATGAAAGCCTCTTCGAACACACCTGATATCATAATTATTGCACCCTCAGCTCTACTCTTCTACCATTTGTCAACATTCCCTTGAAACACCCTTTAGTTGGTATGAAACTAGTTCCACTCGCTCAATATTAACACCAAGTATCACCTCAAACACTTCCAAAAGTTCTTCTGCAATGTTTTCCAGATCCTCGGTGACACTTGATCCAGTGAGGAGGACTCATCCATAAGAACTCACGGATTCTAGAGATATAAACCACATCATGTTGATCCCCTCTCTGCTGACCAGCTTGGTTGTCCACCACTTGACTCAACATTTAGATAGCATCCCGTAACTCAGCATTTGTGACCTATCCTTGGGGTTGCATTTCTGTTGCATTGAGGACCCCTTATTCCTGTGGATCGACATTCCTCCTTGTAGGACGACCTGGGACATCTCTATTGCATAAAACAAGTATAAAAGAAGTGAGATAATTCCTAAATGCAACAACCTCCTAATTATATATATATGACACGGTTCATACTGATAACCAGGACTCTAAAGACGGCTTCATAGGCACCATAGGAATTTTGATCGTTGTGCTCTGATAAAAAGTTTGTCACGCCCCGGTCCTACACCTTGGATGTGGCAGCTACTCAAGAACCATTTCTATCGCCAAAGCGACCTTGTCCTAACTTAACTATTAGTGGAAGACTTACTCAACATTCAAAGAACTCAAAAGATAAAGGCATGCAATAAACTCAAAATGTTTTAAAGGAAATATTCATCAGGAAAAAGAGGCAACTCAAGTCTTTAAACATTTAAAACTGAAAATGGAAAAGACTCATGAATTATTGTTTATCTATTTATGAAGACTCTAATACTAGAAGGGATGTTGGGAAAAACACCCGATCTGTCTAACAAATAAATAACTAAAAATAAAGAAGGGATCCTTCGGAAGTAAGGAGATTCACCAAATATCTTTGGAGCTCAATTGGATCAACGAACCACTAAATGTTGATCCTTGTTACCTGTATCTGCATCATAAAAGATGCAAGATAAATGGCGTTAGTAAATGGAATTAATGAGCATGTGAGGGAAAATCTAAAACATGACATAAGCTTGAATTGGAACTAAAGAAACACTTACCTCTTATCAACTCAACTCATTTCAATATAAACCAGTAGCAATAATTTAGTATAAAGAAACATTTTAAGATAGTATATAAAAATCAATGTACTAGAAATACAATTTAAACTCTATTTGTATGCAAAAATACACAATAAATATGTTTGGGTGATTTTCTAATAGAAAACCATTCTCACGACCGAGGAGCACCCCCCGTAGAAGTAACATGGCGTACTTGACCTCTCGTAGGTCTTATACAAGCCCATAGTTATCATTAATCGCATTGTCATAGTAAATTTAGTGGAAAATCTAAAACTTTTCATAGCACATCATATGCTAGAAACATCACTTTATATATATACAAAATGCCATAAGTACATTCTTAGACTCTAGTCTCTTTTTGCCAACCTAGACTCAAGATCATTACAGTATCATAGGGATATGGCCCTTTAACATCATAATTAAGGATATAATTACTAGACTTTAAACATAACTTGACATAGGAAATCCTTTGATCTTAACATAACTTGACATAGGACATCCTTTTTAAGCATCCATAACCTACACTTTGTGTGAAAAGTAGAGAAGAATGGAGTAAGTACAAGAATTCACTAAGTATGACAACCATGAAAATCATGCACTAAAAATGGATATTTTTCTTGAAACCGTGCTTCATGCCTTTTTGAGAAATATTCATAAAACTTTGATACAATAACATTTATACAATTTACATACATTATATAGGCATATTCAATAGCCAAACATCATATAAATTCATACATAGAATTTAAGTCACATTTGGGGTCACTTTATAGTAACCTATTTGCACTTTACGGTAAACTTCCTTTCTTTTATTTCTTAACTTCCCATGTACCCCTCTAGTGATACTTGGTGCAATAAATCACCTTAAGTCCACGAAGAAAGCATACATACAACATACATAAGCTAACACATACCATCATAGAAATATAGCATACCACAAGACACATTCAACTCTAAGACCCTAAAGGCATTATAGTGAACCATAGTCAATGACCTTACTCACAACCCTATTCTAAGTATACTAGTGCAATGTACATGTGAAGCCCCATAACATCCCGCATACTGAGTAAACCTATCATAAGACCATAAGCATCAAAACATGTACTTCACACTTCGAACATACTACTATAGTCAACGATATGAAACTCAAGTAGAACCTTCATTCACATAGTCAATAAGACCAACATCATACACATAAGGAATGACCGCATCATATAAAAAAGAGTATAAGTCACGTATAAGAAATATATAGATAGACACATACATTAGAAAACCTTCATAGCACTTCCCTTACATGTCCAATGCATAGGTGAAGTCCCATACCCCGACCTAAACTAAGAAACTACTGTTAGGTTATCCTATTTAGGGTCCTTACTGTACTTCCATTGTCCATTTTACTTTAGGGAAACTATAGCCTTAACCGACAGTAAGACCATGGGTGCTACAAGGAATTTGGTGTTGTAGAGCCTTAAACTAAGGGCAGGTGCTCTACTTAGCCAAAGTAGAATACTAACACATGCTAGCATACTAAGTGAAATCACTTGCTAGATCCTATGTGGCAAGCATAGTTTAAGGAACTAAGAGATATCAATTGGACCCTCTCCATGCCCATGATCATTGGAGTCCTCATCTCATGAGAAACTATGAGTGAATCCTTCTCAAAGGGAAGTCAACACCTTATGTTAAACCATAGGTGAATGTTCCTCCAAGAGAAGTCAACACTCTATGAGGAACCAATGGTGAATCTTCCTCCAAGGGAAGCCAACACCTCTCATTGTCAAGTTCACTTGGTGCTATTCTAAGTTCCCTTTATTGAAAAGCCTTAATTAACATTACTTTATAAAATTGGGCTTAGGAGATTAACCCCTCATATACTTAGCTCATAGGTTATAGATGAGATTTTTCCTTTAATCAACCTAAATCAATGTGAGAAGTCCTTTCACATGGACATAGCATATGTAAGCACCTATCGAGTTTAGGGTACTCTTGAGAGCACCTTTCGAGGCCCCTCCATTGACTAGATCATCATAAATGTGTGTGTGTGTATACATATATGTGATCAGCCCTTTCACATAACACATTAAGACCACACATGTTCATACATTAACATAAACATTCATTCATATTCATGTACATAGGAAACCAAACTTAGGAACTATCCTGTCAAGGCACACATATGCAATGGATCGACAAGGTCCCATACCCTTGGACATACTAGTACACCTATCAATTCATTCTAGTTGAAGGAATACATAACATGCTTCATAGACATATACCTTACATGCATAGTAGTATACATAAGTATATATGAGAATACCTTTTATTTGACACCTTGAACCTATGCTACTTGTAAGCATGCATGAAGTGTGTGTGTGTGTGTGTACAATGGTCAACATGAAATGTCAACAACACATTGAGTAAACCATCCCCTTAGGAACACAATGCACATCCAAACATAGACAACACAATACATAATAGCATAGGAGACAATACAACATCACCTTACTTTCAAGACACCTCACCATAGCTATTCACACATTCATATAGGGGTACATACGTAAGAGATTATTAAAAATCATAAATCATAAATTATAGAACCTAAATATATCTCTAACATAGTTATACACGTGCTTATATAATAGTCATACAACCTAGATCACAACTCGAATAGGAGACTAGGCATAGACTTCGCATTAGGTGATCATCACCAACACACATTCATAATATAATTGCCTTCAAGTACATGATCACTTCACATATATATTTACAATAAAGTAAATACTGACACCTTAAGTGAACCATACCACACAATGCCATACAAGGCTTTACCAACAACCAATACTATAAATAGTAAAGAGGAAGAGTCATTCTTACAAATTCATCAACCTTTGATCATCATTGATCAATACACCTTTTTAATCAACAATTAAAGTTTAGGGAATTAGATAAATATACTTTAACATAGACGAAATCATGCATAAGCCACTACAACTAACAAGTACACTACATTACCAATACACTAGAAAGTAGAGAGACATAGATCATTGACCAATTTCTCTTGCATTGATCATCAATCATAATCCATCAATAATATAAATGTATGGAAGTATATAAGGACATAATAGTCAAGTCTAACTCATGCTTCATCTACCCTAGAAGTGAGATCAAATCATGAACATACATTATCGATCTATAGGTTAGAGGAATGTAAATAAATCTTACTAACATTAAATTACTTTGATCATGAATTTTTCATACCCACTATTCATCAATAAAATAAATATAAAGAAGTATCTACAATTATCTTTACATAAACGAATCATTCAATCATGTACTAATCGAAATTAAGGTGAAGGCTATGCATTACCATTCCAGCAAAAATAGAGATCAAGTTCTTTTATGCATCAATCCACATTGATCCAGTATCCCATAATTCATCATCACATTACCATATACACTGCAGATATAAGCAATTCGACATGCTAGAATCATAATTAAATCACCATAAATTCAAGATCACATAGCCCACATAGAGGCTAAATCGTGAGTTCAGGGAGCGTGGGTTCATCATGCAATTGGATTGAAATCCAATTTAGATTAAGTAAATTATAATCAATTTATAATAATTAAGCCTTTGAAAATTTTTTGAGAAAGAACACATAACTATATTGAAGAAGATGAAGTTTGATCATGAATTCTCTTTTGAAAACTTTGAGAAGAACTCTCTAGATGGAAGATTAACTAGAGATGAATGATCAAAATACCTCAATGTAGAAGAAAAACTCTAAAACTTGATGAAAAATCCATGGAAATTCAAGCGCCAAGTTGTTCTTGAGCTTCACCTCCAATTGAGTTTTCTTGAGTAAATATTTTGGGAGAGGGAGGGCTAATTTTTAATTGAGGATTAGGAATGGGCTATTCACGTTTTTGATCACTTAAATACACCCAAAAATAACCAAATAAACCAACTATGGTCAGGTTAGTGTAACATCTGGAAATACGCCCTAGACGTAATCGGCGTCATCGTCCTTTTTGAGGACTAAGACTAGCCTCTTACCTTAAATCATTACATTCATAGGTCAAAAGTAGCAGAAATTTAAAACTTTTCACTACTTCTACATTGAGGTTTACATAGACTTCTACATACACATAATACATATATATCGAGTATACATAGACCCTTCGTATAGGAAAATTACTTAGTCTTTTACTTTTATTGCACATAAAATAGAACATAACATAGTCTCAAATGGTCGTCTCATCTCATAACCATCTAATAAGAGTATATCAATATTGGTCCTAGCCCATACATAAATGAAAAAAGACCACATATAGGTTATACAATGTTTAATATCCAAATGAAAAAGGATAGAACATAAGAGTTTTAAACACTAAAGAAATATCATAGGCTTGATAGCGGCTTCTCCCTCGGTAAGTGAGGACCTACCCTACTTGGATGATTAAGAATTCCAAGTCTTCTTCAAGTCTTCTCCAAAAATCCCTTCAACGACCAAAACCTAAAATATTGGATAAAAGGAAGAAATGGGGTTAGTACACCACATGTACTAAGTATGAGACGATATGCACACACATCATGAAAACATGATAAAAAGGACATTTCTTTAAGTATGCAATTTACATTGAAAACCATTATGCACATTCAACAAGGCATTTTCATTGAGTCATAAGCATGTTCATTACACTACCAAAAATATCAAGTAAAGTCAACATGCATATTATATAATTGAATACGTAGCCAAGTAATTCTATGATCAAGCCATAAATAATCACAAGCATGAATAAGAGTTCATTGTAACATAATCAAAGTAAGATCATAAATCATGACCCTCTTTAAGTCTCTTTAAGTCCAGTTGTGCAGTAACTAAGCAAATCCCCATAAACTTACTTAACCAAGTAAACCTATCAAGATTCATAACCAATGTCCAAACTCGCGTATTATTATTAACATATAATATCATCATGTATATATCATTTTCATTTACAAGAATATACATACATGATCATCCTCCTACGACTTCCCTTAAGGCTAACTAGTGCAATGTATAGGTAGAGTCCCATACCTTTAACTAGACTAAGCTAAACCCCTTCAGTTAACCTAGTTAGAGTTCATTCATTTAATTCATTTTACCTTTTGGGATCATCTTTCTTTACCGACATAGACCACATGATCTAGTGTGTAATCCGGTGTCATAAAAGCCTATACAAAAAGAAAGTGGACTACTTGCCAAGGTAGTAACAAAACATGAACATAGCAACTACGTCGATCCACTAGCTAGTATTCCTATGGGGGCAACATAGTTCAAGAACTAAGATATATATTTGGGACCCTCTTTATTCTATATGAATTATAGTCTCCAATCTCAAAAGTACATTAGTGATCTTACCTTCCCAATGTGGGAAGGGACACTCTTCACTCTAACGATGCTAAGCTAGAGTACCTTTTGAAATGTCTTTAATGCCTTTATTAATCATCATAGCTTAATGTAGGTCACAAGGACTAACCCTTGTACAAAAATCATCATCATCATAGCTCAATAAAAATTGCATGAGTATAGTCCTTTCATTACAATTCATATAAGTAATGTTAGCACATTTACATATCACTTCATAATAAGGCACATTGGTATATCCTTCACCATTCTTATAACATATACATCTTATCCATCATCTCACAAACCATAGTCAAGACATTTCAATTCAAAAACATACCAACCATATATATCCTAATACAAGGCATACTCCAATACAACATCATGACATAATCACAATTTTACAATAATTGAAGTAAAGAATAGGGATCACTAGACTTACCAAGTCTCCTTCATAATTTATCGTCAAGGTCTTACCATAAACCCCTTAATTCAACCCAATAAGGTTATACTATAATCATATAATAATAGTTAACATCATAATAAGACTAATTGAATCACTATATCATAATCCAACACTACTTCATAGCTTAAGATAGGAGACATAGATCAAAGTCATAATCCAATCAATTACTCAAGAAATAGCATGATAGGACTATAATTCATCTTAACTTAGTCATGATTGATACAACAACTTCATAGGATAGTAATTCAACCAAAAACCAATTCAATTGAACAACATTACTCAATTCACATCAAGATCACAACATAGGGTTAGGGATAAAGATCATCTTCTACAAACTAGACCAATTCATCAAGATATATCATAATTAAGTTAGAATAAATGTAAATATATTCATAATATACAAAATAAATCATAAACAAGTCAATTCATAACATTAGTTTCGAGATAGGATGAAACCCACTTAAAAACCCAACTTTTGAAATTAATTTGATGGAATCCTTTGAGAAAAGAGGTCTCAAAGGTGAAAGAGATAACATACCTTGATAATTGATGAATATTTGTGAGTAAAATTGACTCTTTTAAGACCTTAAACCCTCCCCTAGCTTGGTCTTCAATGGAGTTCTTCACTAGGGAGAGAAAGAAGAGATAAGGAAGAGAGTTTTGGGTTTGGGAATTATGTAAGTTTAGGTTAGGCTAATTAGCTTATGGTATTTATATAGGTCATAATTAACTTAATTAGACCTCCATAAACCCCTAAAAAATTAACTAACCAACTAATTAGTTAATTTAACCCTATTAAAAATGTGCAGAAAATCACAACCCTAATAGATGAAACCCCGATCGACGGTCCGTCTGTGAGTCGACGGTCACTTTTCCCCCTCCGTGTTGCACTCCTTCATTTGATTTATAGACTGGTACAAATGTACCATTATCCAAAATGGATAAGTGTTTGTTGACGTATGGCATCGACGCCCCTTCAATCAACCTACGCCCCATCGATTCCCCTCGTGGGTGCACACTGTCGAGGCAGTCTTTGACCTCAGAATGCAAGGGTCCTCCTCAAGGGCCCTTGGTTTTTCATTAGGGAGTTGTGTACGGATTTTTTGACTATGACTCAACTTAAATACATGTTAGACACCGTTCCACCAATTTTAATCATTTTTCGACTTCTAAAAGCTAGTCAAATAGGCTAAGGCACACATTAGTACCTCATTGGACTATTTTTCGAACGTCATTGACGTTCTTCGCCGTTTTGGTTTCTAGAATTTTTAATGACTTATATGAATTAAAATATACCTTATACCCGGTGTCTAAACCTTATGACACTCATGTTAGGATTGAGAACAAGTCTTAGATTTTTTTAAGGGTTACATTTTGCCCCCCCCCCCCCTTAAGGAACATTCATGCCCGAATGACACTAAAATATTTTGTAGGAAGGAATAGACTCAAGACTAGCAGACTAACCAAAAACAATACATTAATATTATTTACAACATAAATCATATTATTTACATAAGGCAATTAAAAACTTACAATTACCACACATAATGTTCAACATTACATTATGAGGAATATTCTTCTCACAACAATATGAGCTCAACATATCATATATGAGTCAATCATGCCAAATAATAACTTATCAACATGATATATACCATTTAATAAAGATTCACCATATCAAAATTCACAAAATGAGTCAAAAAAGCAAGATTGCAAAATTTCAAGTCCAAATGCACAATTTGGCTAAAATTCTTTGTAATGACATCAAAAATGCACATTTCGGTAAACTTCACCAAATAAAAAAAAATTCAATTTGTAGTCATTATTTTCATTATTAGTAGGAACTAATAACCTTAGTTATCAAATAGATGAGGGTAACGGGGGCAACATAGTTCAAGAACTAGGAGATATACTTGGAACCCTCTTTATGCTACATGGATTATAGTCTCCAATCTCAAGAGTATATTAGTGATCCTACCTTTCCTTTGTAGGAAGGGACACTTCTCACTCTAGTTCAGTTGGTGCTAAGCTAGACTCCCTTTTGAAATGTCTTAAATGTCTTTATAAATCATCATAGGTTAATGTAGGTCATAGGATATAACCCTTGTATGTAACGACCTGTTTAGTCGTTTGAGCAGCAGATTTTTAATTCTGGAAAAACTGGCTGGAACGACGAGTGTCACGACGGACCGTCGTGGTCACGACGGCCCGTCGAGGGAGTGTCGTTCCAGGACACTTAGGATTCTTCAAATTGGGTACTGAAAATCGACTCTCTGTAAATTGTGACGGACCTGCAGGACGTGCCGTTACAGCCACGACGGACCGTCGTGAGCCCCCGTCGCAAAACACTTCAACTTTTGAGAATTTGGTACGAGAAACGAGTTTCTGACCGTCAGGACGGAGGTGCAGGACGGACCGTCACAGGTGTGACGGGCCGTCGCAGACCACCTGGAATTTTGGCAGTGCGACGACCTGCGTGACGGACCGTCGCAGGCATGACGGCCCGTCACAGGTTGCACAGTCCCAGGCAAAATAGGATTCCTCTCCACGTTTTAAGGGTCGTTTTTGACCATTCTTTCCTTAATTATAAAGATTGAGGGTTATTAAAATTAATAAGTCTAATTACTTAGGGGTTAAAGGGGTAACCTTAAGTTAATTAGGGGGTTTTTTGTCCTCTTTTATTCTTAATTAATGTTAATTAGGGTAAAGGAAAGAGGGTTTGAATAAAACAAAAGAAGAAAGAAAAGAAAGAGAGAGAGAGCAGTCGATCAAAGGGGAGAAAACAAAGCTTGGAAATTTCTTGCTTGTTGATTCAATTCTTCGGTGGAGGTAGGTTATGGTTTATGTTACGATATTCGTAGTGAACTCTTAATAGTGAATAATATGTGTTGATGATATTGTAAACCTGTCTATATGCTTATTGTATGCTTGTATGAATATGATTATGTGATTTTGATAAGACAAGCATGATGAAAACTATCTAATCCCAAATCTTGAAAGAAACTTTAATCTATGTTATTAATGATGATGCCTTGGTGTAAAAGAAGGCTTGATGAATTAAAGTGATGGGATTGATGATGCCTTGGTATAGAGAAGGCTTGATGAATGGATAGAATGAATGTAGTGGATCGGAGTGTCACGTTCCGACACATAGTATTAGTGGGACGGGTGTCACGAACCGACACGTAGATATAGGGGATCGGAGTGTCACGTACCAACACATATAGGGGATCGGAGTGTCACGTTCCGACACATATAGGGGATCGGAGTGTCACGTTCCGACACATATAGGGGATCGGAGTGTCACGTTCCGACACATATAGGGGATCGGAGTGTCATGTTCCGACACATAGAGGTAGGGGATCGGAGTGTCACGTACCGACACAAGAGGAAGAAAGATAATGAATCTCGAAAGATGATAACATATACTCAACATAATGAACTTAAATCCCAAATGAGTATGGTATTGAGGCTTGAGCCCTCATGGATGAACTTGTTGGTATTTATTGACGATTATGATACTTGTTGTTGCTACATGTTGAGTTTATAGTTGATTTACATCGTTATTGATATATATTGTTCCCTATTTTTGAGTTAGCCGATGATATCTACTCAGTACGTGTGGTTGTACTGACCCCCTACTTTTATGTTTTTCTTCTTTGTTATTTGTGTTATGCAGCAAACGTTCCGTCGACTTCGACTCAGCAGTAGATCAAGCCAGTCTTCACTCCATCGGAAATTCAGGGTGAGCTAATGCGTCTAGCTTGGACTGGGTCTCCTTCTTCAAGTCTTGATGCCTTGAACTTCCGGCATGGACTAGCTTTTATGTACTTTTAGTTCGTAGACATTCTTAGTTTAGCAATTTGAGATAGATGTTCTTGTGATGATGACTTCCAGATTTTGGGAATATTAATAATAGTTTTGAATTGTTACATTAATGAGTTTAAGTCTTCCGCATTACTTTCTGTTGATATTGTATTAAAATGTTAAGGGTTATATGGGTTGGTTCGCTCACATAGGAGGGTAAATGTGGGTGCCAGTCGCGTCCCCGATTTGGGTCGTGACAGACTTGGTATCAGAGCATTAGGTTCATTGGTCTCATCACACAAGAACAGGTCTAGTAGAGTCTTAAAGAACGGTAGGGGGACGCCTTTACTTTTCTTTGAGAGGCTATAAGACTTTAGGAAAAATTCCATTCTTTCATTCTTTCTTTCGTGCAACTACTTGAGTCCAATTGGTATCTAGGTGATACAAATTGGTATCTGACCATCTTCACTCTATTTCGCAGATGGTTAGAACTAGAGCAACGACCGCACCAGCAGCGACAACGGAAAGACATGAAACTACTGAGCCAGCCACTGGGGCTGTGGCTCGAGGAGGAACAGCGGCAAGAGGCCGTGGAAGAGGTCGTGGGAGGACATCCTCTAGAGGGAGAGGACGAGCCCCTAGCCCATCTGATACTAGGGCGGTGACTCCTCCACCGACCGAGGATGCAGTAAGAGAGGGTGAGGAAGGGGAAACTGAACAAGGGCAGAATGAGGAAATGCCACCCCAACCTACCCCAGAGATGATCAACCAAGTACTTGCTTATCTTAGCGGGTTGTCTGATCAGGGTCAAGCACCTCCAGTGGTTTCTGCACCAACCCTCCGGTTTCAGAGATACGACATGCGGCTACTATGGCTCCCCGCATGGATGCAACATTGGGAATAGGCACATTCCACGTCTGACTACTGGGCCTATTATGACAAACGATCAACACGAACTTTTCAGTAAGTTCTTGAAATTGAAACCCCCAGTCTTCAAGGGTGCAGAATCTGAGGATGCTTATGATTTTCTGGTTGATTGTCATGAGCTACTACACAAGATGGGGATAGTAGAGAGGTTGGTGTCGAGTTCGTGAGCTATCAGTTCCAAGGGAACGCCAAAATGTGGTGGCGTTCACATGTTGAGTGTCAACCAACAGAGGCACCACCTATGACTGGGAATCATTCTCTACCCTGTTATGGAGAAGTATATCCAAGGACTTTGAGAGATAGAAAGAGGGATGAGTTCTTGAGTCTGGAGCAAGGTAGAATGACGGTTAACGCATACGAGGCTAAATTTCGCGCACTATCCAGATACGCCACCCAACTTTGCTTCAGTCCACAAGAACGGATCCGCCGTTTTGTGAAGGGGTTGAGATCAGAATTGCGGATTTCAGCCTTACAGATAGCGGCAACAGCAACATCCTTCCAAGAGGTGGTAGACTTTGTGATAGAGGTGGAAGGAGTGAAACCGGATGACTTCACCACAACGTCTACATCAAAGAGGTTTCGAAGGGGAGGTGAGTTTAATGGTTCTTATTCTAGAGGACAGAACTCCGGAGGTCACTCAAATCGACCAATTCAGTCTTCACTACAGACTGTAGTTGGGGGTCCGCCTCAGAACGGTCAACACTACTCCGACAGACCTATGCCTGACTCCAGAGAGTGCTATGGATGTGGGGAGATTGGACATATTAGGAGGAATTGTCCAAAACAGAGTTACAGAACCCCAATGGCTAGAGGTAGAGGTGGTCATGGTAGAGGCCGCTTTTCTGGAGGGCGTGGTGGCCGAGGTAATGGTGGTCACCAAAATGGCAGAGGTGAAGGTCAAAACGGAGCCACTACTACACAACATGGTAGGGGCAACGGACAGACAAATAATGGGGCTCATTGCTACGCTTTCCCTGGGAGATCTGAAGCGGAGGCGTCTGATGCAGTTATCACAGGTAATATCTTGGTTTGTGATTGCATGGCATCTGTATTATTTGACCCTGGCTCCACGTTTTCATATGTATCTTCCTCATTTGCTAATGGTCTAAATTTAATTGTGAATTACTTGACATGCCTATTCGTGTTTCTACTCCGGTGGGTGAGTCTGTGATAGTCGAAAAAGTGTATAGGTCTTGTTTGGTAAATTTTGTGGGGAGCAACACTTATGTAGATTTGGTTATTTTAGAAATGGGTGACTTTGATGTAATTCTGGGTATGACATGGCTTTCTCCAAACTTTGCGATTTTGGATTGTAATGCTAAGACAGTGACGTTAGCCAAACCTGAAGCAGATCCGTTAGTGTGGGAGGGCGACTACACTTCCCAACCAGTTCGCATCGTGTCCTTTATTCGTGCTGATATACCGTGGTTTCACGGTATAATTAATGCTTTTTCCTTAAGTTTAGTGTGTCCAAAAGCCTTTTTGTGCTAATTTTGATATAAGTTTCTCTTTGTTTTGCAGGAAATCTGTCCAAGCTGAATGCAGAGATTTTGAGCGAAAATTGCAGAAGAAGAGACCCTACGGAGCTTATGACGGTCCGTCGTGCTTGCGACGGTCCGTAGGTGGCAGCGTAGAGAAGCTGCTGAAGGAAGATGGGGAAGTCTGACCAAGTGTGGGATTACGAAGCTTGTGACGGTCCGTCATGGTCATGACGGTCCGTCCTGCAGGTCCGTCGTGAAGATCAGAGAAGTGATCCCAGTACCCAGATTCCAAGAGTTGAAGTATTTCGAAACGAAGACCCTCGACGGACCGTCGTGCCTATGACGGTCCGTCACACTGGCCGTCGAGGGGAATGAAGAAAGCAGCTGAAGAAATGGGACAAGTATGGGACGACGGAGCCCACGACGGTCCGTCATGACTACGACGGTCCGTCGCGTGGCCGTCGACCCAGCCGCGTTTTGGCAGATCTCCAGAAATTAGAATCTTATTTAATTAGGTTTTTTATTTTTTATAAATAGTTCGAAAAACCTCGTTTTTGGGGTTAGACTCTTTGATTAAAAAATTCCATATATAGTTAGACCTTGTGATTATTAAACTTTGTGTTTTTGAGTGTTTGATTATTGGAGATTGATACAACTGATTTTTGGTGATTAATCAAGCATAATTTCGGACTTTATTCTTTCTCATTAAAGTAAGTACATGAATTCTTGTTTAACATATTTGAATATTGTGTTTATGGCTATGAGGAACTAATTCCATAACTAGGGTTGTGGGAACCATAGGCAAATAATGAGATAAACCCTAACTAAAATAACAATTCTAGAATAGTGTCTTGCATGTATTAATAATTCTTTCGCTTAGAAGTCTTTTTAACGGATGATCAACGTTAGAACTCGCCTTAATGCTACTTGCCGGACCAAGGAGGTAGATAATAGGAAAAGAATTATTAACATAGATTTAGTGATACTATCTAATAGGCTAGTATTGATTGGTACGAGGTAATAACTTAGTCAAATATCGAATACGATGCTTAATATGAGGTGTAAAGATAAGGGTTAGGAAAGCAACACACGTAGCCGGACCAAGGTGCGGAGTGAGATTTTCTAGATGCCGGACCAAGGATTTAGAAATACATAACTTATCACTTTGCATGCAAGATACTAGGAAAGGATTGTTATAGTTAGAATTATCAAGTTACGAACCTGTGGGGAACACGTAAACCCTAGTTGCTTTAATTCATTGATTAAAACCTAATATTAAAAGCTGTCAACTGTCTCTTTCAATTACATTAGTTATTTTTACTCAATATGTAATACAAACCCCCCTTTTTATATTTTTACTTTCCAAAGAAAGTTATTGACTAAACGATAGTAATACTAGGTTAAAGTTAAGTCTAGACTATTTTCCTCGTGGGAACGATCCCAACCTCACTAGTTGGGTTATTTACTTGACACGACCGCTTTACTTCTCATTTGAGAAGTAAGTTTGAGCGTATCAAATTTTGGCGCCGCTGCCGGGGAAATTAGCTTTTAGATTAACTTGAACTTCTTACTATAGTTTAGTTGATATTTTCTTGATTTTACTCTGTTTTATTGTTTTTGATTTCTTTTCAGAACTATCCTCCTTGTATGCCAAATACACGGAGAGGAAGAGAACCGTTGTTTCCCTACGATCACGAGCTAGAGCGTACACTACGAAACATGAATCGTAATTTGGGAATCAATGATGAGGACCCAAACCAGAACATCCCTGCTCCTGCTGATGTTCATGGTCAGATGTTACCCGATGCTCCGGGTGAACATCAACAGAGGGGACAGAATCCCCCTCCCACGGCCCCAAGCATACTACAGAGGCTATGATAACATAGCAGATTCGGATGGGCCACTGGTTTTGCCTCCTCTGCCCACAGGCCACACTTTTGTGGTAACTAGTAGTCTGATGCAAATGCTCACTGCCAGAGGTTTGTTTTCAGGGCTACCTTCTGAGGACCCACATGCCCATATAGCTAAGGTAAGGGCAGTGTGTAAAAGTTGTGTGGGGAGGCCTGACTTGGATCTTGATGTGATAGGGCTCAGAGTGTTTCCTCTCTCACTGACGGGAGAGGCTGCTATGTGGTTCACTGAGCTCCCATACAACTCCATATTCACTTGGAATCAACTACGGGATGTCTTCTTAGCACGCTACTATCCGGTCTCCAAGAAATTAAACCACAAAGACAGGGTGAACAACTTTGTGGCACTACCAGGAGAGTCAGTTAGTAGTTCGTGGGATCGATTCACCTCATTCTTGAGAAGTGTTCCAATCACAATCACCGCATTGATGATGAGTCGCTGAAAGAATATTTCTATCGGGGACAGGATGATAACAATAAAGCAGTGTTGGACACTATAGCGGGTGGATCTTATGGAGAATGCCCTTATGCTGAGATTGCTGAGAAATTAGAGAAAATCTCCCGTAACAACAAAGCTTGGAGTACTAGGAAGTCTGATACAGGGAGAAATACCTTTGCAGTACAGTCCACTCACAATCCAGCCACAGATGATATTCGTGAAGAGATGGCTCAAATGAGAACTGAGCTTGGGTTGGTACTCAAACATGTCGTTGGGGGTGCAGAAAAGATTAATGCAGTCAACTACTTGGCTAAACCACCACCTCCAATCGATGAGTGTTATTATGCGGAGGATTCCTATGCAGTAAACGAACAGATGGGGGGTTTCCGACCAGGCGCCCAAGGCGCAAATCAGGATAATTGGCGCCAAGGTCAAGGGAACCAAGGTCGGAATTATGGTAATTACAACCGTGAGGGTCATTATGTCCGAGACGGTAACCGCGACAATAACTTCAACAGGGAAATTACGGTAACAGAAATGATAGGAATGGGCCTTATGTTCCTCCTCAAAATCGTGAAGTTACTCCTAGGGATGGTGGAGATAGTATGGCTCGAGTTGAGGATATGTTGCACAAAATGATGAGGAGGTTCGACGCTAGTGATGAGCACATTAAAGAATTAAGGGGCGATTTAGCTAGTATTGGGCAAAGAGTTGATACACACGCAATTTCGATTAAACATCGAATTGCAAGTGGCCCAATTATCTGCGACAGTAAACACACACACGGCAACCGGGCACTCTTCCTAGCAACACTGTCCAAAATCCAAAGAATGATGCCCACTGTATGGCAATTACTACTCGGGGTGGTAGGCAAACCATTGACCCACCCATGCCATCTGCTGAGAAAAATGTGAGAAAGGATAATGATACGGCGGTAAAGGGTAGTGGTGAAACAGATGAAAGTAATGGAACAGATGCAGAAGTACCCATCAAGGTAATTCCCATGCCTAGGCCACCACCACCCTTCCCTCAGAGATTAGTGACAAAGACTGAGGATGGTAAATACCGGCGCTTCATAACAATGTTGAAGCAGCTCTCTATCAATGTCCTTTGGTAGAAGCTCTAGAACAAATGCCCGGTTATGCCAAATTTATGAAAGATCTGGTCACCAAGAAAAGATCGGTTACTTTTGAGGATGATGATAGATTACAGCATTGTAGTGCTATTGCTACAAGATCCCTAGTGCAAAAGAAAGAAGATCCGGGTGCATTCACCATACCTTGTACAGTTGGGTCGTTACATTTTGCGAAAGCATTATGTGATCTGGGGGCAAGCATAAATCTAATGCCCCTCTCAATTTACAAGAAGTTGGGTTTGGGGGATCCAAAACCCACTGCGATGCGGCTACTGATGGCCGATCGGACTGTGAAAAAGCCCATAGGGATACTCCATGATGTGCTAGTAAAAGTGGAGTCATTCATCTTCCAGCAGATTTTGTTATTCTTGATTGCGAAGTCGATTTTGAGGTGCCCATTATTCTTGGGAGGCCATTCCTTGCTACAGGTAGAGCCTTAGTTGATATGGAGAAGGGACAGATGAAATTTCGTTTGAATAATGAAGAAGCCACCTTCAACATTTGTAGGACCATGAGGCAGAGTGGTGAGCTCCAATCGGTATCTGCCATATCCCACAAAGGAAAGATGAAGAAGGGAACTGAACCAAAAATTGCAAAACAAGAGTTTATGGTTGGGGATTTGGTACTTGTAGACAGTTCTGGGGTGCCTTGTCTTCCGGCAAGCTCAAGTCCAAGTGGACTGGCCCCTACTTGGTTACCCAAGTACTCCCTCATGGGGCAGTTGAGTTAAAAGCCAAGGAGGGAGTGCGGTTTAAGAAGAATAGAGATAGAGTAAAGCTCTATTTTGGGCATAAAGCATCGGGGAATAAAGTGATCGAGGTATGCCATCTTGATGAAGTCTGAGTAATCAAGTGGCCCCAGTCGTGCCGCGACGTTAAATCTGGCGCTTGTTGGGAGGCAACCCAATACTTATTGTTTTTTTTTTTTTAATAATAGTAGCATTTTTCTATAAATGGGTTTTAAATTTGCAGGCACATCACCAGGAAATTCTGCAGAAAACTACTCTGCAGCAGCCACTGACGGATACATCGACGGAGAGTCGCACACGTGACGGACCGTCGTAACCATCCGTCACACCAGGTACGTATTTCTGTCATTTTTGAAATTAGGGCACACACGACGGACACTATGACGGGGCGTCGCATGAGCGACGGACCGTCGTCGGGGACCCGTCGCGCGTTTAATGAAATTAACCCGACCCGACCCGGATGACCCTTTTCAAATTCTGACCGTTTATACTCCCGCCCCTCCATATTTCCCCCATTATTTCCTCATTCCTCTCCTCTCCCCTCTCTTTTCAACTCCCCCCACTGATCATTACTCCACAATCTCCCCAAACTCTATTACTAACAGTTACTTGTCGGTACTGCTGTTTTGGGATCTACCTTGCCACCTGCATCATTCCCCACTTGTGTTTTCTCCATTTCCAAGGTATGTGTCTCTAAATTTGTACTCATTTCTCTTGTATTTTTATTTATTAGTTAGTATTAGTTTTGTTCTTAGTCGTATCTTGTTCTCTTGATATGATTATGTCTAGACCTAGGCTCTAAATGTTTGAATTTGCCATGTTAATAACCTTAGACATAGGTAATTTCACATTTATTGTTTCCTAGGTAGGTCCACAAGACTACAAGACCATGTGGGTTCATTGGGGTTGCTTAGGGTACCTTCAGTTCTGTCTCTGATAGTCAGAACGAGACCCCGATGACGGTCCGTCGTATCCACGACGGACCGTCGTAGGGCTTGTCTTACATTACTCGTACTAATAGTGATCCTTTTCAGGTACTATCGACCATGGAACCCAAGCAAGACCGAGCTTACGCACGCGGGCGATCCAAGTCTGTGGCCCCGTCTGCACGCTTGATCATCAGGTCTGATGATGAGCGGACCCTGAATACATGCCCCCAGGCACCTCCGCACCTTCCCGTGCTGCACGTGCCCCCCGAGCCACACCCAAGAAGACGGTGGCGTCCGGCGTAGTCACTGCCTCCCAGTCTGATGAGGAGCGCACACTGACCGGCACACCCTCTGGGTCGGCAACCAACGAGAAGAAGGAGCGTCTGGCTCCTTAGGAGTATCCTGGTCCGAGGAAGCTTCAGGATCTGCTGAGGTTCCCGCACCAGCCACTGCTGCTGCAGCGTCGGCCTCGTCTGATGAGGCTGACAGTTCAGACTCCACATCCGGCGCACCACCCAGGTCCCCACCCCAGATCCAGACCAGCCAAAACCGGTGGTGCGTTGAGGGCCAGTTTAGTTTCAGGTGTACTCCGACGCAAAATTCCTACTGATAAAGGGGTAATGGCTCGGACACTCACCCTGGAGCGGCGGGTACTTACAGGGAGTCTCCCCTCGATGCCGGAAATCCACAACATCTTCACCAGGCATCGCCTAGAGTGGACAGCCCGTCCATTGGGACGCTACAGTGAGGAGATGGTCCGAGAGTTCTACGCGTCCTACGTAGTGACTCTCCGATCACAGATCGACAGGCGGGCTGCTCCCGCGAAACAGGCCCCATTGGAGCAGGTTTTAGTCCGGGGCGTGCAGGTCGACATTTCCCTGCCCGCCATCCGCCGGTTCCTCTACGGCGAGAGTGCAGCTGCTACTCGGACCCCCACCACTGCCGAGTTTGACTATCGCTGGCAGATAGTCAAGGATGGACAATTCATGCGCGAGCGGACACTGAGAGAGACCACCAAGAGGTGGATGGCCCTGCATCTATCAGTCGACGGAGAGGGTGCTGACTGGGTCACTGAGCCGAAGGGGGCCATCAAGAAGGCCAACCTCACGTTCGTCGCCAAGTTCTTGTGGCTGCTCGTGCGTCACTGCCTTTCCCCCACAGCTGCTGATAACATAGTCACCTGGGATCGAGCAGTGCTGATGGCGGCGATGGTCGCCGGCTTCGAGGTGACTATGCACGGTTTCTCCAGGCGGTCATGCACGAGAGGGCATTCAAGGTCACTACACTACCTACCCCTTCCCGTGTATGATCTTTGCCCTTTGCAGGTCTGCAGGTGTGCCCGTGTGGCACATAGATCAGTTGAGAACCCCGCCGGGTACCGTTGACGTCGGCCTCATCAGAGACGAGGCCAATGAGTTGGCCCCACGTCGAGGGCCCCGTCCAGAGCTGCCACCACTATCTGATGATCTTGCGGATACGGTGGCCCAGGCCCGCACAGCGACACAGGCATCCGACACTACCCCGGTCGAGTCTATCCCGAGTAGTAGCACCGCCCCTCTACCGACACCAGCCCCGCTTGCTCGAGTCCAAAAATTGGAGGCACAAATGGCCACTCTTCTGCATCATATCCAGCCGTGGATGCAGAAGTCTATTGCTGAGTCTGAAGCGCGCACGGAGAGGCCGATGCAGCGGAGATTGCTGAGGTTCACCAGCGCTTCGATGCCTTTGAATTAAGAGTATTAGCTCGACCAGCCCATCCGGTAGATGTGTCGACTCTTCAGGCTGCAGTCAACAGTCTTCGTGCAGACGTCGACACGATCCTAGCGACCAGAGTACCGGCGGCTGTCGATCCTGCTGAGGACACTGTACTGGCGGCCTGTTTCCGACTCCTGACATTCCACCATCCCCCCTCCAGAGAGTGCCAAGAGGCGTAGGGATCGCGAGAGATGAGGCGCGAGCAAAGAAGAAGGAGCGCCGCGAGTTAAAGGCCGCAAGGAGAGCCTCAATTGCTGAGGCGGAGGCACACCGGATCCGAGCATCACAGATAGCGGCTGGGGCGTCTAGCTCCCATACTGTAGAGACCGCAGGAGGCACTGAGGGTGCAGTTGTTGCTGAGGACACCACTGAGGGTGTCCAGATTGCTGAGGACACCACTGAGGGTGTCCAGATTGCAGAGGCTGTGGGTTCCGGGAAACCGGACCCACCAGCTTGCTGATCGACGGCGCTATGCGCCACAGGTTTGCTTCACCTACCCCTCTGATCTTTAGATTTTTTTATGCATGGGGACAATTGCATGCTTTTTGTTGGGGGGGGGTAAATGGAAAGTGAGTGTTAGGGTGAAGTCTGAGTAGCCCAACTCACTATCCTCTTTTGGGGTTTTCTTGCCTGTGTTCTTTTCCCCAAAAGACTGATTATTTTTCTGTTGAACCGGCACGTTATATCTTTTGTACATAAGTTTAACTCTGAAGCATGATGGCTAAAATGATATCCCGATGAAACTGGAAAAGTTTGCATGACTAGGCGTAGTAACTGAAAATTGTGTGGCCCTAAACATGAATAGAGTTACACCCGCATTGCATAACCCTAAATCTTCAAGTCAAACTAGGTGTCTGATAATCTGGTGTAGTGATGAGATGTCAAGTGAGTGTGAGGAAAGTTGAATAGTCCACTATTGATACTGAGCTAGAACTTGCCTGGTTAGTCCTGCTAAAAGTAAGTGTAACAAACAATTAGGAAATGATCACAGGCCCTTATTCAATAAAGCCCATTTCTAGCCTAAATAAAGAAACCAAATGAAAGTTATCCTTCTTTGATCCAAATAATTTGAGCTTAAAATTAGACCTTTCTTTTTCACCCCAACTGATTTTTCTGGGAACAATATGTTGGCCCTGGTCCCTCCTTGGACATGTGCACCTCAGCTTATGCCAAAAGCATAAGTTGAGGGTGGCTAATGTATAAACAACCTTCGTTATGGCCCTGACCCGATTTTGGGTATTGTGTACCTTGACTCATGGCAAAGCCATGAGTTAGGGTGGCTGTTTTGAGGAATGCTCTGGAAAGTGGGGTTGAAAGAACAAAGAGAGAGAAAGAACAAAAGTAAAGTGACTCAAGAACTTGTTGAAAAAAAAAAATATATATATATATATTATATTCAAGAATTACAAACAAGAAAAAAGAGTCACTTACGCAAATGAAGAAAGAAGGGAAACAGCAAGGTGAAAGAATAGGAGAAACTGGGTGAGATAAAATGATATAGGGTGGAAGGTTTAGCCGATATGTCAAGGAGGGCAAAAAGTCACTAAAGTATACCTAAATATACCCTACCTGACTCTGAGCCTACGTTACAAGCTAAAAAAGTCCTATCGTGATCCTAAGAGTTGTATAGCGAACTTAAGGCAGTGAAAATAAGGGCAAGCTTATGGCAATAGGTATGAATAAGTGTGACTTTGTTCTGAGAGCGAGTGTTGAAATGTAATCCTTATACTCAAACTGAAATCATTGTGTGAAAAATGAGGATTTTGTTCTAAAGTAAGGACACTAGTTGCAATACCGGAATTGTTAGCACCTCGGTGAGAAATTGAAGAGGATAGGTGTTGGTGCATGGTGAGTCTGTGTCATGTTCGAATCTCACAAAATTCAAGCCTAATAGTGATAGCATGCATAGATTTGATGGGATTAGTCGGGATTGATAGCCAAATGATTGAAAAGGATAAAACATGAATACTATTGTACAAAGATTGTGTAGTGAGTCATAGTGCGTCGCTTGAGGACAAACAACGAATTTAAGTTGAGGGTGTTGATATACCGTGGTTTCACGGTATAATTAATGCTTTTTCCTTAAGTTTAGTGTGTCCAAAAGCCTTTTTGTGCTAATTTTGATATAAGTTTCTCTTTGTTTTGCAGGAAATCTGTCCAAAGCTGAATGCAGAGATTTTGAGCGAAAATTGCAGAAGAGACCACCTACGGAGCTTATGACGGTCCGTCGTGCTTGCGACGGTCCGTAGGTGGCAGCGTAGAGAAGCTGCTGAAGGAAGATGGGGAAGTCTGACCAAGTGTGGGATTACGAAGCTTGTGACGGTCCGTCATGGTCATGACGGTCCGTCCTGCAGGTCCGTCGTGAAGATCAGAGAAGTGATCCCAGTACCCAGATTCCAAGAGTTGAAGTATTTCGAAACGAAGACCCTCGACGGGCCGTCGTGCCTATGACGGTCCGTCACACTGGCCGTCGAGGGGAATGAAGAAAGCAGCTGAAGAAATGGGACAAGTATGGGACGACGGAGCCCACGACGGTCCGTCATGACTACGACGGTCCGTCGCGTGGTCCGTCGACCCAGCCGCGTTTTGGCAGATCTCCAGAAATTAGAATCCTTATTTAATTAGGTTTTTTATTTTTTATAAATAGTTCGAAAAACCTCGTTTTTGGGGTTAGACTCTTTGATTAAAAAATTCCATATAGTTAGACCTTGTGATTATTAAACTTTGTGTTTTTGAGTTTTTGATTATTGGAGATTGATACAACTGATTTTTGGTGATTAATCAAGCATAATTTCGGACTTTATTCTTTCTCATTAAAGTAAGTACATGAATTCTTGTTTAACATATTTGAATATTGTGTTTATGGCTATGAGGAACTAAATTCCATAACTAGGGTTGTGGGAACCATAGGCAAATAATGAGATAAACCCTAACTAAAAACAATTCTAGAATAGTGTCTTGCATGTATTAATAATTCTTTCGCTTAGAAGTCTTTTTAACGGATGATCAACGTTAGAACTCGCCTTAATGCTACTTGCCGGACCAAGGAGGTAGATAATAGGAAAAGAATTATTAACATAGATTTAGTGTATACTATCTAATAGGCTAGTATTGATTGGTACGAGGTAATAACTTAGTCAATATCGAATACGATGCTTAATATGAGGTAAAGATAAGGGTTAGGAAAGCAACACACGTAGCCGGACCAAGGTGCGGAGTGAGATTTTCTAGATGTCGGACCAAGGATTTAGAAATACATAACTTATCACTTTGCATGCAAGATACTAGGAAAGGATTGTTATAGTTAGAATTATCAAGTTACGAACCTGTGGGGAACACGTAAACCCTAGTTGCTTTAATTCATTGATTAAAACCTAATATTAAAAGCTGTCAACTGTCTCTTTCAATTACATTAGTTATTTTTACTCATAGGTAATACAACAAACCCCCCTTTTTATATATTTTACTTTCCAAGAAAGTTATTGACTAAAC
Source organism: Solanum corneliomulleri (assembly GCA_027704805.1). Taxonomy (NCBI): domain Eukaryota; kingdom Viridiplantae; phylum Streptophyta; class Magnoliopsida; order Solanales; family Solanaceae; genus Solanum; species Solanum corneliomulleri. Next base: position 41,414,535 of record JAKWIY010003056.1, read on the forward strand.
GATAGTAATACTAGGTTAAAGTTAAGTCTAGACTATTTTCCTCGTGGGAACGATCCCAACCTCACTAGTTGGGTTATTTACTTGACACGACCGCTTTACTTCTCATTTGAGAAGTAAGTTTGAGCGTATCACGTGCTCAGAAGATGGTTAGTAAGGGTTGTCTAGCTTTCTTGGCACATCTCAAGGATGACACTACCCAAGTACCTTCGATCGAGTCAGTTTCAGTGGTCTGTGAGTTTTTGGATGTGTTCCCTGCAGACCTTCCCGGTATGCCACCAGATAGGGATATAGACTTCTGCATTGATTTGGAACCCGGTACTCGCCCCATTTCTATACCCCCGTATAGAATGGCTCCCGCCGAATTAAGAGAGTTAAAGGCACAACTTCAAGAGTTGTTGAGCAAAGGCTTTATTAGACCAAGTGCATCTCCTTGGGGTGCTCCGGTGCTATTTGTGAAGACAAGGATGGGAGTTTCCGAATGTGCATAGATTACCGACAGTTGAACAAAGTAACTATTAAGAACAAGTACCCATTCCTCGCATTGATGACTTGTTCGATCAGTTACAAGGTGCTTGTGTCTTCTCAAAGATTGACTTGAGGTCCGGTTATCACCAATTGAAAATACGAGCAACGGATGTTCCAAAGACTGCTTTTCGAACTAGGTATGGGCATTATGAATTTGTGGTAATGTCATTTGGTCTTACAAATGCCCCCGCGCCGCCTTCATGAGCTTGATTAACGGGATTTTCAAGCCATACTTGACCTCTTTGTGATTGTGTTTATTGATGATATACTGATATACTCCAAAAGTAAGAAGGAACATGAGGAGCATTTGAGAATGGTGTTGGAGTTGTTGAGAAAGAAAAAGCTTTATGCGAAATTCTCCAAGTGTGAGTTTTGGCTAGATTCAGTGTCCTTCTTGGGGCACGTGGTTTCTAAGGATGGAGTGATGGTGGATCCATCCAAGATTGAGACAGTGAAGAATTGGGTAAGACCTACAAACGTGTCAGAAATAAGGAGTTTTGTGGGGTTAGCTAGCTACTACCGCCGATTCGTCAAGGGATTCTCTTCCATTGCTTCCCAATTGACGAACTTGACTAAGCAAAATGTCCCATTTGTATGGTGGATGAGTGTGAGGAAAGCTTTCAGAAGCTTAAGACTTTGTTGACTACCGCACCAATTCTTACCTTGCCAATAGAGGGTAAAGAACTTTATTGTTTACTGTGATGATGCATCCTATTCTGGGTTGGGTGCAGTGCTAATGCAAGAGAAGAATGTGATTGCTTATGCTTCGAGGCAATTAAAGGTGCATGAACGTAACTATCCGACCCATGATTTGGAGTTGGCCGCGGTAGTATTTGCACTAAAGCAATGGAGACACTACTTGTATGGGGTTAAGTGTGAAGTCTACACGGACCATCGTAGCCTACAGTATGTCTTCACTCAGAAAGACTTGAACTTGAGACAGAGGAGATGGATGGAACTACTGAAGGACTACGACATCACTATCTTGTATCATCCGGGGAAGGCGAATGTTGTGGCAGATGCCTTGAGTAGAAAGGCCGGAAGCATGGGAAGTCTAGCTCATTTGCAAGCTTCTAGACGCCCATTGGCTAGAGAAGTGCAGATTTTGGCTAATGACCTTATGAGGTTAGAAATAAACGAGAAGGGAGGACTGTTAGCTTGTGTAGAGGCAAAATCCTCTTTTCTTGATCAGATTAAGGGGAAACAGTTGATGATGAGAACTAAGGCGAATTAAAGATAAAGTGTTGCAAGGAGAGGCTAAGGAAGCAATAATCGATGGGAAGGTGTTTTGAGGATAAGGGAAGAGTATGTGTACCCCGCATCGATGATTTGATCACCACTATTCTTACAGAAGCTCATAGTTCCAGATATTCTATACATCCTGGTGCAACCAAGATGTATCGCGACCTAAAGCAACACTTCTGGTGGGAGAAGAAATGAAGCGAGATATTGTGGAGTTTGTTGCCAAGTGTCCAAATTGTCAACAAGTAAAGTATGAACACCAAAGGCCCGGAGGAACACTTCAGAGAATGCCCATTCCTGAATGGAAGTGGGAAAGAATCGCAATGGACTTTGTGGTTGGTCTTCCAAAGACATTGGGTAAGTATGACTCTATTTGGGTGATTGTTGATAGGTTAACTAAGTCCGCTCATTTCATTCCGGTCAAGATAACCTACAATGCAGAGAAGCTAGCCAAGATCTACATCTCAGAGATCGTTCGGTTGCATGGGGTTCCACTCTCCATCATATCAGATAGAGGTACGCAGTTTACTTCTAAGTTTTGGAGACATTACATGCTGAGTTAGGTACTAGATTGGACCTTAGTACTGCATTTCATCCTCAGACCGATGGTCAGTCGGAGCGAACGATTCAAGTTTGGAGGATATGCTTCGCGCATGTGTGATAGAGTTTGGTGGCCATTGGGATAGTTCTTACCCTTGGCAGGTTTTCATACAATAATAGTTATCACTCTAGTATCGACATGGCTCCATTTGAAGCATTGTATGGGAGGAGGTGTAGATCTCCCATTGGTTGGTTGATGCCTTCGAGGTTAGACCTTGGGGGACTGATCTGTTGAGAGATTCTATGGAAAGGTGAAAGCTATTCAAGAAAAGCTTTTAGCGGCTCAAAGTAGACAAAAGGAGTATGCAGACGAAAGGTTAGAGACTTGGAGTTCATGGAGGTGAACAAGTCTTGTTGAAGGTTTCGCCCATGAAAGGGGTGATGCGGTTTGGTAAAAGAGGTAAGTTAAGTCCAAGGTATATTGGACCATTTGAAGTGCTTAAGAGAATAGGGGAGGTGGCTTATGAATTAGCCTTGCCCCCAGGGCTGTCCGGAGTGCATCGGTGTGTTCCATGTATCCATGTTGAAGAGATACCACGGAGATGGAAACTACATTATCCGTGGGATTCATTTGTGGATGAGAACTTGACTTATGAAGAGGAACCGGTTGCTATATTAGGTAGAGAAGTTCGCAAACTGAGGTCGAGAGAGATTGCATCCATCAAAGTGCAATGGAAGAATCGACCGGTTGAAGAGGCTACTTGGGAGAAGGAGGCAGATATGCAAGAAAATACCCACATCTGTTTACAGATTCAGGTACTCCTTTTGCCATGTTTTTCTTCTTTTGATCGTTCGGGACGAACGATGGGTAAATTGGTATCTATTGTAACGACCTGTTTAGTCGTTTGAGCAGCAGATTTTTAATTCTGGAAAAATGGCTGGAACGACGAGTGTCACGACGGACCGTCGTGGTCACGACGGCCCATCGAGGGAGTGTCGTTCCAGGACACTTAGGATTCTTCAAATTGGGTACTGAAAATCGACTCTCTGTAAATTGTGACGGACCTGTAGGACGTGCCGTTACAGCCACGACGGACCGTCGTGAGCCCCCGTCGCAAAACACTTCAACTTTTGAGAATTTGGTACGAGAAACGAGTTTCTGACCGTCAGGACGGAGGTGCAGGACGGACCGTCACAGGTGTGACGGGCCGTCGCAGACCACCTGGAATTTTGGGCAGTGCGACGACCTGCGTGACGGACCGTCGCAGGCATGACGGCCCGTCACAGGTTGCACAGTCCCAGGCAAAATAGGATTCCTCTCCACGTTTTAAGGGTCGTTTTTGACCATTCTTTCCTTAATTATAAAGATTGAGGGTTTAAAAATTAATAAGTCTAATTACTTAGGGTTAAAAGGGGTAAACCTTAAGTTAATTAGGGTTTATTTGTCCTCTTTTATTCTTAATTGTTTAATTAGGGTAAAGGAAAGAGGGTTGAATAAACAAAAGAGAAAGAAAAGAAAGAGAGAGAGAGCAGTCGATCAAAGGGGAGAAAACAAAGCTTGGAAATTTCTTGCGTTGATTCAATTCTTCGGTGGAGGTAGGTTATGGTTTATGTTTACGATATCGTAGTGAACTCTTAATAGTGAATAATATGTGTTTGATGATATGTAAACCTGTCTATATGCTTATTGTATGCTGTATGAATATGATTATGTGATTTTGATAAGACAAGCATGATGAAACTATCTAATCCCAAATCTTGAAAGAAACTTTAATCTATGTTATTAATGATGATGCCTTGGTGTAAAAGAAGGCTTGATGAATTAAAGTGATGGGATTGATGATGACTTGGTATAGAGAAGGCTTGATGAATGGATAGAATGAATGTAGTGGATCGGAGTGTCACGTTCCGACACATAGTATTAGTGGGACGGGTGTCACGAACCGACACGTAGATATAGGGGATCGGAGTGGCACGTACCGACACATATAGGGGATCGGAGTGTCACGTTCCGACACATATAGGGGATCGGAGTGTCACGTTCCGACACATATAGGGGATCGGAGTGTCACGTTCCGACACATATAGGGGATCGGAGTGTCACGTTCCGACACATAGAGGTAGGGGGGAAATCGGAGTGTCACGTACCGACACAAGAGGAAGAAAGATAATGAATCTCGAAAGATGATAACATATACTCAACATAATGAACTTAAATCCAAATGAGTATGGTATTGAGGCTTGAGCCCTCATGGATGAACTTGATGGTTTATTGACGATTATGATACTTGTTGTTGCTACATGTTGAGTTTATAGTTGATTTACATCGTTATTGATATATATTGTTCCCTATTTTTGAGTTAGCCGATGATATCTACTCAGTACGTGTGGTTGTACTGACCCCTACTTTTATGTTTTTCTTCTTTGTTATTTGTGTTATGCAGGCAACGTTCCGTCGACTTCGACTCAGCAGTAGATCAAGCCAGTCTTCACTCCATCGGAAATTCAGGTGAGCTAATGCGTCTAGCTTGGACTGGGTCTCTTCTTCAAGTCTTGATGCCTTGAACTTCCGGCATGGACTAGCTTTTATTATTTTTAGTTCGTAGACATTCTTAGTTTAGCAATTTGAGATAGATGTTCTTGTGATGATGACTTCCAGATTTGGGAATATTAATAATAGTTTGAATTGTTACATTAATGAGTTTAAGTCTTCCGCATTACTTTCTGTTGATATTGTATTAAAATGTTAAGGGTTATATGGGTTGGTTCGCTCACATAGGAGGGTAAATGTGGGTGCCAGTCGCGTCCCCGATTTGGGTCGTGACATTGTATAAACATCATCATCATCATAACTCAATAAGAATTTCATGAGTATGTCCTTTCATTACAATTCATATAAGTAAGGTTAGCACATTTACATATTACTTCATAATAAGGCACATTGGTAAATCATTAACCATCCTTATAACATATACATCTTAGAAATATCTCATAAACCATAATCAAGACATTTAAATTCAACATCATACCAACCCTATAAATCCTAATACAAGGCATACTCCAATACAACATCATGACTTAATCATATTTTACCATAATGGATTTAAAGAATAAGGATCACAAGACTTACCAAGTCTCCTTCATAATTCATCATCAAGGTCTTACCATCAACCCCTTAATTCAACTCAATTAGGGAATAATATCATCATATAACCATAGCAACATGATAACAGGACTAATTGAATAACTATATCATAATCCAACACTAGTTCATAGCTTAACACAAGAGACATAGATCAAAGTCATAATCTATTCAATTACTCAAGAACTAGCGTGACAGGAATATAATTCATCTTAACTTAGTAATGATTGATACAAAAACATCATATGATAGTAATTCAACCAAAAACCAATTCAATTGAACCAACATTATTTAACTCGCATCAAGATCACAACCTAGGGTTAGGGGTAGAGGTCATCTTCTACAAACTAGACCAATTCATCAAGATATATAATAATTAAATTATAATACATGTTAATCTATTCATAATATCAAAAATAAATAATAAAAAAATCAATTCATAACATTAATTTTGAGATTGGATGACACCCACTTGAAAACCCAACTTTTGAAATCAATTTGATGGAACCCTTTGAGGAAAGAGGTCTCAAAGGTGAAAGAGATATCATACCTTGATAATTGATGAATATTGATGGAGAAAATTGACTTTTTTCAACCCTTAAATCCTCCTCTATCTTGGTCTTTAATGGAGTTCTTCACTAGAGATAAAAAGAAGAGAGAAGGAAGAGAGTTTTGGATTTACGAATTGTGTGAGTTTTGGTTTGGCTAATTAGGTAGGGTTTTTATATAGGTCATTAATTAACTTAATTAGACCTCCCTAAACCCCTAAATAATTAACTATCCACCTAATTAATTAATTTAACCCAATTAAAAACGTGGATAAAATCATAGCTCTCACATACGAGACCCCAATCGACGGTCCGTCTGTGAGTCGATTGTCATTGTTCCCCCTCCATGCTGCACTCTGTCGTTTGATTCAGAGACTAGTTCAAATGTAACATTATCCAAAATGGCTAAGTATTGGTCGACGGATGGCATCGATGCCCCATCGATTCCCCTCGTGGGTGCACACTGCCCAGGCAGTCTTTGACCCAAAAATGCAAGGGTCCTCATCAAGGTCCCTCGGTTGGTCCTTCGAGAGTCGTGTCCGAACATTTTGACAAGAATCAGCTTAAATATATGTTATACACCCTTCCACCAGGTTTCATCATTTTTCGACTCCTAAAAGCTAGTCAAATAGCCTAAGGCACACTAGTACCTCATTGAACTAGTTTCCAAATATCATGGACGTTCTTGGATGGTTTGGTTTCTAGACTTCCCAAATGACATATTCATTAAAATAGACCTTAAAACAGTGTTTAAACCTGATGACACTCATGTTGTGATCTAGAAAACGTTTTAAATTTTTGAAGTGTTAAAGTTAGCACGTGGGGTGAATAAGACAGCGTGCATGGTTGTTTTACACAGCATTCATAGACACATCCATCGACACCGAGTAGGTCTATCGAAGGACCGTACTGAAAGTCATCGTTTGGGTCTGGATCTTGACGACTTCAGCCTCCACCAGGCTAATTTTCGAGCGACACCTCCCCATCGACGGGGTGTTAATGAACTCACGAGGTGTCCTTTGGCTCCATCGATTAACACTACCAAGGCAGTGTCTCGACAGCCTTTGGGACCTCCTTGAGGGCTTCTTGTGGGGTCCTTGGGGAGTCATACCCGGACTTTTCCAATGTAAATATAAACCTTAACATTTTTAAGACCTTCCATATAAGTTTCACCCAAAACAAAAACGTAAAACATGACAAGAAACACCATGACAAACATGCATATCTTAAGGGATAACTTTCGAATGTCTTGGACATTCTTAGACGTTTAACCTCTAAAATTCATGAAACTTAACATACTACGTATAAATATAATTATTACTCATATAAGTACTTCATAATCCGATGACACGCATATAAGAACATAAAAACATCTAAGGCCTCTTGGTGACAAGTCGTCTAACGTCTTTGTCGTTCCTTAACGTTTGACTTCCAAATGACTTCAAATCTTTCATGCATACTTTAAAACACTTAATTAACATGTTAATAAACTTATAAGCACAAGTGAGGCTCTAGACACCCTAACTTATTTGGGGGTCTTACCACCATCACTATAAAGTATGTGATGATACATCGTCTATCCCATGCTGCGAGAACTGCCCTATACTTTACTAGGGTATAAAACTCCTTAACTAAGTGGATCCACTAAAAAATTATAAAAATAAAAAGGAAATCATCTAAAAAGTATGATCCGTTTCTATTCACGTTATGTACATACTTTATAGGGGTTGTGAGTTCTTAGAACTCTCCCCCATATTGATTCTCAGTACTATTCCCAAAATATACTTAGCTCATTATGATTTAAAGAAAACATTTCCTCTTCTTCAACTTTGAGATTATTACTCAAAAAGGTTTCTCTTAAACGAGATAATATTTAATATTATTCATGAACTCTTTTGAAATTAGTGTTTCCTCGTGTCTTAAATGTAAAAATTATTTCTTTTAAGAATACTTAGTTCTCATATACCATTTTAAAGAAAATGAACTCAACTCTTACTCTTCATCAACTCAAAGATCGAGTTTATAAACAGTGTTAAAATGTTTTGTAAATGGACTCTCAAGACTTGACTCTTAGCTCTACCTTGTGTGTAATTATAAATTCAAGGTTATGATTCATATTATGAATGATTTCTAGATGTTTAGAAGTAGTTTAGAGTAGTAAGAATCAATAGGGATTAAATGTATACTTCAAAAGAACTTAGATGGGTAAAACGACAAAAAAAGGGTTGGCAGGCAATCCTGGCGCATTTCTGGCGCGGGACGCTAGACCTTGTTGTTCAAAGAGTCAAAAATGGTGCACTGCTGGCCCACATGCCAGACCTGCTGCGCCACCCATTTCTCAAATCATCTCGACAATATTTTCTTCTTGTTTTTTTACCATAATTCAGCCTGAATTGAATGGTTTATCAATTTATACGCAGATTAAATTGTCCAATACAAATACACAAAAATCTACTCAAAACAACTCTTAAGCTCGATACGATTATCTCAAGAACTCATCAAATCCATCCTAATTCAAGAATGAAAGCATAACTTCAAAAACGCTAATCAAGAATTCTAATCCTTCAACTTTTAAGAACAAATTTTTGCTGAAAATAACATGATTTCCATGTGGGTGAACGAACCCAAAACTATGAGAACTCACATAACTCGACTTGGTGAAACAACTCCTCTATTCGTGAAAACATTGCCCGTTCTTAATGTTTCTTCTCATTTCCTCTTCTTGAATTTTCCCTAAAACCCTATGCGTAAATTTTTAAAGGAAGATTGAACTAAATCAGTTTATATCCCTAATTATTTACTAAAAATGAATTAATGTTATTGGGTAAGGAAAAGACAAAAATACCCCTTATATTTTCGGGTAACTTTATTTATTTGGATAGCCCCACTTCAAACGGATATGTCTCCCTCATACGAACTCATAAATTAACAAACTCGGTGGCGTTGAAAAGTGTATGCCAAGACCTGTCATATGATATCTTATTACACACTAAACTCTTTTTTACTAAAATTTATGGTCATTTGAAGTTGACCCCATACTCACCACTCAAGTATAACTTGAAAATTTTCAGATTTTTGTTATTTCTAATTTAGTTCTTTCTATTTTTAGATCTTTAAAAAAACTTAGGCCACAAAATGATGTCCACAAGCCATAAAAGATTTTGCCTTTGGATGATTAAACCTTCGGTTATAAATAATGAGTAAAAAAGTTTATCTATTTTGATGTAATTCGAGTATCTATTCATACTTGTTGCTTGATTCGGTAGAAACTCTACATAGATGTATTTGTTGGAGCTATATGTTACTTCCATGACTGAAATAACAATAGCTCGAATAGTCTTCGGGCTCACTATAATTTCATGTTCAATATAAGATCCGAGCTCAACCTAGATATAATTATTGGGAACAATGAAACTTTCGAGCACACAAAATTCTCGAGCCTAATGCATTCTTCTGGCAAAATGCAATCTTTGGAACCAATGAAATCTTTGGACACATGCGATTTTTGGGCACGATACATTCTTCAAGAACATGCAATATCTCAAGCACAATGCAAATATCGGACATATGGAAATCTCGAGCATAATTCAAGATCAGGCATATGCAATTATCGGGCACAATGCAATTCTTGGGCACATGCAATTTTCGGGAACAAGCTATTCTCGACCACAATGCTATATTGGACACTAAATAATTTTTTGAATACAATATAATATTCTGTGTACAATATTATAGTTGAGAGCATGAAGAAACTTTAACTTACGCCTTTTTAAAGGATCGAGTGTAATTTATTGGCGATTGTCAAGCACATTATAAAGTAGCTTGGCCCTTATAAAAAAAAAACAAAACAAGAAGTACGTAAGAAAAAAAAAAGCAATCCTAAATTAATAATATTTTTGCGTTATGTATATAAATAATTCAAGAATCTTGTCATAATTTGGTGCTAGGGCTTTTAGTTTTATTGAAATGTTCTTGACATCACATTTTCTTTTAGAAAAAATAATGAAAAGAAAAACATGATACCTAAACTTCTCTAGCACAACCTTTGTATTATCAAATGAGCACACACAAGACTATTAACTTTATAAACAAATTAAAACATGAAATTTAAGTATTTTTTCAGAGTTCTTTGTGAAGAAAACAGTAATAGCTATAATATTTTGAAAGCGGACATGTTCAAGAGAATAAAATTTCAAACGCTAAAAATAGAGAGAAACGCATGTGAAAAATAACACTGTCTGTTGATAATGTAGAGAGTGGGAGAGAAGAGCAACGTATGTATGGAGAAAAATAACTGTATTTGAGTTTTACCAAGAATACATTACCGTTAAAAGAGTCTGCATTGAGAGAAGACTCTCTCGTAGATCTGGGCGAATCAGATGATTTCAGACCCATTAAGTGATTTTTTATAAAAAGAGAAAAGGCTCAAATATGTCATCGAACTTTCAGAAAAGGTTCATTTATATCATCCGTTAGTTTGGTTCATCTATGTCATTATCGTTCAAGAAAAGGCTAATTCATGCCATTCTTTTTTAACCATAGTTTCGCAACACCATTTTTTACATGTGTCCAATTGTAATTCGGTCACGTCATCAATTTTTTAATTAAAAAAATCATAATTCTAAATAAAATTTGATTTTTTTTTATTTATTTAAAGAATTGATGATGTGGACGAATTATAATTGGTCACTTCATCAATTGTTAAATTAAAATATCAAAATTCTAAATAAAAATTGAATTAATTTTTTTTTATTTTTGTAATTTAAAAAATTGATGATGTGGCCGAATTATAATTTATCACGTGTTAAAAATGGTTTTGCAAAACCATCTTTAAAAAATAATGGCATGAACCAGTCTTTTCTTTAACGGTAATGGCATAAATGGGATAAATTTTTAACTGATGGCATAAATGAGCCTTTTCTAAAAATTCAATAGCATATTTGAGCTTTTCCCTTATAAAAATAACAAATGCACTTAATAACCCAATATCCGAACCATTCAAATTCAGACTTCTATTAAATGCAAATAAATGAGTCCTAAATACTCTTACAAGCAGATCCTGTTATGATTAGGTTGTGTTGCTATTTAAGAATCAAATCTTATTTTTACAATCCAAAACCAGAATTATATATATATTTTTAAGAAGATCATATAAGGATCCTGTCTCACTTTCACTCGACACACAAATCTCTTGCTAACTTCATATTTAATTTATTATTTGTAATAATTAATTGTCTTTACAATGATTTAGCTAGAGGAATCTTTAGCATATATCATTTCAAAATCATTAATTAATAATGATGTTTTATTCTGTATACTAATGAACCAACAACTACTTTTCATGTGAACCTACAAATTCCCCTATTTTCTCCATATTTTAATAAATGAATATTAGTAAAGTACAGGCATACTGGAATTTATTAGAAACATTGGACCATTAATTAACAATCATTATTAACCAAAATCACAATTCAGATGTATATTGTTAGTATTAAATTTGTAATAAACAATTGAATGCAAGTTACGTTCTTGAATTCTTGAAATCCATATGGACCTTCTCTCAATATTTGTCAAATACTTTATCAGTTTTAATTTGTTTGCTTTATTTTTTATTCAGAAACAATGCAAATAATACTTGAAATAAAAGGAGTAACTGGTTGGTTAAACCTGCAATAATTATTAAAAATGCATCAATTTCGTGCTACATGCATACAAAATATAATAATAGATTTTGGCTGCTCATATATATCCATATGATCATGAGGCATATCACAAGGGGAAAAAAAGTAACAGAACTTCAAGAACTAATAAATATATTAATCAAAACTTAAAGGGGGTCAATTTTGATTTAGCGAAAGTGTAATAAAGACATTCGAATTAACTAGTCATTTGTCTGTCAGCCTGTAAAACGGAAGAACTATTTCTCGTAAGGCCATTAATATTATGTATGCGTGAAATGTAAAAGGGTAGGTGTAGACAATAAAATTCGCGTCGAGAAAATAATAATCAAGAACGGAAAATTATAGCAACAATCGATTTATTATTTCAAATGCGAGTGTTACAATCTCTAATTCCTCTGAATTCGCCTTTTCAAATATAAATTCAAGGGCTTTAAAGCTTGTTCTTGAATCTACGATTAACTTGAACTTGACTTATCTTGATCTTGACTTTTATTTGAACTCAAGGGCTTCGAGCTTGTTCTTGAATTCGGTGGTCTGATCTTGATTATTCTTGAACTTGAATGCTTGAATTCTTAAACTTGTAGCTTTGTAGAGAATTAAATGGTGTTTGTACCACAGAGTTTCTCTAGCTTCTTGTTTAGAATTTTCTGTCTCTTTTTGAATTATGAGGACCCTATTTATAGTTTTAGAATAGAGGAGTTGCGATTGGAATAGGATTCGTTCAGCCAATCAGATTGAAGTGACATGGCATTGGGCTTTATGGAGCGGGCTTGTCATCTTGACACATGTCATGATTTATTGGTTTTCTTATTTGACTTGGCATGCCACATCATCTGCACACGTGGCGCCAAGATGGGCTCTAGAATGAGATGAGATTGGGTTTAACAAATTGGTTCATCCATGTAAGCCCAAATCAATTAATTTAGACTTTAATTAAATCCATATTTATTGGACTTAAATATTTAACTCAATTATATCAATCCACAATATTTATTTGGATTAATATATTTATGAATTCAATATAATCCGAATCATTTTATAAATTTATATTTAATAAATTTTAAATGATTACAAATGCCCCCTGCTTCAAGTCTTGTCGAGATATTTTATCTTTTAGAGACTAGGCTTGAAGCATTAACTGGTTACTAATTTCACCTTAGTTAAAAATGAATTATAATTGAATTAAACAATGGTAATCCTACTCAATTTCATATTCACATTTATGTTTTATTGCCCAAGCCAAAAAGAAATTGTAATTGAACTAGGAATTGTAATCCTACTCAATTTCATATTCTATTGTGTTTTACTGCCCAAGCCAAAAGAAACTGTAATTGAACTAGGAATTGTAATCCTACTCAATTTCATATTCAATTATGTTTTATTGCCCAAGCCAAAAAGAAATTCTAATTGAACTAGGAATTGTAATCCTACTCAATTTCATATTCATATTATGTTTTATTGCCAAGCCAAAAAGAAATTGTAATTGGACTAGGAGAAGGATTCTATCCCACCACATGACATCTATAAATAGATACATTGTCTCCATATTTTATCTTCAATTACAGATTGTGAGCCTACGACGAAAAGGGCATACTCAAGGTAATTTTCCTTCTTTTTTATTTATTTTCGTCACTTTTTTACAGCTTGACATGTCTGTCGTAGAAAAATTCATATCTCATAGTAAAAAAATCGAAATCATGAACCGTTTGATTTTTCAGAAACTAGACTTTTAGATCTCAAACATACCCGATATCAAAATTTAATACCTTCAGAATCTTTTTTAATGATTTTTTGAAATTAGCTTAGATTCTGTCATGCTAAAAATTCGTCACTTTTTTTACAGCCTGACATGTTCGTCGTAGAAAATTCATATCTCATTGTAGAAAAATCAAAATCATGAACGTTTTGATTTTCAAAAACTAGACTTTTGATATCTAACATATCCAAAAATTCAAAATTTAATACCTTCAGAATCTTTCTAGATGATTTTTGAAATTAGCTCTAGATTTGTCATGCTAAAATTCGTCACTTTTTTACAGCCTGACTGTTCATCGTAGAAAATTCATATCTCATTGTAGAAAAACCAAAATCATGAACCGTTTGATTTTTCAGAAAAAACTTTTCGATCTAAATATCCAAAATTCAAAATTTAATACCTTCAGAATCTTTTTAGATGATTTTTTGAAATTAGCTCTAGATTCTGTCATGCTAAAAATTCGTCACTTTTTTACAGCCTGACATGTTCATCGTAGAAAATTCATATCTCATTGTAGAAAAATCAAAATCATGAACCGTTTGATTTTTCAGAGAAACTAGACTTTTCGATCTCTAACATATCCAAAACTCAAAATTTAACACCTTCAGAATCTTTCTAGATGATTTTTGAAGTTAGCTCTAAATTCTGCCATGCTAAAAATTTTCAGATTTGTGTGTGACTTACTAAAAAATCTCGTGTCTTGATGTTGGAACAGCGAAATCACAATCCACTTGGTGATTTCTAATCTAGACATAAAGGTCTACAACACATAAGATTTGAGATTTAATACCTTTCGAGTCTCAAACATCTTGACAGGTAACAATTCTCCTCACTGTATTTCCTTTTTTTTTCTTTTTTTTCTTTTTTTTTTTTTTTTTTGTAGATCAGCAAAAGGAATTTTATATTTTATGGAGGCTGCATAATGGAAGGATTTATCACAAAATGTGCTTAACGGCCATGCCTTAACAAAATAAATAAATAAAACTCTCAAGTGTTTTCCATGGCCCCGAATGCTTAACCAACTTGATGCTTTACTAGAATACCGTGTAACGCTCCCGCCTTGAAGATAACCTCAAGGTGTTACAAGGTCCCGAATGCTTAACATGAAGATTTACTAAATACCGTGTAACGCTCCCCCCTTGAAGATAACCTCAAGGTGTTACAAGGTCCCGAATGCTTAACATGAAGCTTTACTAAAATACGTGTGTAACGCTCCGCCTTGAAGATAACCTCAAGGTGTTACAAGGTCCCGAATGCTTAACCATGAAGCTTTACTAAAATACCGTGGTAACGCTCCCGCCTTGAAGATAACCTCAAGGTGTTACAAGGTCCCGAATGCTTTAACCAACTTGAAGTTTTAATAGGATACCATGTAACGCTCCCGCCTTGAAGATAACCTCAAGGTGTTACAAGGTCCTGAATGTTTGACCATGAAGCTTTACTAGAAAATTGTGTAACGCTCCCGCCTTGAAGATAACCTCAAGGTGTTACAAGGTCCCGGATGCTTAACCATGAAGCTTTACTAAAATACCGTGTAACGCTCCCGCCTTGAAGATAACCTCAAGGTGTTACAAGGTCCCGGATGCTTAACCATGAAGCTTTACTAAAATACCGTGTAACGCTCCCGCCTTGAAGATAACCTCAAGGTGTTACAAGGTCCCGGATGCTAACCATGAAGCTTTACTAAATACCGTGTAACGCTCCCGCCTTGAAGATAACCTCAAGGTGTTATACAGGTCCCGGATGCTTAACCATGAAGCTTTACTAAAATACCGTGTAACGCTCCCGCCTTGAAGATAACCTCAGGGGTTTACAAGGTCCCGAACGCTTGATCAACTTGCAGCTTAATAGGATACCATGTAACGCTCCCGCCTTGAAGATAACCTCAAGGTGTTACAAGGTCCCGAACGCTTGACCAACTTGAAGCTTTAATAGGATACCATGTAACGCTCCCGCCTTGAAGATAACCTCAAGGTGTTACAAGGTCCTGAATGCTTAACCAACTGAGACGGGATAAACCCGTGTGAAAAGACCTTTTAGGTGCAAAGGGACAAATATTGTCCACCTTAAGGCATGGAAATTTAAAGATTAAATCCGTCGGAACTCTAGCTTAAGGTGCAAAGGACAAGTTTGTCCACCTTAAGGCATAGAAATTAAAGATTCGTTGAAGGATAAGCTTGACCAACTTGAAGCTTTAATAGGATACCATGTAATGTAACGCTCTCGCCTGAAGATAACCTCAAGGTGTTACAAGGTCCTGATGCTTAACCAACTTGAGACGGGATAAACCCGTGGAAAAGACCAGTTTAAGGTGCAACAAAGGGACAAATATTGTCCACCTTAAGGCATGGAAATTTAAAGATAAATCCGTCGGAACTCTAGCTTAAGGTGCAAAGGGACAAGTTTGTCCACCTTAAGGCATAGAAATTTAAAGATTCGTTGAAGGATAAGCTTGACCAACTTGAAGCTTAACAGGATACCGTGTAACGCTCCCCCTTGAAAATAATCTCAAGGTGTTACAAGGTTCCGAATGTTTAACCAACTGAAGCTTTAATAGGATACCATGTAACGCTCCCGCTTGAAGATAAACTCAAGGTGTTAAAGGTCCTGAAATGCTTAACCAACTTGAGACAGGATAAACCCGTGAAAAGACCAGTTTAAGGTGCAAAGGGACAAATATTGTCCACCTTAAGGCATGGAAATTTAAAGATAAATCCGTCGGAAATCTAGCTTAAGGTGCAAAGGGACAAGTTTGTCCACCTTAAGGCATAGAAATCTAAATATCTATTGAGGGATAATCCGCAACAAAGCTAGCTTAAGGTGCGAAGGGACAAGTTTGTCCACCTTAAAACATAGAAATTCAAAGATCTATTGAGGGATAATCCGCAACAAAGCTAGCTTAAGGTGCAAAGGGACAAACCTCGCGCACCTTTAGGCATGGAATTCGATTACATACGCATTTGGAGACTTCTACTTATATACTTGAAGTCTTACCTTCATACTTAGAGTATTTGAATACTTCAACCTGTATACTTAGAGAATTTGGATACTTCAAATAATAAACTCGAAGAATACAGTCATCTCCAATTTGCATACTTGATCTAATTTAAAGACTTCCACCATACTAATAAGAGATTCATATTCTATAAGGGTTTGCCCCTTCCATAAACCCATCAATGCTTCGTGCAAGTCTTAAGTTTGATGAGACATAAGATAAAAATAAAATATATATCGCTTTGATTTTCATGCAATAGATCAAGTGGGAACATTTTTTTTGACACTCATGCAACTGAACTTAGAATATGGTTCTAAGCGCCTACGTACCTCAATAAAGAGGATCAAGTCACAACGTAGTTCTGGGGATTTGAGTGATTATTCTTTTTTTTTTTTTTTGTGGTTGTGCCGTACACAGTTTATACTCTTGCGGGCCAGGAGTGACATGCAGTTTAGGCTCGTACCTTAAGGAGCATCATCTTCCTTCAAGGATAGTATCTCTTTAGAAATTTGGCATTAATAGGACCGATCCTTAAGCCATCAACATCAACAAGCTTGTAAGCACCATTTGAATATGCTTCTTGTACAACATATGGTCCATCCCACTTTGAGGTAAATTTCCCCCAGACTTGTGCGAAGTAATGATGGGTCTTCTTACCGCGAGAACTTGATCTCCAACTTGAAAGCACCTCAAGCGAACCTTCTTATTAAAAGCACGAGATAGACGAGCTTGATAACATTCAAGGTTTTGTTGGGCTTGTAACCTCTTTTCATCAAGTGCTTCTAACTCAGCAAGACGCAATCGAGCATTTTCTTCCTCAGTGAGCCTTCTTGAATAGCAAGTCTTAAGGAGGGTATTTGACGCTCGAGTGGCAGGACTGCTTCAACTCCAAAAGCAAGTGAATATGTGTTGCTTGAGTTGGTGTGCGATATGTTGTCCTATATGCCCACAAAGCTTCTTCCATTCTTTCATGCCAATCCGTTTGGATTTGGAGACAACTTTCTTGAGCAGGTTGCATAGAGTCTTATTGAATGCTTCAGCAAGACCATTAGCGGCAGCATGGTACATAGAAGATTTACGCTGCTTAAAGTCAAAAAGATCACAAATCTTGTTCATTAACTTGTTATCGAATGGTTTGCCATTGTCTGTTATTATATAGCGAGGGATGCCAAAGCGATAGATAATATTTACTCGGATAAAATTTGCAACATTCTCTTTCTTCACCTCTTTAAGAGCGACAGCTTCAGCCCATTTTGAAAAGTAATCAGTTGCAGCCAAGATGTACAAGTGTCCACCAGAAGACTTTGGTAATGGTCCTACAATATCCAGTCCCCAAGCGTCAAATGGCCAAGATGCGATGGTTGGGTGCAATACTTCGGGTGGCTGATGAATGAAATTCGCATGAAATTGACAAGCATCACATTTTTAGCATAATATAAGCAATCTTTCACCATGGTTGGCCAGTAATACCCCATCCTCTTTATGTGAAAATGAAGTTTTGGTCCAGATTGATGTGACCCACATACTCCTGCGTGTTTCTTGTAGAGCTTGAATCGCTTCTTCCTCTCCCAAACATCGTAATAACATACCCTCAAATGATCTTCTATATAATGTATCCTTATAGTAAAGGAAACGAGGTGCACGACGACGTATGTCAGTTCTTCTTCTTGGATTTTCTGGAAGTATCCCATAACATAGGTAGTCAATGATGGGTTGTCTCCAATCTTCCTTCGCAGCTTCAACAATGGCGACGATATGATCAAGCTTATTTTCAATATATTCTTCCTTATTTGACGGTGGTACTATCCATTTTTGACAGACAGTTACTTGCGTTTGATCAGGAAGGTTAGCGTGAAGCTAGAGTAGCCAATGCATCAGCTTTCTTATTATCTGTTCGACGCAATGTTGAAGGGTTACATCCCAAGCCATCTTATCAACTTTTGAGCATATCATGATAAGGTCGCAATTCAGGTTTTTTACCTCATAACTTCCTAAGAGTTGATTAATCACCAATTGAGAGTCACCAAAGACCTGTAAATGTAATTGTTTCATGTCAACGGCCATTTCAAGTCCAAGTATCAGTGCTTGATATTCAGCGACATTATTGGAGCAACATTGTTTTAGAGTAAAAGAGAATGGTAGAATCTCTTCTTGTGAAGTGATGAACACCACACCAGCCAGCTCCGCCGCGATGTGCAGCCCCGTCAAAGTACATTTTCCAAGGAGGTTGAACTTCAATTAACATCGCATCTTCATCAGGAAACTCATCAGTTAACTCCCAATCATTTGGTATAGGATGGTCTGCTAAGAAATCCGCTAGTGCTTGTCCCTTCACGGATTTTTGAGGGATGTACACAATCTCAAATTGTTGGAATTGGAGGTACCATCTTGCTAGTCGGTCACTAAGGACAGGTTTTGACATAACAAACTTGATGGGATTTGCTCTAGAAATAAGGCGGACAACATGAGCTTGAAAATAATGCTTCATCTTTTGAATTGAGAAGACCAGTGCCAAGCATAACTTTTCAATTGGCGAATAATTTAGCTCATTTGGCGTCATCGTTCTACTTAAGTAATAAAGAGCATTTTCTTTGCCTCGCTATTCTCTTGAGCTAACAGGGCTCCTACAGACCTTTCTTGTGCTGCAATGTAGAGTATCAATGGTTTTCCAGGTATAGGGGCTGCCAAAACCGGAGGTTTCGCTAGATACGATTTGATACTTTTAAAGGCTTCGCTACATGTTTGGTCCCAATTAAAAGGAGCACCTTTCTTCATGAGATGACTGAATGGTTGACATCTCCCCGCTAGATTTGAGATGAACCTTCTCAAGTAGGCTAATTCCTTGGAGACTTTTTAACTCATGAATATCTCGAGGTTCAGGCATCTTGATATTGCATCGACTTTGGCTTGATCAATTTCAATCCTCGATGTCTCACAATAAAGCCAAGGAACTTGCCGGAAGTAACTCCGAAGGCACATTTCAATGGATTCATCCTTAATTGATATCTTCGGAGTAACTCAAACACCATTCTTAAGTCTTTCAAATGATCACCCCTTTCCTCGACTTCACTACCAAAATCATCAACATAACATTCAACATTTTTATGGAGCAAGTCGTCAAAGATATTTTGCATAGCCCTTTGATATGTGGCGCCAGCATTCTTTAAACCAAATGGCATCACTTTGTAGCAATAAATACCTTTTGGCGTGCGAAATGCAGTGAGTTCTTCATCTTTTGGTGACATGCGGATTTGATTATATCCAGAAGAACCATCCATGAACGACATTGCCTCATAACCAGTGGTGGCATCAATCATCAACTCTGGAATGGGAAGAGGAAACTCATCTTTAGGGCATGCATTATTGAGATCTCTAAAGTCAACACAAACTCGAATTTGACCATTCTTCTTCCTCACAGGAACAATACTTGAAATCCATGTAGGATATTGACCTCACGAATAAAGCCTGCCTCAATGAGTTTGTTAACTTCATTTTCTATCAATGGAATCAAGTCTGGTCTAAAACGTCTTTGAGCTTGTTAACTGGACGAGAACCATTTTGACTGCCAATTGATGGACCGCTACTCTAGGATTCAATCCAGGCATTTCTTTGTAACTCCAAGCGAATATATCTCTATATTCTTTGAGTATATTCATGTAAGCGACTTCTTCATCAATTTCTAGAAACGCACTCAAGTAAGTTGGCTTCGGATCTTCATCAGTGCCAAGGTAACTTCCTTCAAAGGATCTATTGTGATCTTTACTCCTTCTTCAAGTTCTGGAGGAGATCTTTAGCATCTTCCTCTTCCACAGGATCATTGTCATTGACTGATATATGACAACACGAGACAATATCTTCTACCTCTTCCACAATCTTCTTTTGAGGCAAAGAATCGTACTCATTTTGGATTGTAACATGATTTGAGGAACCTACACTTTCTTCATCTTCCTCGAGCTCTTTGGTGTAAACCACAGTATGAACCTTTGCCTTGAGTTCCTCTTTACAGGAAACCATGAGTTCCACTCGTCGCCTCATCCTAGAAGGAATCAAACTTCTGAAATCTTTTCGAATCAAATGTGAAGCAGGCGTTGTAACTTTTAAATAACTTCTCAGGTTCTTGTTATTCTTCTTTAGAGGACCTAACCTCTCAAACACAGAAATTTTGTTGTCGCTTCGCCAAGTCGATCAAAGACAGAAGGCCTTTTATTGGGAGCAGTGACGTCATCTTCAAAAGTTATATGATTATTACTGGCCCTTCTTATGGAAATGCGAATTGGCGGCGGTTGGCTATAACCTAGGCCTTCACGCGCTTTCCTAGTTGTATCTTCTGATGGGAGTTTCCCTAGTGCTGATGGCTCGCTAGGGTTGTATCCTGCCTTCAAAATAACTTGTAGGCATTGGGATCAAAACCTTCTCTTGTGCGCTTTGTAGGGAGAGTCATATCTAGCACTTGATCTTGAGCGACTGACTTTTCTGGCAACTAGAAGACAGGTTTATTGCATCAATCCGTCTGATAGGAAGAGTTAGCCCTCTTAATGCATTTTCTTCAAGGTTAGATGGTTGATCTTGGTCTTTCTTCGTTTTGGAACATAACAAAGCCTAGAAGTCTGCTTCTTTTTGAAGACAGGATCTTCCCTTCATTAAGAATGGGACAAGAGTCTTTAGTGTCAATTTTTGCCTTATCGATAGCTGCATCAATTCTTTTACTTACGATATTATCAATCTTGATTGATTTGACGTCATTGGATTTGACCCCTTAACAACATAACTTCTCATATAGAATTTCGCATCCGCAAAGTGTGTCTCCACTTCGGTGAAAGGATTATCATCTGCAACTATCTTCTTTCAATTCCACCTTCAAGATATTTCAAACATAGTGATAGTAAGAAGATGAGACAATTCTATTCTCATGTACCCAAGGCCTTCCAAGTAATATGTTATATGAGTCTTTGCGTCAATCACATGCATCCATGCGCTTGATCGCAAATCTCCCATGTGATCTCTAATTAATAGAGCCTATGGACCTCTGCCCACCTTGATTAAATCCTTGTATCAACAGACGACTTTCACTAAGTTCCCCAGTCGTGATGCCAAGTTCCTTCAATGTGTGGATAGGCAAAATGTTGACTCCAGATCCTTCATCTATTAAGATTCTATTTATCTTCTTCTCTAGCACATGACCCACCATATACAAAGGACGATTGTGTAGTGTTCACCAAATAGAAGATCGTTATCCGTAAATGTGATTTTAGTATCACAGACATGTGCTTCTGGGAAGAAAGTTCAATAGATTTTCAGAAGATGAAAGAGACATCATTCTGAGATTTCCCTTGTTTCTTTTTCTCTTCCCCAGGAGACATTTTGGTGAGGATTCACTCGTTGTTCCTTCTTTTATAGTAGGGCACATTCATTGTTTGTCCTTTATCCACATTGAAACATGATGCCTCAACATTGCCTTGAGTAGACTTTGTACCGAACGAGCTTGGCAAGAATTCCTCTAGAGTCACAAGACGTTGAGGTTTTTGGTAGTGATGCACTTCAACCTTTGCCCTTTGGGGCGCTTGATTGATTTTTCTTCTCAATTTCTTCACCATTTTTCTCTAACGGTTGCTCGGATAATTCTTTTCGTAAGCTTGACTTGTTGCGTCTTCGCCTAGTTACAAGAATCCAACCCTCATTACCGTCTATGTCAACGTCCTGGTCTACTGGCTCTTCTTCATGCTTTTCAGAGATATATATTTGGACCGGATCCAGTGACCCAAACGTGATAGAGGTATGGTTAGAACTAGCCTTCTCATCATCAAGGATAATTTTATTTTCGTTAGCCAATCGCATCACTCTATCCTTAAAGACAAAACATTTTTCAAGAGGATGACTCACAAGTCTATGATACTTGCAATAATTGGGTCATCAGTTTTTCCAGCTTCATCGGGTCGCTTCATCTCTGGCAAGTCAATGAGTTTTAACTCAAGCAATTCATCAAAAATTTCAGAAACGTCAGAATCCAAGAAGGGATACTTTTTTCTTGCATCTCCCTTAGCGTCGACTTTTGATTGAACGTGCTTGGAAAGTCGTTCTCACATTTTGTTTTACGCCCTCATTCGTAGTGAACTTTGCGGGTGACACATTTACACTCATGGATTCTTTGTTGTCATTTTGGGCGAGAAACTTGCTCCACCTCTTGGGTTCCTGTTTGTCCCTTCCTTTGCGAGGATCATGGACAATAGTCATATCTTTTCCGGCAGATGTCATGCTCAACTCCATATCATGAGCGCGAGTAGCTAAATCCTCGAAAGATTTTGGTTTTATTCCTTGCAAGATGTAAAGAAGCTCCCAGTGCATTCCTTGAATACACTTCGATTGCAGAAGCTTCACTAAGCCTGTCCTTGCAATTAAGGCTCGCGTTCCTCCATCGATTTATGAAATCTATGACCGGTTCATCCTTCCTTTGGCGAGTATTCGTGAGTTCTACCATGCTCACTGTGCGCCTTGTGCTATAGAAGCGATTGAGAAACTCATGTTCTAGTTGCTCCCAACTATCAATAGAGTTAGGTTCGAGATCCGTGTACCAATCAAAGGCATTTCCTTTTAGAGAGCGAACAAACTGTTTAACAAGATAGTCTCCATATGTTCCAGCATTATTACATGTCTCCACGAAGTGCGCGACATGTTGTTCGGATTTCCTTTTCCCTCAAATTGTTGAAATTTGGGAGGTTGATAACCAGCAGGCATTTTAAAGTTATCAATCCTAGCAGTGTATGGTTTAGCATACATATGAGAAGACTTGGTGGAGACTTCATACTTATCTTTGATAGTTCTTCAATAAACTCCTTCAAGCGATCGAGCGGGATCATTCCTTCAGAAGAAACTGGCATCTCTTTAACAAACGGGAGCTTTTTAGCAGGATCTTCGATTTCTTGAACTTCAATGCCCTTTCCAGGTGCATGGCTCGCATCTCCATCTAAAAGTCCTTCTATCCTGTCCATCAGCTTGTCAATTCGAGATTCTTGGTGTTGTACATGCTTCGTAATCCTTCGACCAACTTCGTCAGATTTGCGAGTTGTTCCTCAGGAGAGGAGGAAGCAGCAGTCACATCGTTTGCATGATCATCGAGATGCAGGCGAGTAACATGGATTGTCGCGTAAGTTAATTTTCAGTGGACTCACATTACGCGATATACGCGGAGATGATTCACAAGTTGAATCACAGTTCTCCTTGTGGTAGAGTTCTTGGAACCAGATTGCTCAAGTAGAGCCAATGTTCTTTTTGATTTTTCAGCAACACTATTCCTCCTTCTAGAGAATTTGTGGAGGAACTTGCTCCTTTTGGAGTCGAAGACCCAAAAACAGGAGTTGATGCAGACGACACTTGAAGCGTTTGTTGCCCTAGTGTAGCAGGCTTGCTTCTCGTAAACAACTCCAAAACTTCCAAAGGTAACTCCAAGGATGTCTTCAACTTCAGTAGAGAACTTGGAGCTAGCGACCTTAGAGGAGGTTGATCGAGAGTTGTTGTTCATGGAAGTCATCTTGATATTCTTTGACGTTTGAAAAGTTGAGATGAGAGGTAGAGATTGTCCCACTGGGCGTGCCAGAATTTGTAGACAATAAATTCGCGTCGAGAAAATAATAATCAAGAACGGAAAAGATAGAAACAATCGATTTTATTTTTCAAATGCGAGTGTTACAATCTCTATAATTCCTCTGAATTCGCCTTTTCAAATATAATTCAAGGGCTTTAAAGCTTGTTCTTGAATCTACGATTAACTTGAACTTGAACTTTATCTTGATCTTGACTTTTATTTGAATAAGGGCTTCGAGCTTGTTCTGAATTCGGTGGTCTTGATCTTGATTATTCTTGAACTTGAATGCTTTTGAATGCTTGAATTTAAAACTGTAGCTTGTAGAGAATTAAATGGGTTGTTTAACACAGAGTTTCTCTAGCTTCTTGTTTAGAATTTTCTGTCTCTTTTCTGAATTATGAGGACCCTATTTATAGTTTTAGAATAGAGGAGAGTTGCGATTGGAATAGGATTCCGTCAGCCAATCAGATTGAAAGTGAATGGCATTTGGCTTTATGGAGCGGGCTTGTCATCTTTGACACATGTCATGATTCTATGGTTTTCTATTGACTTGGATGCCACATCATCTGCACCGGGGCGCCAAGATGGGCTCTAGAATGAGATGAGATTGGGTTTTAACAAATTGGGTTCATCCAATGTAGCCAAATCATTAATTAGACTTAATTAAATTCATATTATTGGACTTAAATATTTAACTCAATTATATCAATCCACAATATTTATTTGGATTAATATATTTATGAATCAATATAATCCGAATCATTTATTATAAATTATATTTAATAAATTTAAATGATTACAGTAGGTAATTGAAAAGGGAATTTTAAATAATCATGTTGTGTTTAAAAGGCGGAATGATATTAATTAGTATAGAGCTAGACGTAAGCTCAAGACGTGGGTGAAGACATATAGATCTTTTAAATTTTTAATTTACAGAAATATATAATTAATAAACCCAATTATACAAAATACTACGAATAAGTTTGAAATAATTAAAACAGGACCAAGGAACTCATAGAAAATAAAACTTATAAAATTATTAATTAGTATAAAATAATCTAATATCCTTAGCTTCTAGTAAAAGAATCG